>JAZGTH010000123.1:487500-1205173 GCA_036877525.1 Chromobotia macracanthus
TGTGTGTGTGTCTGCCTGCCTTCCTGTGTGTGTGTGTGTGTGTGTGTGTCTGCCTGCTCCTGTGTGTGTGTGTGTGTGTGTGTGTGTCTGCCTTCCTGTGTTTGTCTGCCTCCTGTGTGTGTGTGTGTCTGCCTTCCTGTGTGTGTGTGTGTGTGTCTGCCTCATGTGTGTGTGTGTGTGTGTGTGTGTGTGTGTGTGTGTCTGCCTTGTGTGTGTGTGTGTCTGCCTTCCTGTGTGTGTGTGTCTGCCTTCCTTGTGTGTGTGTGTGTGTGTGTGTCTGCCTTCCTGTGTGTGTGTGTGTGTCTGCCTTCCTGTGTGTGTGTGTGTGTGTCTGCCTTCCTGTGTGTGTGTGTGTGTCTGCCTGCCTGCCTGTGTGTGTGTGTGTGTCTGCCTGCCTGCCTGTGTGTGTGTGTGTGTCTGCCTGCCTGCCTGTGTGTGTGTGTGTGTCTGCCTGCCTGCCTGTGTGTGTGTGTCTGCCTGCCTGCCTGTGTGTGTGTGTCTGCCTGCCTGCCTGCGTGTGTGTGTGTGTGTGCCTGCCTGCCTGCCTGCGTGTGTGTGTGTGTCTGCCTGCCTGCCGTGTGTGTGTGTGTGTCGTGCCTGCCTGCGTGTGTGTGTGTGTGTCGGTGCCTGCCTGCGTGTGTGTGTGTGTGTCGGTGCCTGCCTGCGTGTGTGTGTGTGTGTGTCGGTGCCTGCCTGCCTGTGTGTGTGTCGGTGCCTGCCTGCCTGTGTGTGTGTCGGTGCCTGCCTGCCTGTGTGTGTGTCGGTGCCTGCCTGCCTGTGTGTGTGTCGGTGCCTGCCTGCCTGTGTGTGTGTCGGTGCCTGCCTGCCTGTGTGTGTGTCGGTGCCTGCCTGCCTGTGTGTGTGTGCCTCTGCCTCTGCCTCTGTGTGTGTGCATGTGTGCGCCTGTGTGCGCCTGTGTGCCTGTGCGTATGTGTGTGGGGGGGGGGGGTGGGGGTCTGCCTGTGTGGGTGTGTGTGAATGGGGGGGGGGGGGTTGGTAGTCTGTCTGGGTTGACTGTATTTTGCACTTTATTATCTAATTGAAAGTGGAGATATTGAGTGGTATTAAAAACACTGAGTTGTGGTCAAAATCTGGTCTGTATCATCTATGAAGGTCATGTTTTGTCAGTATAGCATTGATACTGATGAACCTTCTGCTTTGTTCTTGAACAGAATGGTATCATTAAAGGTGTTTACCCAGCCAGCCTCTCCTCTTGGCTTTTTATTGTCATTCCAATCCTGGCCACTATGTACATGCAGTCCGATCCATCTATGGGCCTCATTGCTAAGATACGAAAACACATGCCCCTCTGGTAACACTTTTCTTTACCCCACAGTGGACTAATAAAGACTTTTTAATGTTTAACAGGCTTTAGTATCTTTTAAAAAATAGAATGAAAAACAGTAGTTAATTCCTATAAAACTTAGCAGTTATGGCTTAATCAGTGTTTAATGTATGCATTAGCTATTAATCTCAAGTCTTTTATTAACCTTGATGCCTGTGTACAATGGCAGTATTGATTCTATTACATTTTACTGCCTGGTCAAAACGATGCTCATCATTTGCTCTCTGCGTCTCATCTCAGTGTCTCTCTAAGCGCTCAGGGTCAGACTATGCTGTCGGCACTGGTGTTCAGTACTCTGCTGTGGTTGTCTCTTGTTCTGGCTCTGAGGTTTTGTCTGAAGCTTCTCCTGTCGTATCATAGATGGATGTTTGAGCAGCATGGACACATTTCTACCAAGACCAAAGTCTGGGCGGTCAGTACTTCCATTTAATTTAACTTAGCTGAAATTTACCTGAAAATATTATAGCTGTGTAATACCTGTTAGCATGTGACACATGCTAATGTCAAAAATGCTGTTTTGTTCTTGTGTCTCTCTCCTGTCCTGTCACTCAGACTCTAGTTAGGTTGCTCTCTAGCAGGAAGCCATTACTTTACAGTTATCAGACATCTTTACCACACCTGCCTGTTCCTCCTATTAAGGACACGTTGGAAAGAGTGAGTCAACATAAAATAGGTGTGGAGTGTGTGTCTAAACACAAGGGTTTGCTGTTGTGATTATTACTCAGAAGTGTTGTGTGTAAACAGGAAGGATACTTGGGATTTGGGTTTCACCAGTGAACACACTCTCACTCTCACTCACTCACTCTCTCTCACCTCTCTCTCTCTCTCTCTCTCTCTCACCCTCTCACCCTCTCTGTCTCAGTATCTGGAGTCAGTGAAGCCGTTGCTAAGTGTTGCTGACTTTCGGCGAATGACGAGACTTTCTGCTGAGTTTGAGAATGGTCTGGGTAACCGGCTGCAGAGGTATCTCAAACTCAAAGCCCTGTGGGCTACAAACTATGTAAGTGCTTAAACTGGAACTCTGTTTCCAGTTTCCATAATCAACACAATAATTATTAAATACCTAGAGTCATAACATTCTTTTGTGGAGAGATTGTGACAATATTGGTGGCTGAGAGCATAATAAAATTAGACAAAAAGATAATAAGAATAAAGTAACATGCAGAGGCAAAAGGGCAGAGGTGTGAAGACCTATGTAAATAGTTTTAAAATTACATTTGATTTTTTTTTTTTAACTCACATTTTAAGCCACTCTATTCCAGATATGTATACTGAAAAGAAGGCTAGTGCTGAAATCTGAAATATTACTTTTTCCAATTCAATTCATAATCATTATTAGTCTTGATTTTCATCAGCATATATATGCATACAGTTCTGTAGATTGACCAATACCACTTTTATCTGGAGTGAGAATTTTAACTTCTTGTTTCACCAGGTTAGTGACTGGTGGGAAGAGTATGTATACCTCCGGGGCCGGAGTCCAATCATGGTTAACAGTAATTACTATGGCATGGTATCTGCTTATAACATTGCTCACTATTACTTATCACTATGATTATGTTTGTCTTCAAATGTGACGTAGCTTAATACTATACAGCCTGACACTGAACAGCACAGCATTTATACAATGTGTTGTTTGATTGTATGATTTCTGTGCAGGACTTCCTGTATGTGACGCCCACGACTAATCAGGCAGCGCGAGCTGGAAACACAATCACAGCCCTGTTTCTGTATCGCCGCAAAGTCAACAGTGAGGAACTCAAACCGGTATGTTTCCCACACCAAAGTCTGATCCAAATCCCCACCCAGCACTGCTTGCACTGTCTGTAGTATGTCAGCACTAGAAAATAGTCTTCATGTCTATACCTGTTCACTTGCTTAGTCGAGGTTTATCACTGTCCTACAAGAATGATGGCCAGATTGGACTTGAAATAACAAGTGCATGTGAGTTATTGTAATGACGTACATTTGGCAAGTTGACATGCTGTTGATTCTTTAATACTTTGTGATTTTTGTACTTTGTGATTGCACCACAGGAACAGTTAAATAAAGTAGGGACAGACAAAAAAATGTATTAAATCTGAAATGGTGACTAGTCACTGTACCTAAAATATACACATTCCCATTCTGTACACATTTATATAAAGTTTAACCTAAAATCTTAACCTAAGAAAATCCATAAACATGTTGTGTATCAATCACCCATCTGTCATGTATAAAAGTATATAATTATAGCACAGCAACACTGTCATAACTGTGTATTGTTAACCAGAGCAAAAGTAGTTGTAGTTTTACAGTAAAGTTCTACAGTAAAATTTTACAGTAAAGCGAGACAAGTCCATTGTGATTCTGTTTTATCTAGAGTCGTATCCCTGGTACTGTCATCCCACTGTGTGCGGCTCAGTGTGAACGCATGTTCAACACCACACGCACGCCTGGAGAGGAAACCGGTATACACACACTCTTACACTCAAAAGGTGCAAATACACATGGAAAAAATAATCTTGTGGCCTGACAAAGTGTCTTGATCTGTAAGATGTACTGCAGCACTGGCAGGACAGCGAGTTTGTCGCTGTGTACCACAGGGGTCGGTACTTCAGGTTATGGGTCTACCGAGCGGGGCGCCTGCTGTCACCCAGAGAGATCCAGTACCAGATTCAAAGGATCCTGGATGAACCCTCACCTCCTTTTCCTGGAGAGGACAAACTAGGAGCACTAACTGCAGGAAACAGGTCAGCCACATACAGACACAAACAAGTGTCTTTGTTTGCTGTCCAGCAGGGGGCATTACTGTATTTTATTTCTAGCAGAGCTGAAGTACAGTAGATCTTTGCTATATCTCATAGCAAGCTGTTGACTTTAAACACAATTGCATAGGTTTTTATGTTATTTGGTGTTGATTTAGAAGCATGTTTTCTTCATTTGTTGCACAGATGGTAGAGAGATTATGAGAAATTATTAATCAAATTAGTAAAAAAAACCCAACATTTTGCATATAATAAATTTACATGCAAAAGGCAAGAGGTTTGTAGACCTTTATGAACAGCTTTGGAATTAAGTGCTGCTTAAATGCTATTGTTGTATGTATGCTTCTGGACTGTGTTAACTGTTAGCCAAATAGTTGTGTGTAACCCACCTGCACTTCCACATGTTGACTTGGTCTGCCTGTTATTGTTACCTGCACTACACTGTAAAAAAAACTTTGCTGCCTAACATTTTTTGTTTAATCAACTTGGCTTTACAAGTCATTTCAACTTTAGTTTAAATCCTGACTGGTGAAAATTTGCTTATTTTTACAAGTTACAGCAACTCAAGCCCGTCAAGCTTGTGCAGCCACATTGATTAAACTTAAAATTTTAAGGTAAAATGTATTACTGTTGTTTTAATTGCATACTGTTTTTCTTTTTCATACTGTATATTGACTTTTGTTATTGGGTATTGTTTTAAGTCCTTTTGCTTGTTTATTCTTTGACTATTCATTTATATTTTGTCTTTATAATTTATTGTTTGTAATGCCCATCCACCACATCTTTCTCAAAGGAAATGGACAGAATACGAATTTCATTGTACCAAGTACAAAAAACAATAAAGATCTTTAATCTTTAATGTCCATATGCAACCCCCTGCATTTTATGAGAATGGTAAGAATGATCTGTTAGAATGGATCCCTTGGATCTCTTATATACTTGTTTTAAACTGTAACCTAAGCTTGTTTAAGCTTGTCTCCATTAATCCTGATTTGATCTTTCACTTTGAGGGTGGCAAGAATCACTTTAATTAAATGTCAGCTTTTCATTCATAGGAGATATTTAAACATGGCTGTTAATGATTCTATTGCTAGGTAACTAATTCTTTGGGTTTTTTTTTTAATCGGTCATTAAGGGATTCTTGTTGTTTGGTTCATATATGATCTCTGTGTTGCATATGAAAAGGCAGATTAGCTGAGCAAAATGTAGTTTTGCTTTAAAAATGGAATTTTATGATCCATTAAACATATTCTCTTTCAGGTTAAACTTGACCCTTCTTTATATAACTTATTACAAATATTTATTCAGAATATTTGTTGTGTTTGTTTTGTTCTGAAAAGGTTAAACATGAGCTTATCTAATCAATAATCCACAAAAAGAATGAGGAAAATTGAATGTCATTTCTGACCACAAAGCCAGATAACAGCTTATTAACAGGTCAAAATTTCCCCTTTTAGTGCTGGCCTGGATAGTACAAGGAAGTTTTGTTTTGTTTATGTGTTTTTCCACATACAGTACAGTTTTGTCATTTTTAAGTGTATGTATCTCAGACAAGGTCAATCATGTTGTTTTAGAGGCCTTGACAGATTTGTTTTTAAAATCCTTTTCTTTGTCTTTGTTAGGGTGCCATGGGCTCGGGTCCGAAAGCAGTACTTCAGCTCTGGGGTTAATAAATGTTCATTGGACTGTATTGAGAAAGCTGCTTTTTTTGTCACACTGGATGATCAGGAAGAAGGCATGATGGGGGACGATCCTTCTGCGAACTTGGACCGCTATGCCAAATCTCTCCTGCATGGGAAATGTTATGACAGGTCACAGAGCAGCATATTTTGATTGTATCTGTGAACTTAACAGGGAACATTGAATGTACACTTTGCAGGTCATTCCTTTACCAGTGTCTTTTGTTGTCTCCTCTCTTAGGTGGTTTGATAAGTCTTTCTCAGTTGTGGTGTATAAGAATGGAAAGAATGGGCTGAACGCAGAACATTCTTGGGCCGATGCTCCTATAGTGGCCCACCTGTGGGAGGTGAGGGGGCAGTAATGAACTTTGACGAGGGTCTTGTGGTGGTCGGTGTATGTGAAGTCAAGTTTCTATATAAGTCACCAAGCTGCTGCCCACTTCCTTACACACTCCACATTCATCACATTCTTGTTTTAAGAATGCACAAAAAATAATTTATCTGTGGGTGGCCTTTATGTTCAGAGATAGTTTTGATCTCCCCCGCAACAGCTTTTTGTAAATGACATACGCCTTTGATTTTCCACTCCAACCCCTAGGTTAACAATCGGCTACTGTTGACCTGCAGAACAGTAAGAGCATAGAGATATATTTGGTCTTTAATAAGAATTACTGCTGACTGTTTGTCAGAGGAAACGTCTGAGAAACAAGAGACTTCTACATATGCTGTCTGTCTAATCACAAAGAACATTATGAATGGAAAATTTTGTTGAGGTCTCACATAATATTTTCTCTGTCCTATGAATCTCTCAGTACACTCTTGCCACAGACGCGTTTCAGTTGGGCTACACAACAGATGGAAACTGCAGAGGAGAGGTCGAACGCTCCTTACCACCTCCTCAACGCTTAAGATGGGACATACCAGAGGAGGCAAGACACTGCACAAATTTAACTTTCTGTGTTTTATATTGTAAGTGTTGTCATTGAGCTAGATTGGGGGACATTACGTGACCAGATTCTTCTTTAAAGACACTGCAGACACTAAAGATTCTTGTACATGCAGAAAACATCTGCCTACACGCACACTAACCACTTGCTCTTCCTTCTTCCTCCTCCTTACCCACTTTTCAAGATATTTACAATGTATTTACAATACATTCTAGTCATATATTTTTGTAAGTATGTGTGCTTCCCGGGAATTGAACCTACAACCTTTGCGCTGCTAACGCAATGCTCTACCAACTGAGCTTTTAAAGAAAGATTCTATGTCATAATATGTCTAGTAAAGGGTGTTTGATACATGAACCCAATTATCTAGTGACCAGTTATTTTCCTCTTCTGGCCTTCAAGCTTTAAAATCTAGGTTAGACAGGTCACATTGCAGGCTTTGCAGTTTTGCTTCTGCATGACTGCCATCCTGCAGAGTTTGGTTCCAACCCTCCTGTTCTTACGCATCTCCTTATAATATTTAAGTAATAACCAGTTAACAAGTTAGGTTGTAAGAACAACATTAAAAATGTTATTTTGAAAGTTCAAAATAGTTCAGTTTTTTAAACATTGTATTAATGTTATTGATGTTATTGTTATGAGAATGTTATTCAGTGTTATTCAAGAATGTTATTTTAATTCGGTGATGTTTTCAAAATGTTCCACTAACTACTTAAAAATAACATTTTTGATATGTAACATTAAAAAAAAGCATTCTACTAACATTATTGGAAGAACTTCTCAATAACTTCGAGAGAACGTTTAGAGGACATTAGCCAACCGTTCTAAGACCGTTCCCTGTTAGCCGGGTATTGAGGGCCTTGATTAGCTGGTTTAGGTGTATTTGATTAGAGTTAGAGCTAAAGACTGCAGGATGGTAGAATGGTGAGATGATTACTAAAGACACACTTTAAGAAGGCAAAGCACTGATTTGTTTCCTTAAGTGACAAGTATTGGCAAATTTTTACTGGCAGTTTTCTCACCTTTTGGTTGATGTATAACTGCTCAGGGTAAAATTTAAATGTGATATGAACAGCTAAACGTGATATAACAGCTAGAATAGCAAGTTTTGATTAAAACATTTTGGACTGTTTTACCAGACAGGAAAGAAGTACAATCATAAAAGGTTTGTGTTATAAAAAGCGGGTTACTGAAAGGGACATTTTAAATTACCTATTAAATGTTTTAAATAAGTGTTCAGCTAGTTAATTTTTGTGCTTTAAATTGTAATAGCCATTAAATGTAGTGAAATTTAGTTTACTAAATAGTAGTTTAGTAGGAAATTAGGAACTTACTGGTAATGGTTGATAAGGTGCTTGGATCCAGGTTGAGTTTATTATCAACTGCAAAGCATGATTTCATAAGTGTCATAGTGACAAAGTCAGTGAATCAATTCTGAATTTATTGCAACAGTAGAACTGTTTGCTGTCCACATTCTCTCTGTGCAGACAGAGCAGGACATGCAGGTGCTGACAGTTAATTTATCAAGATGATCTTTAAGGGGCCCGTATTGAGAAGAATGCTTCCTGCATGTTTTTTAGCTTTTTACCTGGATCTTTGTATGCAAGATATGCTGGTTGTTTTCTGATGCCAACTCGTTGTTTACTGGTGTATTTTTACCCTCAAATTCAGGGGTCTCCAGCTTTTTAAAAGTCAGGGCTACATGAAGGAATAAAAAAAATCAGGGGGCAATTTATTAGATATTAAAATTGAGACTATTTATAGAATGAGCTTCATGGGCAACTTACAGACTTTATGCGACCAGGGCAACCAAGTGTTGGAGACCACTGCTCTAATATATCTGTTATATTAAATTGGGGTTGCTGTAGCTCTAATGAACCAAGCACTGTGTGGGGCTTTCCAAACACTGTGGTATTGGAAAGATCTAAAACTGGTCTCTTCAACTAGTGAATTTTCCATCAGCCTCTAGAGTGGCCAGTTGGTTTTTTTCAAAAAATGAGCAGTGGGGCTTTTTTTTAAACTTCCTTGAACATGTTACATGCACTGCATGTTACAGAACATGATCAAAAGTTGCCCGTATGGACATGAGCATCTTGGCAAAAGGTGAAAATATCCACTAGATGCTTCTCAGAGAGATTTCTATCTAGCTTTGTCTCTTGAAAATGTTAAACCACATAATAGTCTCAAGCATGGGATGTTTGTATGTTGCAATATTAGGTACGTGCTAAATTGCAGGTACACATTTTACAAGTACCTGTACTGGTGGTTGAGAGTACGCAATGCTTGCTAAACTCAAAGGTCATCGAGAAGCCCAGTACAACTACAGGTACTACAAACATCAAGCAAATAAACATGAAGTTGCTTAACATAAGGTAGCATGTAATAAGGATTCCTGTAGAGGTTGGGGGTTTAGCTCTTAGGGAATAAATTTACTGATATAATGTATACCTTTAAATTCCCTGTAAGTCTCTTTAAATAAAGCATAGGTCAAATTCATAAATGTAAAGGTACTCTAATTGTACCTTTGTTAGGAAACCAACAACTGTGGATGACATACGGTACATTTACAAACACAAAACGTGTAAAGCATCAGTGCAGGAACAGACAGACAGGAACAAACTTTTCATGGTCTTATGTTACAACACTAGCTTTAGATGAAGAAGATGCTTGACCAGGACAACGAGCAAACCTTCTTCCTGTTTGTCTTGTTAGGTAACTAAAAAGACTGATAGTATTGTCAGAGCCGACAATAACTTCTTGATGAACTGGCAAGATACAGTGTTCAATTGAATTTAAACTAATGTGGAGACAATAATAAAAGGTAGGCTTGATTATTAGCAGTATTTCTGTCACCATGTACTCTGTTTTTTATTTTTTTATTGAATCAGTAAACATATCAGTTGTTGAATTAATTCATTTCTGTTTCAACATTTATTTCAAATACAGTACTGTGCAAAAGTCTTAATCCACCACCAGCTGTTTTAGAAGTTTTAATGACCATCCATATTTATTTTTCAGTCTCCTTTTTATTAAAATACAAACCAAAATAAGTATGTACACAAAAAATAAAAAAAAAATTCACACCAAAATGGCTTTTTCAGACAAAAGTCAGTGTTTAGTGTGACCTCTCTTGGCACTAAGCACATGCTGAGCTCTTTTGAGGAAACTGTCCTGAAGTCATTAGATTAGAATTAGAAATTAGGGTTTATTCCACTTGAAAAGAAATTAAGAGAGGCTGTTCCCTGCTATTGCTCAAGTGTGAGGGGAGCTCACACTAAATACTTGCCACATTAGCTTATAGAAACTGTTTTTCAGATTTTTTTTCAGTTTTTTAATACTGCATACAGATTTTCTGTATTTTATGGTTGTATTCTAATAAAGAGATTGATAAATAATTATTTAATGGTCATTATATAATTATTTAATGGTCATTGCTTAAACACCATTAATGGTGTTTAACCATCCATGATTTACTTTTGTTTTCTTCTCTGCCTTTTACTTCTTCTTTGAACAATGAAGTGTTTTCCGGAAATTACAGGCAGTTTAACAGATTATATAATGATCTTTGTACTGCAGCTAAAAAATAGCAGTACAATAGCTTTGTACCATATTCGAAAAAAAAACCTTTTAAAAACAGTATTTAACTCTTTAATACACAAATGTGTTATAATCACACAATTTGTGTCAGATGTGCTATTTTTTTACTCAATTTAACAAAAAAAAAATACGATATGAAAAAGTAAACGTGCATGTACTTAACTGCAACAGGTACTTTTAAAACGTTATTTTAATTATTGTCAGCTTTGTCTCTTGTATGGTGCTGCTTGTATGTTTCTGCTGTCATCAAGAGCTGCTTTAGGACCATCTACCATTTAAAGAAGCTAGAGTGCAAATAATCAAATAATCACAAATCAACTGAGTTTCCTTTAAAATGATAATATTATCTCAAAGTCTTGTGTATGGAAAACAGCTGTATACATAAGCAGACAAAAAATAGCAAGCAAGTTTTCCGCCTACTGCATAAAATGCCCCATGCTATCACAACACCTACACTCATCTACAAATTATAGATGACTTAGCATGTGACATTAAATTCTTGATTCTTATTACACATTATATTCTTATATTACACTTGGGAAATTATACAATTTGTGGTCATGTTGATGCTTGGCAGTCAGGCAGAGGTGTGAAACTGCTTGTGAGAGAAACTTGACAGCTCGCGAAGTGACAGGAAGCAATGTAACTGGATAATAATGAACACATATTGTGTTAGACATTAGTCTTTTATTCTTTTTTTAACACACAATCAATGCACATTGACACACATTATGATAAAATAGCCATAACTATTTAGTAAAACATCCTTTTTGAGAGTGGCACTTCATCTTCATAATAGCCATAACATAAAAATAATGTCCCACATCCTTATTGAAAATGATGTAATGATCTCTTCTCCCATTTATATGTAGGTTCAAGCACAAATTTCAGAGTCTCTTGCTGTTGCACAAGCGCTGGCTGATGACGTGGACTGCCATGTGTTTCCATTTCGAGAGTTTGGAAAGGGTCTCATAAAGAGAATGAAAATCAGCCCAGACTCCTTCGTGCAGCTGTCCCTGCAGCTGGCATACTACAGGGTATTTTTTGTTACCAAAGCATTAATGGATGTTCTGTGTTATAATATGCATCTGTGATCAGAAAGTGTCACATAATGCTGCAGTTAACTGAAGGTCAAGAGGCTGGATATGGTCATGGGCAAAGAGACTTCTGCTTGTGTGTCACTTGCAGTGTGTATCCAATTTCATAGACACTTCTCTTTCTGAAAGAATGAGTTGCTCTGCCTTTTTCAGTAAAGCAAGTTTCAGTTTGCTCACTTAAGTTCTCTTCCAAGTCATTCCAAGCCATTCTTCTTTGTACTTCAGGATAAAGGAACATCCTGTCTCACATATGAAGCCTCCATGACACGTCTGTTTCGTGAGGGCCGCACAGAGACCGTTCGCTCCTGTTCTAATGAAAGCTGCGCCTTTGTCCATGCGCTGGAATCAGGAAAGGTTAGGTCTGTTTCTGTTTCTTATCTGTAAGAACCATAATAACCGTTGAGTTTAATCTAATGCACCTCACAATTAAAGCTATATACACTATTTTAAGTTAGTAAATTACATCTGCTACAAGTTTAAATAGTGGAAGATGCAAAAACTAAGACAATTAGCATTTTGCTTTATTAAAATTCTATTTGCATTAGTGAGATTTTCTTGGAGATAATGCCACTTTTTTTAGGCTGAAAGGACAGGATTTAGGATGTCTCAGTTTTTCAGTCTCCTTTAGTAATGGCAGGCTGCCTGTATAGTGAGATCAGGTTTCTGTGGGTCATGAAAGGGAGTCATACCTCCCTTCAAACACACCAACGCTATCCGTCTGTGTTTAATTATGGAGAGAACACGTAACATAAACAGTATAAATTGGCATATGTATGAACGGTCTGTTTGGCTTGTTTTTCGTATCTCTTATGTTTTTATTTCATTGATTGTACATACAGTCATATAAAAATGAAATTTGATGGGTTTGCACATGAGGATACAATAATAAACAATTATCTCGTCCTTAGCAAGTCTTAAAATAAGGGAAAAAACAACCTGAGATTACCACATCACATTATATATTTTATTATGTCATAGTTAACTGATACTGAAACTGAAACTAAAACTTCCCCAAAAATACCCTGAAAGCAAAACTAAAGCTAAAACCAAAACATGGAAACTAAACTGAAACAATCACACACTGCTTCTATTTTGTTTAACTAAAGCAAAACAGAAATGATAAAAGATTTTCTTTGTGGTTTGTTTGTATTATAGAAAACTAAGTTAAACCACAGGTCACAGAAACTGCATGTTTCTTTGCTCTGTGTTTTGTGTGCCATGCGAACATTTAATCTGAACTCACCTTCATTCAGGACCAAGAACATTGTCGCCAACTGTTGCGAAAGTCTGCTGAGAAGCACCAGAATCTCTACCGCCAGGCCATGACTGGATCAGGCATTGACAGACATCTCTTCTGCCTGTATGTGGTTTCCAAATACCTGGGTACAGAGTCTGCTTTTCTTAAAGAGGTCAGTGTGAATTTGTTTTAGAGTGGTTGATTCGTATTATCTAATCCATTATGGTACAAGACATTAATGGACTATGTTAGACAGTGGTCAAAAAGATCATCTCGATACAGAATGTGCATCCAGTTGCCAGGGGTAGGAGGAGGATAGAGAATTTTAAATAGCTTGTGTATCTGGAGTGTTGTTTTGGCACAACATTGTTGCCTCAATTGCAAATTGTTTGCTTGAAAGTGCGGTGTGAGGTGTAATGTGAGGTGTAAAAGACGTTTTTCTAAGACGTGGACGCAAGTGCATGTGTGAATATTTCTGGTATAAAACCTTGCTATTTGTGTGTGTGTTTATGTGTGTGGCTGTATGTCACTCGCAGGTCTTGTCAGAGCCCTGGCGCCTCTCCACCTCTCAGACTCCTGTGCAGCAGATCGGGCTGTTTGATCTGGTCAACCATCCAGAGTTCATCTCGCTGGGAGGAGGATTTGGTCCGGTGAGATTCTTTTATGACCCCTGTGATTATTTTCATGTGCAGTCATGGCCTAATGGCTAGAGTTGGATTTGTTACCCAAAGGTTGCAGGTTAAAATCTCACTGCTGGCAGGAAATGACTGAGGTGCCCTTGAGCAAGTCACCTTATCCCCACCCCCCCACCCCCCGGGCGCTACAGTGCTGCTCATTGCTGTGTGTGTGTGTGTGTGTGTGTGTTTACGACTTGCAATGTGTGTTTTCACTCCTCACCAGTATGAGTTAAATGCACAGGTCACATTTCAAGCATGGGTTACTTTGATAGAAAGTACTTATACTTCACTTTCACTTCCATGTAAGGTGGCTGATGATGGCTATGGTGTATCCTACATCATCATGGGGGAGGAAATGATCAACTTTCATGTGTCCTGCAAGCACTCCTGCTCAGAGACCGTAAGAGCATACCAGTCCTACACCATACTGACATAAATCTTTCATAAAAACACAAAATGATACTTGCGTCAATTATGTGCTGAGGGGCGGTGCCAGGATGTATGCATGAAGACATAAACCTCGTGACTATAAGCGCAGTTATTTTGTTAGCTTAAGGAACCATGTTTCGGCACTTCAACACACAGAAATATTGTTAAGGGTACAATAATGCATATGATCTTGTGCAATACCCAGATGTGCAAAACATACTCCCACCTATAATTCCCCTCTGAAGGGGGGATGAAATCATAGACATTGTTTCAGTTACAACTGTTATTAGCCATTGTTAATAAAACTTGTCCTATTTGAATAGTGCTTATGTTTATCTGCTCAGACTACAAACATACCTACTGTAGGTTATTCTTCTGTGTTTCATGGATGTTTTACTTTCTGGTTGCCCCTCAAGTTCATGAGATTTAATTAATGGAATTAAATCCTGATGTTCCATTGCTTCTTGTTTACAGGACTCTCATAAATTTGGCAGTCAGATAAGTCATGCCATGATGGATCTTATGAGTCTCCTGAACCCAGATTTTAGGTCTTCCACACAAGCCAACCCTGATGACAGTCATAAGTCGTGACAAGAAGTTTGGATGTGCAATTGTTTAAAAATGGAGTTATACAAACCCGATTCCAAAAAAGTTGGGACATTGTACAAATTGTGAATAAAAACAGAATGCAATGATGTGGAAGTTTCAAATTTTAATATTTTATTCAGAATACAACATAGATGACATATCAAATGTTTAAACTGAGAAAATGTATCATTTTAAGGGAAAAATAAGTTGATTTTAAATTTCATGGCATCAACACATCTCAAAAAAGTTTGGACAAGGCCATGTTTACCACTGTGTGGAATCCCCTCTTCTTTTTATAACAGTCTGCAAACGTCTGGGGACTGAGGAGACAAGTTGCTCAAGTTTAGGGATAGGAATGTTGTCCCATTCTTGTCTAATACAGGCTTCTAGTTGCTCAACTGTCATAGGTCTTCTTTGTCGCATCTTTCACTTTATGATGCGCCAAATGTTTTCTATGGGTGAAAGATCTGGACTGCAGGCTGGCCATTTCAGTACCCGGATCCTCCTTCTACGCAGCCATGATGTTGTGATTGATGCAGTATGTGGTCTGGCATTGTATGTGTACAGTATGTGGTCTGATGCAGTATGTGGTCTTGCATTTTCCAACATTGTCATGTGCAAGGCATATGTTGTAAGGCATATGTTGTTGCAAGGCATATGTTGTTTTAGAACCTGGATATACCTTTCAGCATTGATGGTGCCTTTCCAGATGTGTAAGCTGCCCATGCCACATGCATTCATGCAACCCCATACCATCAGAGATGCAGGCTTCTGAAGTGAGCGCTGATAACAACTTGGGTTGTCCTTGTCATCTTTAGTCTGAATGACATGGCATCCCAGTTTTCCAAAAAGAACTTCAAATTTTGATTCGTCTGACCACAGAACAGTTTTCACTGTTTTTCACAATGTTTCACATTGTGTTCACTGACAATGTTTTCTGGGAATATTCCTGAGCCTATGTTGTGATTTCCATTACAGTAGCATTCCTGGTGGTTCTCCTGGTAGCATTCCTATGGTTTTCTGGCTTTGACCCTTATGCACAGAGATTGTTCAAGATTCTCTGAATCTTTGGATGATATTATGCACTGTAGATGATGAAAACTTCAAACTCTTTGCAATTTTTCTCTGAGAAACTTTGATATTGCTCCACTATTTTTCGCCACAGCATTGGGGGAATTGGTGATCCTCTGCCCATCTTAACTTCTGAGAGACACTGCCACTCTGAGAGGCTCTTTTTATACCCAATCATGTTGCCAATTGACCGAATAAGTTGCAAATTGGTCCTCCAGCTGTTCCTTATATGTACATTTAACTTTTCCGGCCTCTTATTGCTACCTGTCCCAACTTTTTTGGAATGTGTAGCTCTCATGAAATCCAAAATGAGCCAATATTTTGCATGACATTTCAAAATGTCTCACTTTCAGCATTTGGCATGTAATCTATATTCTATTGTGAATGAAATATAGGTTTATGAGATTTGTAAATTATTGCATTCCTTTTTTATTCACAATTTGTACAGTGTCCCAACTTTTTGGGAATCGGGTTTGTATTTGTCATTTTGTTTTTAAAGAGTTTTTAAGCCTGTCATGTTTTGGGGGATTTAAAATGGGGGATGGAGTGAAATGTTTCTTCTTTCTGAGAGATATTACTGAAATAGGTGTCCTTAAAAATATGTTCTCTGGAATATACTGATCACAACAGGTACACAAAACAGGTGTTGAGGGAATGTACCATTTTCTTTTGCTTTTAAATTAGAAACCATTTGTCAATTATTGCAAATATTCAGGTTTATTTTAGGTTTTGGAGAGTGTATTTTTAGAGACAGGGCGTGGATGAAGTGATAGGCGAAAGGCAAATTAATTGGCCAGGTCTGGAGAACGTTTGCTAAACAGGTAAATTCACCTATGGCACCTTTTAATACTACCATGTTTTGTTATGTTTGGTATTTTAAATTTACACATTTGGCAGATGCTTTTATTTAAAGCGATGGTGTATTCAGCGTGTAAAATTAATCAGTACATGTGTCCCCCTGGGAATTGAATCCACAACGCAATGCTCTACCAATTGAGCTACAGGAAAATGAAAGAGATACAATGAAGGGTCATTGATATCTGCTCTAAATAAAATAATAGATTCATAACTTTGTGTTTCTGTTTTGAGTTTGTTTTATCGTATAATAATAATTGCAAAATATTAGGCGATTTGTCAAAAAGATGACAGTTAGCCGGAAAGCTAGATGAAACATTGTGTTTAAACGATACTTTATAGTGTCCCAACATATATCAGATTTCACCAACATCAAATCAGTTGTTGGGTTTTGTTGAAGGTGTGTGTTCATCCTGTATGGAACTAACAGAATGTGGAAACAAGACCTCAGCCATTTCTGTCCAGTTCTGAATAGTACAGTCCCTGTAAAGTCCACAGGAAACTGGACACTGTATGTAACTGTAAAAAAATGACTACTGGCTGCTGGTACAGCTGCCAAACATCTGTTTTAAAGTTGTTGATGGAAGAACCCCCCACCCCAGCATCTTTCACTTGACTGTCGTAGTTCAGAAATATTACTTTGCTAGAAGGTACTAACTGCTGCTAAATTCAAGCAAAGAACTGTAATTCAAAATGACAAATTGCTGAGGTGGCTTCATGACTTCAGTTTGTATGCATTCATCTGATTTGTAACTAAAACAATATAAATTTGATTAAAAAAGCGAGTTTGTGATAGAGTTTGAAAGAGAATGTTTCCCAGAATTGTACATTCCGTAACTAGTTTAATTAACATTCTCTCTGTGACATTTCTAGGCCAGTACTGTTTTAGTGTCAGTTTGAAGAGAGGGTGTGTGGTTGAAGTGATGTTGATGGCCTCATTCAGTGGCTATTTGGCAAAATGGCTGAAACCACTTTTTAAAAGGTGTACAAGGTGGGGATCCAATTTCATTTGTGTTGTTCTGGCATGAATTAATCCCTTGTATTAGTGCACACAGTGTAAGCACACAGAAGGGTTAACGTAATCAAGAGAAATGAGAACATCATATTCACTGGTTCAGGAATGACGTAGTCCACTTCTTAGTTTTTTTTTAAATAGTTGCATCAGCTTCCTGGAAGCCTGAAGCAGTCTCTGTGTAAAGGAGAGCTGCAGTCAATGCAGTATTATTAAATGCATTGTTCAGACCTCTGGACTGTAACTGATTTATACCGCATGGGTTTATAATTAAACTACAAGACATTTAGGGATGATTGAATTTACTCTCTTTTTCTGACCTTTCATTTTCCCTTTTGAAATGTTGTTCAAGGAGCTGGTTGTTTATTTAATTTTCCTCTAAAACATTATTACCTCTACTAGAATGTGGATGTTTTTGCTGAAGATAATTCACAACTGTCACAGTCATGGACCCTTATGTTTTGTTCTTTTGATTTCCCTGGTCTTTGTTTTGGTTTAGTTCCTGTTTTACCTTATTTTATCATGTTAATCATTAGTTAATTCCCATCACCTGTTTACCTCTCGTGAGCGTGTATTTTCTACTTTTCATATATATGCTTTGTGGATGTTGTGGATGTTGCCCAGTAGTTTTGTTTGTTATTGTTTCTGTATGTGTTTCTGTTGGATTCTAATAAAGCCTGTTTGGATATTTCTTGTTCTGCTCCTTCGTCCGTGTTCCTGTCAGCCCGCAACATGTTACAGAATCACAGACCGACAAGATGAAGCTCAACCTTGCTTCAATTAACGTGGCCCCAATCTGATTATGCTAAAGTGATTATGCTCATACAGTACTTTATTTAACATACAGTAACGTTTATTTAGCCCCTGCCCCCATCTGGAAGAAATCAGCAATATGTGACAATTCCTTCTGGAAAAAGCTAATTTCAAGGTAAAAAAAATTTTCTCATCCTGTCTAAAATGTTTCTGTGAAGCATTATTTATTCATATAATTTAAATTAGTGTTAGCTTCTAATAGGCATAGCTAGCAAGTGTCAAAGCTATTATGTCTAGCTAGCATAGCAAGTTCCATCATGGCTGTCAGAGTAGGGACAGATGCAACCGTTCCATCATCCTGTTGCAACTGTGCAGTCAGGTTTTAGATAGCCATTTAATCAGGAGGTGTTCCAAGATGTCACCATCTTTGGTGACAGACCATCCTCCTCCATTAACTGTAGCTCCACCAGTTCCATCTGCCCTTCTGCAGATCCACAAGTGACACCTTTCCTATAGATTTCTATAGAGACCTTAAGACCTCACCCTAAAGCAGGACCATGAAAAATCTCAAAAGGGAAGAGAAAGCTGTTTAGACAAAAAACCTAGACACTGACAAACAAGAGGATTTCTGCAATAAATATATAAAAAAAATTATATATAATAGATATTTTGTAGTTAATTTTTTGTAAGCCTAATAATTAACCAAAACGTGGTTGTTAGACTTGTTCCTTTACTAGTCTTTGTCTTTATATGGCCAATTTACCAAATTTAAACAATTTAACCATGTCCACAAATAAAATAAAGAAATTGCAATATGATGTTTTTATATATATTTTAATGAATGTTGCAGCTCTCCCCTCTAATGGGGTCAGTTGCAACATTTGACAGCCCAGGGTCGTCAGCACGGAGTCCTCACTAATTATGGCCGCCAATCCAGAGGTCAGGGGACCACCACCCCGCAGCCCGGATCTTGTGCCAGAGCCCACCGCAGATGGAGAGGTGGGTGAGTTTGATCTGGACTCACTTAACCTCACAGACTTTCATTCAGAAATAATCCGACCCAACCTCCCTCTCCCGTCCCCTCTCATTCTTTTGCTTCCTCCCACATCATCCATTTCGCCGGAGCCTGTCAGCCGCTCTGCTCACCCTCAGCCTGCCATCGGGGTCTGTCAATCTCCTGCTCCACCCACGCCAAGGCTGGAGGATCCCTCGACTCTGCCTTCAACGCCTCATGCTCCACCTTGGTCCTCTGGATCCTCATCGTCACCCTGGCTCGTCGGCTCTCCTTCTACGTCTTGGGCTCTGCCACCTCCTGCTCTGCCGCCGTAGGTCGGGCACATGGAGTCGTTGGCCGCTCCTCCACAATGGCTCCTCCCTCTGTCGGCTCAACCATGGGTCACCATCATGGCGGCGGTCTGCTACTCCCTCCTGTCTCTGTCCTGGCTCCTCCCTCCATCAGCGCACATTGTGTAATAAATCAGTAATATCTTTAGAAACATTTGAGAACTGTTGTGGAAAGTTTGGTTAATATATGCTTTGTGGATGTTGGGATTTCTCCGTAAAAATGCTGAGATTAAACTTCTATAGATTAAACCCATCTCATTTTATTTTCTTTATAAATATACAATAAATCCATTCTAAAATGTTATACTAGAATATTAGTCTAAAACTTACATTCGTGCATGAGATTTGCGGTAGGAATCATAATTTTTCCTCTGGTGCTATCTGGCTTTAATTGTCTTCACTGAGACTTAATTTACAGAGCACATACAATGTGTATTATGCGACACTGCATAATACAAAAGCCTAAATACCGAAAAACAATTGGTATCAGGAAGATTAATGATAGGTAGCGTGTTTCAGACTTTGTGACTGGTGCAACTGGAGTGAGCAGTGTGGGAAAAGTTTGCAGTAGGCGGGGACTTTCACTATTTGTTCATACTTTATCCACATATGTTCACCATGCTGTCAAGCACAACTGCACGGCGCATTGAAACCCACGCTACATTAAACACCTGCTTATTTATAATGACATTATTCACTTGGTCATCCTCCGTGTCTGGTGCGTTAGGGGATTTTAATTTCGATACCGCATAAGGGGGGCTTGTGCCTGTAAAGCCGCAAACCGAAAGTAAAATGTTGCATTTCAAGACAGGCGGCTGAAAGGTAAGACGTGTTTTACAGCTTTTGCAGCTAACACAAAATGGGAATGAGATGCATGGATTTCAAATGAAACCCTTTGTATTGCACTTATTCTTTTTCATGACCGGACTGGCCTTTATTAAACGCGCTGATACATTGACATATAAATATTAAAGGATAATTAATGAATTAATAAACTTGTGAAAATTTCGATGTAAGATAATGTGTATGGGTTGATTGTGGTGATAGTTGCGAAATGTTGCTTTCTTTAAAGGGCCCAGTGCTCAAATGTATGAGGTTTAGGCTTGATTTAATCGACACAAAACCAATACATTCCGATAATAATCTGAATGATATTCCAGACCGTTTGATTATTTTAAAATGTGGTTTTTATTTTATTGTTATGCCAGTAAGGCAACCAACCACATGCATGCCTTTGAAAATGTTAATACTCGTTTTAAAATAATGTATTACATATTTGTTCAACATCAGGAATTATAACTGGGCATACACCCTTTGTTCGTTTCACAAGTTTGTGCTATCCTTATGTTATGAAACCTCATTTAGCAGCGTTTTCTCTTGTAGTTGTGCGCTGTATAGTTTCTTCAGATGTTAGTCTAGCGGCCGCTAGAGGTTGTACTCGTAATTATGCTGTGATTTATTCTGGTGGATCCAGAATCAATCAATAAACCCACAGCCCATTTTGCGAGCCCATTAAAGAGAGGGCTGAATGCCAGCTTCATATTGCAAATTAAATTTAAATTATTATTGATGTACAGAGTAACTGTGCAAGAAGTGAGCAAGTGCTGTGGTACTGTTTCTTTAAAAAAATACAGTTACTGTGGCAATGTGATAAAGTAATTGATGCCTCTTCTCTCTGTATCTACACCAGTGCTTTCTCTTTCTCTTTCTCATGCCCATCCCCTTTCTTCTGTGTGTTATGTGTCCAGCAAGATAAACAGAAGATTTTAGCATATGGAGTTGATCCCTGAAGGTTAACGTAATGTGTGGGAAAGTCTTCATGACATTATTCGCTGTGAGTGACAATCCTTCAGTCTTTGCTAATTTGAATTAAGATGTATTCTTTAATATGATGTGTTGAATTGATATGTAGTGGAGTTGCAGACATGATGTTAAGATCCATACACAGTTTTTTAAGGGACAGTTCCCCCCAAAATTGAAAAAATCTGTACTACATTTTGGATTCTGCATCTTAGCAGTGGCTGCACACAAAAAGTATTCTCACCACTTCATAAAATTAATGTTAAACCGCTGTGGTCACATGGACTTTTTTAAACAATGTCTTTATTACCTTTCTGGGTCTTGAAAGTGGCTTTTTAATGAAAAATATCTTAATTTGTGTTCTGAAGATGAACAAAGGTATTACGGTGTGAAAAGACATGAGGGTAATTAATGACAAATTTTTCGTTTTTCTGTGAACTATCCCTTTAAGTAAACATTAAGTAATCATTGAGAACAAGAATTCACCATGTAGAACAGCTGTACTTACACAACCAAAACCAAAAAACAAGGTAGGTTACATTTGTATAATTCAAGAGGAAACCAAGGGAAAAAAAGCAAGTTAGTACAAGTACATAGTACATAGCATAAATGATCCCTCTGGACATAAACATGACCTTTTATCATTTCATGAAACAAAATATAAAGCATATTTCTGTTTAGTATTGACATGTTTAATTTGTAACTGATAACCAGAGATATTAATACCCCTAGATATAAGTTATGTGTTAGGAGAAATTGTTGGGTTTAGAAGGAATACTGCACATTACACAAATATAGCTGCAGTTGTATTGAGAGAAGAGCTGGAGGGCTGAAAGTCTTTAGTGGTCACAGTGTTTCAGTGGTCACATTTCAGATGATGTGCAGTGTTGTTGTTTTAACTTCAGACATGTCCTTTTCTTCACAGACTGTTTCATTCATCATAATTCATGTTCATTATGCTGTGTCTGGATGTATGGATAATGATATAAATGAACACTTGGTGAGTCCAATTACTTTCAATTATGACTTTCAACTTTTAGCATTCAATAGTTCTGAGTCAATGGTGCTTATTAACTGACTTCTCAGTCTCAGAGCAATAATGTCTCAGCAAAATATGATTTCATTAGTAGCATTATTATTTTTATACATTTAAATATTTATAATCCATGTATTACTCATGTATGTAACTTGTGGTTTTAGGTCCAAGTTATTTAGGTAATTTACTTATGTAGTTGTGTAATTAATTACAGTCAGTCAATGGGTATGTAGAATATAAAAACTGATCCTGATCAATTAATCCTGCTTTATTTTGAGATAATGATTGGCTGACTTTACATTCTGTCTTTTGTGAATCCTTGAAGCATAATCCATTGCTGGAGGACCATTGGTTTCAAATTAAGGTATTCTCAGACAACAGTCTTACAGAGGTAAGAGCTACTGTATTATGATGATGAATAAGAATATGATTTTTATTATTATTATTTCTGTTATTATTAGCCACTAGTGGTGTTTCCCAATGTCTTAAATATACTGTACAGAAATAGATTTTCTAATTGCTGCCACAAGACTGAATTTATTAAGCATATTAGCATTTTAATATATAGTTTAGTTTTTAAGTTTAGTAAATAATTTAGTTTTTAAACTTTTACTAGTATTTAGAAACTGATATAGTTATATATTTTGCTTGATAAGTTTGTCCTGTGTACTTGATTGTTTTACTAGGGCCAGAGCAAACTTCTTTCAGTAGTAAATGCTGTGTGTTCATCTTGGAATAAAAATAAGAACAAAAACAAGACAGTCTTCAAAGTTGTAGAAACGTATAAAATAATGCTGAATAAAGTAAGTATACATTATTCATTCTATCACTTTCTTTCTTTATAATTAAGAATCAAATGTCAAATATAACCCTACCAATCACAGTTTTTTTATTTTTCTCTTTTAAGTTCTTTAACAGTCCTTCAAATTTTGAAGAGAAGTGCAGGAACTACACCTGTACAGATGGTTACAAGATAAACTACATCAACAAAACTGATTTTGGGCAAATGTATTTGAAGTCTTGCAATGAGTCAATATCAGGTATGAGTGCTCAACTTCATTTTTCCTCTGTTATTTTGCATTAATTCAAAGTATGGCCATTACCCTCCTTCTGGTCTCATTGGCTCATGGAATCTGGCACGGAATATAGTTCACATTTTCTATGTTGTTTGTAAACATGGTCACAGTGTTTTTTGACAAGTAAGATGTCAAAATCAGTATCTGATACCTGGACCAGGTATGATGTTAATCACCCTTTGTGTGATTAACATCAACAATTCTGTCAAAAGCACATGGTCTGTACCTAAACTCTACCCTAACCCATCCATAACTCAGAGGGAAGATAAGTCGATAAGAATAATATATGAAACCCTAAACCAGCCCCAAGCCTAACCATATCATTACCCCTAAACCTAATCCTTAGATAGATGTTGGTTGATAGAATGTTGTTCCAGAACCAACAAGGATGTGGTTCCATCAACATATCCTGCTTGGGAAAATCACAGTGACCGGGAAAATGTATTCTGGTTAATGTCTGATGTCTAGTATCTGGTTAAATATGGTAAAATGTGTTAAATGGAGATGAAACTCTTTTTGGCAGCTGAAAACATTTTTAATCCAAATTATACAAAAACATGCATGCAGTATGAGGTAGAATTTTATAAAAATGGTTATTGAGAGTTTGTGGAAATCTGTGGAGGTTATTGCACATTTCTGTGGCACATATTTTATGTTGTTACTTTCATTCCATAACTTCCAAACTGAAACAACTTACATTGTCTTTCCCTTTTCTACTTTCCATTCATTAGCTCTAAAATGTCCATCAAAACAGAGTAAGTTTTTTTACTTTATCTTACTTGGAGCAGTGACAAAATCACAGTGACTGGGGAAATATAGTCTGGTTAATGTCTGATGTCTAGTATCAGGTTAAATATGGTAAAATGTGTTAAATGGAGATGAGAATACTTGACTCTGCTGTTTTTATCTCCCTTATTTCCATGAGTAGCTCTCCATAATTGGTGCCAAATCTGTATATCTTTGTACTCTTCATAATTCACTTTGTTTTATTTGTATTTGTTGATCCTGATATAAAGTGTTGATAGAAATGGCTATATTTCCTTTAACTATACTTGATATGTTTATATTCTGATTAGTAAAATATTCCACAAAAGCTGTGAATAATGCTTGGGAAAAGGGAAACTTTGTATTTGAAGAATCACTTATTCTCTCTCACACACAGACGGTTTTAATGTGATTTTATGTGACCCTGATTGCGTTAAAAAGTCTTAGTAACTATTAGTAACTTAGTAACTTGTGACTATTAATAACGAATTATTGGAACAAAACATATTTTTCAGCAACTGTTTTGCCTGTATTTATAGCCTTTGATTACTTAATACAATATTTAGTTAACAAGTCAACATCAGCTACAAAATTATTAATTGAAACTAACTGTACTGAATCACATAGGCACAACATCTTCAACATCAGCTGTCCGCCCAACCTCCACTGCTTCTATAAGTAAATTCAATTTTTAATATTTATTTCAAACACTATATAAAGCTTAACTGATCATTGGTTCATGCACTTTCATATAAATTATATAATAAACTAAATAAATCAACATTTCTAACTATTTGAATGTACATGAACATAGTTAACAACTTTTAACAATGATTTGTTGACAATGTTTTATGTATTTTTAAAATATTTTAATGTTAATATGCAATATTTTGTAGCTTCATCAAACACTTCATCCGCAGCTACTCAAGGTAAGCACCAAACTTTCCATTTAAAGATAAGTTGATAAGAATGATGTATGAAACCCTAACCCACCCCCAAGCCTAATCATATCATTACCGCTAAACCCAGTCCTAAATTTGATTGGCTGATATAATGTTAATCCAGAACCAACAAGGATGTGGTTCCAGCAACACATCCTGCTTGGGAAAATCACAGTGACCGGGGAAATGTAGTCTGGTTAATTTCTGATGTATAGTATCTGGTTAAATATGGTAAAATGTGTTAAATGGAGATGAGAATACTTGACTCTGTTGTTTTTAATCTCCCTTTTCTACTTTCCATTCATTAGCTCTAAAATGTCCATCAACAACTTTTAACAACTACCCTTTAACAACTTGATTTGTTGACAATGTTTTATGTATTTTTAAAATATTTTAATGTTAATATGCAATATTTTGTAGCTTCATCAAACACTTCATCCGCACTCAAGGTAACCCAACTCCATTAAAGATAAGTTGATAAGAATGATGTATGAAACCCTAACCACCCCACTAACATATCTCCTCAATATTATGTTGTATAATTACCAGAACCAACATGGATTGGTTCACAACTCCTCTTGAAATCATAAATATTCTGGTTAATGTCTGATGTCTAGTATCTGGTTAAATATGGTAAAATTGTTAATGAGATGAGAATACTTGTACTCTTCATAATCATAATATATCTTTGTACTCTTCATAATACACTTTGTTTTATTTGTATTTGTTGATCCTGATATGATGTGTTGATATAAATGGCTATATTACCTTTAACTATACTTGATTTGTTTATATTCTGATTAGTAAAATATTCCACAAAAGCTGTGAATAATGCTTGGGAAAAAGGAAACTTTCTATTTAAAGAATCACTTATTCTCTCTCACACACAGACAGTTTTAATGTGATTTTATGTGACCCTGATTGTGTTAAAAGTCTTAGTAACTATTAGTAACTTATGACTATTAATAATGAATTATTGGAACAAAACATATTTTTCAGCAACTGTTTTGCCTGTATTTATAGCCATTGATTACTTAATACAATATTTAGTTAACAAGTCAACATCCACTACAAAATTATTATTTGAAACTAACTGTATTGAATCACATAGGCACAACATCTTCAACATCAGCTGTCCGCCCAACCTCCACTGCTTCTATAAGTATGTTAAATTTTTTATATTTTTTTCAAACACCATATAAAGCTTAACTGATCATTAGTTCATATACTTTCATATAAATTATATAATAAACTAAATAAATCAACATTTCTAACTATTTGAATGTACATGAACATAGTTAACAACTTTTAACAACTACTCTTTAACAACTTGATTTGTTGACAATGTTTTATGTATTTTTAAAATATTTTAATGTTAATATGCAATATTTTGTAGCTTCATCAAACACTTCATCTGCAGCTACTCAAGGTAAGCACCAAACTTTCCATTTAAAGATAAGCTGATAAGAATGATGTATGAAACCCTAACCCACCCCCAAGCCTAATCATATCATTACCCCAATCCTAAAATTTGATTGGTTGATATAATGTTGATCCAGAACCAACAAGGATGTGGTTCCAGCAACATATCCTGCTTGGGAAAATCACAGTGACTGGGGAAATATAGTCTGGTTAATGTCTGATGTCTAGTATCAGGTTAAATATGGTAAAATGTGTTAAATGCAGATGAGAATACTTGACTCTGTTGTTTTTATCTCCCTTTTCTACTTTCCATTCATTAGCTGTAAAATGTCCATCAAAACACAGAAAGTGTTTTTTTTTTTTTTGTTTTTTTTTTTTTTTTTTTTTTTTTTTTTTTTTTTTTTAATTTTTAAAAAAATGTTTTTTTTAGTTGGGGGGGAAATTTTTTTTTTTTTTTATTTTTTTTTCTTTTTTTTTTTTTTTTTTTTTTTTTTTTTTTTTAACAACTTTTAACAACTACCCTTTAACAACTTGATTTGTTGACAATGTTTTATGTATTTTTAAAATATTTTAATGTTAATATGCAATATTTTGTAGCTTCATCAAACACTTCATCCGCAGCTACTCAAGGTAAGCACCAAACTTTCCATTTAAAGATAAGTTGATAAGAATGATGTATGAAACCCTAACCCACCCCCAAGCCTAATCATATCATTACCGCTAAACCCAGTCATATATTTGATTGGTTGTATAATGTTAATCCAGAACCAACATGGATGTGGTTCCAGCAACACATCCTGCTTGAGAAAATCACAGTGACTGGGGAAATATAGTCTGGTTAATGTCTGATGTCTAGTATCTGGTTAAATATGGTAAAATGTGTTAAATGGAGATGAGAATACTTGTACTCTTCATAATTCATAATATATCTTTGTACTCTTCATAATTCACTTTGTTTTATTTGTATTTGTTGATCCTGATATAAAGTGTTGATAGAAATGGCTATATTCCCTTTAACTATCCTTGATTTGTTTATATTCCGATTAGTAAAATATTCCACAAAAGCTGTGAATAATGCTTGGGAAAAGGGAAACTTTGTATTTGAAGAATCACTTATTCTCTCTCACACACAGACAGTTTTAATGTGATTTTATGTGACCCTGATTGCGTTAAAAAGTCTTAGTAACTATTAGTAAATTGTGACTATTAATAACGAATTATTGGAACAAAACATATTTTTTAGCAACTGTTTTGTCTGTATTTATAGCCTTTGATTATTTAATACAATATTTAGTTAACAAGTCAACATCAGCTACAAAATTATTAATTGAAACTAACTGTATTGAATCACATAGGCACAACATCTTCAACATCAGCTGTCCGCCCAACCTCCACTGCTTCTATAAGTAAATTCAATTTTTAATATTTATTTCAAACACTATATAAAGCTTAACTGATCATTGGTTCATGCACTTTCATATAAATTATATAATAAACTATATAAATCAACATTTCTAACTATTTGAATGTACATGAACATAGTTAACAACTTTTAACAACTACCCTTTAACAACTTGATTTGTTGACAATGTTTTATGTATTTTTAAAATATTTTAATGTTAATATGCAATATTTTGTAGCTTCATCAAACACTTCATCCGCAGCTACTCAAGGTAAGCACCAAACTTTCCATTTAAAGATAAGTTGATAAGAATGATGTATGAAACCCTAACCCACCCCCAAGCCTAATCATATCATTAATCATATTTTTCAGCAACTTATATTAATCTAATAGATCTTACAGGAACAGAAAATTCAACATCTGAAATCAGCCAAAAGACCACAGTACATGCATGTAAGTTATATTTATAGTTCATCCTAAGTGTGCAGTCTGTAGTCACATTACTGCAGTATGTAGTATTACTGAAGGGTATAGAGGAGGAACTATTAATCTTCTCAAATTAAGCACAAAGTATTAAATGCAAGTGTGTCATGCAATGAGCATTTGATTAGACAAAAATCTAGTGCAACGTCTATCAAAAATGAAAACATCAAGGATTTGCTTATGGGAGGAGTAATATTCTGTGGGCTTATGTGATCTTCAAAGTATCCCTGACTGGAAAACTCAATAACTGTGTGTGAAAATCAATTATCACAGTCAAAATCAGTATTTTCCCCATTCCTTTTTGCACTAAATTATAATACATATCATTATTAAAGATTTGTGTGTCAGGCGGGGAGAAATAAACCCATGCGCAGACAGCGTTAAACTGAAAAAAGTCTTTATTAACACAAACCAAAACCCGCGAGGGGGCCAAACGAAAACCAAACACAGGCGTAAAACTGAACAAAAGAACTCAAAAACAGTGAACAAAAACACGATTACAAGGTTTCAAATACAAAAAATGCACGTAGCAAAAACCACAATAACAAGATAAAAGAACCACGATACAAGCGAGCCAAGATACAAGAAAAGTTACAAGACGAACTGGCACAAGACAGAAAACACGGGGGCATTAAATAACACACAGACAAACGACTAACAGGTGGGCGAAATGAGCGCAGACGAGACAAGAGAACAAGGGGGCGGAGTGACCGGAGAGCACATGACGAATGTAAACAAAACAGAGACCATGTGCTTCACACAAGGCAAGACCCAGAACAGGGGCGTTGCTAGACATAAAGCTCTACTGGGGCACAGGCCCCCCATTACTCATATCACTTTTCTTTCTTGAAAGTCAGTTGCATGCAATAAGTTTACAACACAATGAACTATACAAACTTGTGTAACCCACTATTCACTGCAACAAGCACTAGGGAAAGTAAATGTAGACATTAACGCTTTATGAGCATTAAAATAAAACTGCTTCAGACAAAAAGGTCTCAGAATGAGCAGAGAGGTGGTTGCTAGGTAAGTGTTGGTTATTAGGCAGAGCTGGTAGCTAAACTGTCTGAGTTTGGTCCATCTTTTTTATATAGGAAGGCGGTGCACTGTTATTGCTTATGAATGGGAGAATGCTCAGATCTTCTAATTCTTGTCAAGAAATCTTTTATATCTAATTATAGAAATCTAATATAAATAAATATTAATTTCATAAGACAGTTCCACAGAACACAAACAATTTTATTTTCATTGCAGTAGGCTAGTGCAATTCCATAGATTTGACAGAGGTTTTCCTGGGATTTAATGCTTTTCATCTGATGTCTGAGACCTGACTCTGATGGCTGAGAATGAAGTTTGTTGTTTATCATGTCTTACCTCCCTCAGACTCATCTCTCCTTTCTTCTTCTCTGTGACTGCTTCGTGCAAAAAAAATTCTGATGTCCATCTACAGGAGCCAATAACGCTTAGTCAAAATAACTATTAAATCATATTATTTAGAAACATACTTTAGTTTCGTCCAGTGCTTGAAGTGGAAATACAAAACTGCTGGTACTCCCGATGCGGGATGGAATTTCCCCTCGTTGGAACTTCATGGTACGCTAAGGGTTAAAGTAGGCTATAAAAGTGCTGATACGGCGTACAGGTGTGTACCAGCCCACTTCGAGCACTGGTTTTGTCATTTTCCATAGCCCACCTCAACTGCATGCCGAAACCTGGACTTCTGTGTGCAAGTCCCACCTCAACTGCATGCCGAAACCTGGACTTCTGTGTGCAAGGCCCACCTCAACTGCATGCCGAAACCTGGACTTCTGTGTGCAAGGCCCACCTCAATATGCCAACTGGATTTTTGATCCCACCTCAACATGCGAAACCTGGACTTCTGTGTGCAAGGCCCACCTCAACTGCATGCCGAAACCTGGACTTCTGTGTGCAAGGCCCACCTCAACTGCATGCCGAAACCTGGACTTCTGTGTGCAAGGCCCACCTCAACTGCATGCCGAAACCTGGACTTCTGTGTGCAAGGCCCACCTCAACTGCATGCAAACCTGGACTTCTGTGTGCAAGGCCCACCTCAACTGCATGCCAAAACCTGGACTTCTGTGTGCAAGGCCCACCTCAACTGCATGCCGACACTTCTACGTGAAAGGCTGCGCGTTGCAGTTGCAGTAAACAGACGCGCGCGGCCGGCGCGGGCATAGATTTTTGCGTGCATGCGTCAGTTTGTTTTCGGTTAAACTGCGTTGCTTTTACAAACGTTAATTCGATAATTTCTTTTTTCCGGGATTATCAATCTAAATTAATACACTGGCAAATAAAGTAAATTAAAACTCAAATTTGAGATTTTACTGGGGCACAGCAGATTTTTACTGGGGCCCATGACCCAGAACATGAGTTCAGATCCCGACTCCAAGAAACAAGAACCAAGACTAGAAGGAGTCAGATCCAAACAGCACGCTCTGACACTAAACACAGGGCATGTCAGGATCCATTTTTATATTCAATTAAACTGGTGAATATAAAAAATTACATTCACCAGTTTATTTTACTTAAACACCATTTGACATTTAAGCTGACAGTTGACATTTAAGATTAATTTTAATGTGCATATAATGTTTTTGCCTGTTTTTCCCTTACTACAGATATTTTTTCTGACAGAAATAAACAAAATAAACAAATGGAAATAAGCTGCAGTAAGTTGTTGGTTTGTCTAACCAATCATAATTACCTGACACGGTTCTTGCTTTTGTACCAACATATTGCTCTTGTGTTTTGCAGATAACACATGGACCACTGCTGCATCTTTACTGCTGAATATTCTTCTAATCTTGGTATTTCTAACTGGGATGTTGTACTTTTGCAAGAATAGGCAGCGGCAGGTAATTGGGGTCAAAGCATTTTTGATGAGTGTTTGTAAATGTGTAATACTATAGGAGAATACTCTTCGTTTGGGCGATGCTTTTTTAAATCACATTGACATCTTTTTAAATATGCTACAGTTTTATACATGCAAAAACTGTCTTTTTTCAGGAAAATACAGAGCAACAAGTGAGGCTCACAGAGTTCAGAGAATCCGTGATTTAGGTAACATCAATTTTTTTGTAGTATTTCTGTAAAGGGTTACAGTGTACATATGCACAGATATGTATATATTAAGCTTTCATGTACGCTTTCACTAAAGTTTTCTGTATTGGATATTCTTAAGGAATGGCCCACTGCATTATAGTGTGGTACAATAACAAGATCACATTATTCTGTGTGGTTTCTTTTTGATTCTAAACTTTTTCCTTTATCTTGTCTCCTACTTTTTAAGGATGCCTAAAATGTACAGTAATTTTACTAATTCGGTAAGTTGCTCTTGTTGTCACTTGTAAAGTTTCTGTTGTTTGTTGTTTTTGTTTGTAATCATAATCTATTCTATCTAATCTAATCTATTTTTCTTTTTGTACAAGCAGTCAGTGTTTGAAAATGATGAACCTACCTTTTTGCGCCAGTTTGTCACAATCACAGCCCTTGTGTATGTATTAGACTGTGGTTTGAAGTCTTTCTCCATGTTCAATATTAGTCATCTGTTATTGCTACCCTGTGCATGGTGCCATGCTATCTCTGAATGTACTATTTACATATTCATCTACATAGATTCAATATATTAATCCAAACAAAAATGTCTATACTGTGATTGTCTTAAATACTCATCTATAGTAGAGTTGCCTCCTCTGAAGTTTGTGGTAAATGAAACATGTCTTAATCTGTTAATGTTTTGTTGACCCAGTCTGTGCCATGATGAGCTTTCAGTTATATATATAGCCTACCTATAGATTAAAATAGCTTGTGTCCCCATGAGTACAAAGGCTGAGAACTGTTCATTCTCAAAAAAGAGGAGAGAAAGTATTTCTAACAGATATTGTTAGAATGTATGTAATGTATACTGCCATTTTTTAGCAGTTTTTTTTATTTTATTCATTATTTTAGTGTAGGCTTATATTTTGGTGTATGTGATAATTTGTGTGTAAAAGGGACCTTGTATGTGCAAGTATTCTGGGTATCTCAGAAAGTCTTATTGTATGTGATTTTTTCATATGCTTATGTGTAAATACTGCATTTGACCATGACACTGTTTTGCTGCAACCTTCATTTAATTAAAAAGATGTCTATTATGTATATGTTAGACCTCATAAAATGTCATTAGACTATGTTGTTAGGCGAAGTTCTCATTAAAAACACTGAATTATTTTATCGTTTGGGTTTGTGCCTTCATTATCAAAATTTAAATGTTTGTCAAATGTTTGTTTAATATAACATATTATTCAAACTGAATACAAACATTAATAGGCCTATTTGTATCATTATTATGAATCATTTAAAAACATTTGCATATTAATGTCAATATCTACGCAAAAGTAATGCGACATCTACCCGATATTTCAGCAGCTATGCGATCTCTTCAGAAATTAATAATACTTCGTTATAGGCTTTCGCAGAACTTTTAGACAAGGGACTTTTATTTTGACAGACTTTTGTCAGAGTCTTTTATACCTTCATGCCGTGCACACGATTAAAGTGATTACGGTCATATTATTCCATGTTAGCTGCAGTTTAGTGAGTATATCAAGCTGTTCAATTGGTCTTGCATTTGGATTACACATGTGTAACATGCGTTACATGTGTTTAGCCATGTTAGCCTATTAGCTGTAGTGTGTGAACACTCAGATCAAACCCGTCGTTAACTCCACGTTTACCGTTGATGGTCAGATTACATACTTAAAGTTTAGCGTTAAAGCGTTGCTTATCGTTTAGTGCATTATAATTGCTTATTTGCTCTGGGTTGTGTAGTCATGGAAACGGACACGTCTCTCCTCAGTGTTGAACTAGAGAAACAGCAGGAAGAACTTTATCAGCAACTTCTGCTTCAGGTAAACAACGTGCCATTCAGGGTCATTCAACTCACTGAAACCAGTGTAAGTGAAGGTGAAACTGATTTCACCAAGATCATCACGTCCTAGATCATCATGATGGTTGATCCGGAACAACATTGCTATTAACCAGATTGGTTATCAGATTGAAGGATTAGGTTAAGGGTTAATGTTAGATTTTAGGGTGTGGTAATGGGTAGGATTTAAGTAAGGATTTAATTTTCTTTTTATAACAGGAATGTTGTTCCAGAACCAACAAAAGATGTTTATCCAGGTGTTTGATGTTTAACAGGTCTTACCTGGCAAAATCACGGTGACTACCGACTCAGGAGACAGATGCGATACTTGATGAATATGTCACGTGATGTCTGAACTTGGACAAAATATGCATTGCTTTAGTCAGATGCAGATCGGCCTGTGCTATGCCGCATGAAGTGAAAAGTCAAAAACAAAGTGGCACAAAAATCCCTTTGCATCAGTTCCTTCCCACTTTCCTGTTACAGCTGGACATTCCTGGTTAGTTTAGTCACTGCAAACATAAGCCTTTGCTGTTGCGGGTCCAAGGCAAGAGTTGCTGTTAAGAAATACTTTAATGCATTTGTTTTTAAGGAGTTGGGCTAGCGTATGTGTTTAAAATAGTTTTTGTTATATAATAGTTTTATATCGTGTTGTGTTTGTGCTTTCATGGCACTTGTACAGCACTTTGGTATGCCTGTTCAGTTGTAATGTGCTTTATAAATTAAAGAATAAATAAGACAGAAATACCATGTATATACACTGTACTCTCTGTGGTGCTTTGTAAATAAATTTTGGATTGATTTGATTTAATTTTTTTTATTCAACTTCACAGACTATGGGGAAAATACAAAATGAAAATGCACCTTGCAAAGTCATCCGGCCACAGCCAGGTTAGTTTAATATTTAAAAATAAAATCAATTTATCAGGGGCTGATGAAGATCAAAACGTTTTGGGAAATTAGCATTAAACTGTAAACTGTGTTTAGTAATGCTGCTGCTTTTTGTCTGTATCTGAATTTCCACTCTGTGCCAGGCATGTGTGTGAAGACCTTCTCTGTGTCAGACAAAAAGAAGGTCTTTCTGAATATCTGTCAGTCACAGGCTGTACCACCCCCTCCTCATCTCTCCCAAGAAGCACTGGTGGACCTGCTGGAGTCAGAAGATCCCACAAGTTACAGAGTGCCCATGAGCCTTGGCGAGCCACATATAGAAGTAGACAACAGTAAGCAGCTTATGTCACATTTTTCTGTTTTCTTTCATTATTGTTTTAAGTAATCTAATATCATAAAAATGATGAACCTTAAAAAAACAGGACACAGTCCAACACGTGAACTGAAATCTTATCACCCTTGATCTTGTGTTTGATTTTTTTATCACTGTCGCCTTCCGCAAGTTTCATTGCTTACTTGACTCTTCTTTGAAATATCTCTGCCTGTTGATTGGCTTATCATGATTTGTGACCCTGCCTGTGAAAACCCACCTGAAGTTGATTTACTGTTTTCTACATAAAATCAGAACCAACAAAAGATGTTTATCCAGGAACAGGTCTGCCTGGCAAAATCACGGTGACTTTACCAACTCAGGAGACAGATGCGATACTTGATGAACATGTCACGTGATGTCTGAACTTGGACAAAATATGCATTGCTTCTAGTCAGATGCAGATCGGCCTGTGCTATGCCAAAAACAAAGAAGCACAAAAAATCCCTTTGCATCTGTTCCGTTCCAACTTCCTGTTACAATTGGACATTCCTGGTTAGTCTAGTCACTGCAAAGATAAGCCATTGCTGTTGCGGGTCCAAGAAATACTTTTATGCAAATACTTTTATGCAAGAAATACTTTTTACTCTTCTTTGAAATATCTCTGTCTGTTGATTGGCTTATCATGATTTGTGACCCTGCCTGTGAAAACCCACCTGAAGTTGATTTACTGTTTTCTACATAAAATCATCCCACATAATGGACATACAGAACATTCTTTGAAAATGCGACATTGATATCTTTAATATTGACTGAGTAAGGCCAGATCTCAAGATTGAAATCATAGTGAAAATAATGATTGAAATCAAACTTCGAGATTATGAGACTTTAGCCTGGATTTCACAGACAGAGTCACATTGTCTAATGTTTTAACTCTTGGAGACATCTGTATACTACAAAGCATAATCTTTTAACTCAAAAATTCAAAAGACTTTAAAGGTCAGGGAAAACTCAATGGGAAATGCAAACTCAATTGGTCAAAAATGGGTGAATGCTATGAATCTTAATACCTGCTTATGGAAATAAATCACGTACATATGCTGTTTACTGTATATATGCTTATGGCCTTAAACATATAGTGTGGTCACTCTGTGGTCCGTCTAATGACGTCTGCATGTGAGTATGAAGCACACTGTATTCTTCTGTTTTTCAGGTTCACAAGGCTGCACCGTGTATGATGTTGTAATCAACGATGAGTTTTTTCAGAAGTGTCAGGTGCGTGTCATGTGTAAACTTGAACCTCAGCCTGACTTTTTTTTCCACCTTGTTCTTTGGCTATTATCTGCATCCATGGTCATTGCTTTGTATATTTGTACCGGACAGAAAGATACCCTGTTCCAGCAGTTTCTCATTGCAGTTTCTTTGGAGGGACTGGAAAACAAATACAGCTTCGAGTTAAGCAGAGGCAAGTTTTAATACAGCACGTTAGCATATATTGGGAGGTCTGTACATTGTTATGAAAAACGGACTTTGCAATGAATGCATTTACTACTATAGCGCCTGTGCAACACCTGTGCATGTGTGTGAGACAGAGGCGCTTGTTTGTGAACTAGAGCTGCACAATATTGAAGAAAAATTATACTTAAAGTTTGATACTAAATATTATGATACGCTGTATGCGATATGATGATGCTTTAAATTTGTAAACGATCAATTTAAACTGTATTAATATACAGTTTTTAAATATATTTAAGTATATATCCAACATTCTACATACATGTTTCACGTTCTTTCTGGAAAAGGAAGCTTCACAACAATTTATGATAGAAATCTCTTTATTATCTGCATTAAACCAAAAACTGACTACACATAACTGAACATACATAACATACATAACACTTGTATGTTATGACTATACATTCTCAAAGTGTTAAAATCCTTCAGGTATTGCAAACCATTGCAATGTGCACATTTGCGATATTTTGAGCATTTCAATATATTGCGTAGCCCCACAATGAACTGACACAAAATGATAAAGATATATAAATTTCAGCTAGTTATATGAATTTAAAAAAATGAGCAACTGCAATCTTGAATCTTGTCATTTTCTTGTTTAGATATTAAGATTTTGAAGAACAGGAAGTTCATGGGTTCTGTAGCAGAGCAAAACATTCGCACCAAGAGCAAGCCAGTTATCCAAGAAATTGACTCCAAGTGCGTCATTTTTTTGTTATTTTGTTCATGTTTATTTGATATTTCTAGTTCTGTTCACCTTTCTCTCTATTCTCAGTGTTTGTTTTAAATGCAATGCCTTGTCAGTCCTAATGTCAGTCATTAGGAATGTGTCCCACACATTGACCTTTCACTGCACTGACCCAGCAGAGATTTTTATTGCTGTTTGCATAACAGCGAGCAGGGAGATCTTAATGATAGTTCTTTCAACTGCAGCAACAGTTGTAAAAGGCTTTGGTAGAGTCAGAGTAGTCTCACATAGCCAGACCCTTACAAAAATTAACTATGGTTTTACGACAGTTTAAAACAAAAAACCATGGTTACTATAGTTAAACCATTGTAACCACGATTTTGTTACAGCAACCAGTTTAACCATCTGTGACAAAAAAACTTGGTTACTGCACTTTTACTGTAATAAAATGGTTAAGTTGCGTAAGAGGACCTTCAGACTGACAGCAGAAGGTCTGGACTCCATCAAAGCTTTCATTGGCTAAGAACCAACATGTCGCGTTCCAAAAGTGAAAGTGACATATTTGTCAGATGTGGTAACCCGGAAATCAAACCAGGAACTTTCTGATCACAAGCCCGACTCACTTACCAGTAGGTCACAACTTCCCCAATTCCCAGTGGAATGTTAAAGAATACAACACATGCCCTGTACAGTAGATGACTAAAGTGTTTCCAGTAAAGTGTGCAATATGCATCGGAGTGATGCCATGTGCATCAATGGTCAGACAGATAATACATGTATAGGTTTAAACAGTCAAAACAAAACTCTGTCTCCTTGTCTGTATATTTTTCTCTCTATCTAGTTGTCTTCCTCTTTAGTTTGTTTTCTGTATCTTTGTAATTCTTGGGGTTTTGTTTTTAAATCAGATTCTGCCAAACTCTGTTGGACTGTTGTGCATCTCAACATGCTCATGTCATTTATAATACAGTGATATTGCTGTGTGTATATTGTTCAGTTTGTTGTATGCATTCCGTTCTGGTTGTGTGCTGCATATGTGTGGCTATGAATAACTCCAACCAATCAAACAGATTTGTTTTAATCACTTTAATTTCCTGTGAACAGGGAATCTCATTTCTTGCCTCCATCACCCAAACGGTGAGTTCTTTTTGAAAGTGTTTGTATGTAACTTATTTGATTTGTAAGTTGTTTGGTTTGTTACAGTTTAATGTTTTGCACACACTCACTCACTCAAATGTCATAAACCAGAGATTTGTGGCTTTGTTGCTGTGTTATGCTGAGTTTGATATAATGATGTAACTTCGTTTATGATTTTTTTCATCATTTCCTCTAGCCCAGAGTTTTGTTTATTGGTTGAGCCCCCAACTGGTAATGCAGAGTATCTGATTGCTGAGATTCTGCTGCCTGGGGTGGTGAGTAAGACCTAGTCTCAGTTACATTCAGTCACATGTTAAAAGAAAGTCTGAGATTCTACTGTTTGCTTCTTCCATACCTTTAGATGTCTGCTCGCTCTCTTGTTCTGGACTTGGGAGAAGACAGGCTAGTGCTAACCGCCCGACCTTCACTGTTCCACCTGGATATTTTCTTTCCTTTGCTTATTGACCAAGAGAACAGCATTGCCCAGTACAACACAAAAACACAGGTAAACTATTAATTCTGTCAAAACATTTTACTTCCCTTGTTCCATATTTAAAGTTTAAAGTCGTTTTATTTTTATAGAGATTAAACAGTTACCTCTGTTTGACCCGTTCTTGTCTTTATATTTATGATAATTTGAGGTTTGCTGTGTAAATGTACGACAGATTATCTTAAAGAGACACACAAACATAAAGAGGGATCCAGCAACACTTGTGGTGAAGAGAACTTCACCACATATAGTATAGAACTTCAAAATGAGTATTTACCCTTTTCATTTTCTGCTAAGAGTTATTTGGCCTGGCAGAACTTAATCTCTTTAGCCACTCATGGAAACTTGGAGACTGAAACTGCTGACTGCAATGATGACTCATGATGCCAAGCAATTTGATCTTTTCCAAAAAAGGAAAAGAAAATGGACTTTTCCCGAATTATGTGGACCGGATGACTGTCAACTGTCAGTTTTCAGTTTATAATATCATTCTACATTTGTGGAAAAGGTCTAATTGTGCTCTTTGTCCTGTGGCTGCCTAAGACAAGAATCGCTATTAATATTGCTTAAGTTCATTATTTAAATAGGCCAGTTGTCAAGGCCGAGGGAAAGGAGAACCCAAACACAGAACACTTGACCAAAAACATGAACTTTATTAACAAAAACTTCCTCGAGGGGGAAAACTAAACCAAAAGTCATGAACAAAAACATGACAGACACAAAAAACATCTGACAAACACATCAGACAGAATACATTGGATGGCAGACAACAAACCAGCACAAGGGCATTAAATAAGACAAAAACCAAGGCAGGTAATGAGGGCAGACAGGTGGGGGGAATAAACCAATGACGAGGAAACGAGGAGGATTAACGAGGAAACGAGAGGGAAGGGTCATAACACGTGACAGGTGAGCATATGGCACAAAGTAAACAAACAATGACCATGTGCTTCCACAGATCACAAAGACAGGCACAAAACACAGGGAAGTCAGGATCCTGGCAAGAGAATCTAGGAGACACTCAAGACATGAAGCCAGGACCCTGACACCAGTTTCCAGGACACTGTGTGGGGTTCCAACCAACTGTTGTATAATTAGAAATTCTCTTAACTTCAAGTGTCCCTCTTTTCTTTATTTTCTAGCTGATTCATTCCATGCACCTTTTGAGTGGATAAAATTGTGCCCCATTTACTTTTATTGGTAGAGTGTGTTAAACAAAATCTGTTTCTCTTCCTTTCAGATGCTCACAGTGACCATGCCAGTAGTCTCTTCATAAAACACAGGACACAATTACAACAATTAATTCACAATAAAATTGTTTATTTAGTACATAAGGTCTGGGCTATGTGTGTGTGTCATTTAAACACGAAACAAGTGTTAGATCATGAATGAAGAGACAGAGAGTCCAGGGTGAAGATGAGGAGGTTTTCATTAAAGGCACTTACTGACACTTTCTAAGTGTCTGCTTAGAAAGTGACTGAGTACACAGAAATCACAGCTATATATACTCTGCTTGCGCAATCATTTTGCATACTTTACAGCTCCAGGGTGCACCATGTCTTGTTTATCATTTCTTAACCGAAACATAGGAGGTAGTTCAGCCTTGAATAAAGCTTTGATTATATGTTAGACAGCATGAAAAGAATGGAAATGTATATGTCCCCACATCCCCCCCTTTAATCATATAAAATATTTGATTAAATAGATTAGTTAAATGCAAGCAAACTTTCAAAAAATCATTATTAAAACATTAATTGAAAAGTTTGGATGGTGCCAATCCATACTCTTCTCTTCTACATGCTTTTAAAAAACCAGGTCTTCTCTGTCTCCGCGTACCAGCGTCAGTTGATGTGTAAAGTTAATTTTTTGTTTTGGCAAAACATTGTTGTGATGTAATGTACAGAGTGTAATCAGAATGCTTCAAATATATATTTCCATGTCCAGTTTTTTTGTAACCATGCAGAGATCGCAGCTTGATGTCCATTACTTTGCTCAATGCTGCCTTTTTAATGCTGTACTTTTGAGAACTTGCACCAAAAACACATAAAACTGAAAACCTGGATAAATTTCTGCAGTGTACAGTGCTGGTGAATGGTAGTCCTTTTTTATGACAAACCACCCCACCTATTTATGCCAAGAAAAACACCTCAAAACTAAAAACACGGAAGAATATTCAGTGGTGTTTAATAAGAGTACTGGGCTATGGTTACGCTGGCCAAATGCTACTTTATGTAAGGCAGGGTTACATAGTTCTGAACGGTAGTGCCTGTTTTGGCTGATTTCTGTCAGGCATTAAACTTGGGGCATTATGCTTTTTGTTTCATTGAGGCCAAATACAAATAGGCTAAAAACTCCTGTCTGTAACTGCAGCTAAACTACTTTATTAGTATTAGTATTCATATATTGGATAGTATATTTTCTTATATACTACTGCAACATAAACATACATTTCTGGACAACTTTGTATAGTTAGTATTTTCACTAGTTTCAAGGAAGGTTGAAGGAGTGCATTGTTTTCTTGCATTCTTAAATAGATATACTTTTATATAAACAGATTAATAAATCCAGTTTTTTGTAACCATGCAGAGATCTCAGCTTGACGTCCATTACTTTGCTCATCTGCTGCTGTATACAGGAGACAATGCATGGTTCAAAAAGACAAAAGAGGAGCAATACAACCAATACAGGCACAAACATTGAGATCAAACTACCCCATCCTCCAAGGAGGCCATCAGATAACCCTGAGAGGGTCCATTCCTTCCCTATATCGTTATACAGCTCTCTTTGCAGATTGTGTAACTGTCATAACCTTTGTAAACTTTCTATCTGGGCCAGTTTCCATGGGGATATAGGTACAGCTAGTATCACTGATCATTGTATAGACACCTCCCTAATCAGCAAGTAAACCATTCGGTTTTGGAGAGTCATTCTGCTGGTAGCGTCTAAATGTCTTCCCAATGCTTGTAAAGCCTTATTGGTATAATTAGTATAACATCAGTCATGTTTGGAGGTATCTCATCATCACAGCTACACATATCTCTCTGCCTGCTCAAGCATTTGGCATACTTCCCAGATTCCGGGTGCACCATGTCTTGTTTATCATAAGTTTCAATAAAAGGTATATGAAGAAAAAATGAAAAAAGCAAACAAAACAGCAGGAGGTCACACATCACATGAATTCATTTGTGATTTATGATACATAATTAAATACAGCACCATCATTTGCATTAGATTTCTAATGCTGCCTTTTTAATGCTGTACTTACGAGAACTTGCACTAAAAACACATAAAACTAAAAAACCTGGATAAACATTCTGCTGTGTATAATTTCTGCAGTGTACAGTGCTGGTGAATGGTACTCCTTTTTAAATGACAAACCACCCCACCTATTTATGCCAAGAAAAACACCTCAAAACTAAAAACAGGGAAGAACATTCAGTGGTGAGTACTGGGCTATGGTTACAGTGGCCAAATGCTACTTTTTTACATGCTACAGGGTTACATAGTTCTGGACGGTAGTGCCTGTTTTGGCTGATTTCTGTCAGGCATTAAACTTGGAGCATTATGCTTTTTATGTTTCATTGAGGCCAAATACAAATAGGCTAAAAACTCCTGTCTGTAACTGCAGCTAAACTACTTTATTAGTATTAGTATTCATATATTGGATAGTATGTTTTCTTATATTCTACTGCAACAGAAACATACTTTTCTGGACAACTTTGTATAGTTAGTATTTTCACTAGTTTCAAGGAAGGTTGAAGGAGTGCATTGTTTTCTTGCATTCTTAAATAGATCTACTTTTATATAAACAGATTAATAAATCTTAAACCTACTCTTAAATAAATCCACTCTTTCGGAGTCCCTCTTTAAATCTAGAAGTTGTCTTACCGGTCACCATAAACGAATGTGCACAAACTATTTAAGTGAAAAATGTCAGTTTTGGGCAAAGTTTCTTACAAAAATGTGTTCATTAAGACCCCATCTAGCGGTTACAATAATAGCAGTTATATATCTAAAATCATCTTTATTTGTACATTGTCTGGGAGATGAACCTTCGTTTTAAGATTCCATAAAAAAATGTTCTGCTCTCATCTTGATGACTGGTGCTTCAGACAGATGTAGCGCATTCATTTTTTGTCCTATTCCAACAAATCATACATAATTTTAAACTTTTTAAATCTAAAACAATTGATGGAAATGCTTTTAAATGTAAAAAAAAACCCCTCATTTTTTTAAATTTGCTCATTGTGACTCCTTTTGCTAGTACAGGTCACAATACGCTAGCACTGTATTCTAGGAAGGGCTCTGACTAAATCCCATGTGTTATTTTTGTCCCTGACTGTCCCTTTGTTTTTTTCTAACTCTTTTAATATCCCCGTCTTTGTTGTGAGGTCATTCCCCCTGTCTCTCCTAATCCCTTGTGGTGGTCATCTTTCTGTCCTGGGGTTCATTTCTAATCCACCCCTGGTCGTATGCCGTAGCTGCTAACACCCTCCATCTGTCCCTGTGCTCATATAAAAACACCCCATTGTCCCCCATTACAAAACTCTCATAATTCAAAGGGGCTCATCTCTCATTGAAAGTCTTTGTGTCTGTGTGTTCCGTCTTTCCACAGTGAATACATTCTAACCCCAAAAAAAGGTAAAAGTCTTTATTGTTACTTCTAAACTGCATGTAAAAGCCTCAACATTTCATAACCAGCTCATGAGACTGTTTATTTCAATTGTTTAGCATGTCTGTTGTTGTCTTTGGTCTATTCTGAAAATTAAAACAACAGCAAAACCAAATGGCTAATTGTTTGTTAAATTCAGTAAATTGCCTAATTGGCCAATGTACATCCATTAAAGTTTGCTCTAAGGAACAAACCATTATGTGTGTGCATGTTTTAGGACTAAGTAATATGTGTAATTAAATAAACTTAACAGTGTACATTTGTATACAGTATCTGTAAGGAAAGTGTGTAGTGCTACAGCAATGGCCAAGCCTGTATACTTTTCCTTGGCATAAGTATATCATGTGTCTCATTCAGTTGTGCCCTAGACAAAAAGTGAACCACTCTGAACTATTAATAAAATCCACTCTCAGAACAATAATGGTTTGTTATGACTCAAGTATTCTCCCCCTGTGTTCCAGGCTAATATTAACCCCTCAGAGATCCATGCTTAATGCTTCTTCCCCCCTTTACATCCCCCACAATCTCCCCTTTTTATCTCAAAATTACTCTTGTGTATCCCAGACTTGTCCTTGAGAACATGGGTCATCTGAGGAGAGGGCATTTTCCATTTGAAATATGATCCATTACATCATGCAGACCTTAGCTAGACTAACGCCCTTTAGATGCTGAGAATCTCATTAGCACAATGATGGCAGGGTAAACTGTTGAAAGGACGCTGGTTTTAGATGGGCAGTTTTCCTGAGGCAGTAATGTATTAGTGGGGTGTTGACAACTATCTGCATCATAAATTCAGTTGGTCAATGACATAGCAACAATAAAACGTATTTCAAATAACAGAGAAGATATGAAGGGCACTTACATGAAAAGCTATGGTGTGCCAGGATGAGATACAAAGGACAAGATGTATCTGTCTGCAAAAGGTTGATGATATCACTTACTGATGCCAATTATTCTGTCAGTCTGCACTCGATTATTGTGATTGTCAAATCTTTACACCAAAAGCAAAATCAACAAGTCTTTTTAACTCACCGTGCAGTGCTTTACAACACCTGACTATTTTAAACACTTGTTTGTAACAAGAATCTTCAGATTGTAAAAGATTCCTAATCCTTTTGCATACAGTATTAGCCCACTATGTGCCAAAACTATGCAGCACTTGTTTACATAAGACATGGTAAAAAAAAACATGACACAACAGAAAATGCCAAAAATTAATAGTAGAATTAAACTGAAGGATGTGTCAGTCATAATAGTATATCATTCTGTATTTGTTGCCTTCCCAGCTGTTCGCACCCCATCAGTCTTGTTATAAAGCCTTCAGACGCTTGTCAGCACTTTGGAACAATGGAACAATTTAGACCTGGTGTTTGTTTGGTCTTAACTTGTCATTTTCGCCTGCTCTCTTATTTTTTCTGCTTTAGCCAATCATGTCTGACGTAGAGGAGGAATATGAGTGAGTAATTTTTCTAGATTTTTTCCTCTTTTTTTACCCTTACATACCATTACTGTTATTGAGCTTAAAATATCAAATCAAAGGTCACATGCCTTACTTATGTACTTACTTTGTTTCCCTTTCTAAACTGTCTTTTAGGGAACAAGCAGAGGGTGAGTACATTTTCATTGACATGCAACAGATTGTGCTTTGATTTTTGTCATGTACATTTAGAAATTCTTGGCTGATATTTGTACCTGCCAAAAGTTTAGCCTTAGTGATTATCAGTAAACACAAGGCATAATGTGTACCTAGAGGCCAATTATAGTTACCTCATGAGGTCACACTGAACTTTGATTGGTTGCACAGAACTGTGCTGGACTCTGATTGGTTGCTTGGATTTGTCACTGTCTTTTCCTGGGATGGTTATTATTAAATACTGATCCCAAGTTTCCATTCACACATATCCCCAACAAATGGTGCATGCATACATAATCCAAAAAGCACAATTACATTCCCAATCGTTATATCCCTTCCTTGTGTGCTCTCTCTCAATATTTACAATATTGTACTTTATAAAGTACAATATTTTATAATTGCAGTAAGATAATTATCTGTATTTGCCTTTTCTCCATCATTGTGTCATTATTATTTGTGTCTTTGTAAAAAAAAACAGAGGAGGAGCAGGAGGCTGCAGAGGAAACAGAAGCGGGTAAAGTAATCTCCCAGTGAGGGATCTAAGATCATAGTATCACTATGTACCTGACAGGATTGTAATCAGGACACAACACATGACCTAAAGAAGTTTCCACTAAAACAACATGCAAAAATGCCTGCAATGTGAAATACTGATGAGTGAAAACTAAAGGTTCAAGTACCAGATCCCGTAAAATCCCCTGCATACATTTTAACAGTTTAAGTTGTTGTTTGGACTTATTTTCATCATCTTTTTCTTCTCATGTTTAATTCCTCGACTTACATTACAGATCAGCAAGAGTACACAGACTACCAAGGTACTTGTTAATTTTCTTGAAGAAGCTTTGCATTATCGGTATAGCATGCAAAAACAAACACAAAATAAAGTTATCGACAGTAATGATGTGCATTATTTCATCTGTATTGCTATTGGCTTGTGGTTTGTAATGTTTGTTTTGAAGGACAGTGTAGTATTTGACCAAAACTATTTAGTCAGTAAATTTACTTAATGTTGCTTCCCATGTGTGCATGTTTTTAACATGGGGTGTATTTATAAATATTTGGGGTGTATTTATAAATATTTGGACATGCACTGTAGACTTTGAAAAACAACTTTCCTAAAAGAAAAATAGACATATTTACCATAAATGTAAGCAAGAAGATGTTTAGTTGGGTTTTCCTGTTTAAATCCTGTGCATGTCTAAGTTTCTTAAAAGGACATATTTTTTTTGTATTTTTTATTAATTTAACGAGCCTTCACAGGCCTATTTTCAATTACAAGACATTCATTTTATCTTAATCTTCACTTATAAATCATATATGATCTATATAAAATAATCAGTGATCACTAATAACCAATGAGAAAGTGTTTTTCAAAAAGCATTTATACAGTGCATCTGCTTTTGCAAAACAAAGTCTCATCAATATCTGTCAGTTATCTGTCAAATGTCATTTCTTCATATTTCTTCATATTTCATTTGATGTTCGTCTTTAATTTATTCCCAACTCCCCATCTGTTTTCATTGTTAATGTGTTCCTGTATTTTTTCACTGTTATATTCATCAGAGGAGACTCAGGAAGAAGGTGAGGGTAGGCGGAAGACTTTTTAATGAAAGTGTTTCCTTTAACTCCTGACTTTTATCCTTGAGTTCTGCAGAACTGCATTCCATGATGATATATTCATTATGAAACATCTATAGCCTTACTGTTAAGATGCATGTCATATAACTATTGTTTCCTGGTGTTAATTGCAGAATTTGTGTCTGCTTTAATTGTGTTACAGAAATAGCTAATTAATTACATGTCAAGTGGTGTGTAATTAATTTGACTAATTAAACAAAAGATTAATTGATAAATAGAAGAATGCTAATTTTTATTGTTATTTGATTATTTTATGCAGCCATTTTGAATATTCCCTCAACTAATGTGTCTGTTTTAGTAAACAAAAGTCTATTAAAGTCTATTGAAATTCTTTGATAAGCCAATAATTGGTCTTTTCAGTCAATTCAAACTGTTATTGTATGAATGTTATACAAGCCTAATTACCTATTCATACTGAGTCTACTAGATTTATGCTGAAAACAATGCATGACAAAACATGAAAATGAAACAAAACATGCCAATAAACTTCTTCAGCCCAAATTCAAAATATCATATTGCAATGAACTGTTGTTTTTATTTGAAGGCTGGTTTGTTCTTTAAACAGTTAAAATGTCACACTAATTTATGTGACTAATTATTATGATTTGTGAATGTCTGAGATTTTTATATAGTCACATCAGATTTTGTGGGACCAGGCTTGAAATGTCTGCTCAGATTAACCTTTTACATCTCACAACATTGAACTGATAACCACTGGCCTGTTATTTGAACACAGACTCTTATAAATCACTGACTTAAAAACAGAAAATTCCCCGTCAGGGATTTTGAACTGAAGAATTAATGAGTCACAATCGTGACCTTTAGTCCAATGTTGCATCCGACAGATCACTATTCTGAATATTAATGTCAGATAATTACAAAATAACAAAAAATGTGAAAAGATAAAAGAGGTCTGAAAACAGACACGTTAAAATCAATGCGATTCAGTATGAGACACTGCAAGGGCCAGCAAAACAGTTTCATGGGAACTGGTGCATGATCACATTTTACAAAAGTGTCCTTTGTGTTTATGTTTTCTATGTCCCTTCTATCTCTCAGAGGAGGAAAGACCCCGACCCAAGTAAGTGTTCAAACAAGCCACACGCACACTCTGGATTTTCACAATTTTCTTATTCATTTATTGCCAAACGGCTCTGTTTTTACTTACCACCCTCTTTCACACAGACCCATGGTTCCACAACTCGCCCCTCCAAAGATCCCTGAGGGTGAGCGGGTAGATTTTGATGTAAGTACAATTTCAATCCAATCTTGATTGTGCAACAAGAATACAATTATCAATTGTAGCCATAGTGGAGCGCAGTGGTTATGAAAGACCCACAGTACTGTTTGTCTTATATAACATACCCAGTTCCATTGTGACTTTTTGGTTTACAGTAATTTACAGTATGCATACATCCTTTGCTATATCTATGAGTTCACACACTTTTACTGCCAATAATTTTATTTGTAACTTGTACTTCACAGAAATCATATTTTTATGTATTTAATTTATATATTGACTTTTATTCTCCTAAGGATATTCACCGCAAAAGAATGGAGAAGGACTTTCTGGAATTACAGACTTTGATTGATGTCCACTTTGAGCAGAGGAAGAAAGAAGAAGAAGAACTGATTGCTCTAAAGGAGAGAATTGTAAGCGTCTGTTCTGTGTGCTAATCTAGAACAGGAAATGAAAGAGGGTGGTGGAGTTCCAGTTTAAAATGTAGAATATTTCCATGTAGTAACTCATTTCAAGTATGGGTTACAATACTTGCTAAATATGTCACTTTCACTTCACTTTTGTTCTATGTAATTGTCTCCAAACACCATCCAAGTTCATAATTATAGTGGTGTTTTCTGCATCTGTTGTTTAAAAATGTAAAATACATCTCCAACTATAGTTCCTCCAGTGAATCTCGGTTATTTCCACCACTAATGACACCTAGAACTGGTTCCCAGCATTTCTCTCTTTATTTAAGTACTTTTTATCACTTATTTTGTTTTCAAGTTCAAGTTCAAGTTCAAGTGGAGTTTATTGTCATTCCAACCATATACAAGCACATAGTGAAACAAAACGTTTCTCCCGGAACTATGTGCTAAATAAACACAGAACTACAAGGCTACATAATTTATAAATAAAGTGCACAAGTGCAAACGTGGACTTTACAAAAAAGACAGTACAAGACATTTCTTATTGATTTATGTCCACTCACCCGTCAATTTTTTTTCTCTGTGTCTCAGGAGAGGCGACGGTTTGAGAGAGCTGAACAACAGCGTGTTAGGGCAGAGAAAGAAAGAGACAGACAGACAAGAATTGCGGTAAATTAACTATTTATAATATAACAGCTTATAATGTATATTGAACATTCTTTGGAGGCTGTAAAGGTATTCCTTTACAAAATTATACTCATCTTCCATATTGTGTCTCAGGAAGAGCGTCAGAGGAAGGAGGATGAGGAGGCTAAGAAGAGAGCAGATGATGAAGCCAAGAAGAAGAAGGTTCTGTCCAACATGGGGGCCAACTTTGGTGGCTTTTTAGCTAAGGTACAGAATGTAACTATTCAGTACTACATGTGTGTTCTTAGCATGCACACATTACGTTTGTGCATACCATCATTTTTATGTGTTTTGTATGTACTTGTGTTACAGGCAGAGCAGAAAAGGGGGAAACGTCTGACTGGTCGAGAGATCAAAAGAAAGACTCTTGCAGAAAGACGCAGTCCCCTTGCCATTGACAACATCCGAGAGGATGGCTTGAGGTAAACACACACATACATGCTGTTATACGATTATAAAGTATATATATGTGTGTGTGTGTGTGAGTGTGTGTGTCCAGTAGCACCTATTCTCATATGGCCAGATGCTGTTTTTGGTGATCACATTCTTACTGGTACGATGGAAGAAAGATCTCCTTATTTTTATGTTATTAAGACTGTTCAAATGTTATTCATTCCTATGTAATAAGAACAGCATGAATAGACGTCTGTTCACTTCATTTGCCCTTGGCAATGCTTCCTCACACCTTTCTATTTTTCATCACCAAACAGGCAGCGAGCTCAGGAAATGTGGAACTGGATTTATCAGCTGGAGTCAGAGAAATTTGACCTGTTGGATCAAATGAAAAGACAAAAGTATGAGGTGGGAGAAACATACTCTAACAGAATGTAAATAAATGATACTGTGGCATGTGTGGTATTGTGATGTTGTGTACTTTTCACTTATATAAACTTTGTTTTTTCTCAACAGATTGTTGTTCTGTTGAACAGGATTTCTCATGCTCAAAAATTGTAAGTACCACAAAAACATGTCAAGATTACTATTACTTTAACTGATTTATAGCCTTACAGATTTATAGCCTAAATACAGCCTAAAATACAGATTTATAGCCTAAATACAGGCTTATAACCAGTAATTCATTGGGGTTACCTTGCAATGCCTATTTTAACTGTGAAATCAAAATTAATCTTGACAACAAATAGCTCAAGGATTAAAAATTTCAATAACATTCTATGATAGCAAAGATACAGCAGTTGGTTTCAAATATTGTTTCACAGTTTGAGTCAGAAGTGAAAATGAAATGCTGAATCAAATCTGCTGGTCATTCATTTTCTGTAGTTGAGCATTTCAACTATTGAACAACAGATTCACAGCTATCTGTTTTGAAAAGAGACCAGTATTATTTGACCAAGAGGTTGACATGCAACCATTTATATTTGGGAGTTTTGATTATAATCAGTGTGCAAATCATACATTGCCTTAGAACCCTTATTTTCAAAACAAGTTTCTTTAAAACACTTATGGAACTATTTGTTTTACTAATGAAACTTATTTTGACATCATTCAGGGTAGGTGTATCACCTGACTGATGTTTTATGTCATTCTCTTTTACAGCAAAAAAGTTCACGGTAAAGGAAAGGTTGGAGGTCGCTGGAAATAGAAAAAAACACAATAGTTATGAGAAGACAGGATCTATTTTACTTCTCTTACTCCTCTGACCCTTTCACAGCATCTGCAAAAACCAACTGCATTGAAATAACATTTCTGAATGTATTCATCATTAAAAAATCTCTCTGATCTGCAGATGATTCCTAATTTATTCCCACTGTGTAGCAATGCAGGTTCATAACAGACATAAAATAGGGAAGAAGGAAAATTAGAAAATAAAAATACAATGTCGTAGGAAAATCTTTTGTATGAATAGCAAAAATGATGTAATGGCACAAGGCATTTCCTTTTTACCCTAAAAATTTTCCTGGCATTATAAGAGTGAACTGCCATGTGATATTATTTTTGCAATAAGACAGTTTGGGTTAAGCTGTTAATGCATCCCAGACATCCTGAAGGAAAAAATTATAGCTACCGTTTTAAACAAAAGATCCCAGAAACAGACTTAGAAGTTTGTTCTGAATTTATTAATGGCAATTTTTCAGATCTCATTTTCTGACATCTGGAGCTCTAGCTGTGGGTAAGACTTCAAAGGGAATATGATCATTTCTGAACCAAGATAATGTCTATTTGTAGACCAAAGGTTTATTCACTATTGGATTCTGGAGGGAATTACTAATGGAGTTTTACAAAACACAGTGGCTTCAGAATTTGGATTTGATGTGTGACAATGCAATTTGTTGAAGAACAAAGCCTGAATGTCTTTTCCACTAGCTGTATTTCATAAATCAACAACGGCTTTTAAGAAATCAATTACAAATCCCTGAGGAAACTCCACATGGCTCAGAATTGCTAATTGTCTTCTGGGTTTTAGGACTAGAATAAATAAAATAAAAAAAACACTCTATATGAGAGCTCCTGTGCTGCAAAAGTAAAACAGTAACAGGTTGTGTTACAGTTTAGTTCTTTTTTCACCTGTGCAATGCAAGCTGTTGTACAATTGTACAAAAGTGGCGGAAAACTGGGTGACTATTAAACGTATATTTTGTCTTTAGTGGCATGGCTAAAACGGAATTGGATGCAGATAGGATGTTAGCACAAAATGCTAATGATGGTCCCTGGTATTACATGTGGGTGAGGGGAATAGATAAGTGTGTAGCTCAGACTCTCAAAATATTGCAGGGCACTTATGATGATCCTCATTTGTGGCAACATAACAGCATTGACTCTGTGTCACAGGCTTATGGTCACCTTAAGTCTGAAATGGAAACTGTATGTCAATTGGCCCAAAGCTAAATTAGATAACAAATGCAGATAATGCCAAAAAATGGGTCATTGGGCATCAGAATGTTGGAAGAGGAAGGTTCTAAAAGCTAAAACATCTGTTTCCAATTATAATGATAATTATCCCCCCAATCCCCCCAATAAAATTAATTTTTAATTGACACAGGGGCTGAGATTACAGTAGTACCTGGTAACAATTATTCTGGTATTTTTCACAGGAGAAAATATTAGAGCGGACAATGCTACAGGTCAAGTTTTAATGCTAAGAAAAACCACCTATTATGATAACCATTGAAGGTACAGATGTATTGACTGCGGTATGGATCGGGCCAGTCTCGCAGTTATGTGTGTTATGTGTAACATGCCAGGCCCACGTCCCTGCAAAACCATATCCCACCTGTCAACATGCCCGAGGGCCAGATGGTCCCTTTTACTCATTTGCAAGTTGATTACATTTCAATGGATAGGTGTTCCTAAGAGTTATTCGGAAGTGCTGGTGATCATTGACAAATTCTCCAGATGGGTGGAAGCTATTCCCTGCTTGAAAGCAACAGCAACACAAACTGCCAAGAGTTTGGCTCAAGAGATAATTTGCAGGTGGGGATTACCATTATACATAGACTCAGATCAGGGAACTCAGTTAAAGAGCAGGGTTAGACCAACTGGATACACGGCTCACATTGTCGTGCTGTGTCAAGTGTTGATGCAGACCTGGTGGCGTGAGAGCTCAGGTACAGAACTTCCTCTTTAAGGGAGGGAGGGACCAATCCCTCGAGTGAAGAAATCTCTTACTGCCCCCATTAGCTTGCTCGCTGACACTTCACAGTTTAAAGACTGGTAAGTGAAAGGGAGAGGAAACTTACTGTTGCACATTACAGAACCTGAGCACATGCCAACTGTGTTTAAACATCTCAGTGAAGTTGATCGACTGGTGACGTGGGCATCAAAGTTCTGCTTTCTGCCACTGAGACATTCACGTGTGACCTGCTGATCTCGAAACACTGTCGAGTTTATCCAGTCCCTAACTTAACCATACAATTCACCAAAGGAGAGGTTATTTGTACAAAACATCAGTTTTTGTGTCCTAGTGTGGCATTTGCACTTTGTTACCATTTTCACATTTTATGTAGGGTCAGTGCTGATCTGGAAAGAAACAACAGTTCAGTATGAACCAAAGTCACATTCCATCACATTCCAACCACATGAACAAATTCCATTACATGTTATTGATAAACAGGCCAAGTCATACATGTTGGGTTAAATCCAACTAGTACAAAATGGTGTTTATTATCACAATAATTTTGGCACTATTAGATGTCCTGGGTAGGACTTGGCTCTTTCTAGTTAATGATCCATTACTGATAACAGCAAGTGGAAAATCCTGGTGGCAATACATGAATTACCCAGTGACAACTGCCCTTATAGGAGATTGCATTATATGTCAGAAACTTCCAGGTTCTAAGACATTGATTAATAATCCCTATACATGGGGAAGGCATTACCAAGAGGAACAGGAAACATTTAAACTAGTGGGTTATTTGCCACTTATTTCATGCATTTAATGCACCTTTAAAAGAATGTACTGATCGATTTTGGTATGCTGATGAGATGATGAGATACCTCCAAACGCAGCTGATGTTATATGGTTGGAAGTAGTGAACAAGACTGAATGCTATTGGCTTCCCAGAACAGGGAAGAAAATAACAGACTATGGGAATACCACTGGATGTCTTACGATATATGATAGAGGGGCAAATCCCATATCAATGGGAATGTATGCTAACAAAGTCCCTGATTTTTGTTGGCAAGATAGAGCAGTGATAGAGCTTTTAGTGGGTCTGGGGTAGTAAGACATTACTGATACATGTCCTGATTGATGGAAAAGGATTATGTGCAAGAGTGACTTTAAAGGAAGATATTTCTGTTGTTAGATTGGTTAATAAAGCTAAAAATAGCACCATGAAAGGACACAGGAAACAGCATGCTATTGTCATCCCTAAAGATCCAACTGTGTTTATAGATGCTATAGGACAACCCAGATGTATCCCTAATGAATTTAAAGCTCGTAATGAATTTGCAAGTGGGTTTGAGTCTATCTTAGTATGGGTTACACCAAACAAAAATACTAAATGGATAAATTATCTACATTACAATCAACAAAGAATGACTAATTTTACCAATAAGGATTTACAAGCATTGGGAATTAGACGCTACCAGCAGAATGACTCTCCAAAACTGAATGGTTTTAGATTATTTACTTGCTGATAAGGGAGGTGTCTATACAATGATCAATGATACTAGCTGTACCTATATCCCCATGGAAACTGGCCCAGAAAAAGAGGAAGTCTGTCCATCAGACTGCTTTATAATTTACACAGAGTCTATGCCATACTCTGTTTTTGATGCTATTTATCTTGTTATTTTATATGTATGCACATTCTGGACATCAAGCTGAGATCTGTACATGGTTACAAAAAAAATGGACATGGAAATATATATTTGAAGCATTCTGTTTACACATTACATCACAATAAGAGAGTCATTGTTTTGCCAAAACAAAACAATTAACTTCACACATCTCCTCAACTGACGCTGGTACGCGGTATGACAGAGAAGACTAGTCTTTTAAAAGCATGTAGAACAGAAGAGTATGGATTGGCACCATCCAAACTTTTCAATGAATGTTTTAATAATGATTATGAAAGTTTGCTTGCATTTAACTAATCTATTTAATCAAATATTTTATATGATTAAAGGGGGGGATGTGGGGACATATACATTTCCATTCTTTTCATGCTGTGTAACATATAATCAAAGCTTTATTCAAGGCTGAACTACCTCCAATAACAAGACATTGTGCAGCTGGGAACTGTGAAGTATGCCAAATGCTTGAGCAAGCAGAGTATATAAAGCTGTGATTTCTGTGTACTCAGTCACTTTCTAAGCTGACACTTGAACAGTAAGTGTCTTTAATGAAAACCTCCTCATCTTCACCCTGGACTTCTCGTCTCTTCGCTCATTGTCTAACATGACAAAGTCATTAGTTTAGATGAGGGTTATTTTTGCATTGTATGACAAAAGAAGTAGCAATAATTTTAAGGTGTGTGGCAAACGTTAGATCCCTCACCACTCATGCCTTTTCTTGGCCTGTATTTCTGAACTGGGGGGGGGGTCCACTAGGGGACTTCCCAGGGGGATCCCCAGATGACATAATATTTCTAAAATAAGATGTAGACTCATAACACCAAGCATTAAAATAAGCTAAAGCAACTAAATTGAGATTTAGATTTAAAGAGAGATATTTCTTAGTGTTTGGTTATGTTAACAACAAATATATATTTTTCTAGTTATGTCGAGCTCTAGAATGTTATTGGGTATATGTTGTTGACCTGAATGTTTTGGTCTGCTATTGCCATCTGGCTGTCAGTATTAGTAAAGATGCATTCAAACTGCGCCTCCTGCTGGTGAGTACAGATTTAAATTCAACTTTGGGAACAAATGTTTGATGATGTATTTAAACTTTGTGAAGAGCCAATTTTAAAAGATTTCAGACATAGACGGTACTAGTTAAGCAAAATAGAGCCGTATTTGAGAATCATGATTTTAAATGTACATTTTCAATATATTAGTTTTTTGATAAATCTACATTAAGGGTTCAAAATTTAGAAAGTCAACATTCCAAAGCCAAATCTGAATTATCTAGAGACAGAATAATAATTATCTAGAATAATAAATATCTAGAGACAGAATATTTTATATTATTATAATAAGCACTCACTATCATTCTGTTTCATTTTGGTAAATTTCAATTCTCATTAGTAATGCAATTTCTTTTTCACTAACAAAATGAACTTCTTAGACTACCACAGTCTTTCATTTTCTCTGTGTGACTGCTTATGTCCTTTCTGGTGTCCATCATCCTGTCCACACCCCCACCCTGCCCTGACTCTAATTCCCTGCTCACATGTATGGCTTAGTCTAGCACTGCACTTGGAACACAGCCGAAAACGACACAAGATTAATCCTGGCTTCTCCTACAACCGGACAGCTCTGAATACAACTAAACCAAACCAGACTATTTCTTTGGGTAGATATCTTTACTCCCAGTGACTGGTGACTGCTATTATATTACACCTTTCATAATAGATTTCAGTAAAATCTCTATCAACAATTAAGAGTTTACATCATTGGCCATATTGTATGACTTTTGTATGACTTTTCTATGTGTGCTTAAAATGAAACATCTTGAAATCTGTGACAGTGTATCCAGTGGTTGTTTTTATAGTCATCTTGATTCATAAAATGGACAAATCAGGATGGATGGTTAAAAACAAATGCAGACAAACATCCAACACTGTCAAACAAAACTCACAGTCATCATCCACACACAGACACATTTAAATAAGAAACACAATCCAAACGAACAATGTACATAATAACAGTTTTAAAAAGAAAAGATTCCTCCTTTCTGTTTCATAACTCAGAAAGGTAAAGGAAACAACACTGGTACAGAACGTAACAGATAAAATCAGAAACACCCTCAGTGAAGGGACAGATGTGCATTGACTGAAGAATTTGAAGGGTGTGTTGCCAAAGTGGTGTTCAGTTGAAAACAATATTTTTCTTATATGTACACATCTAATCCGACAGGTGCAATGAATACAGTTATCTTGACAGAAAGTCAGCAACAATATTGAAATACTGACTGTTGTTTGACAGGTGACAGGTGAAAAGGAATCTAGCGGATTGGTGCCTTAAGAGCTGCATCTACTTCCTCTTCAGGCAGAAGTGTGTGCCACTGTGCCACAGGGCGTCTGGGATTGGCCAGCATGTCTGACCAATGGCGCAGGCCCACCCCACTAGCGCCAAACCCGATCCAACACTTGCCAATTGGATCATTGCTTCCCAGTTTATCGTAGTCATAAACGGTGATCAGCACCTGGATCTTCTACAAAGATAGAACGGAACAGAGGAAATGTGTTAATACACATATAATCCACTTTGTTCTTTTTCAGTATTCAGCACTGACAGTCTATTAAATATGGATGCTGTACCTGTATCTGAGCAAAGGGGATTTCAAAGCTAAAGCTCTCATTGAAATAGGGGTTCAGTGTGTTCTGCTTGACTGTTGTCTTCTTCTTCTTAATCCGCTTTCCATTGTGTTGTAACACCACCTTCACGAAAGGATCTTAGAGAGATCAAAAAGTGATTTGAAAGAGTAAATGCTGTAGAAAAATAATGAGGTGATATGTTTTATTTACCATAATGTGAATATGGCAAAGGAGGGAACCCAGCAAATGATTTTAGTTTGTAAGAACATTTCCATAACATATCCATTAAGTAACAAAACATTAAACATGTTATTTTAAAAGTTCTAGGAACGTTTTAGGAATGTTTTTTTAGTTGTTATATTAACATTATTGCTTGGTTACAAGAACATTATACAAACATTTTTTTAATTCTATAACATTTTTAAAACATTTTATTAAGGACTTAAAGACGTTAATAAACTACTAACGTTATATAATAATCTACCAATGTTAGTGCTAGAACTTTTTGAGAACTATGAGAGAACATTAGTCAATGTTTTGAGAATGTTTTCTGTTAGCTGGGAATTACTATTTTAACATATAAAACAAAGCATGAAACACACTTACCTGATAAACCACCGACATCCATCTTCTTTAGGTTCTTAGCTTCCATGATACAGACGGTGAGCTTACCTGAGGTGGGCACATAGCGCAGGGAGATACAAATGTCACCCAGCTTTTCTTGCTGTCGGAAAAGGAGTGGAGAATGTACATACATATAAAATAACAAGATAAATAGCATCAAAAACAGACTATGGCAGTCTGGTGGACAGACTTACTTCTTCTTTTTCTCCCCCAACCAGGTCTTTCCATTCGTGTATGGGCTGGCCCAGGTCAATACTGTTCATGGGAATTTTGATTTCTCCAATCACATCATGTTTACCAAAACGATCAAAGTCAAACACCTGCAGGACCAGGGTCTGTCCGGCAAGATCATTAAAGGGGATCTGGAAACAGAGTTATCAAGCCAGGCATCTCATAAAGGCCTGTTCAAACACTGCTGATAACCATAGATCATTTATACTAAGAAGAGGTGATACAGTGGCTCTTCAACTTTTCAGGCCGAGGACTGCCTGGTTAAATTAAATTAACATCCAAGATTACCAGTCTGTTACTGCTTAGTTTAACTGGAATAAAATGTACTAATTAAAAAAGGAAAAATTTAAATGTGAGTGTCTGTTGCACATTCTCTTTATGGACAACTCAGACAGGATGTGACATCAGCACTGTACCTTAAATATGAACGTCTCATTAAAAACAGGACAAAGGTTCTTGCGCTGGACTTTCGTCTCAAACTTTTTCTTCTTGTCTGGAAGCATATAAACTTTGACGTAGGGGTCAGAAGTTCCACCCATATCCATAGCAGGAAGATCTTGGGCTTGCAAGATGCCAACTATGAGCTGGGGAAGAAAAGGTTGTGGGTCAGACACCAAAATCACATGCTAATGAAGTACTCACAGGGTTTCTGTGGCTCATGCTTGCCAGACCTTCTTTACAAAAGCATGCCATACAACATTGTGTACTTACGATGGTTTGGGTAAAAATATCTTAAAGTGTCATGCAGACATGTCAAGCACCACATTTTCATGACCAGCATACTAACACCTGCACTAATATGCAAATATAATTAGCATGCAGAAGAAGATGATCCACTCTCACCCCCAGCAAAAACACACACCTGATTATCAGTGAAGTTGTAGTCCAGGGAATACTCCAACTTTCCATAAAACTCGGCTTCCTTATCACCCTCGCCTTCTCCTTCCTTAGGCTGTTCCTAAGAGGGTTGAATATTAAAGATGATAGCCCAGCTAACAATTTTAGGTTGTAAGAATGTTTCCCAAATGTTTCCATTAAGTAATCCATTAACTTTGAGATAACTTTTAGAAAAACGTTCTGAAAATTTATGAGAACGCATGAGATTTGTTTGTGGAACAAAAAAAACCTTATATACTCTCTTACCTCGCCTGCTTCACCTTCACCTTCTTTTTTCACCCGTCTGCGTCCTCCCTTCCTCTCTCTCACTTTCTTCGTTTTCTTCTTTCCTCCCAAGCACTTCTTATAGATGCAGAAAGCAAAGCAGCCAACCAGGGCAATCACAACCACAACTATCGCTCCAACTGCCCACATAGGCACTGTGCAACGAAAAGAGAGAAAGTGTAAGAAAGAGAAAAAGACAGAACAGTATACAATAATTTATATTGTTTTATGGTTGTTGCTAAAACGAAAAATAAAATTTCATTTTCAAAATTTCATTTCAAATCATGTTTTTAGAACACTGAACATTGACACAACAGATTTTCTGCTAAACTGTAAAACTTTGTAGATGAATGGATGAATAAATGAATGGATGGATGAATGGATGGATGGAAACTTACTTTTGATTTTGTGGTCTGAGTTGATTGATGGAATAGGTGAAAACATGAAGGATTGACATTAAAAGTGGGAATGGAACAAAAATTGAAGAATGAATCAAACAGTTTGATGAGGATGTGTACACTTTACTGATAATATGAAGAACAATGCAGGATGTGATTAGTTATAAGCCACATATCTCCAACATGATTACATACTTGGTAAGTGCCCAAGCTCATTGAAGAACTTGTTCTTCATGTTTATAAAGTTATGAGAGTGATGAGATGGAGGGGGCGGAGGGGGTGGGGCACGATTAGGCTCCTCCTCAGGCTCTGCTGCCCTCCGCCCACGATGCTGCATGCTGACCAATCGCATGGCTGATCAGCTAAGAACATAAAACAGAGACTGTTACTGTCCTCAAACAGCCTACACAGCATTCACATAAATGCCCTAAATCACATATATCTCAAAAATAAATCCCATTTACTCTGAATCTATGTCTCTTTATTCAATTTTATCCACTACATCTCTTTCTGTAAAGCCCACACAATTTTCTTTCCCATCTCACCTCTCTCCCTTGGTGTCTGATGGGACATTTGATGCGTAAACTCTAATACCATGGCCCTGCATGTCCACTTTTAATCCCTCTGTCAATGACTTGCAAAAACAACAAGCCTACATGCAAAATGCCCATATGTGCCCATTCACTTACACACACCAGACAAAACTCAGAAAAACCACACAATTCAAATGTTTTACATGGACACTACTCAGACACACTCTTGACACAGAAATTCAAATTAATACTAAATATGTGTAATATTTCCCACACAATATCTCCCCCGCTCTGTTAAACTGACCAGTTTTCACTCCCAACAGATGCGTAACGAGATTAATTGGCAAAGCTAATCCAGAAATCCTTGGGTTTAAGCAAATGTGGAACAGAGCCCTCCCCTTCACACTTGAGCCTACATAGCCAGCAATAATGCTTTGTCATCCAGTCACCATTTACATGTGTGCATTTACAGTGCATACATGTACAGCATATACAGTACTTTAAAAGAACATACAGTGCTTTCAAAATATGCATGACGTTTTTACATACACTTACAAAATTCAGTATACAAAATTCATTCTCCAGGAATTTAACCCATGACACCAGCTGCTCATATAAAAAAATTTAAATAGCACTTCCACTGGCCACTATTCTTCTGTGAGTGAGTCTAGGGTTAGAACAGGTGTGATGATTCTCTTCCTGTAGCTTCTGTACCCATCTGCCACACTGGATTTACCACAATGAAGAAAGCTGATGGATATAAACCTTATTAGTCACAGTTCAAAAAACTAAATTCTTTATTTTTCTAGAGATAATCCTATAAGGCCATCTTCATTTTAGATCTTGACCTTGCAGAGGTCTAGATTTTTTCCCTTTTAGTCTTCTCAATAAAGAACAGACGTCTTGCATAATCTGACAGTGTACAATTTGTGTCACCAGTAGCCTATACACACTAATCTAGCTAAAGAAGACCTATCGCTCAGTACGTCACAGGACATCAGACAGCGTCATTTGGCCTTGTTTTTTTCTTTATCCCCACTTTTTTCCCCACTGGGCAAAACTGCAGTGTTTTCGGATTACCTAAATCTCATCCAGACACCCATTGTGCTGAGAAAAAAGATGCTTGCCACACAAATAAGCATCAGTTCAAAATATGAGACATTTTTAATATGGGAAAATGTTCTTTAAAGGGAAATAAAGATTTATACAAAAACAATAAGGTTGTCAATAGTTTTCCCAGAAGATTTTCTCTAAAGTCGTGTGTTCACTGAATTTAACTGGCAGAGTATTGCGTTAGCAGTACAAAGATTGTGGATTTAATTCTCAAGAAACACACGTACTGATAAACGTATACCTTAAATGCACTGTAAGTTGCTTTGGATAAAAGCATCTGCCAAATACATAAATATTTTATTTTACTTGTCTCTTGTGTAGGCCTATATGACAAATCTTTGTTTTAATCCCAGGTAAGTTTTTCCAAAGCATGCAGTGTAATGAAAGTACAAATATTCAGTGTACAAATTATATATAGTCATAAAAAATGTATCCAAAAAGTATATTATTAGTTAAAAAAGTAGATGTATAGAATGTACAGAAAATTAAAATATCTACACTGCACTTTAACCACTGGACTACAGTTCCAAAATAGTATTTATTTTACATGAGTTTCAGATTAAAAGAACAACAAGCTTATGATGTAAGCACACAGGCAAATAGGAATAAAAATGATAAGCAAAACAGATCATCAAATTTACCTGATGAGGTTTTATTAGTCCCAGATCTCTTAAAGATGGAAACCTAGGGTTTGGTTAAAGAGGACAGTTACAGCAGCCCTCTGACGCTGACCTACACTCATCTACCGTCTCTCTCTCTCTCTCTCTCTCTCTCTCTCTCTCTCTCTAAACCACATCTGAACCGCTAAACCCTCTTCAGTTGGATTAATAGTGCTCTGCCTTCTGCTCGTTCGTGTGTTCCCTGTTTTCTCGCGTTATTTTATCTTATTTCATCCATCTCGTATGCCAATCAGTTTATTATTTTCCCGATATCCAGTATAATCTCTTACATGGTGTTTATCCAATTTCAATTTCCAATTTAGTTTTTGTTCGGTGACCCCTGTGAATCCGATTAACTCTCCGCTGCTCAAAGGAGTCTGGATTTGTGACTGACACACACTCTTCTTTGGATTATGACATATTCGGACCAGGTTTCACCCACTTGATATGAATGTTGAAATTTTGGTAAGTGCGAAGCCTCTGTTTAACCACACAAACCGCTTTTCAGTGTTTATGCTCCATGTGCCAATACTATGCATGTAAAAGAAACCACGCCCCCATGTGGTCAAGAATCGCACTTGCGCAATTGAGGAATGATACAACAACGACGAATTATCCTAAACTGACCCTAATATAAAATGTTAATATTATATTGTTAATATAAAAGAGTTCTAAAATGTATAGAAGATAAAAGTAAATATGACAGTGACTGTAATAGTTTTTTTAAAAGAGTTTAGGCAGTATTGTGCATTAATGGTTGTTGATAAACAATGCAGTGTTATTTCTATTTGTCTGTATTATTAATGTTCTGAAAGTAGCTCTTTATGTAATATTTCAGAGCCACATTCTGTAGTCAAATATTTTTTATAATGACTGCTAGACTGTGCATTTAAAAAAAGACAGACAAGCCAGTCCAGCCCAAAATGTTTATTCAAATTCACCATTTAGTGCACATAAGAGGACAGTATCAGTTTGATTACTATCACAAGTTGACCATTTAAACTTAATGTTAACTTTCCAGCCTCTGAAACATTTGAGCTATGTTGCTTAATATATGCAAGTATAGTAGAGATGGATGGCTCTACAGCATGAAGATAACATGAGGGCTGCATTTAGCTCTTTTCGTCCAGGGTTTGCTTGTCAAACAGGTACTCTGCTATCCTGCTATTGCCAGCATCCATCTTGGAAAGGTTGGTGATGTGGTCACCTAGCTTCTTGATGGTCTTAACCTGCTCATCAAGGTAGTGAGTTTCCAGGAAGTCACATAGCTGTTGAAAAATATAAAGAAACAGAAATTTAGGAAATTGCTTTAAAATTCCAAAGGAACTTTTGAAAGTGCCAGACAGAAATAGGTCCATGCCTATCTTGAGAACTTACATGAGGGTCCTTCTTCTCAGAGGCAACCTTATGCAGATCCAGCAGGGCCTGGTTGACGTTCTTCTCCAGCTGCAGAGCGCACTGCATAGCAATTAGCCCATTGCCCCATGCATCACGCTCAGGCTTCTGAAGAGGGAGACAAACATAAAAGTGAGCTTTTATTTCAAAAGGCGTTTACAAAAGGTCATTTCATAACAGGTCAAGAGTCAGCTTTATTTAAAATACTGTTAATGCACCTTTATATCCTGAAGGATAATGCGTCCACCTCTTTTGTTCTGAAACTCCATGAATTTCTCGGCATGCTCGCGCTCCTCCTCGCTGTTCTCCTTGAAGAACTTGGCAAAACCAGGAAGGGCAACATCATCCCGTTTGAAATAATGAGCCTGTTAGAAAAAAAATGAAATTAAATGGACACTGAGACTGCCAGGTTATTGTGATCCACACAACACAGAGTCATGATAAAGGATTAAACTATTTCTTTGAATTCTGTTTCGTTAATGCAAAAATTATCAAATAGTTAACAGACAAGACAAAGATAAGGAGCCTGTGTGTAAAGAGGCCAATATAAAGTAAGCAGTCTGTTGCCTAGGCAACAACCTCCGTCTGAATGTCATTAAGACCGCTTTGATGACTGTTGATTATAGGAGACATGACTAGAAAAAGGCTTCAACTTTTCTTCAACCATATATAGATAAGTGAATAGCTAATAAATACTCGCCATGGAAGTGTAGGTGTAGGAAGCGTGAAGCTCCAAGTTCATCATCTTGTTGATCAAAGCCTCGCAGTCACGGTCGTAATTCTGGCGAATCTGAGAATCCATTTCAGCGGATTTTATTATCAAAACGTTGATACAAAATAAATAAGTGTTATTAGGTTTGCAAAGCTGTTCCGACGAGATCGAAGTTCCGTTCAATCACTGTTGAAGCAAGAACCTCCTCCGGTCTTCTAGAAGCTGTGAAATAACAGGTGTGTGTTTGTCTTATATACTCTCACAACATGACGCGTCAGTGGAACAGAAACCAGCCAATCAGAAACATGAGCTGAATGATGAAGTCCGCTGTGTGAGTTTCTAAGACAAGATCAAGTTTATAGATGAGTCTGTTTTCCTTTTTAATAATTGATGGTGAATCCAACTAGAAATTACATCCCCGTTTGTCACTGTGTGGAAACTTACTTAAACAATACACGTAGATCAATCCCTTTGTAACAAACACATTGTGTGCCACACTGTATTTTCACAATATGATTTTCACAATCTTAAAAGCTATTTCTATTAAAAACATCCATGATTCTGTTATAACTCCCACAGATTTTCTTAAAATATATCAGAAGCTCTACAGTATTTAGAATTTGCTGTGAAAAATGAGTTATGTTATAAATAGTGATGCTAGAGTTTTTTAGCTATCACATGAGTTGAATTGAATTTGTGGTAACACTACCGGGTACAAAAAGTGCATAAATAGAATTAGCAAACATCATGGGACAATTCTGGAATAACATGTTAGATGTATGAAGTAAGCTGTCTTTTCCATTTGGACTCAAAGGTATTAAGTCAGGTGCCAGTGACGAAGCATTTTGTGTACCAGTAATTGTGCATGAAATCTCATTCGTCAGTTGCAATGTGTGCTATCCAAAGAGCTAACATTGAGCAGTGTCTCTGTGACTCAGCATTCTCTCTTATATTTCCATTATGCAAATCGGTACATTTGTAACGTGTTCAACTCTCAGGTGTGAAACCTTCATTTCAACTTAGATATTGTTAACCATATTCCTTAATGTCACTAATCACAAATTATACATTTGTTCCCAAATACTTTCACTTTACGTAAATTATCAATATTTACAAAATAGGTCTGTAAGATGCTTTCTGAAGTGGTTCATTTGAAAATGTGTCTGAATTCTAGCTGAAGAATTAGGTGACCACTGAAAACTGATATCTCACAACAATATTAGTTAATGTTATGTGTAACCTTTTTACGTTCATATAACACCAATATAATTTAATTTTAAAATTCATTTTTAAAGTTTTTTTTTTTGCAGGTTTTTAGGCTATTAAGTAATGAGTTGCAAAAATAAAGTAAACTGTATCTGTAGTGTTCCTGTACAGTGTTCCTGCAGCTCAGCTGGAGGAGTATTGCATTCGCAGCGCAAAGGTTCTGGGATCAATCCCAGGGAAGACATGTACTGATGAATTATATAGAATGCATTATGTCACTTGCATAAAAGTGTCTGGCAAATGCACAATAATTTCCCCACACTGTACACACAGCACCAACTGGCTTTATACTGGGAAAAGAGTAAACAAAACACAAATTCATGTCATCTACTAATTGGAGGGCACAGCAGTCCTAATCTGGCTAACATAAATCATGACTCAGTATATAAGCATGAGAGGCTTGTTGTTTGTTCATCCTTACTTTGTACTTTCTTCCAAATGTAATAAAAGGCACAATGTTAGGGACTGACAACCTCAGTCACCATTCACTTTGATTTGATCCGTTTTTCATATATAAAGTGGACAGTGAGGCTGTCAGTTCATAACATGTTGCCTGACATTTTGTGTTCCATGAAAGAAATGTCATAAAAGGTGCAAGAATAAAACATACTTATCTACTGATAGTGCTGTATGCTAATGTTTTTCAGTGACGTGTTATTTAGTATTAGTAATGGAGATTGTTTTTGTTTTATTAATTATTATATTTTTTAATTTCTGCCTGTGGAGTGTGTTTTAGTGTCACCACATCACAGCTAAATATTTTCTGATAATGTTGTGATTCATAATTCAGGATTGCATAAGAACTTGTGTATCACGTTGTTTTAATTACCCCGTAGTGAATATTTGTGTTTCAGATATCATTCAATCATAAACCTCCTGCTGCTGGTTGCATACAACATGAATAAAACTTAATTCCCAAAATATAAAACAAGACAGGTCAATCCAGCTCAGAATGTTTATTCATCAAATACACCAGATTAAACCATTACTGTACATTCAACAGGAAACATTGGTGACATTTTATAAGTGACATGGAACTTTTACTTGATGTTAACATTTCAATCTCTCAAATGAGCTGCATGATATTGCTTGATTTAAGAGTATAGAATATCAGGAGATTGCTGCATTAAGATCTCATGGCTGCATTTAACTCTGTCCATCCAGTGTGTGCTTGTCAAACAGGTACTCTGCCATCCTGTTGTTACCAGCATCCATCTTGGAAAGGTTGGTGATGTGGTCACCAAGCTTCTTGATGGCCTCAACCTGCTCATTCAGGTAGTGAGTTTCCAGAAAGTCACACAGCTGTTGAACAAGAGATAAAAAAAAGAATTTATGACATATGATCCAGTTCAGCAGAATTGATGACAGTGATTGCTGAATACTGGGTTCCTAACATTCTTGCAATTATGACTCAATTATGAATTATTTTCTTTTATGAAGCAAGATGTCTAGAGAAAATGCTAAGAACTCACATGAGGGTCCTTCTTCTCAGAGGCAACCTTATGCAGATCCAGCAGGGCCTGGTTGACGTTCTTCTCCAGCTGCAGAGCGCACTGCATAGCCCTCAGTCCATTGTCCCACACATCACATTCAGGCTTCTGATAAGTGAAACAGTATTTTAGACCACAGTCACCTTTTCTTACAGTGCAGTAATACAATCAAGGTCAAAAGCTTAGTTAAAATACTGTTAATGCACCTTAATGTCCTGAAGGATAATGCGTCCACCTCTTTTGTTCTGAAACTCCATGAATTTCTCGGCATGCTCGCGCTCCTCCTCGCTGTTCTCCTTGAAGAACTTGGCAAAACCAGGAAGAGCAACATCATCCCGTTTGAAATAATGAGCCTGTTAGGAATAAAATATCAAAAGATTAGAAAAGAACTGAATATTAACATGTCTAACCTGTCTCCAGAACAATGATGAAGCAAAGCGGTTTTCATATGTATTGACGAACGTTGTGGAAAACATTTATTCAAAGAGAGAAAACTTGTCACCAAACATAGATTAAAAGATACTCGCCATGGAAGTGTAGGTGTAGGAAGCGTGAAGCTCCAAGTTCATCATCTTGTTGATCAAAGCCTCGCAGTCACGGTCGTAATTCTGGCGAATCTGAGAATCCATTTCAGCGGATTTTTTTAATCGTTTTACTATCAAAACTTTATAGTAAAAATAAATATGAAATGTGACGAGTTTTCCGTTCGAGATCGAAGTTCCGTTCAATCACTGTTGAAGCAAGAACCTCCTCCGGTCTTCCAGAAGCTGTGAAATAACAGGTGTGTGTTTGTCTTATATACTCTCACAACATGACGCGTCAGTGGAACAGAAATCAGCCAATCAGAAACAGGGACTGAATGAGGAAGTGACAAGAGGGTCCGGACTGCGAGTGCCGAACCTATTAAATTTCATAGATAAATCTATTTTTCCTTGTTCATAATTAATGGCAAGTGTAATCCAGCCGGAACTGCATTCATATGATTATTCTTTCGGACTATCTCAAAAATTAATTATTTTTTTTAAATGTCATATATTGCAAATGTATCTAAATCCCAACTACTTTGTATTTGCGTTTATCAACAAAAGCTGGACGCAATGACATTAGCCTATGTAACCATTAATATGAATTAATTAGGAAATTCGTCACAAAATATGCAGTCATTAGCAGAGACAAAATATTTCGCATCATGTTAGGTACATTCATATATTCCAAATGGCAACCTGAGTTAGGACTTTTTTTTTTACTGAAAACCTTGTTAGCAACACTGTTAATTTTAATTTGACATCATTAAAACATTTTCCAGATTTATTTATTGTTTTTATGACTTTTTATGGATTTTGTAACTGCTTTACAAAATTTCAGTTTTCCAGATATAGTAAATATCATAGCACAATTCTCAAACAACATATTGATATAGCCTTAGCTCCATTTTCCACCTGGCAGCTGTCTGATGTAAATGCAATCAGGTAACAATGACAAGGCATGTTGTGCCAGTATAGGAACGCTGTATTTGTCAGCAACAAGTGTGAATGCATCAGACCTAAATTTGAACTGTCACTGTGACTCAGCACAGCATTGTTTATTTTATGTTTATATATTTGTAACTTGATCAGGTGTAATAATTTTTACTTTTGCATTGTTTGTTTAGTACCTGCAGGTAACACTGAATTTCATCCAGTTGTTGAATTTCTTATAAACAGGAAATCATCCATTCATCTACTAAGATAAAAACTTGAATAATTCTTATATAGGCATAGCAATCACCTGTTCTAAACCCAGTTGAGCATGTCTTTTATTTGCTGAAGAAAAGCTTTAAGTCCTGAAAGCAAGCAGAACTGAAGATGACTGCAAACCTGCCAGAGCCTCACCAATAAAGATAACAGCACCTGGTGATGTCTATAACCTGCAGACTCCAAGCTTTCATTGCATGCAAAGGATGCAACAAGTATTTAAAGTGACTAATATATACAGCATATCATTGCTGTGTACCAAACATTATGGTGACTTGAAATGAGATGACAGTGTTTGTAATTTTTACATGTCAAAATGTGTTACGTTTTCTAAATTTTACATAAAAACCAAAATGCATGAAAATACCCTTGAATTAAACCCTGAGAAAGCACTTGAGTGGCATAGAGCTGGGAGTGAAACATGGAGAGTAAAAGGGAAAAGCACAGAAACTGATGCAGCTTATATAGAAAAAATTGTTAGATGAAGTTTAAGATGTATAGTTTAGGAATTACTAGATTGACTAGCTATACTAACCAGTCTGTATTTTGACTATTGTTATAGGTGATTAGGGTGCGTCGTTTTTTTGTCAGTATGCCAGGTTAAAGTAACTTTAAATTACCAGACAGTTGGCAAGTAGATGACAAGTAACAGGATTTGACATTATTTGCGAGGTTGTCAGCAACAAGTATTTAAAATGTAGGAACAGTAAATGTGATATAGTTTAGCAGAGCTGTATACTCAGCTGTGAACAAATGAAAACTGTCACTAGAAAACATGCCATGGTACTTTTCAAACGTTCCAATTTAAATGAGATTACTTTGTAGCATGCCAGTGTATAAACAGCCCTTTTTTGATTTAGTTTAATTCCCCCATATCAGTCACCATTTCAGTAGCACCATTTTAACTAGAAATTACATTATGCATAACCAACCCAATTTGTGGGTATACAAGAATACAAATTGCAGTACTTGCAAATAAAAGAACAAGTCATTCCAGCCAAAAATGTTTATTCATCAAATTCAGTGTTAAACTTAACAGAAACGCATAGCTTGAACACTACAAGATGACTAATTAAGAGCAAAGTGGCATCATTTAGTGACATTAAACTTTTACTTGATGTTAATGAACTCTCGGGCACAAATTCTGCACAAAGCCGTATTATAAAACATTGCTTGATGATTTAAGAGTGTAATATAGCTGGATCTTTGCAACATGCAGGTGGTCTGAAGGCTGCATTTAGCTCTTCCCATCCAGGGTGTGCTTGTCAAACAGGTACTCTGCCATCCTGTTGTTACCAGCATCCATCTTGGAAAGGTTGGTGATATAGTCACCAAGCTTCTTGATGGCCTCAACCTGCTCATTCAGGTAGTGAGTCTCCAGGAAGTCACACAGCTGTTGAACAAGAAAACAAGAATTAGAATTTATATTCAACTAAAAATGGATGAAACCACTTGTACATCTAGTTCGTGTCTTCATATACATGACTAAATCACTTCAGCACCAAGTGTCTCATAAGTAAAAACCTCAACTTCAAGTCACCACAACACAGGGTAAAAAAAAGTGCCAAACCATTTCAATAGGTCACTTGCTATCAGATGAAAAGTATTTTGGGGATGGGCCTACAAATCCATGCAGGCATGAAGAACAACACTAAAACTTACATGAGGGTCATACTTCTCAGAGGCAACCTTATGCAGATCCAGCAGGGCCTGGTTGACGGTCTTCTCCAGCTTCAGAGCGCACTGCATAGCAACCAGTCCATTATCCCACTCGTCACGCTCGGGCTTCTGAAGAGACAAACATGAGTAAACACCATACCTCATTCAATTCTAAGGACTATAGCCCAATATACAGTCCTAACACTGTATATACTGTACTGTATACAGTCCTAAGTCCTTATATTACAGTGTTCAAGGTCTAAAGGCTCGTTTCAGATAATGTTACCTTTATGTCCTGGAGCACAATGCGTCCACCTCTCTTGTTCTGAAACTCCATGAATTTCTCGGCATGCTCGCGCTCCTCCTCGCTGTTCTCCTTGAAGAACTTGGCAAAACCAGGAAGGGCAACATCATCCCGTTTGAAATAATGGGCCTGTTAGGAATAAAATATCAAACGATAAAACAAACACGTTCAGTGCATTGGGTCCTTCATGCCAGATTCGTGACGCAGTGCAAATGCAAGAGTAAACAATGACTCAACGCTCGGAAGGGGTGGAGCTGTTCAGCAGAAGATAAACAAATGGAAAGATAAACACTCTCGAAACGCAAAAGAATCTTACTGTGCATTAAATGGTACAATTTAGGGTTTTAAACGTAAAAAAAATACTCGCCATGGAAGTGTAGGTGTAGGAAGCGTAAAGCTCCAAGTTCACCATCTTGTTGATCAAAGCCTCGCAGTCGCGGTCGTAATTCTGGCGAATCTGAGAATCCATTTCAGCGGGCTTTTTTATCGTTTTATTATCAAAATGTTATTAAAAAATAAATATGAAATGCGATGTTCTCAAAATGACGAGATCGAAGTTCCGTTCAATCACTGTTGAAGCAAGAACCTCCTCCGGTCTTCCAGAAACTGTGAAACGGGAGGTGCGCTTTTGTCTTATATACCCTTAAAACATGACGCGTCAGTGAAACAGAAACCAGCCAATCAGAAACAGGAACTGAATGAGGAAGTGACAAGAAAGACAAGAAAGCTGAGAGTCGTTTGTAACGAAGAAAATATATCATTTATTTTTTATATATAAAAAATAATGGCAAACTGAATCCAACAACAGTTTACATATTTAAAGAGTCGAGTCTAAAATTAACCAAATTAATTTTCATTGCTTCTTCAAGTTGTTGTGAAATGTTATTCGATGTTTTTTAAATATAGCTCAACGCATGTTGTGGTTCAAAAGCACATATAAATAAAATATTTAGAAGAAATAAAAAATTTTAACACCTGTGTAAAGTAAGTCGAGTTTCAAAATATTTAAACCATTGAAACTGTTTTGTATAATGCAGCATGTTATGTCCTTTTGACCATGCAAGCAAATGTGCCACGTTGTGTTGTCACAACAAACATTAAAGTTCAATCATAAACGATTGAAAAGAAACCTAAATGACCCCTGCTTTCACCAGATTGTTTTGGCGTTGTTTCATTTCAGGTCAACGTTTCAAACATACGATGTTATGTTGACATTAATGCATTATCACATTATATAGTTACGAATGAAATAGTTTACTAAGAACTATTAAATATATTTATATAAATTTTTATATAAATATTGTAAATACATAATAACCAGCGTAACTCCCCGTCACAAATTTAAGCTCCAGGTCTGGTTTTGCCCGAAATTAGCTATAGGGAAAGAAATTCCTTTTATGGTATTGCAAATATCATGGGACAGTATTGCAATAACATGTTATTTAGGTATATGGAGCTCTGCTGCTTTCCATTTGATGATTGCCTTACAAAGGTGGTAAGTCAGATGACAGTGACTAAGCAGTTTTTTGTACCGGAAACTGCACACAAGACATCTGTGTCAGCATTGTAAATTCACAGGTCATGTCATTTAGCTGTGTCACTGTGACTCAGCATATCACGTAAGACCCTTGCAAGCGTGTTTTTTACAGTAGACTTAATTCCTTAGCGTTACTAGTCATATACAATTTAGATTCTTACATTATAGATATTCTTTCTTACATTATAGATATAATAATGACTATTTATATACTTTAAAATGCTTTGGGTTGATTATAAGAGCAATTTGGTGACCTGATAAGTGGTAACATGCTCTTCATTAACATCTTAAATATTTTACTTACAAAACACTGAAAACATTCAGTCAAACCCCTGTGACAAGAATTTTTTTTTTTTTTAGCTTTTTATAATCAACAGTGAAGATAAAACCTATATCAGAAAAATACAAGCCAGACCCTAGGTAATAACAGTTTTTAATTTTTTTTTATTCTTCATTCTTTACTGTACACATTAAAGTGGAATACATGTTACATATCCTTCTAATCTTTAGTCACTGTCTTTTCGATGAGTTGTCTACTACAACCCCTGCATCCCTCCTGAGGAAACTATATACTTGGTCCTTAAACTGATTAAGTGCTTTTATGCAGTAGGGATCCATACACTCTTCCAGACCACAGCCTTCCTCCAAAGCTCTTCTTGAAGAGAGGGATTTGAGCTGGCCCAGTTTCTGACTCCTTCCTCTTCACAGTGCAGCCACAGACGTTTAAGAGGATGGACACAGGAGTATTGAAGGAACTGACAACCCTGATAAAGAGAAGTGAAAGAATCTATGAAATAGCCATGACATCCACATTAGTTCTGACACAGCAGCTTTTCTTTGTTTAAATCCTTTGTTTATACAGTTACACAGTAAGAAAGGAACAAAAATATTGAAGCATTATAAAAACTGTTTACAAAACTGTGTGCTTGCCAAGACCTCACAAATATACAGCTGCTCTGTATCTTTTTTTTTTTGACAGCTTAATACCATCAACATAAAAAGAGGAACATTGAGAGAGTTTAAGATTAACAGTAATTTAGATTACAGAAGTAATTGTGTGTTATGTTGTACTGGCTTAAATCAAAGTCATATTAGATAAAACTTTTAGATATACATTTATTTGTTTAGCAGATGCCTTTATCTAAAGCAACTTACAAAGAGAGAGAGCATTTTTCCCTAAGAATAAACAAGCCAAGTCTAAAAAAAAAAAACACTACCAGCGTAGATCATCATGCAAAAGCACGACCATCCAATAATAGTTTTACTAGGGTTACTGAGATAAAGCGAGTAGGTATTTGACTGGTCATGTGACCTCAACATTTCAGACTCCATAAAAAACCTAATAAAAGCAGTTTTATCTTAAGTCTTCATCCTATGTGAGTGTACATGATTTTAAACCTTTTAAAATAATTTATTTTTAAACATAAAAATACTGAGTCCATGTTTAAAGTGTGAGAACATTTCTTCACTTCCAAACAATTGTTATACCTTGTACCTCAATATGGAGTAATTATGTTTTTCATAATAAAAATTACATTTAATAACAAAAATAATTTCTCACCTCTTTACTTCCCCAATACCAAATGCTTTGAATCACACTGTGGTTAGCAAGTGCCTGGGTCAGCTGATCTCTGTCCCCTGTTACTATACTGACCAGACCTCCTGGAAGATCAGAGGCCTGCAGGACCTTTAAGCAAGAAGCAGTTAGAAATTGTTGTTACAGCAAGTACAGTGTTTTACAAACATTTTAAATATGACAGTGACCAAAGTTTCTCATGCTAACAATATAAACAAATACATATATTAAATATGAAATGAATTGAAAAGTAGCAAACCTGAATAAATTCAAGAGCTGGAAGAGGGTATTTTTCACTTGGAACCATGACAACAGCATTACCCATGGCAACAGCTGCGCCCAGCAGAGACACCAAAGATAGGATTGGTTCAGAGCTGGGAAGAATCACACCCACAACTCCTAAAGCCTCAGGGCTCGACAGGGCGGAACCAGACTGGGGCAGGAACTGTAAAGAGATTAACATGTAATTTAAAAACAAGTAAACGAATTCTTGTGTTAATCAGATGATCATGCAAAGACGGAAACAATAGCCATTAAAGTCCATTTCGTCTTACTGGAATTCCACCCTGCTCTTTATCACAGCGTGCAGCCCAATCAGAAAGCCTGGAGATGCTATGCGCCACCTCTTTGTCTGCCTCCTCCAATGAGATGGCAGTTTGGGTGTGGATTGCTGCAGCAATGTCCCGTCTCCTCTTCTCCAGGTTGTCAGCAAGTGAGTAAAGTGACTGAGAGCGTGTAGCAGGGCTCTTCTTCATCCACCTGCAGAACAGGTGAGAGGACAACAGCACACAACAGTCATGAAGTGTAGCATGGTTCAAGGGTTACAGAGTAGCCAAAGTAAAGGCATTTTTTTTATAGACGGGGTAAACAAATGTGCTGGATAACATGCATCACAGTAGCTAAGAGTCACTATATTCTGTGCAAAAGAGTTTGGTACCATAACTGGTTCAGATGCTTTATTTTCAATCTAAAAGGAACTTTTCCATATAAGCTTACCCTGGCTGGACCTTAATGGCTGCCTCTACTGCATTACGGACGTCTTTTCTGCCTCCATCTGGGCAGTGAGCCAGTACAGCGCCCCCAGGGGCCAACACAGACCTGCTGCAGCCAGAGTCAGCTTTTCGCAGCTGGCCGCCCACTAACTGTGAGTAAAAGCGAGGGACACTGCAAGTCAGAGAGGGAAAAGCGGGTTATAAAGGCAGCAAGAGGAGATCCAAGATTAGTAAAGTAAATAATTACTGTTATAAATGCCTTCTTCAGCATCAATACAGTAACCAAACAATAGTGCCAGATATGATGACTTTGGTGGAGACAAAGTATTACTGCTATATTTCTGGAACAAACCAGTTTTATTTGTGACTGGCAATAAACCATGAAACTATATACATTCCTCAGTTTACCATTTCACTACAGCCTGTAAACAAGGTCAAGAAATAATGAACCCACCTGGAAGGATCAAATCCTTCAGGTATCAGGAATTTAGATGCTGCACAGCCAAAATCAGCATAGTTCATAGAGATGGGAGTGGAGCGAGGGAGTGAGAGGGAAAGAGAGGGGCGCAGAAACTCATACAGCCCCTACAGAGGAACAGAAAGCACTGTTAGACACCACTGTTAGATATGAGACACTACCCAAACCATTCAACTAATCAGAAAACAGAATGATAATTTAAAGAACAGAAACAAAGGCCCACACAATGAAACCCAATCTTAGTATAGAGATAGTTGACATTGAATTTGTCAGTTCACTTGTGTGACAATTCATCTAATACATATATCTAATACATACATTCATCTAATATATAATATATATATATATATATATATATATATATATATATATATATATATATATATATATATACACACATACATATACATACATTCACGACATGTTATGCCAGCTACCACTCAGACAGTATTTGTATAGTATACCTCTCTGCCTCCGTCAGTACAGTTCCCGCTCTCCCTCCGTCCACACACAGGCAGCGCAGGATCCATTAAGGAATGACAGTTTACCCACACTGAACCTACACATAGACTGTGGATACAGATAAAAAAGGGTGCATAAGAGAGATAAAAAAGAGGGCAGTAGGAGACATCAATATCAAAATAAAACCAAGACATCTAAAAGAACCTTTTTGCAGACTCCAAAGCCAGAGTCAAGTCTTCAGTCCAGATAGAGGCTGCTTGACCATGAGGGCTGTGGTTTCCTACACACAATCATCAGTTAAACTTCTAAATACATTTACAGTGAAATTCAAAAGTCTTCAAAAGAGTCCACGCTGAAAGTATGGGATTCAAATCTAATCCAAGGAGTCTGGACTCTTAACCATTATGTTAAACACATAGCTTGAAAAAATGAGAGGTTCTTCTGTTGGTTCAACCCTCACCAAGAGACACTCCCTCAGCAGAACTTCTGAAAGATATGAGGGGCAGCACAGGGCCTGGAGGAGGTGAAATCACGGAGTCACAAGAGGAAGCCAGACCACACAGTACAGTTGGGGGGTACAGACTTCCAGCAGGAGGAGTACATGACTGAATCAGCTAAAATATATAAAGAAATAAGAAAACAAAATATGAAAGCTGCATATTTTCAGAATTACTTCTGAAAGAACTAAGCCCGGTGAAATTCATGTGAAGTAAAATTTAAGAAGCAATTCAAAAAGTCCATTTTATGAGAAAATCTACTCACTGTCGCCCCTTGCTGCTGGGCTCCCTGAACTGCTGCATCAACAAGGCTCCTGTCCGTGTCAGTGGCAAGAGGAATACACTTCATACCTGCCATTCTTAACCTCAGCCTGGCTACAACACTGTCACACACTGATTCCTGCACACATAGCACCCACTGACACTGGAAAAAGACAGAAGCAGGCACAGAGAGTATTATTATCATCAAATGGGCAGAAAATTCTTCAATAAATTATTCTCCACAGCAGTCATTTTCTGTGGACAGCCTCTGCACTCCAGTGGACTATGGAGGTACTGCAGGAGAATTACTTTTGTCAAGTAATTTGTAAACAAGTGAGTTCATTAGTTGGAACATTTCTTTGTTTGTTGTGTGAGAAAAGTTAAAGTAGGTACTACCATGCACTTATTTACATAATACTTTCTTACATCTTTCTTCTTTTTGAAGGCCATCTCTATCACTCCATCCACAGCACTGTCAAGATCTGCAGATTCAAAGATTATAAAGGGGCACACAGAGCTGAGGGAGAGAGAGAAGGTCATGGGGGCTCCCCATCCAGCTGCTGCTTTAGCCAGAGCCTCTCCAGTCTGTTTACAACCACTGTAGGTCAAGAAGTTCACAAGTGGATTTTGAACCACTTTGGCACCCAGTGATGCTTCACTGCCTGTCACCACATTCAACACTCCAGCAGGAAGCCCTGCCCCCATAAACAGCTGAGCCAACAGGAGGGCAGGAAGAGAGTTGGTTTTTCCAGGTACCACAATAACAGCATTGCCTAAACAATAAATATGGACTTGTACATAAAGTCTTCTTTAACCAAGACAATTGTTACTACTGTTGTTTGTAAATGTACAGTTCTAATTTGCAGTCCTATATTATGAATTATTCTATTTTTCAGAATTCCACTAATGTTCTATTCAAAACAACTGAGAAAAGTCAGCTACTTGATATTAACTTGTTTATAAAAATGTTGTACAAATAAACAGGCAATATCACATGAGCATAAGTGCTGCTGTACATGTGTAGAAATTATAAATCGCATCAGCAGATTTTAGGGCAGGACTAGTGATTTCATTCTCCAGTCATTCTTTGTTGCCTGGGTGTCTGAAATTCTCTTCTGAATACATTAAATTCACAATATGGATGGAAATGTATACTGAGATACAAACATACACAAGATACATGACAAAGAGACTCACCCATAGCTATAGCTGGTAAAACCTTCAGAAGGAGAGAGTACACAGAGCAGTCATCTGAAACAACCACTGCCACAACACCTAGTGGAAGAAATTACATCAGGACACTTATAAACACACTTCCATTTATTTTCTTTCTTTAACCAGTTCCATTTCTTGAACTCATATAAACAACACACACACAACAATGCACACGCACAACAACGCACACGCACAACAACGCACACGCACCTTGAGGGGTCCACTCAGACATGAGGGTGTCTCGAAGCTGAGCCCAGCTGGCGTAGTACTGAGCCAGTCTAATCAGCGCTGCAGGAGAGGTTGAAGACTGCGAGAGCTCACACAGCTCAGATACACACTGACTGTGTCTTTGAAGAGCACCTGCCAACCTGGAGCACATACCCATACTAATGTAAAACCTGACTCCAGTCACAGTGTTACTGTGAAAGGTTGAAATATTAATGACAGGCTGTAGATATTTTGAGTAAAGATCTACTGTGTTGGGTTAGTACCGGTGTAAGACTTTGGCTCTTTGGTAACAGCTCAGTTCACTCCAGGTTTTAAAGCCTGAAGATGCAGAGGAGGCAGTTGATGCAACATCCTGATCTTCAGCACAAATAATGCTGCAGATAACCTTATCTGGAAAGAGAGAAGAGGGCAAGAGATGTTATGTTTTCGTTGCATGGAAGAATTTCAGGAGAAGAATATTTTCCTTACTTTTGGAATCTGTCACATTCTCTGTCCGCCTGTTTGCAGGGAGGGAAAATTTCCCATCAGTGAAGAAGCCAAGAGTGCGAGAGTGCTTCTCCAGCCAGGACTGGGGAGAGAGAAGGACATGCATGTTGAACATGTTTCTGACAGTTTTTGTTTCACTGGAATCAAAATGATACCATACACTACATTACACTACACACAATGTATTAGCAAATACAACCCTGAAATTCATATAACAAATCTTTAAATTGTGTTTAGCCTGTCTTTCTTGACACACTTTCAGTTCACTAGAAGAAAAATGATTAATGTTACATGAAAATAATTTAGACTTTAAACTAAGACCATGTTAGATTTGAGTAAACATAGGCTGGTCTGTTCCAGAACCAATACAACAGATCTGCGAAGATAGGGTGAAGGTTATGGCTCTTACGTACATGATCAGCTACATGTAACCAGCCGCATTTATGAACTTTGCTCAAAGAAGACATGTATTAAGACAGACCACCATCCCACACAAATTAACTGTAAGACGACCACCGACCACGTCACATGCCTTTCTCGTGAACAAGTGTGTCACATGCAACTTAATGTGAAACTTCACGTTGGAGGAAAAGATGGCAGTGTGTTGTGGTTAAACTGTCATAGCTCACAATGATACACAGTTGCTTAAGTTACCTATACAATGAATTCAGTGATTTTTTTGCTAGAGAAAATGCTATACCTGTGCAGTGGCAAAGCTCGTGCTGGATGGTCCATATTCCATATTCTGAAAGACGTCGTTCACAGTCTTTGTAGAAATACCTGCCATAACAATCAAAGCAGTTTAAAAAAGACTCGACTGCAAATTCTAGGTTAGAAAAAATAAAAATTAAACAAGTAACGCTATATCGAAAAAGCACGAAGTCCATGCAAGTATTTCTTCCTGCCTTGCAGTTTACGTCAGAGCACCTAAACTCCTCCCTTCAACTATCCTCTCCTACGATTGGACTAACGCAAGAGGGAGGTTTGTAATTCGCAAAAAATAAGTAAATGCATTTGATTAATGTTCTTTATATTTAAATCAAGTATAAAACTCAAAGAGTTTTATAAAATCAAAGAGTTTTAATTCTGTAACGCCGTAATATAAAACAAATATAAACATAATATAAAATAATAATATAAAATAATGCCATAATATAAATATAAAATATTACAAAATAGTATAAAATAATATACAATATAAAATAATATAAAATAATGCCACAGACGCGATAATCTATAACGTTTTCCGTTTAATACGATATACCCTCAGTATAATCATCGCTGCGTTAAAAAAGCGCAAAACTAACCAGTCACACAGCAGACGTCATGGCATAGATATCTGATGGTTATGTACGTCTAGCTTTTAGTGATCTTTACAGGAAAAGTTGAAAGAACTGAAGAAGGTTGGGTTTTCATCGCAATTCGCTCTTTTTGACATCGAAAATATATATATTATTATTTGACAGTGTATATTTGTACTTGATTGAGTTTAATATGGCTTGCGAAGGCTCGCACGGTAAGTTAACCTCTCTGTTCATGTTCTTCACACGATGTCTGGTGTTGGTAATGTTTCATTGTTAATGTTTCAAATGTTTCATTTCGCTCTGCAGATGATCAGATTGGAGAAGCGCTCTTAATAGGGCAAGTTGAACCTTTCAAACTTTCATCTGATACAAAAGTGTTTTTACTGTACTGTGTACAGTATAAAAATAGCACGTGTCTTTTCAGTAAGCTAGTATTTAAATCCTTACACAAAAGTCTTTGCACGCTTACTACAAGGGTGGTACAGATATGGGAAACAATAAAATCTTAAATAGAGTTTTACATTTCATTTGGCAGATGCGTTTATTCTTATTATACAGTTAGGAAAACAGATGAAAATCTTAACAGTGTGAATTATTTAACCAATAAATCTGTGTGTCTTTCAGGGTGGTAAGACATCAGGTGATGACCGTGGCAGCTGAAGGAAATGTGGCCCCAGTGTCCCTTCCTGATCCTCAGCCAATTAACAACAGCCAGGATCAGAAGCTTGTTGAACAGTTGGCAGAGACCATCAAAGTGATTGGTGACAAACTTGATCAGGATACAGAATTTAATGAGTCAGTCCAAGATTCTGGTTTTTGTTGACTTTTATTAAAGTGTTGATGTCTGTACCAGCTTAACTGTTTTCTTCTTATCTCACAGCATGATGGACGGCTTAGTTAAAGTGTGTGATAAAAGCAGTTTCTGGAAACTTGTGGAAAACGTTTTCAAAGATGAACAGATCAACTGGGGAAGAATTATAGTGCTGTTTTATTCGGTTGGAAAACTGGCTGCAAAGGTATGGGACTAGTTTGATCCCGGTTTAGGCATGTTTCTGCTCTGTTTTTTGCCCTGTTTATATCAGTACATTAGTTATTTGCACATATTGTCTACTATGTGTGCATCTGTCAATCTCTAAGCATTTTTCTTCCTAATAGATGGTTCTTGCACGCCTCCCCAGAATTGTTTCTGATATTCTCACCTTAAGTTTGGATTTCTTCAGAGGAAATCTGTTGGATTGGATCTGCAGGATGGGAGGATGGGTAAGAAACAATAAAGACACACAGTGCTTATTGCATCAAATAGTGGAAAATGAAGAATACAAATGTTTAGTGATATATATTGATTAGTGAATATTAGTATATTACAGTATATTGCACAATAAAAAATTATGTAATATAAATAATAACCCCATTTATTGTATATCCACATCTAAAACAATGTTATTTGTTGTACCCCCAAATACAGATAAACAGTATCCCTGCACTGGCCCGTTTCTCCATAGAGCGATTTTCTGGTTCTTCACTGAGTACTTATTCATTCATTTTTGGAGCTGCTCTGACCTTCACCAGTGGTGCACTGCTGGGCGCTTTTATCATCTGGAGACTTCACAAAAGCAGCTAAGCAGGAGAGAATGGAGCAATCACAGCAGAAACATCAAGTTTTTAAGACCATCTTGTTGAACTAAGATGACAAGATGTAGATTTTGTAATATGCATCTGTACTATAAATTTATAATAATGTTCATTTTTTATATGTATTTGTTATATCTGTAAGAAAGGTACATATTTATTACAGATCAGGACATACTTGTATGGTTTGAGTCTAAGTTTTGACCCATGACATTTCTTTGTATAGTTAAAAAGAAAACTACTAATACTTAGTTTTTGTCCACCTTGTACAAACAGGTGTTGTGCATTAAAAACTAATGAAGAATATGAATCCAGTGAGAATATTTTTTCTTATCTCCATCACTCTAAAATGCTGAAGCTCTGCCCCAGAGTTTTAGGCCCTTTGAAGGTATTTTTTTTACGCCCATTGGTATACAATTTGGAGTTTGTAATATTTTGTATTTTTTAACCAAATATTTTGAGCATCTTCATATCTAAGAGCACTTTGGATGTGTGCAATAAAATGCTATTGGTAAATATTTCTTGCGATTACGTGTGTGTGTGTGTGTGTGACGGAAGTGGTTGGTGTCTTATTTTTGTGGCGAGAACCTATAAGGAAATAACATAATGTGCATTTTCCACGAAGTTATGAGTAGCGTTAATTCATTCGTTGGTTTCGCTTTTCTTTTCTCTTAGCACGACGCTAACGGATGCAGTGCGAAACCGGTCGACAATTACAGACTCTTTAAGCTATAAACGATAACTGTTAGGAGTTGATATTTTACGGTTTGTTTGCTGCAATGACGAATTGACGTACGTGTAGGTCAAATATATTAATACTTTATTGTGATATCTAAAGCGGGTCACCGACTTGGCTATCTCCGGATCAACCGGGAAGATAGTGGAATCATGGCAGCAGGTATTCAGACTTTATTAAAACCACGTTTGTCATTATTTCTTTACGTAAACGATCATGAAATCCAGTAGTGATGTTTGCTTTTCCATCCTTTAGATGAGCAGTTTTCAAAGAATCTTGTACTTAGGTAAGTGTCACATACTGTGGATCTATATAGACTTCATAACATGATCTTTTGCGTGTAAAACTATTTTGTCTTTAGTTTACAACAGAGTTGGTTTTGTTATTTTCAGACAGGTTGGTTCCTGTTTATTTCCAACGATCTGCTTAATTGTTTTAGTGTAAATGAATGACGCTTGATGGTGTTTTAGGGTAATACGGGATCAGGTACGGAGGCAGGGCGCGTTTGTACGGTCTCTTCCAGAAGCGGAACCGCTGGGCGATGAGCAGGAGCAGTTACTGGAGCAGGTGGCGGAGATCATCCGGTTAGTCGGGGACAAATTCGATCAGGACCAACAATTCAATAGGTTAGTGTTGGTTTTTCTAACACCTTTGGTATGAATTTGTTACGTAATAAAGAAAGGGCAAATTTTATCCGTCACTGTTTGTTTATTTTAGCTTGGTGGATGGGTTTGCACGTGTGGCTGATAGACAAAGCTTCCAAAAACTTGTTGATAAAGTTTTTGTTGATGACATCACCTGGGGAAGAATTGCTGTTCTGTTGTGTATTGTTGGAAAATGCATTGCAAAGGTATGTACTGTATGTTTTACACTAACATTTCTTGTTGTTGTATATTGTTTTGTCTGGTGACTCATTGAATAGTAATGACAAACCTTGTTGTTTGTGCTTTCATACGCATGTGATGTTTCTCTGGCACGTATAGATGCTTGCTGAACTGGTTTCAGGAATTGTGTCTTGGACATTAGGTTTCTTTAGGGATAAACTACTGCGCTGGATTCGCAGTAAAGGAGGATGGGTAAGATTTGATAAACACAATAATACTTAACAGCATAAGACACATGGATGGTGGTAATAAAAACAAAATCCTTTTTATAACTTGCAGGTAAAGAGCATCTCTTCCTTGGCTCGTTACTTATTTGAGCGAGATGCTTCTTCAGCCTGCCTGATCTCACCTTCCTCTGGAGTGCTTTTCATCAGTGGACTCCTGCTCGGTGGCTTCATCGCATGGAGAATAAACAGATGTGCCTGAGGGTGGTTAGTAGAGACGTATGGAAGAAAAGGAGAGCTGGATGATGCAGGGATTTAGATTTAGAGATGTTATGTTACAGATCAAACCAAAGCAAAGCTTGATGACCGAAAACAGACACAATATCAATTAAGAAATAACTAAGTCTGCTTGCGGATGGTACGCACAGTGAGAACCTTTTTTTATTTTTATATGTATTAGTATAATGTATTTAGGAAATGACTGTTAAATGGAAAAGCAAGCAGGTGCAAATGATCTTAAAACAACCAACAACAAAAAAAGTAGTAAACAGGTGAAAAGGCGTGACTAATATATTAAAAGATTTATAAGTGATGATGAAATAAATAAAGGTTATTTTTCTTAGATTATAAAACTGTGCAATTAAAAAGGGAAATAGAGCAGCAACCAGCAATACTTTAAAAATCAGGGAGCGTAGTACTACATAGACCAATGTTTACTGTAGTTTATGGTGGTCACTGTAAACCTCTACCTCATTTGCAATAATACTTTCACTGGTGCCATTATTTAGTATTTTCTTAATGATAATAAAGACGTCACACATAAATGTAATGTTTTGCTTTAATTATAGCCATCTGACTGCAGTACTTGAAATTGGAAAATATTTGCTGACAGGCTTCAATAAACAGTTTTGATGCTGGATTTGTATTTTGCATAAATTGTTGTCTTTTAGTTATCATCCATTTACATTCTCACTGTACGTCTCTCTTTGGGAGAGTCTGGGTGGGTGTTCCAGTGTAGTAGTCTAGTTAGACCAGCTGTATGATAAACCTGTTCTGCAGCAAAGGCTCAATTGTTAATCTTGGTTTTATATTTACATACGTGTATTGGGAAAAACAAACTGGATAAGGAAAAACAAAAAAATGCAAAACAATATTGATGCTGTGCAAATCAATGCCAAATTGTCATTGTTTCTCTGCTCTTTTACCTCTGTGGCTCAAGTACATAAGTGGAGAGAAATACCAATATGTGACCTGTGCTGACAAAATAAGTCAGCACAATAAGCACATTTTCAAAAATGAGTTTGAATAATCACATTCTTCATTAGAAAACCTTTAAAATGAATTATGATTTGTTGGAATTGGAGAAATGAATGAAGCTACACCTGCTTCAGCTACACCTACACCAAATGTTTCATGGATTATTAAAACAAAGGGAAGATTTAGGATCTCAGAAAACATACAAATAAAGATGATTTTAGATATTTAATTGCTATTTGGAGCATTGTGTTGACTAGACAAGGGCCTAATAAACTAATTTTTGTGAAAACCTCAAATTACACCAAAACTGACATTTTTCACTTATTTTGCCTGTAGCTCGTGATTAGCCTGTGCTCATTCTGACTCATTTTGCCAACATGGGTCACATATAGCAAACACAACTTTTGAATAAACCATAATTTTACCTGGCCTCAAGTTAAACAGGCTTGTTGTGATTAAAATCTAAGTGATTTGAGGACATTGTGTAAAGTATATTACACAATGTTTAAGCACATATTTTGTAATAGACCTGTAAATAACCTACATAACTGAAACCTTTAGACATTTGCTCAAGCAACATAAAGGAAAAATAGTTATAATACTAACATTGAATAGTAAATAATCAAGCAATAACAAATAATAAGAGGAATAACACTATTAACACAATTTATAAATACCTGTAACTACCTAGAGAAATCATTTCAAGCATTTAAGGAATCAGACAAGACACATATTGAAAATTTTGGCATTAACTTTTAACATTTTTATTGACTTTTTGATAAATTTTTCTTTTTAAACTGGATTTCATTTTTCTAATTGTTTTTATTTTTTTCTTATCTGTAATGGAGAGGATTTGATCAGGTAGGTTTGCATTCACGTTCAAACTCTCATACTTTTAATAATTTCAGTATTTTTTAGTCTCAGTTTTCACAAACTCTGTTAATTATTACAGTTTATTAATTGTTTCTTTATACATTTCAAAAATATAAAAGGTAAATAATAAACATTCCAGTCAAATATATTTTATACAGTTCTTGATATTTTTTTCTCTTTTTTGTGTTATGACAATAAAATTGTATACAGCATCAATCTTAGTAGCATAGAACTCGTCCATTGTTTTAGGAACCTTCTCTTTCCCACTGGCCTCTCTCTCTAAGTCTCTCTCTCTTTTTCTGTGTCTGTGTATGATCTCAAGGGGTGTGAGTAGGGTGAGAGTTGCGCTCAGCAGTAGACATAGTGCAATGAATTCCCCCTTTAAACAAGCTAGACAAACACCAAACTCTCAGAGGTTAAAGTATAACTGTAAGATATATAAAAGTAAGATGTTATTAACACTATATGCATACTGGCCCAAAATATAAATTGGATATGTGGATATAATGGATATAAATTGGAATCACAGAATATGTGGTTCAAAATTCATTGAGTTCCTGCTCTCACAATGGCATCTTTGTTTCAGCTCTGAGTCTGTGGAAGCTCTTGAGTAGCATTAGCTAAAATGGAGGCTACCGTAATTTTCTAGAGCTACATCAGGCACCAAATACACAAAGAATATAAACATCTTTACAAAACAAATACAAATTAATTGAACTTAAAACTCTTCTGGTATGGCTAGCGTATAGCAAATATTTTTGGTATGGCTACATTTTTAACAAAAGGAGATATAAAGGAAATGTGTAACTGTTGTTTAGCTAGATATGTTCTTTCTTTCTCTCTTGATGTGTCAGAGAGAAACAGCACAGTAGAGAGCCCAGGTGAAAGAGATGGTTACCTCATTCTGGCCATTCACAGATTATTCACAAGTTTTGTCCTCGTTTTACTTCCACGCATGCATTATAATCTTCAAACAACTTCAAACAATATGATAGAAAAACACAAGAACAAGAGATGCAAAAAAGCTTCCTCAAAATAGAGAAGGAGAGGGACGAGAGGAGAGAGGAATGAGAGGGGGATGCAAACAGGAAATAGAGAAAGAGTGAAGACTGATTCTGGCTTTGTTCTGCTCCTCTCTGATATGTTTTGTATTTGGGTTTCAAGTAAAAGTATGCAAGTGTGGAGCTGTTCTCAAGGGGATGTGATCTCACTTAGCAAGTGCATGAATGATTAAAACACACAACTACAACAAATTCTCATACACATTGGAACCATTCGCAGAGAGAGCTGTCTTTAAAACAATGTGGCCGATTTACATACAGAAACATTTAGGGAACAGTTTCAGGCACACTGGATTTATTATAAGGGATGAAATGAACGTTCCCAAATTCCTAATGGCAACACTAAAGAACGTGAAGCGGGTGGAGTTCCATCATTATTATTGACGCTGCTCAATCATATCAGTCATATCTTATCTGAAGAATTTAGTAAATGCATGTGAGATGCAAATGAACATTTCCTTACTGAATACTACATATAAAACAAGTTGTAACAATGGTTTGAAGCCATGAACGTTTTGGTAACATATATATCCTATATATCCTCTGAGATGAATATATGCTTACATATAAATGTATATTTTAACTGGAAAAGTGCATGAATGTCTTCCTGCATTGCTTATATTCTGCACCATACAGGAAAGATGTTGACAAAAGAAGACATTAGGTGAAAAGGTGACTAGGAAAGGAAATCAGTGCACCACTAAAATGCAACATGGCTACTACAGCTGCCTTCTAGCTACTTGGACCAGTTGCTAACATTTAAAGTGGTCGAAGTACAGTAAAAACTTCTCTGTACACTACACAATGCTGGCCTATGACCTTATAGTGATGAAACTGCATGTGTCATTATCCCTGCTGTCTGGACACACCAGTAAACAGACACCAGCCCGTTGGCCTGAGGAGATGACTTGTGGAAGCTGCTAAGTTCTTGCTTAGATGTTGCATAGGTAGTTGCTAAACTAAAGTTTGCATTGAATTCTGAAGATAATGGATGATGAGTACATATGAGAAAGACAGAATATGAGTTTTAAAGAAATGAAATAACACTCAAAGGGACAAAATAAACATAATTCAACATTAAAACACACTTATTATTAAAAACAAGCTGTACCAGGAATTCTGGATTGTAACCAGTTTGAAAAGTAACCAGTGGTTCATCTTGTCAATGAAATCAATAAGGTAAGAAGTTCTTTTTGAGAGTTTTGATCACACAAGAATCTATAATGTACAAGCAGTAATAATGGAATCATGATCACTGCCTCCTAGTATAATCTTCGGCTCAAAGTTAATATTAATAAAGCCCATTTTTGGTAAAGGGTGGCTGGTTTTAGTGGGTCAATAGTACATGCAAAGTGCTTTTTAAAAATTCCAGTAAATCTTTGAAGAAAAGAAAAATAATCAAACCAAATAATTAAAATAATTGGAAAAAACAGAAAATGAAGCATGTTTTTTTTTGGTGCCACCCCCAAAAATATCAGATAAAGTAACAATGTGCTATTAAATGCTGATTATAGCATTTTAAACAAAACAGAAAAACAACATACATACTACAAAACCATCATCTGTTTTCAGTATGTCCTCCTGAGCACCTTTGAGCTTAGATGATGGTGCTGCTCCTACATTATGGCTTGACAGGACAACAGCGCTTTGCAATGGAAGTGCTCAGAATCTCTATCTCCAACGCTCAAGTTCACCTGAAATTAATATTCATACGATTAATATTTTAGCAGAATCCAGCCTCACTGAATTGGATAAAACTTTGATTACCCACAGAACAGATATGGATTTTTCTGTTGCGAATCAACACAAAAATGTCAAAACTTTAAGAAACCTCATTGAGAAAATGACACAAAACTGAAAAAAATCACCTACATCCACCTTGCACTACAGACCCATAACCATTAAAAGAAAAGCCCTATAGGTGTTGGAGGTCTCCACAGAAACTGTGATGCCTCTACTGGAGGCCATGACAAGAGACTGTGCTGAAGATGCAATGTTCAGCATAGACTGTGACGGGCAGAGCAGAGAGCCAAGACAGTTTAAGTAGAGGATGTAACAGCAGGAAATTAGGAGGTGTCTTGACCTAAAGCTATGGAAGAAGCAGTAGTTGAAGGAGTTCAATCTCATCATTCAGCTAGACTTGGTGGGATTTATCCAACAAAACTGGTTGAATCTTGCAATCATATATGTTTTTACATTATTTTTTATTCAAAAAAATAGAGCCTCTCTTTTTTTAAATATAATCTTTTTCCTAAATTTTGTAGCATTTAACATAAACTTTTATTGTTTCCATTTGATTTTGTTGTTTAGTGATTTCAAGCCCTCTAATTTGGGGTTCAGGTCTTACAGAAGTCATGCAGTTTAGTCATGCTGGTAAACAAAGTGAGAAAAATGCATTTTTAGTTTTCTCTTTCTTTTTGTTCTTTTTCAACTTTTGTCCGAAGTTCACCCAGTCCACTTAAAACCCCCTCTGTCTTTCAACAGGTGCCATGCACATACAGTATGTTGTATTCTCTGTTCCCCACATGAAGGTGAAAGACCAGCGTTTTTATCCTGTTCCTGTTCTGTCATTCCATTGATCCATTTTCCTGAGCAAACAGAGCAGAGCTGATCTCAATGTCACATCAGGCTCTCGTTCCTCTCAATATGATTTCTACCATCGTTCTCTCTTTTGTTTCCATTTCATTCATGCCATGCAGTTCATTTACAGTGGAACAAACGCTGAGATGCAGAGAGCTGAACTAAGAGAGAGAGAGAGAGAAGAGAGAGACAGAGAGAGACTGACATTCTTTTCTTTATAGTGGACAAAGTGTCCTTTCTTTTAGCCCTGAGAAGGACACTCAAAAAAGATTCCAATTAGGTGGATGGGAAACAGTTTGCACAATATAGGATTATGCCGAACCAATGATGCTATTGTCTTTTTTTTATTTAAAGCACGTGCAAGATCTCCAAAAGGTAAAGGAGACGAAAAAGTTTGGCTAATAACAACCTGTTTGAATTAAGCATTGGATGAACTTGGTCTGTTGATTTGAATGTGTGGTGGAATTGCATAGCATTGAAGGAGCATGATCGGTATTTTTTCACACATTATCCAAGACTGGATTGAACTTGATCAGGGGTCTAAGGGTTTTTAATACATGGTTGCAGGTGCATTCAGCCTGGAGGAACGGCTTGAAGAAGGTTTCACGCTCCACAAGAACAATTCATGTCCCTTTAAATTGCATCCATTTTCCACCTTGCTCTTCAGGTAGTTAGAGAAAGGTTTTTGAAGAGTCATGCTAGAACATACTACAGTTTGTAGGCTAAAGAGTGCCACATCCTCCCAGGATGTAGAGTCATCATCAGGTTATTGCACCTCAGTTAGTCTGAAATAGTCAGGGGTTGGATTAGTAATGGAGAGATAAGTGATACACTGTTTTCTTCAGGTCTGTTTAGTGCAGCACTTCTTTCATCTCGTTTTCTCTCTTTCGCCTTTTCTGAGTCATCTCTAATCATATTGTGACCCTGGGGTTTGACTCTGGATCGTCCTACAGTTGGAGAGTTCTTCTGAAGGGCAATTCAGAAGCTCAACACTGTAAGAAGAGAAAGAGAGAGAGAGAGAGAGAGAGAGAGAGAGATAGAAAAATGAAAGATATAGAAAGAAAATGAAAAAATAGACAGAAAGAAAGAGAAAGGGAGAGATGGAAAGAAAAAAAGAAAGAAAGGAACGATATATAGAGAGAGACAGACAGATAGACAGATGGGAAATAGGAAAATGGGGGACAGAGAAATCAGTATCGCATCACAACATTGCAATGCCTCAAATTATTCCATTTAAAGCTACACAATGCTTGAGGCTTTCACAGATGATAGTCGTTTTAGACTGTGCAGCTGTGAGAGCCAAAGCTATAAGAAAGCCAAACACACAATTTGTTTTTTGGAGTGATGCCCACAATGCGTTTTTTTGGAGTGATGTCCATGACTATCCTTTGAACATTATTTTCTTGAAGTCTCCTAAATACCAATGAGAAACGAACAAAACAAAATCAAGACCTGCTACATAGCAAAGCCCATTTTAACATGCGCTCGAAATCAAAACATACAAAAATGCAAAACCAAGAACTTTTGAAACCACACCCACAAAAACAAACACACACGCAAAGCTTAATAAAATTTCCAGTCACTGAAGGCCACAAAATCTGCTAGACGTGGAGTTTTACTTTCCTCCAGTTATTAATCCATGTAAATAAAATCAATATAATCAATGAATAATGATTGATTTTGTCAGCCCTCTAGGACTGACCAGAACAAAGCAAAAGCGAAGTGAACATCAGTGAATCCCCTTTATACCAGAAACACAAATGGTGCACCCTAAAAAGACTCCCTATTCCCCATGAAGTGCCCTTTATTTTGACATCACCAAACAGTGCATATGGCATAGGGAATAGAGAGCAAGTGCACCTTGAGGCATACATGAGTAGAGCAGGAAAACAAAGAGTCATACAAAAACTACTGAAGCACACAGTCAAGCACATCACATGAGAACACGCAGGGACACACAGAACACCACACACACATTCTTACACTGAGAAGCGTTCAGCGCAACTCCTCCTTTTATTTTCCTTCTTCCCCAAACTGTCCTCCATTTCCCGATGCCTTTCTTCATTTGTCGAAAATCCTCAATACTCAAACACACACTCTCTCTGTCCTGATTCCGTACAGTTTTTTTTGTAATCCACTTATAGCAAACCGTGTTTGAGTTTTAACAAATGACTGTTTTTTTTTCTCTCTTAATTTCTTATCATGCTATCTGGGCTTTTTGGTTGTTATTTGGAAGCAGTTGTGTTGTTGACAGTGAATGAAAGTGACATGAAATGAGAGTGATGGGAAAACAAAACAGGTGAACAAGCAACAGACATAACACAAGGACACTGTGGAGCAGGAAGACTTGATGAGGTCAAAAACATAATGATTTCATATATGCAAGTGTAAATTATAAATCATCACTTTCTGTTCCTCTTTTTGTTTCGAATGACATCATTTTGGAAGCACTGGTTTAGACGAACAAAAAGAGATATACCTGAGTAGTGACAGGGAAGCGCATAAGTCTGACAAAGATAGAGAGGATTCTGGGTAATGTAGTTTAAACGTTTTACCTGACCCTGCCCTTCCTATTTCAAACACCACAATTAAAATAAAACAATAGTTTCTGTGCTGTTAACCTAACATGCAATCTGCGAACAAGAGAACTATTTACATTGTCCTTCATGATCACATGCAGCCTTGTTTCTGCTCACCAGGGAGTTCACTAACTAAGCTACATAACTAGGGGCCTATCTCTTCTATGTCATAAAGGGATATACTGTTAATGGAGCTGGCCCCTCCCACTGAATCCACCTCTACAGATAGATTACACACAGAAAAACCACAAGATGCACTAGGATGCAGCACTTAGCTTTCCTGAAGAACGTGTGGAAACATGCATTGCTGTAGTGAGTAAAATTATCATTATTATCTTTCACGCTCCCCTGATGTGAGCATGGTGTTCTTTAGTGACAGGCAAAAGAACCTATGAACTGTTTTTACTCACCACACGAGGGACACAGGAAGTCCCTTTTGACTGTGTAAGCCAGAGTCCATTCAAATGACCTAAAATTATCTTTTTAAATATTTATATATTATAACAGGTAAACATCAAGGGCTAATATCTGTATTCTTAGCCTCTAAAGTGACCAAAGAGTGCTAGTGATCTACAACACTGAATGCTACATCAGTTCATTCCCCGTAAAACCTGCAGAGGGAGTCAGTGCTGAAGTTAACGCAACAACAAGGGGTAACATAACCGCTAAACTCCTGGAGCACAACTCAAGATAAATAATGTCATGAGTTGGGGGAGAGTGAGATGACAATACAGAACTAAAATGAGCTGGCGACTGAATGGAATGTACAGGAGCTGATATTTGTGTTTGGAGACGGGGGGTGGGGGGTACAGTTGTTCATTTGGGAATGTTTTTGTAAAAGGAAGAAGTGGATTTTCTGTTCTAGGGTTAGTTCACAGTTACTGCTTCTTTTTGCATATATCTGATAAGCACTGGGCTTTCAGAATAGTTCTCTGTGAAAAGATGAAAAAGAATAAATCATAAAATGACATTTTGCAATGCTTTTGATGCCTAACAGAGAAAATAAAAACTAATAACACAGGTACATAGTTAAAGCACATTCAAACCCTTATTCAATACAAATAAATATAAAAACAGTTGTAATGGTCTCTGCCACCCAATAGCATCTCAGCATGCAAGACTAAGGCCCGCTCCCCATAGCAATCAAGTCAAGAATAACAAAGATTGATAAACAAAAACAGCAATGAAAAACTTTTACATTTGTATCATGCAAATCATTAATATGCATGTGCATATGAATATACACATCCATATGTACACACTTATATGGACGTACATGTACATAATCCTCTTTATAAAACATTCAAACATTCTTATCAAAACACACTTCATTATTGTCATTTAGACCTAGAATTCCCTTACAATAAAACTCCATGCACGAGGAAATTACAAAGTTTTACAACCCTAAAAACTGTACATATTAAGACCTATACACCCTCATACAGAGCATTAAACACTGGACAGTGAAAAAACAAAAGAAACAAATGGAGCAGAGAAAGAGTAGGACATGACTGAAGATGAGAAATAAAGAGTGTTGGCTGGACCTGAAACTAACACCTGTGGCTCCCTCTTTCTCTCCATTTAAAATATCATCTTGTATAATTGTCTCTTTTAAATGTGTGGAAACACACTTGTTTTCAAAAGGCACCTTCAAGCCCACACAGTATGAGTGACTGCAGAACTCCACAAAACTGGAACTCCTGTCTTGTGTAACATTCTACAAGTCTCCATGCTCCTCATGTGTCAGTTTATTAAATATATTATGCTCCTTTAATTATACATTCAGCTCTATATCATTCCGCAGAATTTCCAAGGTTCTACATTAAAATTAGCAGAAAATCTGTAGATTCCATCTGGGCCTACTTTTAATAAACCCCTTTATATAAATCTGTGTTCAATCTGCCCTAAACTAATCTAAACAATTTTAAGAAAATTCATCTTAACTGATCTTGGGTCAGCATCATAATTTCTCCTGCCTGAAAGATTCTCTCACATATTGCTTGTTAGACTAAACTGAGACCAAAAGTTTTCTTGATCTCCATGACACATCCTTTAACTAAAAATTTCTGTCTGAACACTCCAGCTGCACAGAGCACCTATGTGGCATTGAATACAACCAACCAGAGTCTTAATGTACATAAAGCAGTGCACATGCAAACAACTCATAACACATAGTTTGCTGTCTCCATGCAAATACTCCATGTAATCAACAACCTCTATTACTGTCTTCACTCTAGCAGTAAACTTCTTTAACCAGGAGAGAAGTGAGGGTGAGAAAGAGAGGGGAAGGACAAGGGGAATGTATTAACACTGTAAAAATATAGTCTCTGAGGTAACATTTGGGGTTCCTCATATGCCTCACTGGAAAGTGGTACCCAGAGGTTCTCCAGAATGTTCTCTGTGGCATCTAAGGAATCTCAAATGACACCTTGAGTTTTTTTTTTTTTTTTACTGAAAGGTGGTAGTAATATTAAAAACACATGGAAAAATGTAGAATGCAAAAAGTAATTCCATTCCTGAATATTAGTATTCAATTAGTACCATTTTAGTACTAGTAATAAATATAAATAGATAAATTACTAAATAGAACTTAAGCACTGCTGCTTGAATTAAACTGTTAAACTATTATTCAAAATTCAAAATACTTTTAATACAGTCGTTTAAACTTCAGGTTTCCTGTTGTTTCACATGGAGAGAAAAAAAACAAGATGCTTTGTGAGCTGCCATTGCTGAGAAATTTCCACCTGAGGTGTGTATGACATCTGTGCACATACAGTTGCAGCAGATTAACACAAATACCCTCATAGTGACACATAATGCCTCATAAATCTGCATTTCAAACAGTTCATTTTGTCAGTTTCTTCTCTTACTGACCGCTGTCAATCCAGCATCCATTCAATGTTCCCTCCTTTATATTGGAGCGAAGGTCAGCATCCAAAAGACAGATAAAAAAAACAGAGAGAAAGAAAAAGGGACCAGAGAGAAAACAAACTGAACTGATTTTCTACTGCATTCAAATGATAAGAATAACAGTAACAGGGAAATGATCATGATTATGCCGGTGATGATGATGATGATGATGATAAAAAGGTCCAGATAATTCCTGCCCTTAGTAAGAAAACTTAGTAGGAGGCCACTGTCTGGTTCACCACAGCCCCTGGATTATATGTGGATATGCAGCGAGGAGTGCAGCTTAACTTGATATGTCTTCATATTTATGAGGAAATACCATAGCAAAAGGAGATATTTTAAAGACAGTTCCTTCATGCGCTAGTTTACAAATTGGAAAGGGTCCCAATGAAGTGCTGAAGGTTAAGGGCCCTTATTGAGAATGGCTCCTTTTTCATTCCAATTTGTGGTTCTTGTGACAAAAATGCAGAAAGGTATGTTGAATACAAAAAACTATAAAGTTCATAGTAGATCTCCATGCAAAAGCACAATATCCAGACCTCCCAAAACGTGAACTTAAATTTCAACTCCAAGCCCACACAACTCCTGTCCCCGATCCGAACTGCGATGTCTAAATTCTTAGTACAAAAATAGCCTTTTTTTTGTATCGATCAGTTCTTTGTCTTACTGTTTGTTTACAATAGTAGGTATAATTAATAGTTGCAAATAGCAAAGTTCGCAAGGGTCATCTCCAGCTCATCTGAGGTCATCATAATAGTTGATAAAGTATTGCACAAGAATGATTTAATCATTTTTCCGAAGACTTAAGAAGTTCATAAATGGTAAATGACAATGCTTCCTGGGAAGCACGTTTAAGATATTGAGTGCCAACAAATGTCATTGTTGGAAATGTTTAGGTTAGGGGAGGAATGTTATTAAATGAGGTCTAACTGTCCTTGTGTTTGTATTAATAATGATATTGATAATGTTCTATGACCTGAATAACCAAAAACTCCATCACAGTAAAATGAGTCAAGAATCCAATTTAAAGCCATCACAGTAGCGTTTCAGCACTGAATCTGTCCTGCAGGGCTTTGTTGCATGTTAAAACCAGTCCAGAATAGAGTAGATGTTGATTTTCATATCCTTGTTGCGATTAAAGGGAATTGGGTTCGGTAGTTTAGTTATTTTCTAGTTGACTAACTACAGTCTTTTCTTACATGCACTTGAACTACTGGTATGGTGTCTGTGACCTCCAAGCTTTGATATGAAGTGAATTTTTCACGGCCTATAAAGGTTTATCAACCAAATAAACCTGCTGGATTACAGTCTTATTGTTTGAATACAACCAGCAATCAGGCAGGAAAATGTGGAAAGGCCGTCTACAGTCATTTAGCTACAGGGTTAGATTTCCTACAGGGTGCATGATGCTGCTATGGGTCATTTAGGGTTTTTATTATAATATTATTCAGTGCTTTTTTCTTTAATAATAAGGCATACTCGCTGAGATGACAGCATATATTGTTTTAGTTGCCTGTCTGAAATATTGCCTGAAGTATATGCAATGAAATTACTGAAAAAGCTTGTTCGATTCATTTTAGTACTTAAAGCTTTAAATCCCTATACAAACTCACACATCCCATTTGAGGCATGATGTTAAAAATAGTTCTGTACCCCCATCCTGTCCAGTCAATGAAGGAGCTGGGGTGTGAGTACGTAGCTTCATTATTATGATTATTAACACTATATTGCAGAATGATGGTGCGTTGAGTGTCCTCTCGTTTTTTCCTGTTTAATTTGTTGTTCCCTAAGCTGTGCTACAGAATGGAGGGAATGGGGGATCTGCAGCGACGCAGAGGGCCTGGAGATTCGTAGGGTTCATAGGGTGAGTTATTGATGGGGGTGATGGGGGTCAGACGCAGAGGGACCCCCGTCATCCCCGAGATGTTATTCAGGCTGCGGGACTTCTCATAACCAGCAGCTACAGACAGTGAATCCAGGTTGAAAATACAAAGTGTTGTGAAGTGGATTAAGTACAGAGATTAGAGAATGATGAGTGAATGGAATTATGGGTAACGTGACATGTAAATATATTTTCAGTGGGATGTTAAATTATGGATTTGTTTTATGAATGACAATAGTCAGGTTATTTCATGGTAAATGACAAATTGTTATATTATTGATGAATGAAGGTGGTTGAAAAGTCATGACAGAAGTGATAAGCAAAACAGTTAAAATCAGGGGGGGAATGTAAATTAAACCAAAAGAATGACAAAATGAAACAGATGTAGACACATAAGCAGACAGACAGAAAGACAGACAGACAGAAAGACAGACAGGGACAAACAGAGACAAAGGACAAAACAGGAAAATGAGAGTTATGAAATGTCATCAAGTTTTCTCATCATTTTTGTAATGGCACAGCAGTATAAAAAACTCCCTGCAGTTGCAGCCACATACAGTTTTCAGGGAGAGATAGAGCAGATGTGTCATAGAGCAGGTGGATGAAGCACCTGATGGCTGACTCAGACCAATAGTGAGATAAAGAGTTTAGCTTCCAGGTGTTTGACCCAGTCTCAGACGTTCTGATACTAGCACAGGAGTCCAACAGACTAGTCTAGGACTCCGTCTAGTCAAAGCGCTGAGGCTCACAGCCTGACTCAGCACAGAGGGCCAGGTGAAGCTTGGCGAGTTCAGACTCAATGTCTTTCCAAAATTTAGCAGCAAATTTGTCTTCCCTCTCCACATGACTGAGTTAAATATGTGTATTACTGTAGAGTATTTATAGGACCTTAAAACAGCTTCACATGACCCTAAAATGCCTGAAATCTTACCTTTCACATCCATTTCAAGCTTTGTTAAACATCCGATACGTAAAGGTTTTGGATTTTTGTCAGGTTTTAGTCCAGTATTTAACCTTAGTTTGGTTTAAAGTGTCAACTTAGTGTTGGTATTTGTAGTTTACAATAACAGACCCAAGACCCAATAGCTTGTTTCTTGTTGAATGTATTTCCACTGTCTGCGTTCTATTTTATATAGTCTTCATAGTTCTATATTGAAATTAGAAAGGTATCCATAGATAAAATGTAAACTGATGCCCATGTTAGTAGTGTTACAACTCACCCCAGCAGTGAGACAAATTTGCATAAAGGAGTAATTTGAAAACAGCTTAAATTTGTTACAGATAAATGTGAGAATATAATACATTTTGAGATGAGTAGTTCAATAAAACAACAAAACTAAAAAAGATTGTTAAAGCCTTTTAAGGACATTTAAAATAATTTAAACCTGTTTCATTAAAATCCTGTCCCATGTTTGTTTGGTTATAACAGCCAAACACAGTTGACATTGTTATTGGCTTTCTAGACCCCAGCAACTGTTTGTTGTCATGTACAAGAAGGAAAACTGGACTCCACATGTTATTAGGTTTTAAAAGGCTGCTGTGAATGGATATGGAAGGAAGAGCTGGCACAATACACAGTAGACAACCCCCTTCTGACACAGGAAAACTTCCCACACAGACACAAACACAGTGAGTTAGAATTCTTAACAAAACAACACAAAGAGAGAGAAGCTCACGAGAAAGGAGAAACACAGGGTGTTAAGAAGGTCCTACTGTCGTATAGTCGGCAATCCTATCTCCAGTCCCTGTCATGATGGAGGTCTATTAGGAAGTGTGTATGTTTATGTCTGTGAGTTTGTGTTTGTGAGTAGTGTGTCTGTGTGTGTTGCTGGGACACTTTGGGTACTGCACAGCCACTTGTCCTTTAATTTCTACACCAAAGCATTGCCTATAGGAGCTGCGAAGGAGACAATGTAAAGTGGACATATCTGGGTCAGCATGTTCCTCACACAAGACCATTGGTGCAACCAGAGATGACTGTTTGCCATTGTGTATCTGATAGAATATACATATTTAACTGGGTTATTAAAATCAATGGAGCACTCACGTACAAGACAGATAATTACAGGTGTGTTTTTGTATGTACTTTGCTTGCACCTTGTAAGTAAGCACTAATAAATTCCTTCTTTCTGTCTTTCCTTCCTTCTTTCCTTTTTTTCTTTCTTTCTTTTCTTTCTTCTCCCTCTCTCTAGTAAATACATCACTCACCCTGACTGTCATAACTACATAACTGCTACAGTTTTAAGTCTGTTTCACACTGTACACATAAAAGGTGTGTAAGTGAAGCAGTGTAATTGTAACAGCTGGATTACATTGTGCTTTCTTTCTTTTTATTTTTGGAAACCAGGTTTTTCTTGTAATAACTGCTACAAATTATGAAATGGTTATTGGGGTTGTCTATTGAGAATTATTATAAAACTACTATCACTGTAAAATCTAATTTACATTAAAAGTGATACTATTTTTTTTACTACATTTACATTCAAATGGTTATTAATCTACATAGAACAGAACTATAAACATCTTATTCATCTAGATTCAGTCAGAGTTACTAAACTGAGAGTGCTGTATGTGTCACTGCTTGTGAAACAGTGTAAAAAAGTCTTCCCCCCCCCCATTATTTTATAAAAGCCTATATTGCAAAAGATTGTGTCAATTAATAGACTCAGTACAGTGTACAGTGTGCTATAATAATTGTAATGTTACTCAGGTCACTTTGAATAAAAGCTGTACATCTTAGAATGTAGCCTAAACGTGGCAAATACAGGCCAGTGTGAATATTGTAAACTGTTAACAGAAAGCATAAATCATTACACAGTTCCTTTAGGTGCTTTGTCAAACAGGCCTTCTTATTCCTATGTATTTGAAATCCAGTTGAAATATTACTCAGTTCAAGGGTTATTTAAACAGATTATTGAACATAATAAATAAATAATAGCAAGAGAAAGGAGAGAAGGGGAACAGGAAAGAAAAGAAACTTGTACATCAACCCACACAAATCTTAAAACAAAGATTAGGAATATCAAAGATTAATTGAGAAATTGGATGTTCTGGTTACGGTCTAATAACAGACTTAAAACACTAACTTTTCATTTACTGTTCATTGCCAGCATAATCAGTAACCTGTCAATCAATGTAATTGTCTCCATTACACACACACACACACTTGTTGGCATATGTGGTTTATGAGGACTCTCCATAGACGTAATGGTTTTTATACTGTACAAACTGCATGTTTACATTGCTATACACTTGTTATTATACACATTTGTGTCCTCGTAAACAACACATTCAACCCCCCCCCACACACACACACATTTAATTATCTATCTAAATGGGGACCATACACTTCTATTGTTTTTATACACAGCTAGTTATAAACAACATAATCTAACCCATATCTAACCCTCACTCTAACAGAAAACCTACTGCCATTTTACAATTTATAAAGAGCTTTGTTTACCTTATTTTATAGTGTTTTTACTAATTAGGATGTCCCCATAAAGAGGTTTTGCAAAGATTTGTCAGGTTTTGCTGACTTTGGGTAGAAATTTGTCACTAGTATATGATTAAGTAACCCTCGCCACACACGCATGCAAGGCTTTGGTGAGAGGCTATGAAGAATTACACCAGTGTTTTGGACTGACGTAATTCAGATCCTGGCTAGACAAAGTGCTTCTGGAATTCTTAAGCATGGGTGGCTGAGATATGGGGCTTAAAAATGCATGCACTTTTAGGCGCAGTACACTTCTGCAGGCATTGTGACCATCGTTGTAAAGTAACAATCAAGTTCTCAGCAAAGAATGAATCACAGAGCATTGAGTTACAGCTTCAAAGCTTAGCAAAGTGGCTGTGGTGGCTTCATCATGCTAACAAGCCCAAAGAAATTATCTGTATGGGTTCTTGATCTAACATGAATGGAAATTCCCTCTCTGCTGTGTGTACATACCTCCCATCAAACTTTAGTTATACTACGAGGACTGTACAAGTGGCCTGGGGGTGAGATGGAAGGTGGGCGTTAGTATGTGGCCCAAATATTAACCGTGGGATGGTTTTATTATTGCGCAACAATAAAACTAAGTATACACAACTAATATACTGTGTTGAATGCTTAGGTCAGATTTTTCACTGTGCTGCCAGCAATGTTGGACTTAATAATTTAATATTAATAATTCAATAACTCATTGAATAAAAATCTAAGCATAATTGTCATCCATACAGGTCATCATACCTTCACAGGGTGTAGAAAACCATTTACAGTAAGATTTTTGCATTATAGTCTATAAGGTAACTAAGTACAGTGTGTTTGCATTCAGACACAGTATATTTCATATGTATGATAATAATCCAGGTTAATATTTGCAATATCCACCAGTGGATATTTGTTCTCCCTTAAACACACAATACAATACTGGTAGTCACTTACATACATGTTATATCACACCTGCATGTATGATTTTGACAACAAAACAGACACAGCACAACACGACAAAGACAATACACAAACATTACACAGAAAAAGACAAAAATTTGTCAAAACAGGCTGCAAATAAATACAGTAAACAGTGAGCAGAATATGTGATGAGGTGTTGGAACTGTGTATGAATGCAGTGAGAAGACAGGAGATATGAAACATTCAGAAATCAGCACCTGTATACACAGTACAAAGATGCACAGAACTACAAACGCACAAGTAACATTCAACATGGTCAAAAGATGAACAATCAAATCCTATGGGCACAAAGAACAGTACTCAGTGATGGCATTTTACATTACTGTAGCTTGCAGTACAGTACGTGATATAATATGAAATAAAAGGTGGTCTATGCAGCTAGAAACATAACATACAGAAACATAAGTGTGTGGGTTTTGACATTATATCTGCAATGGGACAGTACAGGAACATAAGAAACAACAAATGCAGTAAAAGAATATTCAAAATACATTCAGATCATGTATGATAGGGTCATACATGCAGTTATCCATCAGTGATGATAAAAATACACACACTTACTTAAAAACAAAAACACACACCTTTCAAAGCCAACAACTTTCAAAGCCAATAACCTCTCACCAAAATGTCCTAATTCATAAAACAGAAATTAAATCACCACAAATCTTAAAAGATTTTTATATTTCATAAATATATTATTAATTTTTAAATAAAAACCCTCATTCTTCTTAGTTACAAGCAGAATCCACCTGTACATTTTCCACCAATCAGGTTCAAATAAGGGCATTAGTAAAACAGAGTGGGATCTTGTTGGATATTGTATCTAATACAATTAATAATGAACACTGAGACAATGGCTGAATTTAGCAGTCTGTCAACAGCAATTAAAACTAGATAATTCAGTGCCTCATTACAATTAATTCCCTATTCACAAACAAGCACTTTCAGTATAAGGAGACGTATGTTTTAGGAGTCTCTCCATATATACAACATAAGAAACCTATTAAAATGAATTCAATGAGCATTTGTGAGGGGTGTGTTATAAAAGGACAAGTGTAAGCATAAACCTCAGGTGAGGCTGTGACAGGCCCCGCCCCCTTGCTCTAATTCCCTCAAGGGCATGGACACTTTGCAAACATCATTGGTCAGAGCAGTGACCTCTCAGCCATATTTCTCCACTCAGATTTTACTGCACTGCAGTCAAACTCACACCGATGCAACCTGGAATTCTGACAGCTGGCTGTAGCGTCTGCTGAATGGCTAGAAAATGTCACTGGGATCAGCAATTGGGCCAATTTGTTTATTTATTAGCATCATGGTCAGCGATTGGGCCAATTTGTTTATTTATTAGCATTGTGGTCAGCGATTGGGCCAATTTGTTTATTTATTAGCATTGTGGTCAGCGATTGGGCCAATTAGTTATTTATTAACATTGTGGTCAGCGATTAGGCCAATGTGTTTATTTATTAGCATTGTGATCAACCATTGGCCCAATTAGTTTATCAATTTGGCTGTGGTTGGAAATAATTCTTTACTTATTTTGTAGCTATTTATTTTTTTAATGAATGTATAATGTTATCTATATATAATTTAATGAAATATATATACATATATAGTATATCTACAATAAGCCTGTAGCATTTATATAAATACTGATATTTATAGCAACAGTTACGGTTTTCCAACAACTTTAAACGTTGATTTGAAAGGACATGGAGCACTTTTGATGCATGTGGTGAAACATTATGGGGAGAAATTGGTAATGAATTTGTCTGGTTATTAAAGACCCCTGGAGAGTGGAGACTCATGGTCTCCTGTTACAGCACAGATTCAGAAGTGAGGTAAATGAGAGCAGAGGGGAAAATCAATCAGTCTGCAGTGGGGCAGAGAGAGATAGAGAGGGTGTGACTGCAGCCCTGCAGTGCAGCATTATTCCTATGCTTTAAGACAATGGTTAGAGGAAGATGACCACAATGCCCTCAGTCAATGTGCTGTGGCCAGAATCCAGACTGCAGCTCAAAGCACATATAACCAGAGTCAGTCAATGGCTCTGCCCAGGGGTATCTGTCAGTGCCCTCAATGTGCTAAATGTCTTTCACAAAATATAAATACAAGCAATGTACCGTACAGCATCACATCAAAAAAGCACTTTACAATAGAGAAATTAGTGATATTAAGGAAACATTATATGAAGGAAAAATAAGGAAAAATGAGAGCATTTTGGGGCAACTGGAAATATAAATGTTAAAGTTATAATGCCAATGAATTTGCTGAGTTTTGTTAGTCTATGCATGAAATTGTATAGCTTAAACAATCTTTAACCTCTTTGTTGTGTATTCCATCATGCTTTGCTAAGCCCCAGAATGCTCTTTTCCACTGTTTCCTTGGCAACAGTGAGTGTGAAGGAGTAAGAGGGCAGAAGGTAGAGACAGAAGATAGACTGGGGAGAAGAGAGAAATATAATGCATGCTGTGGTGGAGAGGGAGGAAGTGAAGTAAACTGAAACATGTTTAATACCAATAAAAAGACACAGCAAAAGAACAACAAAAGCAAAAAAAAAGAATAAAACCTGTCACACAACATAAGAAAAATAAACCTCTAGACTGCCCTATATACACACTTATAGGTCAATATTATGGAATCAAAAAAAATTTGTGAAAAAAAGTGAAAAAACTTCAATCTACACCACCAAACTCCAACTGTGTGACCTTTCCTGACCTCAAAGTGACTTGATAATAAAAAGCAGTGAAATAACAGTATAAGACAGTGAGTAAAAGAGAGAGAGAGACAGAGAGAGAGAGAACCTTAAGGAGGGTAAAGCAATGGAGGGAAGCATAAATAGTCCTACATTAAGAACAGAAGGCCTTGCAAGGGTGGGGTTTATGTGTGGCCATTTTCCCCTGATTAACCATTTGGCTCTTAATATATAGAAAACTTTGCAGTGTCCATTCATAACATTGCATCATGTTGTGTCCTGTTAACATGGCAACAACCCAGGTATTTTACAGCCCAATATGAACTTACCTGTGGCTGTGGTCAGTATGTGTGTTTGCTGAGCTTGTGGCTCTTGTGTTGTGCTGTTTCACTTCCCCTTTTAAATTCTTTCTTAGTGTGTCTGTCTGTTTGTCTCATTATAAGCTTTATAGCTTTACATCAGACAGGATGTGGTGTGTATGTGAGACAGATTTGTTTCTTGATCAGTTAGACTACAGGACTGTAGCACACATCCTAACAGCATCAGAGCTCAGTGATTCAGCACAGCCCTTGAGAGCATTTCTACTATTTTTTATTATGGATCAGGGAGGTGCCCTAAACTTTGTCCTGGCCTCGGTGTTGAGCCCCATGTCATGGTACAGAACATGGCTAGAATATTTGAGTTTACTGTTCCTGGTCAGTAGAGTGCAGCAGTAGGATAAACCTCCTGTTCATTTTTTCCATTGAGAAATTAACTATGCACAATGTAACTTAATGTAATATACATAATGCATAAACTTTAAAAGACAGACCTGCCATGATCTTTGAGATTAAAATAGGGCAGTGTGATTTCAGCTTCAAATAAATAAATAAATATAAAAATTCACAGTGAAAACTACACCACCCATAATCCTGAAGAGCACTTGTTCTCAGAATTACCAATCAAAGACAGTACCATGAAAATGAAATATGTGCCAAAAACAGCAACTTCCCAATCCAAAGAAATATTGCAATGATGTAGCTAGTCAGTCACTTATATTTCTGTGTCAACAATTTTATACTGACCATTTTTTATATTTTTTATCATTTACAATACTTTATGAAATGAATATTTCATTGCCTCATTAAAGATATTAAGTACATTTTGCCATTTACCTTTGTGTTATTTTTCAATTGTCAAATATTTTTTGATTCAAATCAAAGTTTGCAATATGCAATTCATCTTCGGTTCAAGGCTTAGAACACATTACCAAAAATTCTTTTGAAATCCCTATGGAGAAAATGAATGGGACAAACAGTTGTGTGACAAGGGCTGGTCACTGTTGCACTCTACAGACTGAAAGCTTTCAGATGCCCATCTGCTGGCTGTGATGAAACACTGGTCAATGGACTTACAGAGTGGAGGGCAGTTCCAGGAGAGAAACCAGCTTTATTTAAACAAACAAACAAGAAAAGCAAAGAAACAAGCCCTCACAGTGACCGTTCACTAAAACCCCTAAACACAACATTAGCATTTCCCTTTAACCTATTCATGATAAACATAGTGTGAAATGAGCACTAAAATGGTGCAGGTTTTCTACAGGTGAAGACCTGTGGGGCGCTTCACTAAGGTGAAAGGTCACTGTTAGGAAGGAAAAGGAGGAAGAAGAAGTCACAACAACACCAAATGGGATACAGTGCACACACACACAACACACAAACAGGGGAAGACAGTGTAACGGTGTAGCAACAAGAGCTGACATACAAACGCATGACACGACACAACCTGAGGAAGGAAATAACAACAACAACAGCTTGTCAGACAGGCACCCCTCAAAACACATCAGAAAATACAACATCCCCAAAAACACACGCACACACACAAATAATCTTTTACGCACAGATAAATATATTCAGCACATTGTTATTCATTCAAATGTGTGATATTTGTACTATTAAAACCCCCCATGAAATCATATGCCAAGCAGTTTCTCATTGTACTTCCTTTTGAAACTAAAAGTTTGGGCAGGTCAAATTACAGAGCTTAAGCCAGCTTGTCCGTTGTTTAAAAGAACAAAAAAGATGAGCTTCTCAATACGTCCCACTTAAGAGTTATAATTGTGAACAATGATTTGCTACTTGCCAATCAGAGGTTGGATACAGGAGGGACATTTTTATTCTAGAAAGCATTTTATTGGACAACATCTGTGCAACATGAGTCATCATTAATTTTGGTCTTATTTTCCAGAAGAAAAAAAATGTAAATGTTGAATGTTTATCTGCTATAAATGAATTCTCAACATTCAGAGCCACAAAACTTCCATTTTGATTTCATGGAGTCTTTAACCTGGATGTGTGAACTTGAGTGTGTTGAACTATACTGGCCTGAAAGTTAATGTTCTAAACATCAGCACAACTTCAGCACATGTGGAATTCTTGTCTAGTGCTCAGTATAGTCAAGAAAGATTGTGAAAGATGTACAAACAGGCAGGAAGAAAGAAAATGAAGGCTGAATCAGAGGCTTGACTGAAAGAATGTGAATTTAAAAACAAATGACATATTTACTTGGGGAAAAGGGTACAAGGGACAAAAATGGGAGAAAGAGAGAATGGGAGAGACAGAGCTGTGACTTTACTGAGGATGATGAAGGAGCGAAAACTATAATAATATCAACCATATAATTTAACATTGCTTAGCCCAAGCTATAGCCCACTTAACACTTAATCGCACTTGAGTCAGAGAGAAGACACTGACTCTAGTCTGGTGTAAGTGATTGTACTGTGTACATTTAGGTTATGTAGGAATTAAATAGTCATGTTAAACCAGTGTTATAATGTACAAAATTCTCAAACACACAGACAGAACACATACAATGCATTACCCCCTGAAACACTCAAAAACATTTTGCTCTTATTAACCCTAAGGCATATTAAGTCGTTCATTGTAACTTAAAATTACCCATCATGCATTTTTCATATAGACATCAATCACTGAGTGTTGAGTGTCAGTTTTTTCAGTCTGTGAGTACAGTTTAGTTTTGTATGTACTGTATTGTATAGTATTGTATTTGCTAATGGTTGTATGATATAGTAGATATTTGTTTCATATCTGTGGTTGCTTTATAATTTAATACAAAATGTTACATACAATAAAAGTGTCCAGTTGAAATGCAATTACAATTGGACAAGTGTGGCGTCAGCTAGTCCCTATGCTGCAGCACAAGTGGCTGTTAATGATTACCTCTGTGTCATTATGGATTGATCCAGGAAGTGGCAGAATTCGCATTGAGGTCCTGCTGTAGCAGAAGCCCTTCCGGCTTGAACCACTCCTCTCCTCGGGGGGAGACTGGGTTGTCGGCTGCAGATTCTAGTGTGTTTGTGGGGGGTTTCGGGATTTGGTCGTGTAAGGGGGTGTATTTGGGATTAGTGGAGGTTGGTGGAAAGAGGCGGCAGTAGGAAAGTACGAGTACAACATGCAGGCACAAAGAATGCAGGATGTGGAGAGATGCAGGAGATGATGTGGAAAGTGCGAGGAAGATTGGAAGAAAAGAAAGCAAGATGATGGCAAAGATGAGGGGAAAAAGACATCATGGACAGAGTCAAGCAAGGATGGGAGAGAGCAGGGAGGAAAAGAGAATGAAATAATAAATCAATGAATGAGAGCGAGAAAGAGCAAGGGCTAGCTAGCTGCCTAGATAGATAGATAGATAGATAGATAGATAGATAGATAGATAGATAGATAGATAGATAGATAGATAGATAGATAGATAGATAGATAGATAGATAGATAGATAGATAGATAGATAAACAGATATTACAGACAGAGAGACAGACAGAGAGACAGACAGAAAGATAGATACAAAGACAGACAGAAGATAGATAGATACATAGACAGATAGATGCAGAGAAAATGTGTAATATATGTGTGGAATGTTAATTGTCTGATCTGCGCTGAGATTTTTGGGCTATGACAATCTTGTTTGTATTAATGATTAAAACCTTTTGTTAAAGATATGATTTGAATTATTACTATTAGGTGGCAACAGGAGCTTTGCTAATGAAGACTGTCATTCAGGATGATTAATGTGGTGAATGATGAAGAAATGTGTAAGAAGTAAAGGGAGGGTAACTTTGCTGTTAGTTATATATATGAGTTAATTAAATTTGAGTTGCTTTAATGCATATGTGGTGGGCATGTTGTGCATGTGTATTTGTGTATATCCTGTGCGCTTGTTAAAGTTCTATATTTCTGCATGTGTGTTTGCCTCACATGAGCTCTTAAACAGGAATATGGTAACTTACCTTTCTTATTCTTTGTAATGTATACTGAAAGTGTAGCAGATGTGTTTGTGTGTGGGTGTCACATACCTTTCCTGACATTGCTGTCTGCGGTGCGGAACTCTCCGGTACTGAGGAGGAAGCAGGCCCGGTCGTGAGGGTAACGTTCCCGGCTTGTGCCTGTCCCAAACCCACCAGTGGCTGGACTCCTGTCATCTGGACCCAGCACCTGGTCTATGGTGGGACAGTCCTCATTAGCCAGGGCTGCGTTTGCAGCATCGCCATTCTGCTTTGAGTCTGATAAATACAGTAAAAGAAATGAAGACAGAAAAAGGAAAGACAGAAAGAAAGAACAACAGAAAGACAAGCAAAGAAATGAAAAAGGAAAAAAAAAGCAAAGAAAGAAAACAAAAAGGAAGGCAAATTAGACGCAGAAATACACAGCAATAATGTGCATGTATGTATGTAATATGATAGAAAGTTGTAGTAACATGAACAGACAGAGTGCAATGAAAAAGGCAAGGACGAAAGAGATGTATAAAAAGAATTAAAAATAGAAATAGCAAAAATAGGGAAGGAAGAGGGGGAAAGAGAGGGAGTAAAGAGCATGAGCGACATTTGATTAAAATGGTGCAGGGGAGCAGGCTCAGAACATCACACACACAACATCATACAGAAAATGAATGAGTGTGTGTCTGAGCACTGGGGAATAAGTGAGATGCACACACACAGAAGCTGCAGGGGCACTTGTTCTTATAGCTTCCGACACAGCTGTCAAATCTAATCTGACGTGAGTTTCTGCTCAACAATTTACAGAAATAAGCCAGGGGGGCAAAGCCTGCTAAAGACATGGAAAAGATAGAAAAATGAAGGAAAGGGCAGGGGAACGAATAGATATAGGCATAGAGACCTGTTATGCAATTGGACTTCATTTGAAGAAACTACAAATGTTTAACTACAAAATTCATTATTCCACCCATATGTGCTTCTGATAGGGGAATTCCCCTTACACTAAAGGTACTGTCTTTAAGTATTATTACTCCAAATACAATAATATGAACAGAACCATGACACTGGTATATAGTTACACCCCTACTTAGTATAGTTAACTACTTTTTCAGAAGGATAGCTTGACTGTATTTTAATTACTTATGAGTCATTTGCAGCTTGACAAGACTCAGATTCACATTCTCAACACTCACACATGTGGACAGGAAACTAAACATATGACTTCATTTTAAGTTTTATCCTTTTTTATGCTTTTATGTTTTATGCTACTTTATAAACCATCACTAACTGTCCACATGATGAATATGATGTCAGTAGTGTAGTTGTTGGGGCATGTGGGATCTACAGGAGGAGACATGTGCTGAAATGTTTCTTCACAGTGAGTGTCTCGGGATGTTTACATTGACTTTTAGTTCCTTTGGAACCTCCAGCTGTGAGAACTCCAAGAAAGAGCACAACAAAGAGGAAGAGAGAGGAACTACAGATTTCATCCACTTTGGAGCCGGCTTGTTCTAAACATTTATGAAAAATGCAGTACTGGATCTATTACACATCTGACAGATTCTGTATCTTTCGTATGGAAAAGTCTCAGCTTTTGGCACAGCACAAATATAGCATAGGCTAATCTGAGGGGCTGTGACTAATCTGCCTCATGTTAATCTTAGCATGGGGTGTGTGTATCTGCACAGTAACGACAGACGGAATGTTCTCAGCCTCATGAGCTCACCGACTGGCACCCTCACACACACACTAACAAACACACACAGGACTATATTCATAAATATATTTCTTAAGATATTTTCTGGGTGTAATCTAAGATGATGTGCCTTTTTTGAATGTATGAAACATAATCCTAATATAATTTTAATAACATTTCTGTCCTCTGCCAAGATGACAGGCCAATTTTACATATTAATATTCAAATATTTATATGTGGGGACAGTGGGCTGATCACACAGGACATGTTTTATCTGCAGAATTTTTGATTTGATCTGGTTTTTGTACACATTTACACTTTTATCCAAAGCAACGTTAAGGGTTTTAATTTATTAGTATGTGCATTCCCTGGGGATCGGATACATGCTGTTCGTCAATAGCAACAACATGCAAGATAAACAATATTGTAATTATTCTTTGTCATATCACCCAATAATATCACTAGCTTGCTTTACACTCACACACACACACACACACACAAACACACGGACACACATATATACACACACACCTGCTCTGTTAATCTCTATGATTTCCTCCTGTGCAAGAGGACAATCTCCTGCCATGCTTCCAGAGCCCACCATACTGCCCAGCACATTACCCATAAGCCTGTGGGGCGAGGCAGTAGCCATGGCCAGTGCATCTGGTTTACAGTAGTTGGGCGATCCAGGCTGTGGGGCCCGTGGGATGTGCTTGTTCTTTTTCTTGGGTAGCTTCTGCTTGGCCATGGCTAGAGAGTAGTACATGCCGAAGTTATTCACAATGACGGGCACGGGCATGGCAATGGTCAGTACGCCTGCCAGGGCACATAGTGCGCCCACTAACATGCCAGACCACGTCTCAGGATACATGTCACCATAGCCCAGCGTTGTCATGGTTACCACTGCCCACCAAAAACCAATGGGGATGTTTTTGAAAGCGGTGTGGGCGCTCGCCGTGGGGTCGTCCGGGGATGCACCGATGCGCTCGGCATAGTAGATCATGGTGGCGAAGATGAGCACTCCGAGAGCGAGGAAGATGATGAGGAGCAAGAATTCGTTGGTGCTGGCACGGAGCGTGTGACCCAGCACCCTCAGCCCCACAAAGTGGCGCGTGAGCTTAAAGATTCGCAGGATTCTGACGAATCGCACCACACGCAGGAAGCCCAGCACGTCTTTAGCTGCTTTGGAGGAGAGGCCGCTCAGCGCCATCTCCAGGTAAAAGGGCAAAATGGCTACAAAGTCGATGATGTTCAGCGTGCTCTTGAAGAACTCGGCCTTGTCTGGGCAGAAGATCACGCGGGCAAACACCTCGATGGTGAACCAGACGACACAGACACCCTCCACATAGGTGAGCCAGTTGTCGGTCACCACCTCAAACACGACCTCCTCTCGCGTGACGTTCCCCACCGTCACATTCTCAGTCTTATTGTAGATGGTGTTGAAGGCCTCGTGTGTCTCCAAGCAAAAGGTTGAGATGGAGATGAGGATGAACAGAAGCGAGCCGAATGCCACATACTAAAAACAGAGAGAAGACAGAGAGAGGAAAGAGAGAGACAGAAAGAGAGGAAGAAAGACACAAAGAGAGATGAGAAGATGAGCACATTAATAGTATTGTGTCACTACTGGATTAAAATCTTCAAATTGTTGTTCTAGCACATGGGTCTCAAACTATTATTTGATCGCAAACTATTTTTTTAGAAAAAATAGTAAATGTTTTAGACAAAAATACAATATTTAATTAATTTCAACCAAAAACATTTCACTGTCCCTCCCACACTGAAATGTATTAAGCACATTTAGAGCAGAATATACAGTTAAATGTAGGTATGACTCTTTATATCAATAATGACTAGTTTAATGGTTTTGCAATGTAAGAATCATCACATAGCTTGTAAATACTTTAATATTGCAATACATTCACATTATTATAAGCCAGGTTTAGAATACAACACTCAATTTTATACAATAAGTAACACAGGGTGTCTGCTCCATCTCTGTACCCATCAAGAGGTATTTGGCCTGAAAACGAATGTTTTATCAGCCACACGTGTGCACTACAGATCATAATTATGCTTCTAATATTCAGAATCAATGACATTCTGCACATAACACTGTCTACATCACAGAAAAGCACTTTTACATCCCATGCTGCTGTGATGCAGTTTGGACCACTGCAGAGGTCTGTCTCGAGCGTAGTGAGATATATGTCTGACAGGGGGCGCCAAATACTACAAAACAACAAACAAAGCTTGAGGTGCTGAAAATAATGGAAACCATGTGAATGCAGCAGTGTCACTGACACACTGCACTGGAGGAAACATCACAAATCACAAAAGGAGCAGAGGGTGTAAAAACAGAGAATGATAAAAGCAGAGAAGAGGAGAAAGGGGTGTACTGTCTACACAAAGAGCTGTGATGGAGGAAAGTAATGAGAATGTGCATTTAGAAAAAGAGAGAGAACATCAGGAAATGGAAGAAGAAGAAGAAAAGAGGGAGGGAGGGGGCAGCGAGTTAAAAGACAGGGTGCTCTGTGCATGGTTATCATTCTCAAAACAGAGGTGTCATGTTAGCTATCATGCAGATATCTGTGCATTGATTGGCTATGTCATGTCCTATCAGCTGCAATCAATATAATCTGTTAATCTCAGTCCACCTCAGTGGCATATACTGCATTTCTTTTTGCTGTAGTCTGAAATTACTGGCATTTGCGTGAAAGTGCCGGTGCATGTGTGTGTACCACGCTGCTGCTGTTCTCCCTCTGCAGTGCTCACGTTATGCTCCCCACTCTCTCATTTCTTGATCCCCCTTTTCTGCCTCCCCCCTCAACTGGGGTAAACCATTCCTTGTGCAGAGGAGTATATCTCTACCTCCCCTACACTGATGAATCTCCTACCCCATCTTCCCTTTTCCCCGCTTAGTGGATTTCCTGTAAGCCGCCCAGATGTGCCACATATTTGATTAGCTACACCACAATCAGTTCCTATAATGCAAAACACATTAAAAACACAGATGTATCCTGACACAATCACAGCTACTTAACCATTTGAATGGAGACACCTACAAAATCAGTTTTAAGGACATATCTCAAATAACTGCAGTCAGGTCAATCCTCACAGGATAAACGCAGAGCAGTCAAATGAAGGACTGAAGCATCCTGGGAGAATAAACTAATTCCCCAACCCGATTAGCATGAACTAATTTAACGAGCCCATCTTGTCGTGCCCTCAAAATTCTGATGAGGGACCCGTTTGTGTGTCAAGCAGACACGGCAGTGCTCACGATGTCACCAGAACTCCACACGTTCTGCTCTACATATGAGAGAGATCTAAACTGAAGCTACGCTGGCCCACGTGTGCAGCACAGAGAAGCAGACAATGTGTATGTGCATTTGAGCGCTTGTGATGTTGTGTGACTCACACAACAATCTGTCACTTGAGGGACCTAAGAATCTGATCCTTTAAACTTATGAGGGCTGAATATAAACAGTCGATTTTGCTCATTATAACAACTCTAACCTTCTTTTTTCTTTCTCCTACATCTGCAGAAGAATTAAACCTAACAGAGACTTCACTGACTTCAACTATCAAACAAAATCTATTATTTCCTGACACGGAGAAAGAAATGGGAAGAGAGAGAGAGAGATCTAGTAACAACTAAACCAGTTTGATGTAACAGGTTGTAGGTCATCAAGTCACTGTATTCTTTGGTGGGCTAAATAATTGGCCATAACTTGTGGAAAAAAAAACTGTACACAGAGGCACAGTAATTTTGACAAGAAATCAGTTTTAGTTAAAAAAACATTCTGGAGGGAATAGTGTTTGCATATGAACTGCAGCAGTACATGATTCAAACTTTAAATGCTAACTATTTTTGACAAGACTTTTTATGGATCTTTTAAAAAAAATCTAACTCTGTACGTGGTTACAGACGAAATCAATCATATCATTACAAAGGACACAGAGCGGTGAGCTCCAATGTATTTGACTATGATTCTGTTACTGCTCATTTGCATAAAGTTAAACTTTTCCCACCTTTCTTCTGTCATGGACACACCCACATCAGATCAATAATCGCTTTCATAAATGAACAACCTTCTTTCGTTTTCTGCTGCATGTTGCTGGGTGAGCGATTCAGCCTTTGACTTTTGAAGGACACTAAACTTTAGATCTTATGCAAGAAGAGCCTTGAGTTTTTAGAACTTCAGTTCTACAGTGGAATGGACTCTGAGAGCATCACTGTTTAAAGATTTAGAGGATGAAGGAGGACTCTAGCAGGAGAAACTCTCCTGGAATGAAGTAACTCTTCTCCATAATACCACTCCTGGGATTGTGGACATGCTTCTAATGGCTGTTTGCTGCCCATATTTGTGCTTTTGTTCCTGTATTCCATTACAAGATACACCACCACTACAGTCATGTCCAAAACCATCAAGACCCGCTTTTTTTGGAAGGAACGTTTTCAGAAAAGTGACCCTTTTTGAGATTAAAGCAACCCCACTTACAAAGTCCCTTTAAGGAAGTCTCCACATTCAGCGGCCATCTTTGCAACACCTTCAGGCAATTATTTCAGTCATACAAGACCAGGTCCTATCTACATGAATGGGGAAGACATATCTCTAAGCTGAGATATCCGGCTGAGATCACAATTAAACAATTTAAACTATTATACTTGACACTAAATTGTTTCTTAAGCTCAAATTTCATCATAAATATCACTTTTTCAAGATCACATCAGATACTGCACATGCATACAGGCTTTCAAGTACCTCGCAATACTCTGCACAGAGCCCCTCCCCCAAAGAATCATTAGTGTTTAGCAGTTGACAATTGGCTCTTTCTACTAGAAGGTGTGGCTATATTCCCCAGAGCAGCGATATTGTGCATTGAACTTTCCCCTATTAATAGTAATAGATCTGCCACATCTCATCAATTCTATCATCTTTGCTTGACACAACCAAACTTTCTAAGAAAATGAAAACTTTCTAAGAAAGCTTTCTAAGAACACATATCAATAGCTCATAACCCGAGTCCATTCTCACAAACCTTTCATATGTGTAAATGCTTTTACTGCCTAATACAAGCTTGAAGCTAATATTGAGAATTGAACTGATAATCTCACCAGCATCTATACCATCTACACATAACCATCAACATTTTACTGTTAGACATAGAACCACTATACCTGTTGGAGCTGTGGCCTCAATATGTGCACTAATCACATTCATCTTCTATGGAAAGCACAGGATCCTAAAATGTTCATCTAATCATTACATACAGCCCGAATGCCATGATAGGATGTCCTACTTGCCTGTCAAACTATGTATTTGCACACGTAAGTGCACTTTTGAAGGAGGTGTGGCTTTGGACAGTGCTCTGAAGGCAGGGTGGGATCTTATGCTTGCTATTGTTAGCCTCCCTGAAATTGCCTACCCTACCTTTAAACATTAGATTTACTATGATTACATGAGCTAATATCATATTTATGACCTGTAACACTCACTTTAAGAATGATGTTTTCTTTCTTGTGTTGACATACTTCTTTTTAAAAGAGGAAATTGGGACTGGAAATACTGAAGCTATAAACATGATTTGCTACTTTCTATTGCTAGTCAGATAGGTGCTGTTGGGGGAGGTGCATTCTCATTCTACAGAATATTTTATTGGACAAGAAGACTGAGTGCAGTGTGAGTCATCAATATTTTTGTCAATATGAACATCAATACTTAGTCCTTGTGTTCCAAATGAGACTGTAAATTTTAAAAGTTTAAATTTTAAATAAGTGAGTTTTGCAAATACCTATTAAAATATGCATTACATTTATGAGTACACCAGAATACAGATGACCTCAAAGCTACATGAACTAAAAGCCACAAATCTTTAAATATGATTTCATTACGGTCAGTAGGTCCAAAACAACAAAGCCAAGTGAAGCCAGTAAATCCCACACCAGTTTGTCCCAGTATAACAGTCCTTCCACAGAATATTCCAGCAGCCATTCCAAAAAGCTCGGGAGAACCGTGCTACCTTTACATGCACAACTTATGAAGGAGTTAGCAGGTAAACCGAACTATTCCAAGAGGAGCGTTTAAGTGCTTTTCCCAGAGATACTGTGTCAGCTTCATGGGACATGCCTGCTGGGTTTCTGCAGGAACTGCCTGCAGAGCAAGTCTGAAAAACATACTCAAGCAAATCCGGTGGCCTGATGATATCAACCCAATGCAATGTCTTACAAAACAATATTTTGTCGTATTGTGCAGAACACTGCACAAAACACAAAACTGCACTTTCTTTGAAATGCAAAAGGTCAGAACTTTGGCCTTAGCTGTTTCTCAACACTCATCTAAGATCTGTGGTGTGTGTGTTGTTGTATAGTACCACTGTGTCAGTTTCCACCTCAGTTGCACATCAACTTATCAAATTCCTTGTACATCTTCAAAACACCTTAAAAAATGTTGATTGTGAACAGCACACCAGTACTTACCAACACACACAGCATTCTTTCACAAACACTGCAGCACTAATATTCTACCAAAATCGACTAAAATGACCAGACCAGGCCAGCATGAACTGCAGGTTTAAGCCAATTTTTGCTGGTCCTGCAAGAAGAATGTCAAAACCATAGTTCACCAGCATAAATACTGGTCAACCAGTATGGTCTTACTAATAAAACTTGTTTACCAAGGTAGGCTTACTAGTTAAGCTTGTTAGTAACCAGTAAACCAGCATTAAAAACATAGCATATGCTGGTGACCAGTAATTCTGATCTTTTGAACAGGGACTGTACCAATTGAAATGAATGGACATGCCCCTCTCCATAGTATGCAAAGCCAAAACCACTGCTGAATAAATGATTCCATCATTAATAAGTCATCCAGTTGGTGTTTATGAATATACATAGGCTGTGGCCTAAAAATAGAAGTATAGATTTGTCTGGAGTATTGAAAACAGAAGGCAGAGATTCTAGTAAAGTGAGCAATCTGGCCACAGGCGGGCACGTTTAAGGAGCAGATGACTAGAGAGGAGGCAGAAAGAGGATACAATTGAGGATGCAGATGTCATGATTTGAACAAGCTGAACTTTTTGCTATAATTCATTTCTCTCAGTCACTCACTGGATTAGTCTGTATCCATATCTACAAAATGTTCTGCTCCAATCTTCTCTGTTCTCTCTGGAGTATTTCCCTCCTGTATTTTCCAGCCATTTCTGAATCCTCATTGTCCTTCTTTCTGTTTTTTCTTCTGTCCACAACTTTCATTAGATTTTGAAGTGACCTCATTTTCATTAGCGCCGTGTTGTACAGCATAAATATTACAGTCCGGGGGAGTCTTACATGAATCATACTTCACAGGACTCTGTACATTTAATGCTGTGGTCATTCCCACCTTGTGCTCTCAGCCTGCTTTATTATTTATCTCATCTGTCCATTCTGCTGTTCCTGTTCTTTTTCTTACATGAATAATGTAAACGGGCCACATCTGACTAAAAACACTAATCATCAAATACTGGACCTCTTAGGCAAAAGACCACTCTTTTGTGGTCTTTTTGATTTTTTTTCTAAAGCTGTTTGTAATTATGTGTGTTCTAATTCCAAAAGGTAGAAAAAAGTGGTACAATTCATCAGAGAAAACAGTAAGGATTCTCACACCATGTTTGACCCTGGGTTACCACTTTTTAACCCTGGGTTAAAGCCACTTTTAAACTTGAATAAAGCAATGTTTTACAAATTTCTAGTATGGAGGAAAAAGGAGAGAAGTAAATTGGGATTTAGAGGAATCGCTTTTCCAAAAGCAGATTAACACAAAATATTAGCATCAATTAAGTGAAAATAGTGTTAAACTCTACAGACAGGTCCATACTAATCAGAGCTCACTGACACATAGATGACGAACTCTGCCACAAAGAAAGTGATACAGAGACAGGAAGAGAGAGAAGTAATACTAGAAGCAGCAGAAGAGGACGAGAGGAAAGAGCGTCTAATAGTGTAGTCTTACTTTCTATCCTTTATTATCCCTTTCTAAAGCACTCTGAATAACCATTGCGTATGAAACGTGTTCTATAAATAAAACTGCCTTGCCATTCAGATCCCAAATGTACAACACAATATTAAGTTAGCCCACCTGTTCTTTTTACATTGTATACAAATTAATGGATGCTCAGCAGCCACATGAACCAGTTTATTCTGATATCTAATGCGTGGTGGTGCTGATATTTTAAGTTAAAACTCAATACAGCCTATTGTGCATTTTTGGAAATAGCAGTTTTGTGCTCAGTGCAATACTGTACTTGATTTGAATAAAAGCAAATTAAATAATATTTGACAATACATCACTGTGATCACAATTCAGTGACAAAACACGACAACCTCATCACTCATCATAATTCTTAATCAAATAAGTCTTCGTTTTAATATCTACTTTGATAATATTATAATTTAAAAGTTATAAAGCAGGAAATGCATTTACTGCACAGACTCAGACTATGTGTGGTAAACCAGATTATGTTTTTATTTTATCAGTCTGTCTTTGAAGGTCTAATTAAGTATGGAATAACAGCATGGCATGAGAGCTTAACAGCTCAGCTACAATATAAGCTTGCTTGCCAAGTGCAGATTGCCATGAAAATCATACAGTAGGTAAGAAAAACATTGACACATGCAGGAAATATACGAGCAGACTTCACTGAAGCAAGGCCAAAATAATATGTGACCCAGTCCATATTCCTAATGAGCACTATAATACTTTACAATCTGAGCTTGTAGTTCTATTTAAAAACTAATTTATAATTACCCCTTTTAGACTATTATATAAAGCTTTACACAGGTATCTTAGAATGTTCTACCCATCTAATAGGGAACGTTTTCAGAACCTTGCCTAACATTCTGTAAAAGTTCTCTGTAAAAGTTTTTTTAACGTTATATTTTATATTATATATCAAAAACGTTATTCTTAAATTGTTAGCGGAACATCTAAAAATGTTACCAAATTAAAGACAGTTTGAGTAATGTTATTAGAACTTTCGAAATAACATTAAATAATGTTTTTGCTTCTAATTGAAATGTTAGGGAAACGTTCTTACAATCTAAAATTGTTAACTGGGTATATAAAATATAATAAAACAAAGTGTATTTTATTTTTTGTAATTTTTACTATTATATGTCATTTACAGTGCCTACAGTAGTGCTCTGTGTAAAACTAGAAAAAACAGTGATAAAAATGGCATGAATATTTAGCACTCAATATTTAGCACTGAGCAGTTACAGCAAATGAGGCTTTTGCGATTTTGTGAACATCTGTTTGGCTTTGTGTATTTAAAGCAGAGTTAATCTAGAATCTGTTTTCTGCAAACTCACGTACAGCAAACAATAAAAAGCATGTAGGTGTGAATGTAATCACAGTGTGTAATGGTGTGCGTGTTCCCTCAGGTAAACCACTGAGAAATGTGTTGAGAGTGTCCAGTGTGTGTGAACATATTGCTGCGCTCCATCCCTTTAAGAATCTCTTCACAGAGTGCATCTAAGCGGTTCATAAGCTTAGCTGCCACATAAGTGCATGTGGTTTCACACTGACTGTGAAACAGAGTTGATTAACTTAATGTATTCAGATGAATGGTGAATCTGTGAGAGTGCCCTCTTTCTGTGAGAGGTGGATATGCAGGTCTCTGAGGTCTGACCTGGGGAAACTGAGGCGCTAGCGCTCTCCCCAGTCAGCTCTCACATTTCTGCCTGTTGTTGCTCTCCGCACTCCAGGTCTGTTCTATTCATATCCAGCAGTGCTCTCTCTCTCTCTCTGTGTGTGTGTAAGTGAGCTTAATCAGACAGAAAAAGGAGAGTGTTAGAAGATCACCATTCACTTTCAAACAATGTCCTTTCAAAATCCCCATCATATTCTCCATTCAGAAAAAGGACCACAACAAAAAATATCATTTTTACCTATTTAGTAAGCAGGGCTCATGGTTAAATGTGACCCGTGCTGACAAAATGTGTCACAATGAGCAAATTTTCGAAAGTGAGTTCTTGTAAAATAGAAAAGATTTAGGAAGGTCCACCTTTTAGAAAATGTACATATAAAGATGACAATAAATGTTTGACTGCTATTTTAAGCACTGGAATTGCTAGATGAGGGTTTAATTAACAAATTTTTGTGAAAACCTTAAATTAGACCAAAATTGACATCTTTCATTTGTTTTGCCTGTAGATCGTAATTAGTCTGTGCACATTCTCATTTTGCCAACACGGGTCACAAATAGCTACACATTGTAATATACCTGAACACTCAACCACCACAGCAGAGAAATGAAATCCTTACACACGTCATAAACACACATGCATTCACCTCTCAAGGGGTAATTGGCACCACTCAGTGCCTGCGGCAGATTCACTGCACTGAATCAGCACAAAAAAAATCAATAGAATAATTTAAATGATAAACAAAGAGTGGTGGAGAGGATTTAATTATAAATCAATTGATAAAATCCATTGACTAAAAGCATTTAATTTAATATGTCAAAAATGTGCAGCCTTCTGCTATATGCATACTGTAGGATATGCAAGTGGCTGCCTGGAGAAAATATCATGCTTGGCCACTAATGTAATCTGCTATGCAAGCGTGTTAGTGAGACAGCACGGGAAAGGTAGAGCTAGGTGCGGAGAGGGAGGGCCAGCATTCACTGACTCTTTTGGTACCACTGCACCATAATTGTATGAACCATCGCATACTCAAACACATGGAGGAGGGGCAGGGAAGAGAAATGGGTGGGAGAAACTAAAAAAAGAGGGGAGAACGAGAAAGGGCTGCTGAAACAGTCATTTGGTAAAGGGAATCCATCCATATGGTGCAGTGTGTAGAATTTAAAGCAACAGTGTCTCTTTATCATTTGCTCATCATTTGCTCTTCTTTGTGTTGTTACAAGCCTGTGTGACATTCTTTCGTGAGTTGGAACACAAAAGGAGATGTTAGCACAATGTTAGTGAGTAAAATGTTAGCAAAATGTTAGTGTCAGTCTCAGCTCCCATTTGCTTTCATTGTATGGAAGCAGCGTCAGCATTTTTCAAAATTCCTCCTCATGAAAGAAAGTCGTACATGTTTTGAATGACAAGAATGTGAGTAAATCAACATTTACATTTTTGTTGAAATATCTCTTTAAAATTAGAACTTCCTGCATCTGGGGATAAAATCCACTTTGCGTGTGTGTGAAGATGCAAAAAAGGGGAAGAATGTGTGAGGGAAACAACAGAAGATGCAGAACAACAGATCCAATACAACGTTGATGAAAAGACATAAAATGAATGTAGAGAGGGGAGATCGAAGGATGGGAAAATGCAGAGGAGGGAATAGAGATATGGGAGGAGGGGGAGAAGTGAGAGAGCGAGAGCTCTTGGTGGCTCTTTCTGCTGTGTAAGGAGCATCTCTGTGTGCTGAACACTGATTGGTTGAGCATTCTGTGCAGTGGCTGGTACAGGGCTTGTGAAAATGACACAGACACCTGCCAGATACGCCTCCTCTTTCCTGCAGCACACAGCCGAGGCCACAACGCTACTCTGGCAAACTGAGATCCCCCTATATCGTCAGTGAGAAGCTCTGGTGCATTGAAACTGGAAGGTTAGGGAGTACCGTCTCTCACAACAGCCACTTATACACGCCTACACTGCAAAATGATATAACAGCTACAACCAGTGAGCTGAGAAAATAGGTTTAGAGAATTAACTGCCAAGCAAGGTTACAACACAGCATATGTGTGGACTTGTGTATATATTGCATCAGCAAAGCTGCAATACCATATTGTGGTGTCAGGTGATGAGCAATAGAAAGTATAACTGATACGCAGCCAGTGAGATTTATTTAAGTGAATTACAGATGATGATAATGGGTGAGAATATATTATATCTCCTGCTGGTAAGCAGGATTGCCTCTTTTTTTGGAAGCATTGCCTGTTGTTGTGAGGTGTATGAGTGTGATGTCATCCTCTAGGGAGGCCATTCTTATGCTATTCATATTGATCCTGTGCCATCAGCTGTGAGTTGCTGACTACACATAAATGAGTGTGTATGTGTGAGAGCGTTTGATTAGAAGCATAATATTACTGAATGTGCAAATAAAAACTGAAGATGAAAGAAACAGGATAAAAGGTAGAGAGAGATAGAGTTGCTGCAACAGCCATCTGGGAAGAGAGCGGGACAAGCTGTGCTCCACCCTCAACCTCATCTCCATGTCCCTCTCTCTCAAGAGCTGGCAGAACACCAGGGTGGACAAGGCCGGAGCCCTGGAACCCCTAGAGATCAGAATCTGGTGCCTCCACCAGCCAGGGAGAGAGAGAGGAAGAGAGAGTAATAGATGCAAAAAGAAAAAAATGAAAAGTTAACAAATAAGTGTTGATGTTTAACTTGTCTACAAATCTGAAAACATGTTATGGAAGAAATATGCCATCTACAATTAACAATCTTTTTTAACGGATTCATAGCACACATTTTTAGATTGACTTTGTTCTCCTGAGGTCCACTTACAGTATTAGTAATTTTTTGTGCCAAAATCAGTAATAATTATTTTTACTACAATATTCCACTCCCTCTTTAACCTAATAAAATAATATTATTTTGCTGTTGTGCAACAATAACAATCAACAACAACAAAATGCTTTAACCAAGTACACACACATCAGAAACACACAAGCATGCACCCTTCAACTTCCTGTGCCCTCAGCACTGTCAGAACAGTGGCAACATCTTCTGCATGCTGTGTGTTTGTCCAAGCTTACTGGTCTAAAGGGTCAGAGAAATCCAATGACAGACAGTGTACAGACAGAAGCAAACACAAACACTGAGGTCATGTGATACGCTGGATCCCCCAATAAGCACCATGGGGACAAAAATAATGATACAGGGCAGAGGGTAAAGTAAGTTTTGTAAGACACTAATGGAAGTATAGAGTGACTTGGTAAGAACGTATTATTTGGAATTAATGGCTAAAAAGGGGAAGCCATGGTCCAAGTGAAAACAAAAAAACAAACAAACTGTAACCAGAAACAAAACCTTTCCTGGATCAAAGCAGGCTTGTAACACTGAAACACGAGAAATGTGTTTTACACTGAAGAAGAAAAATAATAAGAGCTGTAATACTGTTGATTTTGCCAGTTTGCCAACAGTTCCATTGATTGGGAAATGTTGCAAACCAGATTAGAACTCCTGTCGTACACACAAGCACCATTGCTCAATGTGTTGAAGCACATGCAATAACCACCAGACCATGGCTTTAACAAAAGGTTAGTGTATACTACTTGCTCTGTTGATTTGAAAAATATTGTGGTATGAATATGAAAAGCAAAAACTAAGATGATGTCCAAAGCGTTTACAAGGCAAAAGCAATTTGCTATTCATCTGACACCAGTCAGTCTAATTTAACACAGCAGAACACTCCTCATGTTACATCAACATGTATCATAGTGAACATGCCTCATTCAGCAGACGCACAGAATAATATCCCATCCAGCCAGATGCTATTATGTCTCACATACACACGCACATACACACACACACACACACACACAGGCAGCGGTCAGATTTGCTGCTGTGGTACGGATCGCTTATTCTCTTCAACAACTCAGCACTTTAAGAGATTAATTACAGACACTGACTGACAGGACAAAACGAACCCCCTCAAATCAGCACATAAGCAAAGCAGCAGACACAGCGGCTCTCACTAGCACAAACAAATAATTCACCTGATTACAGGTTTCCTATCCCACAGTTCAAAGTTCACTAGTGAAAATTGTTTCTATTTTGCGTTCTTTTCTGATTAACTTCTCTTCTGATTAATTTTCTAAAATTAACTTTAAATATAAGTTTACTGCAAGAACGTTTTATGATAACTTTGTGAGAACTTTTAGAGGATGTTAGCTAACATTCTGAGAATGGTTCTTGTTGGCTGGGTAAGCATTTGTGCATACAGTAGACTTCACACGCGTGAACAAACACCTCCAACACGTCTGTGGGTGAGCGTGGATTGGGGTGTTGTGATTGACAGCTCAGGGAGAGTAAAAAATGAACCGTTGAGACTGAAAATGAGCACGCTGCATAACAGCAGTTGATGCAGTGTGACTGAGGTAGCTCGAGGATATAGACAAAGAGAAAGAAATTCCACTCTTCAGTTACAGTGTCTTGTATGTGAATGATGCATCATTTCTCATTGATTTAAAACACTGAGGGTCTTTGCCTAATGCACACCAAGACAGTGACTCAAGCTCTCACTGGATTCACTTATCTCTGCCTCTCTGTCTTTCCCACACATACTCCCACTTTTATTTGTCTGGACCCTTTAGTGGAGGCTACAACAATGAGATGCACAGAAGCAAAATTATATAACCCGTTTGCTCTAAGAAAATGAGAATTTAACTGGTATTGGTGTCCTGTGGAAGAAAATATGGGTATCATAAAACTTATTACACTCTATCTATCTAATCTATCAATGAATATAAGGTGGCAAGTCATGTTTAAGGGAACCAAAACAATCCTGCCAAGGAGGGTCTTGGGGTTAATGCAGTTAACAACAAATCTGGCATGAGACATTGTGGGTTTTGGACTTAAGCATTGAACATACAAATCGCCTTATGGTCTCCTTTGTTCCACATCTGAAATCTTGAGAACATAAAACCCATGCAGAAACCCTGCCTGACATACACAAAAAACACACTCTGCTTCCCTCTCCTGCACACATACATGCACACACACACACACACACACAAACTTTCTGCATTTATACAACAGAAAAAACGTTGCTTACTATTTTATAGTGTTTTTACAAATGAGGACATCCCCAAGGAGGTTTTGCTCAGATTTGTCAGGTTTTGCTGATGTTTGTACAAATTTGTCCCCAATATATGGTTAAGTAAATCCACACACGCAAACACTCCGGTGAGGTGAAACAGAGGGAATAAAGTAGCACAGCATTTTTTCTGCTTAGCATTTGATCCTGATAACTGCAGCACACTCCATACGTTTGTTCTTTTGTTGCACATTTTCCATCTCCGTTTCTCTCTTCATCATTCTGCTGCTTGTTATCACTTCTTTCTGATCTCTGCCCATCATTCTAAGGCTCTCTCTCTTCCTTACTTTCTCTCCCTGTCTGAGACATATCTTGGCTGTGTTCCCTTTCTCTGTGTGCTCTATGCCATTAGTTGGGATGCAGACTGCCTTTCCCCTGTCCTTAATCCAAGCGAGAGCTCCACTTGGGGGAAATGCTAAAAGCTAGCTTGCAGTGCATTGTGCCAAACATGCACACAGCATAAACCTCTTTCAGATGTACACACTTGGCAGTAGAAGCATGTATACACCTGAACACATATCACATAGCAACTATATATGTGATCATATATGTATACCCAGCTAACTATTTCAGGTTGCAATAATATTGCTGATGAATTCATGAATCGGACAAAGTCTCATACTGTACACGTATATGTACATCTTCTGAAACCACACAATATATAGTATATATAGCACACAAACCAGATGAACTTGGATTCTTGAGTTCATTGTATTGGCATAGAAACTATTCAATCAATTTCAGTTATCTATTTCTGTTCTGAAAAAAAGGAAAAACAGGAAAAACTTGTGTTAATAAATAACTTGATTTTGACAGATGATGGCCATATTTCCTCTTTCATTTCCCAGTGAACTAGTCCAGTTCCCTCTTTTCTGGGCTTTTACCACCACTGTTTCTTTCTTCCTCACTGCATCTCATTTCTCACCACCTTATCTCTGCTCTCATTCAGTCCCCTGTTGGCTCATGTCTTTGCAGTCTTCCTCCCTTTTTTCTCATTTGCAATTCCCCTCTCCCCTCTCTCTCTCTCTCTCTCTTTCTCTACATCCAACATGCTGCAGTATTACTTCTATCAGCATCTTATGAGCGCTGCTCTTTCTCGCCTCTTCTCCAGCACATGCACACAGACACACCAACACACAATTGAGCCACATCCATTGGGAAAAGCTAATCTAAAACATTTTTTGGCAGACAAAAAAAACCTGTGTATATATATATATATATATATATATATATATATATATATATATGTGTGTGTGTGTATATATATATATATATATATATATATACATGTATATATATATATATATATATATATAAATATATATAGACACACACACAGAGTTGTTCCCTTTCCCTGTTCTTCTACTTCCCCTTTCTGTCTCTTGTTCTCACTTCCTGTTACAGATCGGTTTCACATGTTCTGTGCAGAAATGTGGTCTTGTGGGAGTGTGCTGCTTGACAAATAGGAAGAGATTTTGTGTGAAACAGGGTGGTCAGGGAAAAGAGAAAAGAGACAATGAAAGTGTGTGTGTGTGCGCGCACCATATTCATCAGAGACCACTGAGTCCCCCTTGTGACTATTATGAATAAACAGTCATGCTTATAAATGGATGAATAAATAATAATGATGTTAAATGATGCTTTTTCAGAACTCACTTTTCTGAGACATTTATGCTTTTTTGTCAAAGTAGATAATGTATGTACTCAAGTTCACAGAGATGCGGTTCACTACATGAAATCTGTCCATGTAATTACACCCAAAAGTGTCACAATATTCTTTATTTTGAATACTTTATGTATCCAACTATTTATGAATTGTTTTGCTTATAAAGTGTCAGTATCACTAACTGCATGAAAATACTTTCCCCCATCTCAGTTTAATATGCAGAGACAAGCCTGACATTTTTGGCTCGATCAATGGCATGATTCTGAAAGACAGAAGGATTATTCCATAAACCTGTTTGAAAACATTGCTACAAGTCTGTGTGGTGATGACAGTGGTGCAGAAACAACACATTTACACTGAAGCAGGCAGATAAACACAATACAAATTACATCTACAGCTAGAAGAAGTAAAAGTCCCATTGGACCACACACGGACCACTGGAAGGTTTGTAATGAGGGTGGGGTGGAACAGTTGTCTTTTACCTTGTGACCAGTGAATGCTTGATGGAATGAGAATTTCTTTTGAACACAATCCTGAAGAGGTACAGAGGCTGACCTAAAGGGATGCCCCTTCTGTCAGAATCTTTGCACATATGGCCAGAACTCTTGGATATAATCAGTCTGGTGTTTTATAGTGTAATCATCTTGCTTTAAAACACATAATCCAGTAACTCTCACACTTAACTTGTTGGCTTGTATTGGCTGATCTCTTGGATCAACACCTATTTAAATTTCAAAGCAGGGGAGCTGGACTGCATGTGGACTCATACACGCAAGCTACTAGCTGCCTACTGGGATCTCCATGTAAATCAGTGGGAGGTGATAGGAGCAGAAAAGACTGAAGCAAACAAAAAATTCTGAGCCAGAAAAAGAGATGTGTAAAAGCAAATATGCTGTGACTCTAACGGACTCATTCACCTGCGAGATGGACAGAGGCCAGTGAGGGTACAGCACACTGCGACTGTAGATTCAAGCGTATCCAGCACTGTACTGGTAATTCACCAATTTATTGGTCTCAGCGTGACTGGTTCAATAACCTTTATTATCATCCTCCCTGCTGCTGCAACATGTGATCAGAAATACTGTCAAACAACAGATTGCACTGGCGGCTGTACCAGTATTGCGTAAATTAAGCAAAGTGGTGATAATGCACATAGTGCACCAATTCAAATGTGCAGACCCAGCTAACAATTTTAGGTTGTATGTATGTTTTCTTAACAATTCTATTAAGTAATAAAAATGTTAATGTAAAACATAAATTTAATGTTGAAAGTTCTCGGAACACTCAAAATGGCCAGTTTTTTAGACGTTGTATTAAAAATAATGCTTTGACATATATGATGTCTCTTAACACAGACATATATGATGTCTCTTAACACAGACATATATGATGTCTCTTAACACAGACATATATGATGTCTCTTAACACAGACATATATGATGTCTCTTAACACAGACATATATGATGTCTCTTAACACAGACATATATGATGTCTCTTAACACAGACATATATGATGTCTCTTAAAGGCATCTTAACACAGACAGCCAGACAAACTACAGTTACACATGAACATTATCATTAGAGGAAATACAAAGGTTACAGATACTTTTAGGGATAACCTCATCCCCTTATTCTCACTGCAAGTGTATTTCTGTAAATTTTGGCAATCTTAAAGGGACAGTTCACCCAAAAATGAACATTCTCTCATTTACTCACCTTTATTTAAAACTTTCTTTAGCAGAACACAAAAGGAGAAATGTTAAAGCTTGCTTTAAATGCTCTTTTACAGGCATTTACAATGAATGAGGGCTGAAACTTTCAAAGCATGCCAAAGCAATGTTTTCTTAAGCAATATGATATTAGTGAACATCTTGACATCTGCCCTAGTTCTCCTTGTATCATTCATGAAAGAAATAGCAATGACTGAATGTCACTCCTTAGAATCTGTCAATGAATCAGAGGATATGCTTCATAAAAACATTCTAAGTGATGAATTCATGAATCTGACATACATAAAGTCTCATACAATTGAAGCTATTGTGTGGCTTCAGAAGACGCACAGTATATATATAGCACACAAACCAGATGAACTTGGATTCTTGGATTCTTCTAAAAAAGGTCCCTCTTATTTCCTCTTTCATTTCTCAATGAACTGGTCCAGTTCACTCTTAAAAAATGTTGTTGTTAAAAAAAAAGTTACTGCAGGAACATTTTTGATAACTTTGAGAGAACTTTTAAAGAACATTATCCATTATCTATTATCCAGTCAGGGTAAGTGGAGAAACAGCCCCCAGTACCAAGGTGCTGGATGAGAAGTAGAGGCCTGCCTGTTACTGAGAGATCTTGTCCCACGTATCTCCTCATTCTCATACTATATTTAGAGATTTAGAGGTAGAAGAAGGGAAACAAAGGAGGCAGGCTGGAGATGTGTGCACGGGTGCCAAAGTCAACAAAGGTCACAAATACTTTTAGGGATGTGATAAACACCAACTCATTTTAGAACAATAAGCTTCCAGATCAATAACAGCTTCCCTGGCCTGTGCACCTTTTCAGGATGAGTTTAGGAATGAATCAGAAGTTGCAAAGGAGTAATAATGCATGTGACACACTCTTTAGGTAGTTTCAGACATCCCCGGAGCCTGACATTTGCTAACTGTTTATAAACAATTATTGGGGAGAAAGTACCATATGGTGAGGGTCATTTACGCTGCTAAGAAAACAGCTTTGTTTATAGAAATCATTCTGTAAACAATTTTTTTTAAATATTACCACAATTTCAAATAAGTTTTTAATTATCTTTTTTTGCAAAAAGGATGACTAAAAATATATAAAGCTTTTCTGTGGGGAATTAAATATTGGTAAGATGAACTCTGCATGTCACAAGGGCAGTTTTTGTTAAGCTGCTTTGATTAGAATCAAAGTACCGTCAATTTGTCAGAAGACAAAAGTACAACTCACTTTAAGAACCTATACGTTATCTACTAAAATATACAGCATGTAAAATCAGTTATTTTCTAACACTAATATTGTTACATGACAAACACAAATGCACAGATTCTTCACAACACATTGTTTCAACACATTCCTGATCTACCTGAAGCCAGGTGAACTGTGAGCTTAATTAAAAGGTGTTCTGCAGGTATATTTAGGAAGAGAAACGAAATACAGAGAGCAGTGCAAAGGGGTATTATTTTGACTACAGGCTGTTGCTAAGAAACGCTGCTAGATCTCTAGTTCATTTAATATTCCTTCATCCTTATCGAATGGGATTTTGCACGTGAATGACTATATGCACCCGCAGGTTGTTATCTATCCGCTCATACAACATGTGCTCGACTACAAGTCTGAGATGTTGAACAGAAGTAAAGCAATTCTGGTCACCTTGCATATCGCACAACTGCCCTTCAGCGTGTTTTATTGTACTGGTGTACTACAATGCATGTACCGTGTTTGTTGTATCTGTTCCTATCCAGGAGGTGATGCTTGCACTGCTCTAGCTGAACACTGCAGGTTATTAAATGTAGTGATTGTGTTATGCTTCCTTTAACCTGGCCAATGACGAGCCAGGCTTTTGCTGCGGCAATACTTAATATGTGTGTATGTACATAATATATTATCCACATAATGCTTTGACAGTATTTCACCTTGGACAGCTTGCTATTTTATAGGGGTGATTGGATCATCTGATTTAAAGCATTTATCAATACACATACACTTTTTGTGCTATAGTCTTTCAAAAGTTTGCATGTTTCAAGACAGCTTATATCTTCATTAGTGCTTTTATCCATTAATCCAATCAAATTAAATACAAATCAAACTGTTTAAGATGAGGCAAACATCTCACTAAAAACATCTGGCACCTGTGTATCTTCAGTTTAAAATTGTAACTGTGACTGCACACACACACATGCACACTTCTCAGTGGCTATGCCTCTGTTGCTCTGTTATTTGGCTGCTCTGCAGCAGAAATCAGCGCGCAGTCAGCTAGTATGAGACGCCGCAGTGTTACGCTATAGCACAGCGAGAGAAAGGGACAAGGAGGTTGTAAGCGATGATTAGCAATCCGGCACGAGGCCCTGCACCCATGAAGCAGCCCGCTAATAAAACACAGCACAAGTCACACATAATAAAAGACCTCCATTCAATGACGACGCATCAATTCTATGACAGCATCTCTCCCTCCCCCGAGAGCTGCAAGAACAGCTTTGTAACTTACACTCACAAGCGTTTCAAAAGCATCATGAGCAATTCTGCAAATCAGATTCACTCCAAATTGCAGTCTGATTACAAATGTAAATGGATTTTATAAATGGAACATCAGGCTCTTTTGAAGAAAGCAAGTCTGTATTGACTGATCATGACTATGTTTTATTGACTTGAGATGTGCAGGGAGATAAATATCCTAAATGACCAGTCAACACTGATAAAGGAGATTAATGATCACTGTTCACTAAGTAGTGAATGACATTCCAGGGGCAAAAGGTGAATTAACTTTCATTTGCCCCAGCTGTCCCATCTCATTACACACAAGGACTAGAGAATGACTATAATTTTACATAAAGACAGAATGTTTTCTGACAAGAAAAGATGATTACGTGTGGTCTATATGTGGTTTACATTACATTAACATCTGACAGATGCTTTTATCCAAGGCGACAAAGTGTATTTAAAGTACACATTTTATCAGTATTGTTCACTGGGAATCAAACCCACAACCTTTTGTGCTGCAAACACAATACTCTGTCAGCTGAACTACAGGAACCCTCAATGAAAATAAGGTGAAAATAAAAAAAGTAGATGAAAATAAAAATGTTTTGCAAATTGCTAAATTGGATAGACCAACTAGTCTGCAGTCTGTGTGAAGTCTGTGAGTTTATGTGACAATATTGTAGCCTGTTCGATATAAAAAAATTATGGACCCAAGGGTACTGTAAATGAGTGAGGTAAAAGACCTCAGGTACATGTCAGTAGGGTGTGTATAAGAATCCCAGGCATGGTAATCAGAGTATAATGTTCTAAACCAAGCTTCAGGTCTGGACATGAGAGAGGTGGGGTGTAGTGATTATCAGGTGAATTTAGTGGTGGTGACATACGGCGGTTGTGCTGAGTAAGCAGGAAACTGATTCAGTTAAAACAAGACCCATGGGAAACTCGGAAGTTCCTGGGATACTGTAAAGTTCCTGCACTTCGAAGTGAATACATATCTAAGCAAAACCTGATACTAGCGTCTTGCTTTTCATCAATCGATAGTAAGTTATAATATTTTGGAATATCTCGTCTGGTTAAATGTATGTCTTAACACGCAAAGGGCTGTAAAACTATAAACACATAATTTACCTCATTAAGTCTACCATGTTTACAAAATAATTTGCAAGTGTTAAAATAATGTGCTATTATATTTTCGACCATGCATCCACTGTAACTTCTAACATCTAAAAAACCTCAAAATTTACATGGCAATTAATGCACTTCATAGTTAAACCTTAGTGTACACCTCTGGCTTACTGCGCTGGTGACGTTTGTAGGGGTCTGCAGGTACCGTTCTGCAGTATGGGCAACCACTTCATGAACATATATACTAATGACTGGCAATTCATATCATTTTCAGTTTAAATAGTAAGCTAAAACTTTATTAACATTAAAAAGCAACTTTGTACGCTGAGCAGAACGACATCAGCAGTGCAAAGCGGATTCTCGTTATGGCCATAACGTGAAATACGAAGGTCTTGCTTGATAAAACAACATTTAAAGCTTTACAGTTAAGAAAGCGTGTGTGTTTGTGCGTATGTGTGTGTGCATATGTGTCGCGGCGGGGGAATAAAGGAATAAAAGGTAAAGGAATAAGTGAAGACTATATAGAGGAGGACAACGGGAAAACGCACACAAATGAGAGAGAGTGCATTAGCACGATAATAAAAACTGGCGGTGCTGAAAACGACAGAATCGTACAAAAGGAGCATTTACGAAACGGCGAGGAAACTGATGCAGTGCGTAGTGTGAGCCCGGGACTACTGACACCGGCATATAATGTGAGAGGCGACGATTTAGAAAGACAGCGAGATAATAGTACTGCAATTTATAAGAGATAGAAAGAAAGTGTTAAATTACGTTTTCTTTCCAAACTCAGCTACTCCAAACTTTCCTGAAGTGTACCACAACTTACAAACTCTGATATTTCATATCGACAGTGGCCAGTAAGACCATCAACTAGTCCGATTATACATTAAACAGTGTTTTTAACCTGTCAGGAAGCCCCATGTACACTTGTCATTAAGATCCCCTAAAGTGAACACAGACTACCCAATTAGTAGTAGAACAAGAGGATGAATCACAGGACATAATGCTACACTACGAGGGCTTCACTTAATATAATGCACTCTAAACTTTATTGGTATGGCGACGCTGACATTTATTAAAGTGGTTTAATAGGACAAAGATGCCGATGCACTTACTCTGGCGTATTTCGAGGAGTAAGGATCCTCAAACAGCGCCCAGATGCGCGGCTGCCATATACTCCACCAGCTGGGGTTTCGACCGTCCTCCTGCAGACACAACCGCTTCAAGTCCCCGTCCGCACCACCAGTGAGCGCCGGGTCGTCCTCTGGCGGGTCCGGCTCGGGTGTCTCGAAGCTGTCCAGCGCTTCCTCGGCGTCCCGGTGCTGTCGGTAGTTCATCCAGCAGCACGCCTCCACGTCCGTCTCATCGATCCCCCAGAAAGCGAGCTCCTCCTCAAACAGAGGACCGCAGACATCGTTGGGACAATGCAACTTTCCTGTGCGGTAATAGTTTAGGATGAACGCAAACGTGTTGGGGTGACGATCAAAGAAAAACTCGTCGGATTTGGGGTCATAGTCAAAGTTACTGAACGCATCTGGCTCAGTGAGCCAAGACAAGCGGGTCCCGGGCAGCGTCTTAAGCGTGCTGCGGTACGTCTCGTGCCGAATCCCCCCGCAGTTTATCACTATTTTCTCGCTTTCTGACGGACAAGTCATGTCTGCGCTGTAACATGCTTTGTTGGACGACTTGTTTCCACCCTTGCGCCCTTTGAAAGAGGAGACACACACCGAACTGAGCATAGAGGAGCAGGGGGAGGAAGAGGAGGAGAGAAAACGGGCTGGGGAGGGAGGTGGGAGGAGCCTGCGGAGAAGAGCAAAGAAGAGGTATGTAGTGATGTTCATATTTTTAAACACCATCAAGCTGTTTAAAGTCACATGTGTTCACATGAAAACAAGTAATCACATTATTAGTTATTACAGCATTCATTAGTATGATTGTAAGTTAAAAGTATGTAAACATTGACAAAATCAGTTGTTGACAGAGGAATATAGGATAAACACTCATCCACACAAACAATAAGTAAAGGAGTTTAATGTACACTTAGTGTTACATAATAAACGGGCTTCCCTTATGAAGAAGGGAACCCCTCCTCCTCTGCAATGCCCACTCATCTCTCCTTTCCCATCTCATACCATCACTCTGCTCCCATGTCCCCTCAATTCACTAAAACACTCTTCTCAATTACAGCACAGGGAGATGAAAATGACTGAATGTTTCACCCCCCCCACACACACACACACACATCATGCTCTCAGTGTATATCCAATAGAAAGAGGGAGGAAAAAGAGAGAGAGGAGCGGAGGGAAGAGCGAGAAAAGCTAAAGGCAGAATGATTATTTGCTGAGCTACACAAAATAGGGAGAAAAGACTGCAGAGCATTAACTCTTACACACTCACTCGCTTACTCTCTCTGTGCTAATGTTATGCAGACCAGTTTGTACAGTGTATATACAATATCAACCTCTATGTCAAGACCAATACATCATAATTGTTCACAAGGATGTGTGCAATCTTCAAAATTAATCTATTAAGAAGGGTTGTGTTTACAACTATATACTAGTAATGTGTCTACATACACACATATAGACCTGACTGCATTATCACTGCATTACAAGCAGGTAGGTGAGCAGTGCTGGAAAATTGTTTTTATTTTTTAGCTCTAATGAAGCAAATAGGTCTACACTACTGGCATTTTATTCCTCTTGTTTTGCTGTATTGCATGATTTTTTTATACTGTCACGCAAAGGTTAAATTCAGTAACTACACATTTTGTCCAAACTGAATTATGACTAAAACTGTATATGATGAATCCTGTAAAAGATGGATAATTACAGTAACTACACAGTAAATCCAGAGTAAAACACTGAAGCCATTTTTAGTGTTGGCATGGTTACCATACCTAAAGCCTGATTTCATAATTGCATCTATCTTGTGATTTCCCCTCAAATTACTGTCTCTCTCACTTTGCCTTCCTGTGTCTGTAATTAACACCTTAAACAACAAATATCACAAGAGTGTAAGGGCTGAATCACATAACACAAGGTAAATGGATTCACAGACGCTCTAAATAAAGACCATTGAGCTGGTTTCTGTTTCAGCACCATGGACAGCTCAGGTGCTTTTGCTCATCAATTCAAGCTGAGAACTGACATGTTAGACTACAGGCACTGCTGCCATTCAGGCATTTGGTTAGATGCAATATTGTATACTGTACAAAAGAACACTTTAGGCCTAAATAAAGATTCATTAAAACATTTATTACAAAAATAAACCTGATACACTCTGTGCTCAATTCATTTCTTTAAAATTCAGAATGCTTTCATCTACTCTCATTGTACTTTCTTGCATATTAATATCAAATATTTCATTAATAGGTTGATTTTCCAGAAACTGCAAACACTTTGTAATGTTGTTAGTAAAGATTTCTCTGATTGTTTGAAAAACCCAATATAGGTACATTTGGTCAAAAAATGGAATGAGTATAAACTCTTGTCTATGTTTAGAACAAACCATATGAGACACAAAGAAATATAAAGGGTAAAGAAAAGAAAAGAATAGGAAAAACTGTGAGAAACCTAGCAAAATGAATAACAAGGTGTGCTGACAAAGCAAAAAGGCTCCCACTAAAAAAAGGAAATCATTGTTAAGTGTGTGTGTGTGTAGATGGGGGAAGTACATTAAGTGTGTATGTCCGTTGGGATGGGGGTTGGTTATAAGGACAGATACGCCTATAAAAGTCTACAGTGCTATAGACGACTGTGAGCAGGCAGAGAGGAAAAATGAGAGAACAGGTTACGGTCATTGAGGGTACTGTGACTGAGGATGCAGGAATGACTGCTGTAAAGGTAAAACATGCATTGCCTACATTAATGAAATATTCAACTGATAGAATCAAACATAACAGAGATTAGATATATACATGCACTATCATTATAGAAAATAACTGAACCTGTTTTAAATTCTCTATGCTACTTTTCTTGTATCTTCCTGTATGCTGGTATGTGTCTGCATTGTGCCCCCCTCTCTCTCTCTCTCTCTCTCTCTCTCTGTCTGGTGCAGTGTACGTTCTTTGGATTTCTCTACTTGGTATCCCACTGCGGTTGAGACTCAGTGGTGCTCAGAGGCCACCTAGAGGATTTATTGGGGAACTGCACTGCACAAAATGCTGCAGTCCCCCCTCCTCCTCTGCCTTTTCTTCCTGTCTGAGGTATGGAAGCCTTATGCAAAACCATCTGTTCTTTAGCTGATGCATTATGTGCCCCTTTTAGGTCATAAACCCTTTTAATTAACTGAAATCACTCCACAAATTCAATTTAATCGCTGATTTTGAAGAATTTAGAAGCTATTATATCAGTATTATAGAAGCTATTATATTAGTCCGGACTGCTTGAGTCAGTGATTGTTTTTGGCTTTTTCAATCCCTCCCTCTTTTTTCCCTCTCTGTCTTATTTGTGTACACTAAGCGACTCTCAGCTGAGTTGCTCATATTGGCGTCTGTTGTGGAATAGCACTAAGGGGACAGAAAATGAGGGGCAGAACAAATTAACAGCACAAGGACGCTTGCGCGCACAAACATGCACACAAAAAACGCCATGTCACAGCACAATAAATTATGTTAAAAATAAAATGATGCTGTGCTAGAGACTATCCGTTTCGTGAACACATGCACAAACTATATGTTATACTCTGAAGGCCAATAGTCAGACATTGACCTCTGCTTTAAAACTTATCAATGCTCTGACTGTTGAGAACAGAAAGCTATTTAAAAGACAGAACGAAAGAGAGATAGAAAGGGCCTTAGAAGACTCATTTTACAGTGACAGCATTGAGCTGTACATGACTATATTCTCATATCTAGTACTAACAGTATTCTTAAGATAGTTATATCCCTACACCCCCCACACCCACCCAGCAGCCTCGTCTCAGCTCTCGTTAAAACCTAATTAATAAAAGTGCCCTCTCCGGTTAATTACCATCCCTTTATAGTCCCCCATTAAGTACTCAGGGAATGAAGCCGGAGAGGGATGGGATATAATTGTGTTAAACCAAACCACACATGAACTTGATGGAAACTATTCTTAGCAGTGGGAAAGAATGGAGTATGGTGACAAGAGAGAGAGAGAGAAAGAGAAACAGAGGGTGAAACGGGGTCAGTTCAGGTGACTAGTAAAGGTCACACTATAGGAATAGGGGTTGATTTTTTTATGGGTGCGAGATCAGGGAAAAGCATCAGCTTTAAAGAGGGAGAGTGAATGGTGTATAATAAACTGGTGCCCATAAGATGTTGGCAAATAAAGGTGGGAGGAGAAAGGGAGGGACCAGAGGAACGTGAGAGAAATATAAACGAAACAAACTGAAAAGGTGTAACTGCCTTGTGAAGTTAAGATACACCAAGGAAGAAGCTTAGAAGTTTTATTCCAAAGTAGTGTAAAGTATTCACATGAGATACAAGAGGTGGCCAGAGCTCCATTCATTAGAAATGCTCAAGGAGTTTTCTATATATCTGAATGCGCACTGATGTTGCCAAAAGAAATGAATGGCAAAGGCGTGGCTACCTCTTTAAAATAAAATGAAATAAAATAGAATAAAGACAGCGGTCTGGTTCACAGGAAGAAGTCATGTAGTGGGCTGACAGATTTTCATGCTAACACAGTGATAAGAAACCTACTTATTTCACCGCGTGGGAAAACAGACGTCAAAATTATGGGTCACGGGACCTTCACAGTTCAATTTAATTAATGTGGTGACGGATCAAAATGTCATGCATTGAGGAAATACACATCCCGAAGCTTGCAGACGTGCAAAGTGTCGAAAACAAAAAGTAATCCTGACTACTTGTTGAGTTAACTGGCAGAGAGTACAGGCCGGATAGGCATCAGCCCACCGGGTAAACAAACAGACACATTAAGAATGAAAGAAACATTTTGTCACACAAGATCACGACACAGACACACAACACAAACACCTATGAGAAATACTTACTCGCTCTGGGTCTGGCTCTGGTCGCTTGCGGGCAGTGTGTGTGTTATTGAACACACACACATGAACACAAACTGCACACAAATGTTACGTGGATCTAATGTCTGGTTTGACTGAAACGACTGATCCTCTCGGCGTGTGGTCCGAATGACCTAACGCTACGATGTACTTTTTATAAAAATGGCTACGGTTTATGAATAATGTAACATATCCTTGCTACATCAATTGCCAGTTCAAAACAGCGCACGTTCACTTCTTCTTCTTTGGTAATATAAAAGACTGGCTTACGAAAAATATCTATACTATGTCTCGCCTCTAACACTCTGGTTCCTCCAATAAATTATTCCAGTAACATACATGGGTGATACTGATGTCCTTGTTCTAATATCCAAATTTCTATTCCTAATGTTTTTGCATTCCTGATATTTAATAAAGCTTGTGTTGATCAATTACTTTTTATTCCCTAAACGAAACAGTCTGCCCAGCATGAACGACACGAGCAGCGGGGAAACACCTTTTCTCTCTCTCTCTCTCTCTGTTTATTCTTCATGCACTCACTCTTATTAGCAGTCTATCTCTTTCTTCTCAGTTTAAGCATCCTTTTCTTGCGTGTCTTCACCTGTTCCCGTTGTCCACTGTTACAATTAACGAAAGCAGGTCTTTAGTTGCAGACTGAGGTGCCTGTTTCATGCCGAACAAGCACCATGACGAACACGACTCGAAATTTTGTTCCTTAGACTCTCTGTCCTATTTCGTCCACCCGTTTATTCCCTCCCTCTTTTTCTCAGCCGATGTTTCTGTTTAGGTAAACGATGTTTCTGTATTCCCAAACAATTTAGTCTCTAATCTAATGGTGACACGGGATCCCTCTGTGTTTTCCCTCCCTTCAGTTCTTTAAAGGGAAAGGTGGCAGCTGATGCCCCCTCCCCAAACCCCACCCTGTGTCATTTAACCATCTGCATGCCATGAAGCAAACCTGTCGCTATTTCCAGCATTGCTACGTGTTTACACTAGTTATGTCTTCAAAGGTGCATGAACATTTTCTAAACCCATCATTTTATGTAAAATTATTCAAATAAAAATGATCATTAGTTAACTAATGAACACTAAAAGAAGTAAGTCTAAAATCCACAGTGGATGTTGGGGGTGCGGCTATATTCCTTTAATATAGAAATTGATAGGACGCCCAAACATGAAAATTTGTGCAGATTGGTTCAGATAAATTTTATGGATCAAATTTGATGGACAAATTCTCAAAGACTGATATTTAGCTGTTTGAAATGTTTTATTTGAAATTATAAACATGAAAATGATGCAAAGAGTGGAACATGTTAAGTGCCTATGTACAGATGTACAGTACAGGGCCAGTCTGAGTTAAGTCTTTTAGTCAGTGGTTGTTTCCAGGGGTCATAAATTACCAGTTGTGGTATTATTGTGCTAAACAAGACAATGCCATTTGTATTTGTGTATTTGTCTGTGTGTCAGAGACAAACACTGGCCATAATCTATATATGCAGAATTGTGTAGAATCAGATTTCCTGGAGTGAAAAATTAATCTAGAAAGTCTGTTATGCCAGCAGACTGTGAATAATTATTCTGTCTGAGACCAACTGTTTGTTATTAACCTTTTCTCCATACCATTTTTTCTGCTTCAAGTTAAACTTTGATAGTTGTTTGATAGATAAATCTTGCCTAGCTTTTGCCTTCACCTGTTCCTCATTTCTACCCAACTTCCATATATGGCCTTAAATCAGTCATGATCTCTCTCTCTCTCTCTGGCATGTTGCCGGAGGCAAAGCTGGGGGAGGAGAGCAAGATGTCGAGAGAGCCAGTGGGTGGAGGAAACTGACGAGGGGACAAAATTCAGACTAATTTGCAATATTCTGCCAAATTTTTATTTTATTCCCACTATCACCTTCTTAGTTTTCTTTCAGGCTTTTGTCCAATCATGAGATCGTGGTGTAGGCTAGTGGTTGAGCATACACTACTATGCAACCTTCGTGGGTTGCCTTGGTGTGCAGCCAACTACATCCTCAGCATTATTTCTGTCTCTCACTCTCTCCCTGGTCTTCCCTCTTTACTTGCAGATTTGTTTTTTAGCTTTCTGTAATTTTCTAAAATGTTTTAAAGCCTTTCATATAAATGAATGCACAGGCACACACCCACTAAAGAATGCCAAATACAAACACCCATATATGCATACGCTAAAGGTCAATAAATCAATAATGTCTCAGCCAATCACTGTTAACATGTTTTTGTTCTCCATTTATTACTGACCATCTGAGTGACAAAAGGAATAAATGACAAAATTGATGAAAGCATTTTAAGTTGGAAATCATCAATTCATTTCATTGACTTGATCTGATTATTGCAGCACTTAAAACCAAACAATCTACCCCTATGCTGTCTATTTTCTTATACCATAGACATTTTGTTTTTTCCATATGTCTGATTCTCTGTGCTATACATTTTGGGGACACTTAGAATGTCTAGTAACAGATGTCCCCCACCATCTTCTTGCTGTTTCACCACACTTTGTGCAGGTGAAGGTAATGATAGTGCAGGCACAGGTGCAGTATAACTATTCACATACAGGCTGCTTTTACCCCTGTGAGACAAAGGGAGAGGTGGGCAAGGCAGTCGAGGTTGACATGATAAAGTGGATGGAGCTTTGTGAGCAGGAAGTCGGCTGTAAGCTCCACTCTTGGTAAGGATTCCATTAAAGGTAGCTGCATCCATTACCGAACAAGGAGTCAGATCTGACCTGAAAAAGAGAATTATCAATGACTAATAAAGAGCAAGATGAATTAGTGGTCGGAGAAGGAAACAGAAGGGGAACGTCCCACAGAGAACAAAGCAAATAAAAAAATAGTACATTGCAGAAAACTTCTAGTGCTTTTGGGTCCATTATCTTCTTGCTTTATTACTGTGGTGACCATTCACTTAGCTCACGTATTACTTTGTCAATAGAAACACTTTGGGATGTTGTATGGCCACTGAAGCTATAGTTCTACATTCCTTAGCACAGAGAGCTTCTTCACTCATGTAAAACCACTGCTCTGTCAATAAAAGAACCTCTTCTAACCACCTAAAGGCAGGAAGAACATTTAAGTGCTCTTTACATTCTGTGTTCTAAACTATTAAGTCAGCACATGCAAACCTAACAAGTAAAACATGACCAGAGATCTTTTATACACTGTCACAGATAAACTTGCTATGAAGAAGTGTGTGAATTAGTGTCAATATGTGTTTGTGACCTTCAGTGTGGCCCACCAATCAAGAGCTGACAAGGTTCAGGAGACCAGGTCAGAAGATGAGATGAGCTATGCTTCATTAAATCATTTCAATCCTTCTGCAGCAGGCAAACATAAAAAATGAAGAATCCCTCTAAAGGTCTCCATACATCACATCCAAAGCTGGATGATATTTAGTTATTGAGGTTTAAGCCTAATAATAATAATAAAGAGACTTAAAGGATCATGCTGTGGGAAGTTCTGATCTTGATAAGAAAAGATGATATATATATGATCCTCGTATGTGTAACTGACCCATGAGTGTTTTGCTTAGAACATCTGATAATGTGCAGAGTAATGTGAATTGATTGAACAGTGGGCATCTACACAGAGTTCCTCAAGAGTCAGGATGTACTTTAACTAATGATTCACTACAGGCCAGATCATAGATTTACATTGCCCCTGAAGTTATTCCAGTGGATGCTGCACTCTAATAGGATCCACAGAGCAGATTACTCAAGTGGAGCTTTACTCTCCACTTGCATATAGAGAATGAATTAGATCTACAAACCCTTTGATCTCTGTCATCACTTTTGAGAAGCCACCACTGCTGACCTCAGATCAGCAGCCTACACCTCCCTCTGGTGGTGAGGAATGTTACCTGTTAAAGTACTTGAAGTCAGCCTTGGTTGTGCTACAGACTGGCTCATGTCCAAGTGACTTAGCCGTATTCAGCTGTCTGTATAGTGCCTGATTAAAATGAAGAGAGGTATGAGTCATTCCATCAGCTCAGAAGCTCTAGGGTAGATAAAGCTGCTGTCGGCTGAGATTTGCTGAGTCTAAATAGCTTTGACAGCCATCCATTACAATACTTAGCATGAATTTGCATTTTTTAATATTAATGTACACTGAATGTAAAATTTTATTAAAAAAATACATTTCTCTATTCTTCACTCACAAAATGGTTCACATGTCTTTCTAAACCCACTTTTAGTGTGCAGTTCTAGTCTAAACTGCATTTAATTTATTTTATGTAACTTATTATATTGGTTCATACTGCATGAGTACCATTTTGCATGTACGTTACAATTTATTTCATAATAAATTAATTTATTGCATCAATCTTATATGTGCCTATAATCTTCAGCCTGGTTATCTCACCTGCATCATGCTATGGTGCTCAGCCAGAGGTTCACATGCTGTTGACTGACCTCTGTAGCAGTCCTGCATCTCACTGATGGGTTTAGAGACAACCCTTACTGCTAAACGATCCCTGAGCTGCAGAGCAAACACACACACACACACACACACACACACACACACACACACACAAACATCTAAAAACATACAGGTTCCAACAAAATCTTTGGACTGAAAATGACTCCAAAGTAAACCTCTTTCACATACATACACATCTCACCCTTTGGGCCAGCTCATTGAGGAAGTGTGTGGTCCAGTGCGGTGAGGCTTTAGAATAGATTTCATTGTACAGTGGTCCAGTCAGTGGCTTTCTGTCATGCTCAGTGTGTGAGGTGAGAGAGAAGTGAGCAGAGGCAGGCACTCTGTTCTGACGGCGAAGGACTGGTGGAAGAGGGGCATTCTGGGCAGTGACAAAAGGTTTAACAGTATAGATCACTTACAGATGATTTACTTGCACTACTTCTGTTATGGCAGTAGAAAATGTACTATGGCACACTAACAGACTATTTGACCAGTTAACCAAAAGGTTAGTCTAGGACTGTAAGACTGGGATCTAAGACATACAATTATATATAGTCTCTTTTTTAATGGTCAGGAATTAGTTAGTTTCCAGCAAAATTGACAACATTGAAAAAAAGTGACAACATTGAAGTGACAACAAGTGTAGTAACTATAGTTACCGTAGTACTTTTCCAAAGGTTTATCTTAAAGGTAGGGTAGGCAATTTCAGAGAGATTCTAGCAATATCAAGCAAGCATTGAAAGCATAAGATCTCGCCCTCCCTTCTGAGCGCTTTCCAAAGTGGGGCGTAATATCATTGCATTCGGACCGAATGTAATGATTGGACAAATATTTCATGGTCCTGCGTCTTCCACAAAAGATTGCTAAGATTGTTATCAGGATGTAAATAGACTTTTAACATGCATTACTAAAAAAATGTTTCTGGAAAAAAGGCCTTTAAGAAACTCGCACTTACAAAAGAAACAACGATAGTTGGTACACCAAACTTGATCTTGTCACTCGCCTACCTTGCGTGTGTTTAAATTCAGCGGCTGAGGTGGCATAAACAAGTGTCCAATGTTTGTGCTGGTTTGCCGGATATTACGTTTCTGGATATCCATCTCCTTGTGCACTGTCACAAAACTGAAAATAAACGACCAAATAGATGCGAGCCCTTTACCTCGACAAATTAGACAGGAGTCACAGATATAGATAATGTTTAGAGATAGATAATGTTACAATGTCAAGACTTCTACTATGACTACGCGTTGCTATGGAAACGTGGGCGAGTCTTCACCAAGGTTATTGGTTTCACACTGTCATAGAAAAATACAAAACAGAGTTTAAATCCGTCTTAAAAAATCAATAAACAGAAAAATTTTTTTAGAGTAAGCATAGTTACTTTTGTTAAAAAACAGTTACTGCAACTGTAACTAATAGCTCGTCTCCTTCAGGGTCACTGTGAAAGCTTGCAGGATATTTCTGCCATAATATTTGTTGACTTAAAGACACCCTTAACAAATGAAATACCCAAATTAACATAAAAGCATAAAAACAATATCCCATGAATAACAGTGACCACACAAAATTAACTCACCAGACGATTAAATGTAATAGTTGGTTTTAATGTATGAATAAATATATAAATAAATCAAAAGAAATTAAAGCATTGAACACAGTAGCTATGGCAGCACAAAGCCACTTATAGCAACAGACTTTCATGACAGTATTCATACCACCTATTTGAGTATGAAGTGCTTAGAACAGAACAATCTTTTCATTCTGGAGGTGTCTTGAACAGTGTTTGTGTACTCCTGATGTCATTTTTACACAGCGTACAACACATGGCACAAGAATACTTATATGAATGGAATGCATAGCTTCAACACAGAAGTGAATAAACAATGGTCTATATAGACACCATCATGCCATTACGTTCAACAATAACATCCTACACTAAAAGACAACACCCCACATGTACAAATACTTTGTGCTATTTGCACAATTCAATAAATGTTTAAAGCTCTCTTATGTGCTAACAGACACACAATCCCTCTCAGCATATCACAGGGTGCAGGTTTCACATCAGAATAAAACAGAAATTAGATTCAGACAGACCAGATGCACTATGCAGACTCTCCCTGCACATGGCAAGGGAAAATAGTATATTTGAGGTCTACATTTTTTGAGATCATTCCACTAACATTTAAGTAACATATCTAAGGGTAGTCTACACTGATCTCCTCTGGGTCTTCTGTCATCCTACGGGTGGGAGAACAGCTCAGCAGGCCAGTCTGAAGGTAAGATCGGTTAACCCCTTGACTCCAAAGACCTGCAGGAATGAATAGAATATGAAGGAGGGAGATTTCAAAAGACAAGTAGATTATTGTACAAGTTTGCTGTTAAAAGGCCTTCAAACAATAAATGCAAAAATGTATTAAGCATCCAATCTAAACAGATTAAAACATGATGAGAAATAGAAATTAACAGAGAAAAATGAAAATTCTCACGAGTAGCTGGTATGTTGCTGGCGTCTCCTGGCACTTCTCATCTTCTCAAATCTGGCTTCCATCTCTTCTAGGACTTTAGGGGTGTAACGCACCACTAGCTTCACTGAACCCTGTGCCGCCTTTAGCAACTCTACAGCTTTCTCATGGTGCTCTCCCTCTACACTCTACACAATGATTAAATAAAGACAATCTTTAAAGTCAGCTGCAAACATGATATTAAGAAACAAATGTTAACTCATTAACAAATAAATCCATACTAAATCCACGCCCAGTTCAAAATGATTAGAGCTATGAATTATGAATCTCACAATGTAAATGGACATACCACTCCATTAACAGACAGCAGTTGGTCTCCTCTCTTCAGACCCCCTTGTCGGTCAGCAACCCCACCTGGGATGACCCTGGAGATGTAGATGGGAGAGTTTTGTTCTTTTCCACCCATAATGTTGAAACCCAGCCCCTCATCTGTCTTGGGGAGTTCCACAACTCTGGGGTGTGCATGACCTTCACTGGCTGCGAATGCTGCTACTGTGGCCTGGAAAACAAGGTGAAAGATGACAGCATGTATTAAAACAATTGTTGTTGTTTGTGTTTAGCATAGAGGCCGAGGTTGTGACAAACTAACCTTGGCGGTGGCTTGTGCTCGCACCTCAGGCCCACCTACAATGTCCAATGTGTCATACAGTTGCTCATACACCTAAAGATAATGGAAGAGCCATGTAAATCCAACTACACAGTGAAAAACCATTTGCAGTGACATTGTAACACTTCATAATAACTTTAAATTATTAAAATGAACAAAAATGTACATTTTATATAAGGTTTACAGATCATTATGTGCATTCAAATACCTGTAATTTTAATCAACTTTAACTATTCAGTACTTCTGCTAAGCATTCAATAATTTTTTTAATGATGTTATAAAAAATGTGCAAAGAACAGTTATTCTTGTGCATTATTACATGGCTATTAACTTAATAAATGTGTTAAAGGACATAGATAAATATTTAAGATTTTATTATGGTCAATTTAATTTAATTAAGTGGGAAGAGACATGAAACTAGCAAAGCAAGATAATCAGGGTCTAAGAAAATTGTTCACATTATACAATTAAGCAGTTGTTATATTCAACTACAGAACACCAGGCTTGACCAATCAGAGTCAAGTATTTCAGACAGCCGTGTAATAATGAAAGTTATTGTAAAGTCTTTCCAGCAAAGAAGGGTTAGGACAGGGAAGGGGAACAGAGAATAAACCTTTTCTAACCCTTATAAGCAGTAAAAAGTCAAGGACATCTGCAGGACATTAGTGAAAAGTGAAGTCTCTAATTGTACAAGTTGTGAACAGACTATATTTCTGGAACTCTTCAATCACAAGTCAAGAAGTTTGATGTGGGGGCTAAAGTGAGATGTTTCTTAGAGACAGTGAAGTGAGTCATTCAGTGCAGCACAGTTTTGTCATTGAGCAAACACCATGTGTGTGAATAGTGAATAAGGCATAATGCTGTCTTTTACACAGTGGTGACATCATTTCTGCATTCCCACACATCTTTATACCTAGCTATTATTCTCCATTTGTATTCTGTGAAATCAGGACAAGAGAAAGATCAGTTATCAAACTAAAATGCAATAGCTCACAAAACACAGCACTGAGTTACATTACATTTATGTATTTGGCATTTTGACACTTTTAACCAAAGCAACTGACAGTGCATTCAAGGTAAACATTTTTATCCATCTGTGTGTTCTCTGGGAATCTAAGCAATGATCTTAGTGTTACCAGCACCGTGATATCTACCATTTCTAACATCATAAATACAAATTTACAAAGTGTTTTGTTTAGTAAACACCCACCATGCTGCTTTGTTCATTTAGCTTCAAAACAAAGGCAACAAAATGCAGCAAGCAGTCACAAGGGAAGATTTATGTGATCTTTATGTCTGAAGGACCTTTACCTCTCTGATGGCAGCACAGAATTTGCTCTGTAGGACTCTCTGGAGAGCCTGGAGTTTAGGAGGGGGAAGTTCACCACTCCTTTGTAGTCGATCCAACAATTCTATCACTCTGCAAATATCTGGAAAAAAGTAAAATATAAAAGAAAAATCTATCCCTAAACCAACAGAAATGACTTAAAACATTATCTTATGGTACGTATATAAGTTTGTTTTAAGACTTTATAGTGTAAAAGAAGCCGTTTTATGTTGTATGTGTTAATATTATATAATATTATTATAATATTGTTGTCATCACCTGAATTTGGTCTTTTCAGGTTAGATTTCATTTAATGATTTAGTTTTCTGATGTATTCGCGTAATGGTATAAGATCCTTGTAAAGAATAAACATGTCTAAAACAGGGACGCGGTGGAAATAACATGCTTCTATACAACAAACTGTGTAAATAAAACAATCAACTTTCATTTAAATAAGATCCAAGTTAAAAATGTCGAGCGCTCCCTACAGGGGACATCCATTCATTCATAGGCACACCTGATCAACCGACTTATGAACCAATTACAACACTGATAAAACCACATGCCATATTTCTAAGATATCACAAGCTGCATTCCTCTATTGGGACCCAATGGACAGAAGTAGGTAAATAAATTACCTCTTTCTAAGCAAAGCGGTTCCGTCATCGCCGCCATGTCCACATCTTTCCCCGTATGGTAATACGATGACATCATGAAGACCGTTTGCTGCAGTAGAGGACTTAACCTCTCTCAACGCCGTTTAACAATATGATCAGAAGTAAAAGCACAACAGCTTTCTTTTAGAAACAGAAGGAAATGCTTTTTATGGTTAAATAAACGTGATGCGCAGCTGTACGGCGAGAGTACTGACGTTTCGGCTACGGTGCTGAGAGGAGCGAGTAGACCGTCTCTTATACTGGGCAGCCGCTCACTGAGTGACGCAGTACTCTACGTCAGAGGCGCGGTCATACAGCTACAACAGTACGATTGATGTAAAAAAAACAAAACAAAAAAATCCAAACAATAGATATAATGAAACAGTCACACTTTGGCAATAAGTAGTATTTATTAAAGAACAGCAGAACCAATGCGACCAGATAGAGGCTCAGAAAGAAAATAAGAGCAATTTTTGTGAACCCATGACAAGCATTCCTGTTTTAAAATCATACTGTCAACTTTTTCTACATTTACGCCTTCAGTAAAACTAGGGGTCACTGTTCAATTTACAAGATAGCCACTGATTGGACCAAATATAAAACAAATGTACATGAACAAATAAAAAATTTGAAGAGAAGCTAGTAGACCAATACAAAATGAACATTGTACGTATTACTTTTAACCCAGAAATGACTCCCGTAGTCCACAAACAACATCTATGAAAATAGGCATAACAGTATCAAACAACCATTTGACAATTACCTCTTCTTTACTGAATAATCTACTGTGTAATAAAACACTGAGTGCTTCAGTCAAGAGATCTCTTCCCAGCAAATCAGTTGATCAGAGTTGACGTAGCACAGGGAATTCAAATGTGTTATATAGCTGGGTATTTAGTGAATAATGACAAGCTCCAAAAATAAAGTTTGTTTGATTCAAAATAAAAAAAGCTCACAGTTCAACTACAAACATTTGTGTCCTATTAGGGAGACACTAAAGTCTCTGCGATCGCTGTCTGTAGAACAGTATAATACTCACACACTGCGAATACATAGTGCAAGCAAGGTTGGAAGAGGCATTAAATAATGGTTGAGGGGGAGACATCTGTGAATCAATTTAACATTACAACTATATCATACACAAAACCTCTCGCACTTTCAGTACTCCTCCCCCTGAGCCTCCATCCTGTAGCCGTTCTCATTGGAGACATAGCCCTCTCCTGACTGCATGGAATCCTGATCCATCATCATCATTCGCATCCCATCCTGTGACCCTTCTTCTGATTGTGGTGGCACTGGTTCCTCACCTTCCTCGCCTCCATTACCTGTAACCTCCTGATCGCCTGAGGACAACACGTGTCTATCCTCCCTTCGTTCTCCGCGTTCCCGATCACGCTTGTGTTCCCGATCCCTGTCTCGGTCTCGTCTTCTATCCCGATCCCTGTCTCTGTCTTTGTCTCTGTGGCTACGCTTTCTGTCTCTGTCTCTCTCCCTGTCTTTGTCTCTGTCCCGACCCCTCTCCTCTCCTTCTGGCCCTCCATCTTCACCCCGTCCTGGTTCACCACCCAAGGTGTCCTCTATGCCCCTCTCTCCCCCTTCTGGTATCATACCATCTGCTAGCCCGCCCACGCCTTCTTCACCTCCTTCCACACCTTTCCCTCTCTCTCTGTCTCTCTTTCTGTCCCTGCTTCTGCTTCTCCTCGTCTTGCGGTCTCTCTCTCTGTCCCGGTCTCTACTCCTTTCTTGACTGTCCCCAGCAGCACCTCGCTCTCTTTCTCTGTCTCGACGGCGGCTGCTGCTGCTACCTTCCTCTCCTGGAACCACTGCACCTCTCTCACGCTCACGGGACCTGGTACGTCTGCGTCTTTCTCGAGAACGAGAGCGTCTGCGTTCTCCACGCTCCTTCTCTCGGTCACGATCACGACTGCGATCCCTGCGTTCACGATCCCGATCACGGTCGCTGCAAGAAAACAGACTGGTCAGGTTCTGACTGGAAAGTACCCATCTACAAACATGATCGGATTCCAAACTCACCTTCCAATTGGCCGGTCATCGTAGCGGGAGGAGTCATCTCTGCCAGAGTGCTTGATGTTGACATCTGCACCTCCTCTCCTTGTACCACCAAGACCTCCACCTTAACAGCAACAAACATTTACAAAATTGTAGACAGAGCTTGTTTAAAGTCATTGATATTCATCACTTCATAAAGACAGCAGGCAGATGTATCAATTACAAATAAAAATGCAGTTAACTCCACAAATGAGTGAACACAGTTTACGTTCTCAAACATTTTTTCCAGGACAATAAAGCTAATTTAATTGCATCGATACATTTTTAAACTACGTTCTGTAAAATAAGTTGTGTCATTGACCTAGATAAATCTAAAAAGAGAATACTTGAACAAGAGAGAAGTAAATACCAAGTCGGCGGGGGTGCCATCCCTTCACTGTTCGTCCTCTTTCAACATCAACAAGTACTCTACGTCCATCAATCTTTTTACCATCTGCATGCTTGTAGGCAGCTACAGAAGATGATAGATGAGCAATAGAGAAGCAGAGATAGAGGGATAAAGGGCATAAAGGGAATAGAGAAAGAAAAGGTGGACAATGAGGAACAAGAATACACACAACAGTATTGCCTGCTACATACCTTGAACTTAGGATGAACTCCATTCAAAACTATCTACACACGCTTACCTCAGAATGGATAAGATACCAGGACTGAGATAAATCAACAATGCTGCCATCAGTTAAAAAAATGCTATTCACACATTCATTTTGGCTTGAGGTGCAGTGGTGTGTAGACTACAGTTACGTTTACAAAAAAAACCCAGTACAGAGCATCTACATTCATAATTTCCATCATAACTGTATTTAGTAGATCTTGCATGGGTTTACGCAAATGTTAAAAAGATAAATCCTTAAATTTAGCAAAAGAAAATCAAAATGAACTTGCTTTTTGCAACGCCACTTAAAATAAAACCTAAATTCTGAATCATTAACAGTGTCCACTCAGAATAAGACGAAATAAAACTGCTTCAATGCAAATATAAATTTATTAGAGAAGCAACAAGTTACAGTCGTAAATTATGTAAACACTTGTACACCAAACACTTAAAAACCAAAGGCTAATCTGTCTGCTTTAACTAGAGACTAACATTAGTCAAGAATAATTAACCTGAATGGAAAATTTGGCATTGTCCTGACATTCAGAAAGAAATATGACCAAAAACATACTGCGATTTTTTATTTAACAGTGCTTCTATCCAACTGGATCATAAAAACAAAGCAAGCAATGTAATTATGAGTGTACGCACATGAGTACTATACTCATGCACATATACTCAGTTCCAACACCTTGTACCACTCCAAATTTTAAACGTGTGCCACAATGTAATATATTGATACCATTCTTTGACTAGAAATGGCACTTGGTGAATGCAGTTAAAATAAAAGCCACCCAAAGTCTCATTCACACAGACAATCACATTCATGCATACTTTCTATGAGCAGCAAAGCACTGAGGAACACACACACACACCTTAAAGTACACAAAGAAAAAAACAAGCTTTGTAGAGTTTTACCTCTTTTCTTTTACTAAATTAAAAAAAATGCACTTCTAGCATAACATTTAAACAAGATGTTAAGACGAAACTGACAAATATCCTTGGGTCCTTCTCCTACTACACAAGTCTAAGCCCAAGTGTTTTTCTTTACCTCTTACCATATTACCTGAAGATGCTATCTTACCATTACACCTGGCCAAGGATGGACTTCCTTGATGGAAAACCCCACGGCAATGTAGCCTGGCGATTCCAGTTGCCTCGAATTAAAATGTCTCGGTATATAGAAAGAATTTGGGGTCAAAAAAATTGGGAAACCTTCAATCAAGGGATCCAATTCTTCAACGAGATTTGATGAAATCCACGAAGCTATTCTGGTCTGCACATGAAGTTCAGTTTAAATCTATCATGAGGGCCTTACCACCAAACCCTCAAGATCTTTCACATACACCTGCCCTGACATCTCAACCAGAGGGCCTTACCAACAACCCTCAGACCACTGTAACTCAACTAGAGGGCCTTACCAACAACCCTCAGACCACTGTAACTCAACTAGAGGGCCTTACCAACAACCCTCAGACCACTGTAACTCAACTAGAGGGCCTTACCAACCACCCTCGTTTTTATCTAACTTTTGTCAGTAAACAGAGGGCCTTACCACAACCCTCATCCATAAACCTCACAAAGAAGATCAAACCGCTTTTACTTTATTTAGAAACAAAATGGTATAAAGTGTTAACATTCATGTTAAAGGATGTTAACCACATTGATTCAATATCAAAATGGTGGTGCCCATTTTGTTGCTTTTGGTCCACTGGGTGCTGCACCAAAAAAGTAACAGGCCCTAAACTACATTATAGTTCTGTGGGGCATAGAAAGGTTGCTCTCCACAAAGCTCATCTTGATAATGGCAAAGTACAGCTAAATGGCAGAATGTAATTTCGCTCCTGTGGATCAAGTGCTTAACAGAAGAACTAGATAAAACAAAGCTGTTTGAACTTTAAATTATGTAGCCATGTTCTATGCAGGGATTTTAATATCCAAAGCCTTGGTTAACCTATTCTATTAAAGCCAATTCCAATCTAATTTAAGCATACATAGCGTGAACATGAAACAGTGTGGGTTATGCTTTTCTGTCAAATTGCATTAGCATTACAAAATAAACCACTGGTGCCAGGTTTGCATTTGTCTACAGATCAGATGACTTGGCCTTAGTCCATTCCAGCTCAGCATCATAAGTAACAAAAGACATCATACATGCAAAACCACATTTAAAACTTACCAAAGTGCAAATGTGCAGTGTGGGGGGGGGGCTTCACACACAAATCAGGATTACCTGTGGCATTGCCACAATGATGTGACACAACCGCATTCGTTTTTACAGGTGACTATGTTTGCAAACGTGCTCTTTACAGTCTCAGTTCAGGATTACTCTTCACCATACGATTGCACTTGTATTAATACCATGGCTTTAATAGAAAAGATTAACTACAGGCTCTAACTCAAGAAAACTGACCGGAGCCACGTTCCATAACAACTGGCAGCCCTACACTTGACCCTAAAATCTGGGCACCTTCTATCGACCTACAATTAGATGAGGGGTGTAAAGAAATCTTACCCATCATACAAACCCATCATACCAACCATATACTGAGCTGTGGTAGTAGGGTGTAGATGTATCAAAACCATCATCATGTTCTGCAAGCCAGCTCTGGCCAATAGCCATCAGAGATAGGCGGCTGCAGTAGCAATGAGAACAACACACAATTAATAAATAGCAATGACTCGCTCTGCAACACTACAGTCATAAAAGCCTCTGTTGAACTGAGGTATGAGGAAAATAGCCTTTAGATGAAATGCTGTTTGTGCACCAAACGTATTCAGGTGTGTAGTGAACGGGTCACCTTTTCACTACAGAGGGCCTTAGCCTTTAGCTTACCATCAGCGCTCCAGCCGGAAACACACTCTGCTATGTCACACTGCCTAAACATTAGAGATGCCATAGAGTGGCAACATTCATCAGAATGTATGTTGGGCTAACACACAGCCACACTCCGCTTTCCCCCCACCTTCCTTACACAGCATGTGCCACACAATCACACTTACAACCAATTCAACACACACAGGGGTAAGAAACAGGAACATACTACAAACACACAGATATGGATAGGACTGACAGGCTGTCATTCACAAACACACAAGCACAAATGAATTTTTGTAACTTGGCTTTTACAAAGATACATATTCTTATTTATATTGTTTGCCATACCACTATATTTATGGGGCACTATATTACATTTTGATTGGCTGGCTGCACCAGTTTGTGGTCACTAAGGAAAAATGGAACAGAATAGATGGACTGTGACCATAGGTTTTAGAAACACTAACTAAAAAGTTGCTTGTATAAAAGTTAAAATAAATGTTGTTTGACATCTTTAGTAAGCTGAAAGACAGCATAAGGTGCAGCCTTTCCAAAGCTTGCTTTGAGTAATTTCTTTAAAAAAAGAAAAGGTTTAAAGAAAAATGAGATGTCTTGGTTACTCACAGTGCATGTCTCTCTCGTGTTCGTATTCAATAAATGCGTAGCCTCTCGGTTTTCCAGTTTTCTTGTTGTACACAATGTAGATCTAATAAATTGAGACAGGTACAAGGATGAGACTGATTAAAGTAGACGAGACATACAGATTACATGCTCAACAAAACTTACCCGTTTAATAGGACCATAAACTTCAAACTCACGGCGCAGCTTGGATTCTGTGGTGTCATAATTCTGCATAAAAAATAAACACTGTTTAAGTTTTAAGTCTTCTAGATAGAGCTTGAAACAAATATATCAGCTCTTGTTAGCTGACATGTAAACAAAACAACAATACTCACAATTCGAGCCACAAACAAGGTCTTAAAGGCATCTCCCTGAGCATTAGGATCATTGTGTGGGTCCCCTGCAGAGAATAACAAATAGGTCAAAACTGTTTTTTATACAATCCTGCTTTAGTTCAATTGTTAGTGGCTCTGATACTTACATTGCTTCAGTTCTGTTTCCACCACAACTTGCCTCCTTTCCATCTTCTCTCTCCTCTGAAATTCAAATTACAGTGGTCTATGTTACATACAAACATTAATTGCACAAAATCCCTAATAATAGTAATTTCCACATAAGATAATAAGGACATGAAATCACTCTTTAACATAACCATCTTTAACAGAACCTGACTGAAGCACTTCTGAATAAAAGTGTCAATCACTATGTTATGTTTCCCATGCAAACTCCAAACATGAGTTAGCTTTGCAGACTTGGCTTGTCAGCTCTGAAGGCAAAATGTTCAATGCTCTCGTCCTTTGTAAATCGCTTTGGATAAAAAAAAAAGCACCTGCTAAATGACTAAATGTAAATGCCCTAGACTTCCTCACCTTCCGTTCCAACCTTTCCTCACGCGTCTCTGCTCTTGTGGGTGGTGGGGCATCTCTGGGGTCCTGACAAAGGAGAACAAAAACATTAAACAGGAACCCAATAGAATTATCACATTCTTTAGCAGTAACTAACCGACCTAACACTATAATCGGTAAGATTATCTAAAGTTTAAAATTAAGTTGCATTTTTGATATTGTTAGACATTGTTAAAATCTTAAAGCAAAGTCGTGCAGTACCTCAAAATGCCGAATGAAAGGGGCAATGCCGCAGTAGGGCTGGTTGTGATGTTTCTCATGGGGAAGCTTCTCCAGCTGAGGCAGGAACGGTATCGGATCCCGCGGGGCAAACAATGCCAGCAGGTTCGGGGGTAGAAACTGGGTCATTGTTCACCTATCAAAGAGACATTAAACGGCATTCATTCAATAACAACCTTTATTATGCGCAATAAACAGCAGGCCTGTACGGTTCCGTAGGGTAATTAATAAGAGATTTCAGTTCCTTTAAGACGTACAGTAAACAACCTGTCTACACTATTATACTTCAATTTAAAAAGCGTAAACAAAGTAACAATGTCTCGTTTTTTACTATTACTTTCGGCATCTACATAAAAACCAGCTACTCCTAAACGAGTCTTGGAAAGTTCAAGTAGCAGTGCAAGCTACCACTGTTAGCAACATACAAACATAACTCTATAGTTATAATTAATTATTATAGCATTTATAATTAACCCATCGCCTTTTTCTGCATTGTGCAAAATCCTGCTATGTAAACTAACGAAACGCATCACACAAATGAGAAAGTTAAAAGCTCGTACTACACGTCTATAAAGCAAAGCTAAATCCTGGTTAGCGTCAGCTCTACTAATTCAACAGGGAGTGAGCAGTTAATGAGATCAGAGATCGGCCTCACGTCTCATTTCACCTCACCTTCTCATGCACTTTCGACGAAAACTCCAATTTCAGCTCAAACCCTGCTGCGTGTGGCTGTGAAAATCCTCGTGCATGAATTTCTTAAATCCTTAAAGTAATTTTGAATGTATTTAAATATCCACACAATACCCAACGTGTTTCCTCGTCACGACGAACGAGTTGTTCCTTTCTTAAAATGGCGCGAGGCCGTAAACCACAGCAGCGTTTTACGACACACTACTCATGTTGATACTTGAGGATAAGGGGCGTGGTTACTTTCTACAAAATAAAAGCTCTCATTTTCGAGTAAACGCACGATATAGCAACATACTTGTAATATAAACCCATGCATCCTACATATATTTATGCAATACATTTACGTTAATGCATATGTAAATGAATATATATATCCTATACATGGCCATGCACAAACCGATTTTACTAAGCAATATACAAACACTAAACAGTTCACTAAACAAATGTGATGGTAAACACCAGTACTGTAGGAATGATCGAAGTAGCCTGTAGAAACAAAGTACGACAAGTACACTAATGTATAGAATAAACGTTTATTGTTGTTGCTCTGTTCGCAAGGCGTCTCGTATATGTTGTGAAAACGTACTGAATAATTCATGAACCAATCTGAACCAATTCCAATTCACCCAAACAACAGGAGGCACTGTGACCAATTTTGTTCTTATTTTCTCGATGGTGTTTTCATACGTAGTCAAAGATGGCGGAGTCCGAACAGTCCACAACAACCTGCAAATTTCTTTTCAAGAAATCAAACAAAAAATTTTCGGGACGTAAACGAAATGTTAGTGATAGCGACAAAGGTAATGAGTGCCTGTTTATTTCTCTGATAAACAAACGCATGCGTTGTCTGAGCAGTTGTTTATTCTGTAAGGTGAGCTTTACAGAATCTCTATCTCTATCTCTAACTGATCGTCTTTATTGTTGTTTGTTTATCAGACAAAAGTAGCGACGAGGATACCAGCGCTGTTGTCAGAAAGAAGAAAGCCCCTATTGCAAATCCCATGATTCAAAAAGTGTGTCTGTATTTCGTGTATTTGGTGAAATCATTTACTTGATATTCTGAAATTGGTGGTTTGAGATTTCTAGACGTAAACTTGCTAACATTGGTTTGGTGCTTCTGTGAATCCTCACGTTTTAATATACTGCACATCTAAATTTATAGACAAAGAAAGTCGAGAGGGAAGAAGTCACATCAAGTGAGAGTGAAGAAGACAAAAACGACAAGAGTGTGACGGTGGCTTACAAGTCTAAACGCTCAGCGGTGAGTCAGTGATTGTTAGATGCTCAATGTTCACAGTGTGATTGTCACATTTCTTATGATTTCCACATGATTGATAGCAAACCATAAATGAAGAACATCATCCAGCTATAGAAAAGATCTACTGAACCATTTGTCGAATGCATTATTGTGTGTGCATGTGTTGCAGAAACCAGAAGGACCAGATGATATGGGGGCCACTGCTGTATATCAGTTGGACACAGAGAGGGACAAAGACGCTCAGGCCATCTTTGAGCGCAGCCAGAAAATTCAGGAGGTGAGGAAGAATAATTTAATAGATGGTACTATATATATATATATATATGTATTGACATTGATGGGTGGCTATGATGTCTTCATCATACAGTGACACATCTGTATTTTATCTGTAGGAACTAACTGGTAAAGAGGATGATAAGATTTATCGTGGCATCAACAACTACCACAAATTCATTAAACCCAAAGATTCCACCATGGGCAATGCCTCCTCTGGTATGGTTAGGTGAGTCAGTATTTATGGTGAGCAATCAAGCAGCTAAGCATGTTTTCTGTGATTAAAAACAAAATGAACTGAAACACTATTTACAATTTGTGAAAACCATGTATCTGACAGAAAAGGACCAATCAGAGCCCCTGAGCACCTCAGAGCCACAGTGCGGTGGGATTACCAGCCTGATATTTGTAAAGATTATAAAGAGACTGGCTTCTGTGGGTTTGGAGGTGAGTTAGGAAATGGCAAAACATAACAGCAACTGATTTCAGGTTTACATTATTACTGGTGGGTGGTGTACAACAATTTCTTAACTGTTAACTTACGCCTTCCTGTACATCCTCCACAAGTTACCTGTAGATTGCTGGAGTTGCAAAAGTGCATAAACCTAAAAGAGGTTTATGTCCTCTTCCTTCAGTGACCTTGGAGAAGTTAATATGGAAGTTAATGTCTCTTAACTTAAAGACCCCATAGACTTTGTATTAACATTCGTCTTGGGTGATCTGATCATAGGGGGTCAACTCTGGTTACCGGGGTGCAAAATGTTTTGTGATCCAATTACTTACACCACTTCAGATACAGTCAGCACATTTATAGTGTTGATTAATTAAGATACTTAGTAAGATGTTTTTTTTTACTTTTGATTTATTTTTTTGAGACCCTACCGTCCAATCACAAATGGTCACCAGAGATGCATTTGAGATGCATCTGGTATAAACAGAGCAAAATAGAGGGAGTGACAGTCTACACGGCATGAGCACTTACATCTTGTTTTTTATCCTTAGACAGCTGTAAGTTTCTGCATGATCGCTCTGACTACAAGCACGGCTGGCAGATTGAGCGTGAGCTTGACGAGGGAAGATACGGTGCGAATGGTGAGTCATCTTTAGATACAGTAAATTCAAAACATGGGGTTTCTTCTTCTGTTTTACCTTCTGTACCATGATGGATTGTTCCTCTCACAGATGACGAGAACTATGAAGTGAGCAGTGATGAGGAAGATTTACCCTTCAAGTGTTTCATCTGTAGAAACACTTTTAAAAACCCCATTGTTACAAAGTAAGTCCAAAGCGCTGCATCAAGCCATGCCCAGTTTGAATTGCAAATGTTGTAATGCTATACAATAGCATGAATCTGAATTTGCACTTCACAATGTCACTATGTAAATGTCCAAACTGGATAGACGTTGCATTTGCATGTGATTTACACGCTTGACAAAAAACATCAATCTTAAGTACAATGTTTAAAAATTTCTTTCACAGGTGTCGGCACTACTTTTGCGAGACATGTGCTCTCCAGCACTACCGCAAATCTAAGCGCTGCTACGTTTGTAACCAGCAGACCAATGGTGTCTTCAACCCTGCCAAAGGTATTTGTCTGCCCACAAACCTTGAATTTGCAAATCCTGAAATGTAACTATGAAGTTTAGAGTGTTTGTGGTGTTAACAATCCTGCCTCTCTTAGTTATATTTCTTTGTCTTTCTCTTTCAGAGCTCATGGCTAAGATTCAGAAACACCAGGCAGCTGATGACCAGCCTCCATCAGATGAAGATGACTAGCATTGCACAGCCTCCCCTACCTGCTTTAATTCTCTCAGCTGTACATTTTTAAATAAACCTGTTTCCCCTTTTGTAGAAAGTTGTTCATGACTCATCCTAAATCCAGAAGAGCACTCTGCTCTCTGTACATATGGAACATACAATATACAAGGAAGATGTATTTTGTTGGGAATTGACTGTAATGTAACAACATTCATACATTTTATAAGACTGACATTTGTACAATTGCAACATTTATTGCATTTGCCCAATTGGTAAACTTGCCCAAAATACTGAAGCATCCCAGCAAAAAATACAACATAACTGATACTTGTAAACAGGCAACTGCACTGAATGGCAGAAAGAGAACAAATTCATGTCTTCTAGCATGTTGTACCACTATTCACTGATAGTGCTGTCTTCAGAATTATTTAACTGACCCCATTTCATTTTGGGTTTACTCTAATGGGCCTTCTGCTCTGCTGCTGTGTAAACTGCTCTTTTGAACAGTGTTACTGCAAGCTCTTAAAAGGTAGTAGACATTCATAGAGTGTCATTGGTTCCATTGAAAAACAACACGTTTCAGTAGCTTTAAGTGACATGGCAGGTCTGTAAAAATAACCAGTATGTAAGCATGAGTGAGGAGTGCGTGCCCCAGGCTTTTAAGTTCATGCATCTTTCAGTCTAAATGCATTAGCAAGGCTATGGCAGCTGCTGGCTTTTAATTCCTCTGGAGGAAACCGTCTCTTGTAGTTTTGGTGGTATGCACAAATAACAAAGACAAGAAGACACATTCCAGAGTCCATTGTAGCATCTTTGAAAATTACATTAGCACAAACTTCCTTTAAGAAAAAAATACAATCTCCCAAGTTCTTACAGTCGTGCTTGTCTTTTAAAGTTCCATTGAGAGTCCAATGGCAACTAAGATCTTCTCTCTTATCCATTCGATGTCAGAAGTCCCAATCATCAACATCTAGCTGGCTGAGATCGGACTCCAGACTGGCCAGTCCAGTGGGGGAGTCCTGAGCTGGGATGCACTCTAGGCTGCTAATAGGGGAAACTGGACGCAGAAGTTCAGGAAGAACCTCAGATGGTCTGCGCTTTATCTGAAATGGAGCACAATGGGTGTATGGCAACTTTCTGTTTAAACTTCCACAAATTTCATATTTACCAATAGAAGGAGCTCTTCAAACTTACCTGTTTAAAGAAGGAATGACCTATCAGAGTGCTGGCAGAGGGTCTATGGTAAGACATGACAATAAGGTTAGTCTATGGTTTGGACTTAAGGTTTGATATGGGCAATTACTTTAAAGGAATAGTTATTATGAAAATGATGTCATTATTTTTCATCCTCACATTGTTGTAAATTATTATGAGGCATGAGAAGTTGTTTACCTCTTCTCAGGGTCTCTCTGCAGACAAAGTTCCACAAAGGCATGGAAGTGTGGGCTGAAGGTTCGGCTATATGGGTTTCCTCCAGAGGAGGATGAGGGCTCTCCATTAGTGTGACGAGCTCCACCAGCACCGGGGCCCTCACAGATCCCAGAGTCAGCCCCTGAGCGAGATGGCTTCATGCTCAGCTCCTCTGGGGGAATGGTGGTGGTGTCCAGCAGACAGGGGACTGTACCATTCAATTTCTCCAACAACATCTGACACACACAGACAGAAGGAGTGTGTATTTAAAAATAAAATGGAGAAAACAAAAATGTAGTGAAGTGCTTGTCTTACCTGCGTGGCAGGCATGTCTTTAAAGGGCACGTGTCCATTAGCAAGCTCGCATGCAGTTATTCCCAAACTGTAAATATCTGAGCGGAAGTCATATCCCTGAAGATTCTGTTGTGTACATGCATGCAAATGAAAGCAAAATAAATAAAAACTTTAATTCATACACATTAACATTAAACATTAATGTATAATGTGTATGAATATACCTGCTGTAAAACCTCAGGACTGAGCCATGGTAACACTTTAACACAGTACTGGGGGAAATCATGGACAACACGCGCTCTCTGTCCATGACGAATCAAGCTGAAGATGCTCCTAAGACCAGCCAGATAAACCTGTCCATCTGCTGAAATCAGGACATGGCTTGCCTTCACACTCCTATAAACACAGATTAAAGACTACTAGTAAAACTAGCAAAAGTCTGGACTTAAATTTCCAACAATATATCATGTCAAGATATTTTCATTTGTGCATACGAGTATTTCTCACCGGTGAACATAGCCCATCTGATGTATATAGTCCAGTGCTTTCAGAACACCCAGCAGTATGTAGGCAATTGTCTGTTCACTCAGGCCATCAGTAAAATGTGTACTGATTAAATCTCGTGCTGATCCTGATGGAGAAGATAAAGATACAATAAGAAACAGTGAGCAACGTTTGTATCATTGTTTATAGTGGGTACCGAGTTCAGATTTGAAACAGTAATGTCTCTGCTAACCGTAGGCTATGAAGGGCGTGATCACCCACAGCTCATTCTCAGCAATGAAGACACTCTTGTAAGGGAGGATACAGGGATGGTGGAACAGCTTTGACACATGAAGTTCACCCTTAAAAAAACAGGCAAACAGTGATTACAATATAGATGTCCAGTAGTGTCTAAGACTTCAATCCTGATTCTGCTCTACTTCTAGATTACTTAATGTAAACAAAATTGTGACATTGACAGTGTTAATTTCTAAAAGGTCAGATTGTCATTCAACTAAAGCACACAAGATCTTTAAAACTTTGTCTGAATCAGACTGGGAAAGGATGAGTGTTGCACGGATTTGTGGACAGCTCCACTGAACCCTGTTATTAATGCACTGGAACATAGCACTAAGAATGTTTGAAATGTATGTTTTCTGTTTCTAATTTAATATATTTTTAACATAGAAACACTGGCCGATATGTACAACAGGATTCCTGCCATCAGCTCTACAGACCTGTAAGTAATTAACCATGTCATTGGTACAGGAGTCCAGGTCAATGCGTCGGATGGCCACATGCTCCCCTGTAGGCTTGTACCTGGCCAGGTTCACTGTCATCAAGTCCTCCAAACCCCGACCTACATACACACAGACAAATGTGTGTTCACTCAGTGAATGTGTAGCATTTGTGGATTTCTTGGAGGATTGTAGAAAACATTCCAGGATGTCTGTTCTTGAACTTGGAACTCACCTATGACAGTAAGCAGCTCATAAGCGCTGCTGTCTGGTAGAAAGCTTCCCATAGTGTCCCTGTGTGAGAGAGGGTTCAGAGACTCTCCACTGTCCTCATGGGCCTACGCCAATAAACAGTGTCATCAATCAGTTGCGTCAACACACTGCGGCTACAGAAATGCTTACACAGCAACCTCTACTGTACAAGGTTAAATAAATACACCTATAAACAGAACATTTCTATTACTCATTTATTCTTTTATTAATTCTTCTAATTCATTAATTCTTTTAACACACTGAAGGACACTATCTTTGAATTCTGAGGTTGTGAGAGGTGAATCCTGTCAGTTTACTGTAGGTGTGTTTGTGGGTGCGGTTTGTGGACAATCAGTTACACAGTGGCCCAAGACAGTGTTTGTATAAGTGTTCAATAAAATGAACTGAGGAATGGTCTGGCATTATTTGTTCATATGACACTTAGTTCTACATTAAATTCTACCATAATTTACTCATCCTAATATCATTCCAAACCTGTATGACATTTTTGCTTCTGAGAAACACAAGATGATATTTTGAAGTATGTTGGTAACCAGACAACAGTGGCACCCATCGACTTCCATTGTATGGACACAGAACCACAGAGACATTTCTCAAAATATATTTTTTGTGTTCCACAGATAAAGTCATATAGGTTTGGAATGACATGAGGGTGAGTAAAAAGGAATCTATCCCTTTAAGTGTTCTTATAATTTTGTGGCCACTGTACAAGTATGCAGCGTTTGGGTTGCAAACATTTTAAGTGCTAGTTAGTCTTTTTCAAATGCATCACAGTATTTAGGGACCCAGTGTCAATCAAGATATACTAAGAATGTAAATGTAATCACAGACAGATTCAGTGTCTGTGATTACAGTTACATTTACTCAAACAACATTTCAAGATTATGCACATATACAATCACAGACACATATTACTGATATCACTGTTGACAAACCAACATCTGGTTTTGATGAGGGGAAGGGTTTTAAGAAATCCCAGCCATTGCAAAGCTCTTCTGAGAGTTACACAGGTCAAGTACTGAGAAACTTAAGATTCAATCCAACTGATCTGAAACTTAAGTACAAAACCAGGAAATTGAAAACTGCAGCAAGGGTTGCATCACAAAACCTGGCTTATTTGCAAAAGCATGTAATAAACACCCAATGTAGTTTACAATACTGTGCCACGGTATTGCATTTGCTCATAGATATACATGATCTCAATAAAGGCTAGTTATGGTATTCACGAGTTTCCCATGAGTCAACAGAGTCAAAAGCCCATATATACATCTCTCACTGGAGATCATGCAAATCTATGGTAATTCATAAAACAAAGGTTTGTTGCCCTCTGGACTATTTAAGTAAACAGTGCAGCAAGCCCAAGCTTTGATGGGATGACTCCATGTGTTGCCATAACACAATGAAAATCAATCCCACTTCACATGCTTTAGTCACCAATGACATCACTGTTATTCCTGGTGTTGCTACGTGACATCTTTGTGACTCTTATAACTCTTATTATTGAATGTCACAAGTAACTAAGTAGCCCTTCATTGATGAGGGGAAATGCTGAACTAAGTAAGACAAATCTATCTTTCAAACCAATTCACCCTGCAGGTAATCTATGAGGTAAGAACAGGTCTAACAGACAGCTGTTAATGGCACTGTTTGTCCTTTTTGGAGCATCACAGCTGTACATATGCTTACCTATTTGAAACTACATGAGGATGAGTAGATGTTATGAACATTTTCATTACTGGATGAAATACATTTGTTCCACAACAAAGGCTCTTAATAAACTATGTGAAGTGTAACATAACCTGAGGTTCAAATTACCAGTATTCTCTTCCCTTTGGTTTTACAAGCACTCCAGTATGATAATAAATTGCTTTCAACTCCTGAGTTTTCACAGAAGGCCATATTTCTTGTCCTGTAGCTCAACTGGTAGAACACTGTGTTAGCAGCACAAAGATTGTGGGTTCGATTACCAGGGAACACGCATACTGTTCAAATGTATAGCTGGAATGCACGGCAAGTTGCTTTGGATAAACGCATCGGCCAAATGCATAAATGTAAATATAGATATATAGTGCTTCTGGGTAGATGGAGAGAAATGAGTGTCACAGAAGCACGATGAGTGCATGCAAGCATACATAGGGGCAAGTATTCATGTGATTGCACCATAAATACACACAAACCATTAATCTGTAACGTACACGAGCACACGCCATCTCACATGCGCACAACTGTTGCACACGCACACCAACAGGCGGATGGAAAAGCTTGAAGATTTACCGCACTTACTTTCCATAGCGGGCTTGCCTGAATTTGCTCTGCCGTAGAGAAATTGTGTAAATGACGCAGAAGACACACATACAAACAAACAAAGTGCCTTCAAAGTGGTTTTGACAGTGATTCAACAAACACCTCAACCCAAATATTCAGTATTGAAATAAAAAAACAGTTCTATTTATTAAGTTGCTATTTTTCCTTTTCAATTAACAAACAATGTATCTAAATGCAAGAATACCCAAAACATATATATATGACAGATGTCTACGTCAGTTTACATCAGTCTAAAGTATTCTGTCAAATTCTGCTGCTAAAGGGCCAAAATCTTAATACGTTTAGATCTCGTGCTGCTCCAACACACCTGTCTGTAATTTTCATGTATTAGGCTTTGATTAGATGCTTCAGGTGTGTTTATTTTAGGGTAGAGTTAAACTCTGCAGGACTGTGGCCCTCCAGAAGCTGTTTGACACCCCTGTTATTGTTAAAAGGTAGACCACATATATTAAGCTGCAATTACACTATCCTACTTTCATTTATAATAAAGGACAGAAACCAACAGAAATGACTGTATTAATATTTACATCTTCTGTGCATTTCATTTTTAAATGAAACATTGTATTGTTTTTCAACCCTTTTTCATTCACGCAATGCCATAGAATCACACAGCAGCCAAAAGCATACAGAGACATGAAATAACATGCACCAGCCGGGCAGTGATTGGACAGCAGAATGAATAAAAGCAACTTAGGAAACAGCGAAAACCCTTTACTGTCAGCCACTTACTGCCCTATACACCAGCTTAAGGAAAGGCAACTATTAAAAACTACTGATGCTAGTTAAGACCTAGTATTCAGATCACACAGCATAAACTTTAAAGCCACATAAAATTTAAATTAAACAAATTCAGCAAGAGCTGAGCTATGAAACATTATACACCACTCATGTCTGAACTCCTGCTTTCCATATTTACTTACATTTACATAAACCTTCTGAGGTTTAATATAGAAGAATATTTCTTGCAGCTAGTTATAGAAAATATGGAGGTATGTGAAGGAAAAGGCGAAATAATGTAAGTATCTAAATGAACACAGGCACCAAGAATTTTATGCTATAAAAAAGTTTGATCTTTGATTTTATCTACTTTGTGTCACTCTAAGCTAGTTTATATGTCAAAGCTTATATTACAACACATGTACAAATATTGTACATGTATTACATGTCAATACATATAATATTTCTGATACAGATTGCACAGATATACACTTTACTGTAGAACTGTCTGTGTGTTATAGCTCCCTTAAAGATCAGCCAACCTGGACAAATATTCTCTTTGACTGCAGTGACTCAGCTGTCAGTTGCACCACAGAAGCAATCTGTAAATACCTAGCAATTACACTAGATCACAGCAATAACACCGTCAGCCTTACATACAGATGAATCATCACAAGAAAGACTCAGAAAGCCTCACAAGCACAAGGACACACAATCTGATGTTATCACAGTCATTAGTCACCATGACAGAAACACTGCATTTAATTACGCAGCAGAAGGGTATTTACCATGTTTTGGTATAGCGTTGATAACAAAAATTCACAGAGCTCAACAATTATTTTCACAATTAAATTAAATTCACACAATACTACAAAACCTTTGTTTAAGCTTTAAGCACAAACAATACAAACAGCAAGCAAAATATTTATGCTGCAAGCCATTTTATTCATTTTGCAAAGGTATTGGTTGCTTGCGATCATGGGCAATCTGCCTATGTATATATCTTCATTTGATATGGGCCTGTGGGATTGACTATGAGGGGGATTCATGTCAATAAATAGCCACTACTCCTTATTGATGACTTCATGATTGGCCAGTTGTCTCTCAGAATGATGCAGATCTTATTATTTAAAGGTTTGTGTTCTTTTAGGACTCCCCTTCACATTCACTCTGGCTACAGTGAAATAAACTGAGGCAGATGGGCTTTGCTGAAAGAGCTACTCGAAGCAGAGCAACATGAAATGCTGGACTATTAAACTCACCTCCAAATAACTCCAGATCCCTCAGGCTTTCCACACTGAGTTTCTCTGACACCCAACGCTGATAGAGAGAATAAAGGTTGAATGTATATACACATAACATTTATATCCTTAACTGTTAAGATGGTACATTCAAAATTGCTTTACACGTCATGTTTAATGTAAGATTAACAACAAACAAATTTATTCAAGTTTGCCCACCAAAAAAGACATGGATGCTGAAGATGATGACGGGGTAGAAATACTTTCAAAAACACAGCAAGCGTAAAACTGTAAGATGGAAGAAAAGACAGCTGATTCATACAATGAAGTTTTTAAAATACATTTTCATTCACCTGACTTCAAAGGCCAAAATTACCTTTTTACTAACACTTTCTAAGTTGTATAACGAAATCTTTCAATGAGTTTAACATCCCGACAGATTTGGCTGTTAACGGTGCTCTGTTATTGCTTAGAAAAAACATTTGTGCTCCAATACAGCATCTGAGAAACATTCGTAAGAGAGCAATGCCTGAGATCAAGATTTATCTGTCTAGATTACTGTGTGTTGAAAATTAAGATTTTGAGTCAGTAAGCAGCAGTCGCGATCAATAGAAAACAGAAATAAGATTTGTTTATAGACAAATGTGACATGCAAGCTTACTTACGTTTATGTAACATCGTACTTTTCAGTTAGCCAAGCAGCTACATGTATGTTTCTCAATGGTAATAAACAGAGAATAAAGATACGATTTATTTGTCTTAGTAATACAGGAGTGTAACCGTTTAACTCACCCTCAACTATCTTGCGTTGGCGTCACTAATCAATAAATGTCAAAGAAATCAATTTTCATCAACACTGTAGGATCTAACGTATGATCTCCTCGCAGTGGGCTGGGTCGCGTAATAGTTACGTTCAGTGATTGGACGACTGAATTTTGACGCCTTGGAATTCTTCTTTGCTATTGGATTAAAGGTTTGATTTGTGTCCACCCATTGGTCTAAATGCAGGAATAATAACCATATACGTTCTACACTTAACGGGTCGCGTACATTTTACGCACAACAAAACGAGTCCGTTGTAAATGACGTAAAACACAATAACTGAGAGGCGTACGCGATATCCTGAAGTGGTAAATACGCCGTGGATAAATAAGGTGTTCACCCAATTTAGAAGACTGATCTTTGTACCTTATCAGTGACAGGTAAACAAACAGAAAGCAACTACATAAACCTGTTTTACTTTGGCGCAGTGGAAGTGATCGAAACGTCATTTGTGTGCATACACGAGACTCGGGGCCTTTCCACGGCTAACAGCGCATCATTACACAAAGCTTTGGAGAAATATTTGCAGGCAAAAGCATTTGTTTGTCAGCTGGCAACCACTGACAAATTAAACGTAACACGCTAATTCTTATGGTGCGGTGGTCTCATAAGTTAGTGTGTTTCTATAAGTCGATTCTAACCCCGAAGCAGGTGCACTGTTTTACAGCACAACAGCAATGAACTGGAGCAAGGGAGGTCCGAGTGGCAAGCGAGGCTTTGGATTCGGAGGTTTCTCTCTTGCGAGTGGGAAGAAAGAGGAACCTCTCCTGCCCCAGAAATCTCACGCCGCTTTTGGATCTGGGCCATCCAGTGGATATGGCAAGAATCAGCAGCTTTCGTCCTTTTACAAGATAGGCACAAAGCGAGCAAATTTCGACGAGGAGAATGCGTGAGTGTTTCATTTGCGATCGCTTATGAAGCATTAGATAATGAGCATTGGTAAACTTTGCAATACATTATTCATTTTCATTGAGATTCAGTTGCAGTTAATTCGTGAAATGTATTGCCCATAGATATTTTGAGGATGAAGAAGAGGAGTCCAGCACTGCAGATCTGCCATATATACCCGCAGAGAACTCTCCAACAAGGAAGCAGTTCCAGTCTGGAGGAGGTGGAGGAGGAGGTTCAGACAGTGAGGATGATCCTCTTGATGCCTTTATGGCTGAGGTGGAGGTGAGAGCAGAGTTCTGGAAATGATCTCCATTATAACCTGTATTGGCTATTGATGCCCTTTCATTCATGTTTATTGATGCTGTTTCAAATTTATGTTTATGACTAATCAAGGACCAAGCAGCAAAGGACATAAAGAAACTTGAAGAAAAAGAAAAAGAGAAAAAGCTTGCCAAGTAAGATACACAGAGCACATTGTCTTAATATTTATAGCAGGAAGGATGGGAGTAGAGGGGGTATATAGGTTTAATATGGGTTTCAATGGGTGATTGAGCGAGTCGCAGGGAAGTTTTTTTTCTCCGCTTGTTTTTTCCAGGGGTATACGGGATGACATTGAAGAGGAGGATGACCAAGTGAGTGACCCTCCTGAAGTTACCACCGCAATATCTCTGCCACAGAAATCACTGTGCCACACTTTTTTATTCTATTCTCTACAGTTCTCCATCAATCTACAGGCTGAGCCATTCAAACTTGCTTTTTGTATGAAGGACATGCAAATGAGCTTTTATAAAAAGACTTGAAATTACCTCATTAGATATGTTTTCTCAACAGATTCAAGGAATATAATTCATTATTTTGCTCAAATGTTTACAACTAGAGTGATACGTTTGTCACCCTCTCTCAAATTCTTAACTATTTGTTTGTTAAAATATCAGTGATCATTTAAAACGAATTTAAATGTTGTCATCACCTTAGTGCTGTCAAGTATGTTAGAAGTTTTGAAGTGTCAGCTTATGGTTTGTAACTTGTAATTATTAACTACTATAATATAACTTATTAATAAGTCTTTGTGTTTCTTAATCTCTGCACTTTCCTAATGTGTAGTAGTCATTATGCTTAGTTTTTGTTCTGATCTAAAGTAAGGTATTCTTTGCAGGAAGCATATTTTCGTTACATGGCGGAGAACCCAACAGCTGGGCTGACCCAAGAGGAAGAAGAGGAAGACATAGACTATGATAGTGATGGGAACCCCATAGCTCCTATAACCAAGAAGATTATCATGCCCCTCCCCCCCATAGACCATTCAGAGGTACTACTTCATTCTGCGTTGGTTCTTACATTGAGCAAGTACATTGTAGGTTATGTAGTAATTCTCATAATGTATAGACCCTGTATAGATATTGCTTGAATGCATGGATGATGTTAAACAGTTATGTTGTCTTGTGTTGTCTGTAGATTGACTATCCTCCTTTTGAGAAGAACTTCTATACTGAGCATGAGGAGCTCAGCAGCCTGACTGGAGCTGCAGTCGTGGAACTGAGGCAAAAACTTAACCTGAAGGTTAATGGCACCACATTGAAATACATACACAAATCATCATCGTCTTTCTTTCACGTTAACTCACATTCATGATTAACAGGTGTCAGGTGCAGCTGCTCCTAAACCAGCCACTAGTTTTGCCCACTTTGGTTTTGACGAACAGCTCATGAACCAGATCCGGAAATCGGAGTACACTCAACCCACACCCATCCAGTGTCAGGTGAGCCAATAAGCCCCACCCACACCTGTGCAGGCTCCGCCCTGTATGAGCACTCACAATCATTTCTGGCTTCAGAACATGGGAATTGTAATTTAGGTATTGCATTGATTTGTTTAAATTCTCTTTTTTTTACCAGGGTGTTCCCATTGCTCTGAGTGGCAGAGACATGATTGGCATTGCCAAAACTGGTAGTGGAAAAACTGCAGCTTTCATTTGGCCAATGCTGGTGCACATCATGGACCAGAAGGAGCTGGAACAGGGAGAGGGACCCATTGCTGTGATTGTTTGCCCCACCAGAGAGCTCTGTCAGCAGGTCAGAGAGCGCACAAGAAGGGCTTTTGCTCCATCATGTTAGTTAATGTGAGATGGCTGCAATTATAATGCTTATCCATGCGGTTCAGATCCATGCTGAATGCAAGCGCTTTGGGAAGGTCTATGGCCTCCGCTCAGTGGCAGTGTATGGAGGAGGCAGCATGTGGGAACAAGCCAAAGCTCTACAGGAAGGAGCTGAAATTGTTGTCTGCACCCCGGTAAGAACATCATCATCATCATGACTTAATACATCACACATACTGTAAGTTTGGATGTTAAATTGGTTAGTTTATTTTTTGCAATAAAAGGGACTGAAAATGAAATGAACTTTTTGTTCATGTGTGTAATTTTGCTGCTTGCTGTCACAGGGTCGTCTAATCGATCATGTAAAGAAGAAGGCTACATCTCTTCAGCGAGTCACCTACCTGGTATTTGATGAAGCTGATCGCATGTTTGACATGGGTTTTGGTATGTTTTTCACAATTTATGGGTTCATATTTGTATATAATTTTTTCATTTCTTTTAAAACGTTAGTCAGATTACTGTTTAATTTTCTACTTGATGTCTGGTCTGTTGTCACGCCTTCATGTAATCTAAACCTGACCTGTACTGTCATACAGAATACCAAGTGAGATCCATTGCCAGCCATGTCAGACCTGATAGACAGAGTGAGTATTGTATTTGTAACAACTCTGCTAGTTTCCAGCCTGCCATTCTACAAATTGTTCATGAGTTCTGATCTCTCACAGCTCTGTTATTCAGCGCAACATTTCGGAAGAAAATTGAAAAGCTGGCCCGAGATATTTTGGTTGACCCAATTCGTGTTGTGCAAGGAGACATAGGAGAGGTGCAGCCTTTATTTCTTCTACAAAAACATTTAAAAGAGCTTGTGCACGCAGTATTTAAAGTATCTATTTAAATATCTTTTCTCTCATCTTCCATTTCAGGCTAATGAAGATGTTACTCAGATAGTTGAGGTTCTGCAGAGTGGCCAGGATAAGTGGGGATGGCTGACACGTAGGCTGGTGGAGTTCACCTCTGCTGGTTCTGTGCTAATTTTTGTCACTAAGAAGACCAACTGTGAAGAGCTGGCTACAAATTTGACTCAGGAGGGTTACAGTCTGGGGCTGCTCCATGGAGACATGGATCAGAGTGAGAGAAACAAGGTCATAGCTGACTTCAAGAAGAAGAACCTACCTGTATTAGTAGCTACTGATGTAGCTGGTTAGTGGGACTTTTGTGTTTATTTGCATCTCTTTGAACTATTTGCATGAATCTGTTTTATTTGATATCACTTCCTTATTCATAAATGGCACAATCATTAATTTGTTTCCCAATATATTTGTTATTTGAATTTAATTGTTTTATTCTGCTTTAATGCATTTTTTGTTTCTTGCACACTTCTCAGCTCGTGGATTGGATATTCCGTCTATCCGTACAGTTGTAAACTATGATGTAGCCCGGGACATTGACACGCACACGCATCGAATCGGTAGAACAGGTCGTGCGGGGGAGAAGGGTGTGGCTTATACTCTGCTCACCAGTAAAGACACTTCATTTGCTGGCGACCTGGTTCGCAATCTTGAGGGAGCCAATCAGAGTGTTTCAAGGGAGATGATGGATCTGGCAATGCAGGTATAACAACACACCCCTTCTCTAGCACGTTTTATTGGCTTTCTTTTGAATTATTCCTGTTTGAATACTTCACCCACCTTGAATTTACTGTTCTTTACTAGAATCCCTGGTTCCGAAAATCCCGCTTTAAGGGAGGGAAAGGGAAGAAGCTAAACATCGGAGGCGGTGGCCTCGGGTACAGAGAAAGACCTGGTCTTGGATCTGATACCAGTGTAAGTTGACATTGCTTTTTATTTGCATTTGTTTAAAGAACTTGTTTATTACTTTGTATTTTTACCCTGTTCTATTAAGCACCTGTGATGGAAAGTTCCAGTATGTGTACTAATTGCAGATTAGAACTAACTAATAAGTGTATTTTTTTTTACTGCTGAAACAGGAACGGAGTGGAAGTGCTCTTAGTAACTATGAAGCTTACAAACCCTCCACTGGAGCCATGGGAGACCGCATGTCTGCTCTGAAGCAAGCTTTTCAGGTACTCTCTTTACCACCTACGTTAAAATTGTATCTTTCCAAAATACAATCTAGTTATAATTTAAAGTAGTTTAACTACAGTCAACCCACTCTAAAGAGGTTAGTAAAGTACCACTTCATGGTACAAATAAAACTAAATGCTGTTTTAAAGAGCATTATCTGACATAAAACCAATGAGGATTTTAAATTACACTAAATATTAATATAACAAAATATACACGCAACTTAATATTACACTAGAATAGTGGACTTACATGCAGTCACTCCATTTAGTTAGTTAGTCCTCTACACTGCTCTGTGTATCTGTTATTTTAACCTGTGTAGTTATAGCCACCTTTTTCTTTGAGGCTGTATCCCATTGTCTAAAGTCAGTACAGATAGTTGACTATTTTTTATGGTCTTTGTTTGCTTTCTCTTAGGCTCAGTATAAAAACCACTTTGTGGCAGCATCTGGTGTTCCTCCTAAACTCAACACAAAGTCCAGCAGTTCCTCTGGCTGGACCAGTGCAGGAAGTCTGAGTTCTCTGCCTTCAGGAGCACCTGAGGGGCCTGACAAACCCCACCAGCCCTACTCACCCTCGTCTTCTGCCTCCTTTTCCACCATGCCGCCACCCCCTGCCCTCAGCACAGGCACTAAAATGACTGGATTTAGCAGCGCCGGCTCTCTGAGCTCTGTATCAGACTCCTACACTAGCTCTTCTTCAAAAGAGGGGTCCCGTAGTGATAGGAATGCTGACGACAGGGGTCGTCATGGAGATTATCGTCATGGTGACAGGCACAGTGGGGGAGACCGCGATCGCTATGGGGAACGGGACCGTCATAGTGATAGTCACAGAGATCGTCATGGCGATAGCCGAAACGGTGAGGGAAGGCATAGGGAAAGAGAGGGACGGTCAGACAGAGATCACAAAGACAGCTTTGCTGTTCCTGATCCCCCCAAACGTAAGAAAAGCAGGTGGGACAGTTAAGGGCAAGTGTACAGGAAAGCAGCAGTCAGCTGTACTAAATTGGTCACCCCAGCAGTGTCTTTATTTGTCTGTATGTAAGGTGGAATTATTTCTTAAGTGTTCTTAGGAAATTCTTAGCCACACCATCATCCAAGGTTGTTTAGCCTTTTAGAACTGTGCATTAAGATGTGTAATAGATTGAATCTTAAAACTACACCCAACCATGCAAACGTGTTAAAAATGCAGATGTGCTAATAGGATGAGAAAATATTGTCTCAAAGTCTGGCTATGTATCATAAAGTAATGAGAAGAAATCTGATTTTACTTTTGAGAACTTCTTTGTGTGCTACTTTATATATGTATTTGTGATTTTGCAGTGTGTGCTAGACAGGATCATCAAAGACCATCAGTTTATTTGTTGTTGTTTTTTAATTTCTATCTCTATAGTGAGTTTGTTCCATTTGTGTTTTGCTAATTTGGTCTTAATAGTTTAAATTCACTTTTAGTTAGTAGACGATTGACATCATATGTTAAAAGCATTCATGAAGTGTCTTATGAGATGCAAACTGTCCCATTTTGTCCTTCTGTGGTGTCCAGCATATAATAAGGGTCATGTTGAATAAAGTGACATAGATCCACACACGTTGTAGGTCCATACACATCTATTCACAATGCAGTTGGAATGGGGAACATAATAATAATGAACCTACAATAAACTTGATATACCATGTTAAGATCTTGCATTGCCTTGGTTCTGATGTAGGCTGCTGTGGAGAAGATCACTAAACTACCCCTTTTCCTCCAGTAAAGATTGCTATTAGGATACAAAGCCTTTCTGATTCTTACCAAATCTAAATTTGGCCTTAGATGACCATGTTTCTGAATTCATAAAGTATTAGAGTGAACACAAAAAGAACAAGGTACTTCTTCCAAAATGTCTAAAATGTTGGTTGTTTTAGCGTAATTTAAGCAATAGTATAGCCCTTAATACAACTACAATTGTATAATATGTCCTGGTTTTTATCTGCGTAATAAAGAATCAACGACTTCCACCTGTGACATACTGGTGGTGTAAATTAGTCAGTCTAGAGAAGCATTTTGCTCATCACTAGAAGGTGGGAACGTCATGATTTACAGCTGTATAAATTTGGATGTTGGAGCCTTGATACTTTATGGAAACTAAAGTTTAGCAATGATGGGGTTATGGCAAGTTGGATTTGGTTTGGTGGTCCTTCTTGCATTTGGTTTGTCTGAAGCACAATGGCGGGGACGGTCAATGCATAATTGGAGCCAAAACTTGTTTAGGCCTCAATCACAAATGCAAGTTTCTCAGGAGAGTCAAGCCAGGATGCCTCAGGTTCCCCAAAGATATGAGTCTGCCAACCCTATGCTTGCATCCCAGAGGTTTCCTGCTCAACTTCCTATGCAGTCACCTGTTATGACTGGTAGAAGGCCTGTTCAAGAACCTATGGATGTTCAGTCCAAGCAGCTGTTACAGGGTCCAATAGCAAAGTTGACATGGAGCTTTCCAAAACTACCAGAAGAACCAGAGCAGCCAGAGATTCCTTTTGAGTTGCAGCACCCTGTTTCTGCCAACAGTGTAGCAGCTCAGTGTGGCGAGAACTCTGTATATGTAGAAGTCATGAAGGACTTTTTTGGGACTGGACAGCTATTAATGACCTCGGCTTTTACGTTGGGAGGTTGTACTGCAACGGGGGAGGACAGTGCTGCTCAAGTTCTTATCTTCGAATCAGAACTGCATGACTGCGGTAGCGCGCTAACGGTGAGAAGTTAGGGTCTAACCAAGTGTGTGCGCGTGCGCACTGAGTAGTTCCTAACTTTCTCCTTCTGACACTAGGTGACTGAGGATGAGCTTGTTTATACTTTCTCCCTTGTCTATACTCCCCAAGAGATTTTGTACAGTGTTCCTATCGTCAGGAGTAGTAATGCTGTGGTTGGTATTGAGTGTCACTATCCAAGGTGAGGACTTTCATGTTGTCATGTAATGAAAGGATGTCTCATCAGTTAATGGTGACGTGTACACTAGTTTGTGGTGACTTCCTTTTTTATTTTCTGCAGAATGCATAATGTGAGCAGCAATGTCCTAATGCCCACTTGGGTACCATATGCCTCTACTAAGGTTGCAGAAGAACTGTTGGTGTTCTCCCTCAAGCTCATGACAGGTTTGCTTGGAATAACTTCACAAGTGTTTCTGTAAGCTTTGGCAACTTTCATCTTTTTCCAGATGACTGGAGATTTGAGAGGCCATCCAACCAGTACTTCCTAGGTGACCTCATAAATATTGAGGCCTCCGTGAAGTTATACAACCACTTACCTGTCCGTGTGTTTGTGGACAGCTGTGTAGCCACTGTGACACCTGATGTGACCACCATCCCTAGATACTCCTTCATTGAGAATAATGGGTGAGTAAAAAGGTACTTTTTACATATCATTGTAAATGTAAAATTGTCTGAGTTTAATTTGTTTCTTCCCAGGTGCCTAGTTGATGCCAAGATCACAGGCTCCAGCTCTCAGTTCCTGCCCCGGATTCAAGGTGAAAAGCTGCAGTTTCAGCTGGAGGCTTTCAGGTTCCAGCAGCAGAACAGTGGACTGGTATGTATCTGCTAGAGCTCGTGTAAGTGGCAGCAACTAATACTGCTGTGTATTTGGAATGCAAATTGTCTCTTGTAGGTCTACATCACATGCATTTTGAAGGCGGTTACTGCATCCACTCCAACAAGTCCTGAGCAGAAGGCTTGCTCATTCTCCCCCAATGGGTATGTTGTGCAAATAAAATGCTGCTAAGGGAGTGTCAGTGACTTGTGTAACTGAGGATGTTCTGTGTGGCAGGTGGGTGTCTTCAGATGAATCTGATCAGGTGTGTGGCTGTTGTGATGCAACCTGTAGCATCAGGAGTGGAAGTGACCAGCTTCTTAAAGGTATGGATTAAGCCTACAAGTGTTGGTGGTTGTCTTGCACACTGTTCATTACTTCACTTTTCTTCAGATCTGCAGTCGGAGAGAGCCACTGTTGGGCCCATCAATGTGAAGGAATATGGTTTTGGTCAAGTGTAATGTGCAATGGCCAAGAGGTCTAGTGACTAATAAAATGATCTTAATTGGTTTATACATGGTCTGTAACTTGAGTCTTAAGTGTGTGTTTATGTAACTGATTCATATCATGGTTCTGACTGAGATGTGGCACTACTGTGCTGTAAATGAAGACAAGGATGTTTCCAGATGTGTTCCTATACTGGCTTTCATATCACCTTTTTAAGGTGACTACTTTTTCCTTGTTCTTGATGTTTATGGTCTAGAAAATTGTTGGTTTTTCACAATACCAATGATTCCACAAACTGGAAGAGAACCTGAGTGAACTTTGGGTTGGGTTTGTCTGACTGTACTGTTTACAAAGCCTGATAGCCTACTTGTACACCATGCAGTGCAACAGACCTGGTTGGTGCACCAACACTTACACATTTTGCTTGCACTGCTCCATCATGGCACTTTAAACCGCAGCCTCATGCCACCATTATCAGTGTGTTCTAAGTTTATATATCGGTATATGAGCTTGTGCATGCATCTAAAACAAGACATAACCAATTATCTGTCAATAAGAACACTTAAGTACTTATCTAATCACTTTAAGGCCAAAACCAGACAAAGTTGGTGATGGTTTCCTGTCCTCCCTACTCTTAATCGTACTCTTCTTTGTGTTTTGTATTTAACGTCAGTCTAAGGCTTGTTGAAAGTAAACGCTCTAACTTTTGAAGACCAGCACTATACAGACAATCACCAAATGGTTTACCAACAATACAACCCCTCCCACAATTGTAAAGCTAATTGCAATTTGTTTACTCATTTTGTGCTAGCATCTTCCAAGAAATGGCAGTGAGTAGTGAGCTAAATAGTGCAATAACTGGAGCAACATTTGTCATTTCTACTGCCTTTGTTTCATATGTTCTGAATTGTTTCTCAATGCATGCAATGCTGCCTAATGCCAAGTGCCCACTATATGACTCCCCCCAGCTTGTTGCCATTTGTTTAAACATGGCTACTAATTGCTGACAGGTATATACAGAGCCTCTTAAATCCTCTGTTAAAGCTGCAATCTGTAACCGTTGCCTCTTTCCATCTAAGTTTGAACCATAAAATTGCAGGTTACTTCCACATGTTGGTCAAATGATGTCATTTTCAGATAAATGTCACACTTTTTTTTGTATTTAGAATACTTAAATTTGACAAATCTAATGGATAAATCTATTCAAGTGTGTGGACAACCAATTTTTGTCCAAGCTTTTTGCCATTATTGTTTGTGAACAAGAATTCCCTTTTGTAGTTATGTAGTGTGCACTTCAAACAGTAGCATGAAAATATAGTTAAGTATTTCTTTGCTTTTCTTCATTGTCTGCCTGCAAGTTTAAACCGCACCACTGACAAAAAGAACAAAGTGCATACAGTATCAAGCTCTATCTTGGCAGGTTTCACACAACATCCAGGAGTGAGAGCCGATAGGTTTAATTAGACTTCCAGGTTCAGAGTATTAATTCATAGAAAAATCTCTGCTTTCCTTGTATTAACTGAAGCAAAAGTTTCAACAGAAATTGACAGCCTGTATTCTGCCCACAGCTGTTATTGTGGCATAATTTAAGAAACAGTCATATAAACCCACCCCAAGTAACAAACCGTGGTTGGAATTTGTCCTCTGCATTTAACCCATCCAGTGCATGCATGCACACACACTGGAGTTGTGAACTCACACCCAAATCGGTGGGCAGCACTGTAGCATCTGGAGAGCAATTGGGGGTAAGGTACCTTGCTCAAAGGCACCTCAGTTGTTTTTCTGCCAGTACCGGGAATCAACCCAGTGAGCTTCTGGTTATAAGGTGGCACTTAAAGGTTTTAAATGTGCATTTCAGACAATCATCTTGAACACACTAAAAACCAAGCCCTTTCAAACAACCAGCCAGGTAATGTTTGAAATTTTATTCTCGAGTCACAATTGGCCAAAAGCATATTCTTTGACTCAGATGGGCCCAAAAAAAGGCCCTTTCCCACCGTAAATCTGTAGAAAAGGACAAAGAAAATTGTAAATGTTAAAAATACATTGTAATGGTTAAAGTATCATAAAAATGGCACATGGCAACAAAACCACATATGCCCTTTGTAAATTTTGCACATACTGTGCCTTTAAGAAGCTGGTTACTTTCACTCCTGATGCTACAGGTTGCATCACAGCAGCTACACCTGGTCAGATTCATCTGCGGACACCCACCTGTTAGTCAAACAAAGTATTACATTGTTGCATGCCAAAATAAGTGCATACACTTTATTGTAGGGGCAAAATACCCATTAGCAGAAAACAAGCAAGCTTTTTGCTCAGCACTAGTAGGGGTGGATGCTGCAGCTACCTTCAGAACACAAGTGATGTAGACCTACAGAGAAATCTTGGTCTAAACACCTCTGAGGCCACAATTTAAACTGTGACGCCACATTCATACATACCAGTCCACTGCTCTCTTGCTGGAACCTGAAAGCCTCCAGCTGAAACTGTAACTTCACCTTGTGTCCTGGGCAGAAAGCGAGAGCTGGAGCCTGTGATCCTGGCATCAACTAGGCACCTGCAGGAGAAATGATTAAACATTTCAGGTTTACACTCTACCAAAGTCCTATAAGGGAATACATGAGACTTCTTACCCATTATTCTCAATAAATGAATATTGAGGGACAGCATTGACGTCAGGGACTGCAGTAGCAATGCAGCTGTCCACAAACACACGGACAGGAACATGGTTGTACAACTTCACAGAAGCGTCAACATTAATGAAGTCACCAGAAAATACTGGTTAGAAGGTCTCTCAAATCTCCAGTCATCTGTAGAAAAGGATGTTAGACAACGCTTACATAAAAACACTAGTGAACATTGCTTTACACAAACCAGTCATGAGCTTGAGGGAGAACACCAAAAGTTTGTACCTTAGTAGGCGGCATAGGGTACCCAAGTGGACATTAAGGCACTGCTGCTCACATCATGGACTCTGTAGATGGAGAGTTTGTGGTGACTATATTAGCATATTCAACAAATCTGAATAAATTTCACATCACTTCCACATATACTAAATTCTCTCTACATTGAGCTGCTACACTGTTGACAGGAACAGGGTGACTCAATTCAAAAGGAATCTCTGGCTGTTCTGGTTCCTCTGGTAACCTTGGAAAGGTCCATTTCCGTTTTGTTACAGGCCCTGTAAAAGCTGTTTTGACTAAACACCCATAAGATCTTCAACTGGCTTTCCATAATCTATCCAGATAGGTATCCGAGAAAAAAACCTCTGCAGTGCAAGCATAGGATTGGACTCCAATCTTTGGGGAATCTGAGACATCCTAGATTCACTTTGCTGAGGAACTTGCACTAGTGCCGGAGGTCTAAACATAACAGGGTTCTATTTATGTAGTGATCTGCCTCAGACAAACAAAATAAAACCACGGCCACTAAACTAATACCAACTTGCCACAACCCCATGGTCAAAAATTGAGATCTCTAACATTAAACCTCCACACTTGTTTTTTTTTTTTGTATAGATCAGGCATATTCCTCTTTAACCACAGCATAACAGTTTCTTGGACTTGTTAACTCACTCACAGGCTCATGTCACAGGTGAAAATCATTATCCTTTAATGAACCCTGAGGAACCTGTGGGAGTGCTTTTGGAGTTCTTGAAAGTTATTTACAATGCACTACAATAAACATGACACAACAAGAATGCAAATTGTAAAACCAAAATGAGTATTTAGAAAAATGGCAGAGTAGTGTGTAAAAGGTTACAGTGAATATAAAGGACATTTGTAAAAAACAGTTTATGTCGAGGCAAATAATTGCCAACATTACGTTTTCAAAATGACACCTTAGTTTAATGAGTTTGTCAATGTTCCACTGATAAAGCAATCAAAAGTATAGGAGTAGGAAAAAATCACTGCTTCCTAAGGATTAGTTAAACAATTTTTACCTTAATTGTGACAGTTATGTAGTTAGGTAAGCTCTTGTCTTAAATAGTGGTATTATATTAATCAAAGTAAATTACAAATCATTTATATATAATATATTATATTATATAGTCGTATTTTTATTGATAGAGTTGATGATGCCGGTTGATTAATTAATGATTTTCACCTGTGACAAACCTGTGCATTAGCAACGTTATGTTGACGCTAGAGAGGAGGAGCCTTTATGATTTAACTACTATACAAAAAGGAAACATAAAGACTAATCACATCCAAGATCTGAAGATTTCTGACAATGGGGTTGAAGCAAGCTGGAGCTGGGTTAGTGGTAACGCTTTTGATTTGTTTGTCTGAAGCACAATGGCGAGGAAGAGCAACACAAAGTCGGAACCCAAATATCTTTAGGCCTCGGTCACTAGTGCAAGTTCCTCAGCAGAGTGAAGCCAGGATGCCTCAGGTTCCCCAAAGATATCAGTCCACTAACCCTATGCTTGCAGCCCAGAGGTTTTCTGCTCAACTTCCTATGCAGACACCTGTTATGACTGGAGGAAGGAATGTTCAAGATCCTTTGGGTGTTCAGTCCAAACAGTTGTTACAGGGTCCAATAACAAAATTGACATGGAGCTTTCCAAAACTACCAGAAGAACCAGAACAGCCAGAGATTCCTTTTGAGTTGCGGCACCCTGTTTCTGCCAACAGTGTAGCAGCTCAGTGTGGAGAGAATTCAGTGTATGTGGAAGTGATGGAGGACTTTTTTGGGACTGGACAGCCACTGACGTCCTCTGCTTTTATGTTGGGAGGTTGTACTGCAACAGGGGAGGACAGTGCTGTTCAAGTTCTTATCTTTGAATCTGAACTGCATGACTGTGGCAGCATGTTAACAGTGAGGCTTTTTTAGAAGATGCTCCTGTTTGTAGATTTTCTGATCAGTTTCTCAATATAACCTCCACTCACCTCTGCATTTAGGTGACTGAAGATGAGCTTGTCTACACATTTTCCCTTATCTACACTCCAGAAGAGGCTTTAAGTGGTGGTCCAATTGTCAGGAGTAGTGGTGCAGTGGTTGGTATTGAGTGTCATTATCCAAGGTAAGGGGTTCAATTAATTTAGTTTTATTGTCTGTATTAATATGTACAATAAAAGATGTGTACACTAGTTTGTGGTGACACTTTTATTTTTTGCAGAATGCATAATGTGAGCAGCAATGTCCTAATGCCCACTTGGGTACCCTATGTCTATACTAATGTTGCAGAGGAACTTTTGGTGTTCTCCCTCAAGCTCATGACTGGTTTGTGTAAAGCAATGTTCACTAGTGTTTTTTTTATGTAAGCTTTGCCTAACATCCTTTTCTACAGATGACTGGAGGTTTGAAAGACCATCTAACCAGTATTTTCTGGGTGACTTCATAAATATTGAAGCATCTGTGAGGCCGTACAACCATGTTCCTTTCCGTGTGTTTGTGGACAGCTGCATTGCTACTGCAGTCCCTGACGTCAATGCTGTCCCTCAATACTCATTTATTGAAAATAATGGGTGAGAAATCCTTCATGTACTCCCTTATAGGAATTTGGTTGAGTGTGATGTATTTTTTTTTTTTTTTTTTTTTTTCTTCCTCCAGGTGCCTAGTTGATGCCAAGATCACAGGCTCCAGCTCTCACTTCTTGCCCAGGACACAAGGTGACAAGTTACAGTTTCAGCTGGAGGCTTTCAGGTTCCAGCAAGAGAGCAGTGGACTGGTATGTATGAATGTGGTGTCACAGTTTAAATAAATTGTGGCCTAAGAGGTGTTCAGACCAAAATTTCTTTGTAGGTCTACATCACTTGTGTTCTGAAGGTAGCTGCAGCATCCACCCCTACTAGTGCTGAGCAAAAAGCTTGCTCGTTTTCTGCTAATGGGTAGGTTGCAACTAAACTTAGTTCATGCACTCATTTTGCTATACAACAACATGATGCTTTGCTTCTCTGACAGGTGGGTGTCTGCAGATGAATCTGATCAGGTGTGTAGCTGCTGTGATGCAAACTGTGGCATAAGGACTGGAAGTGATCAGCTTCTTAAAGGTATAGTATGTGCAAGGTTTACAAAGGGCATATGGTGTTATGATCATGTTTTGGATTGTGTTCTTACTATTGATCTCACAGATTTGCGGTGGGAGAGGGCTTCGATTGGTCCCATCAGAGTCAAAGATTATGGTTTTGGCCAAATGTAACTTAATTTTTTGCACACTAGCAAAATAAAAATCATGTCATTAAAACTACTGTATTTATTCTGACTTTGTTTTAATGCTAGTGTGGTTGCATGTTAAGATATCATAGCTCCATAGCAGAGTGTGTTCTTAAGCATAGATTTGGGCACTGACAGTGACTGACAAAGAATCATGTACTATAATTTAAATGGTATATTATCTAAATGAAAGCTGGAAGGTAAACAAGTGCTTTTTTTTTAAAGTTTGGTTTGCTTGGTGTTCACTGGAATGAACACCCCCTAACAATATTGAACATATGGAGGTCACAACCTGACCACTTTTGACTTATTTGACAGAACTTGCCATACATCCAAAGCAAGGCTGTGTGCTGTGCTAAATATGGTTGATTGTTCCTGAGTAGTTGCAAAGAGCTCGTAACATGGTTTAAAAAAAAAAAATTTCTCGCTTAAGCATAATCAAGGATCTGCAAGGAGACCGCTGTACTGACATTCTATTTTTGGTTTGTTTGGTCTGTGTTGTATGCATCAGGTTTTAGGTGGCAGCATTTACAACCCAACATTTACAGATTGAAGGCTTAAAATCTCTATGCATCCCTCCAGAACTTGGTATTTTCTTCAGGAACTGCAATGCTTGTATCTTCCCACCAGGTGGTGGATGTATAGCTCCTATTACATTACTTCTTCCTGAGTGCTACACTAATACTGCCTACAGTACTACCTCCTCTTCATTATGAAAGGTGGTTCCAGAGCATCTGTTTCCAATAAGACAAAGTCATCACTGACTAATCTAATGAAGTGTGCCTGGGGCATTTCTCTTTCGATCCCTCTCTGTTATCTTTGACTTATTCTTGAAACCATAACTTATTTTTAACTGTCTCTTGTAATTAGGGAGAAACATTATTCAAAACACTCATGGTGGGAAAAACTTAATCTACCTTTTTTTTTTTTAATGCACAGAGTTCAACATTATTGTAGTATAAATCATTATCTATGCATTCTTTCCAATCTTTGTCCTGTTGTGGAACATGTTAAGATAATGAAAACAAACATTACTATGAATCACTGCAATTCTGAGTAACTAAATCCAATACACATCTGTGTGTCAGCAGCGTATACAAATGTAATATTTACTGGTATTTATCCCTGTCATAGCTCATCCCTGTCTCACTTTCCATGTTCGACAAAGCAGATTCTTCAATTTATTTTGTGTTCCACAGATCAATATCAGCATATGAGTTTGTAATGACATGAGGGTGACTAAACGTGATGTACTTTTTCTGTTCTTGTAACCTGTACTAATCCCCGTGTAGCGTCCCTCTCTTAAAGCAATTACCACAATTACATTTTTGTGTCAGTCGGTTGTGATTAAAAACGAATTAAGCGATGTTAGCTTACCTCTTCCCTCAAAAATCAGTCACTGACGACTACATAAAGTATAAGGAAATTGTAAAAGACCAAAGTAAGGGTAGCATGAAGACACTATCGATAAATAAAATGTCGGTTTCCTGCAAACCCGCTGACAGAAGAAAACACTGAAATTCTGAGGTGGGAGGAGAGCGCGGGAACGCTGCCAGCGACGGCGCGCGAGCGGCATCCAATCGCGTGCGACGTCCTGCTGAATACAAAAAAGCGTAACGAAGGAAAAAAACGTCTGTTGAGAAGAGTGAGGACGTCAGGCTTTAAACACGGCTGATCAGCGTGTGCTGGTGCGTTTTTTAACAAATTCAGAGGAGCGGCACTTCGATCGTAGTGAGTGGACGGGACCGGGCCGTGGATCTCTCATCCTCTTTCTCTTCAGCAGGCTGATAAGGAGACACAGATGGTGAGTTTCTCCGCTTTGATTCAGCAGCAGCCGGCGAACCCAACGACCCCCTCCGCCTCTATTGTGGTGAGGTGCAGTACACGCTAGCATGGGCGCAAACTGTGAGGTATTGATCAGAAACTTAATGGTGTTACATTGACCGCACGCCCTCCAAATACGATTTTCTTACAGTAGAGGTGCATTCATGGGAACGTTACAGCATTCAGTATTGTAGTGGGGGCTAGGTTTTAGGATTTATGACTGTCATGTATCTTCGTGAATATACGTATTTTTAGATAAATGAAGGCTGATAAAGCATGAGTCTTTGCAAAACGAAACGTTTAGGTAACAACAGTGCAGCCACCGAGGTAGGTTTACGGGAAGGTGGCTGTATTGAAGCATGCATTCACACGAGCAAGAGCTCGGCTACTTCCTCTCACTGTTGCTGTGCATCACCGACGCTGTTTTGCAAGACATGTCATTCAGCCGGGTGGCTTTAAAATAATGCTGGTTGGAGCTCCGGTTGTTTGTTGTTTGTTGGTTTATGATACCTGAATACACAAAATTCCTTAGAGCAGTTTATCTGTCGCTATCTGTCTTGCCTATCTACATTTACATATATTCGTTTCCCAGACGCATTTATCCGAAGTGACTGTCAGTGCATTCAATATGTGGAACTTTATGCAAATGTTGAAATGTAGACCAATGATTCTCAGCCTGGCAACATGTTTGTTTAATATATGTATATAATAATGGCAACAGATGTATGTAGACCGTGTATTTTGTCTGAGAGGTTAACCGTTTTGATTTATTATGACTATTTAGCAGTTACACTCAATCTATTTATAATAATGGAGTGAATTTTTAATTTGTGCTATTTGAAGCGTCCGGTTGCATCTCAGGCTGCTTGTTGTTATTAATTAAAGTGGTGCTTTGTTGTGGTAGTTAGGGAGAACCATCTGGCAATGAATTGTCTGATCAAACATATGTACCTTTAGAGTTAAACTGGCTCCGTTGGGCAATCTTCAGCATGAGGAAACAGGCCTGTTTTTGCAATTGATGTACTTGAAATATTTTGCATGCGCGTATACACAGACTCTTTGCATGCTTGCTGGCTGCACACACAGGGGCAAGCAAATGATGCAAGTACTGATAACATACCTAAATGTTGTCTTTAGAGGTAGCAATCTCTGTTGCACTGAGAGTCCCAGAGCAGACAACAACGGCAGGTCCTCGGGGTTTTGAGATCATACGAAACCAAGATGATTGTGTACACAGATTATTCATATGGAAATGACAGCCTGCGGCATCAACTGTCCAGTTGTCAGAAGTTTAGTAGAGGCACGTTGATCCAGGTGTTCCAACAGAATGTTGAAACCTGTAGGAATGTAAGACATGAAGGTCTTTGTGAAAGGCTCCTAGGAAGCATCTAACTCTGTTTACAGCTATAATAACAGATTGTCTGTGGCCAACTGTTCACTGATACTCTAATAGCCCTGTCTATTGTGAGTAATGCCCATTTAGTAATAATTATATATGAATTAAATATGCTAATAGATGTCTATTTTAGTTCCTAATCATTTAGATCATCATAGATTATTATCTCTTTTTGGTGTCTAGGCTTGTTTGTCCATTCAGTCATGTCTTTGCAAGTCTACCCATAGCCGTAAGCACAGTATTTTCAGTTGTACAGTGTTTCTACAGGCTCTGCATTAGTGACCTGCCTGTTTGAACTGTTAGCTGAATGTCACACACAAAGGTTCTAGTACGTTGTCTACTCTTAGTCTTTTGGCTATTCTTAGAGCTTTGTACTAATGAAATTATGCCAACAAGGACTCTGGGACAGCCACTGCAAAGTGATAATGAAACCCTTTTCTTTGCAAAACTTTCTCCTTATATGGCAAAGAGAGGAAATTAGGCTTGCTCCATAGGCCTATATAGAACTTTCCACTGAGCACCTACCTAGCTAACAATTTTAGGTTGTTAAAATGTTCCACTAACTACTTAAGAATGTTTTATGTTATGATTATATAAAATAACATTCTACTAATGTTACTGCAAAAGCATTTTTGCAGTCTTTGAGAGAACTTTTAAGAGAATGTTAGCCAACATTTTGAGAACGCTCCGAGTTAGCTGGGTAGCTCCAGTGCAGCTCCTGGTGCAGTGGTTGTTTGTGGTGTCCAGTGGTGTGTTCTTGATTTTGTGGTACTATATGCTGGGTATTCTATAGTCATTCTTTTCATCACTTTATTTTCAGGTGTTAATCCATTAATCCCTCAGTTGCTATCGAGTGTCACTAAATCTGTGTTGACACCTTGAGTAAGGATTTCTTTGCTTAGTGAAAGTATCCTGTCCAGCGAAAGGGCTAAAGAGGAAAGGTTGACTGTCTCTCCCATGTTTGTCAAAGTTCATGTAAAAGAAGCAAAGCATTGTGGCTGTATCAAGTAATGCTGCTGGGTACAGTTCATCGTTTCTGAGAGCAAAACACACTCCCTTCGTTGTGATAAGACCGTTATATGGAGGATGCTGATGGCTGTGTTTTGTACCATGATGTGCCTAGATCAGGTTTCGAAATTTGTGTCAGAACATGTTTGAAAATCTTCAGAAAAGGGATGTGTCCTGTCCTCACTGTTCTAAGTAAAGATTTGCTGTTTTCGTGCTCTTTAAACACCAGTAATACTGGCTGCTTTCAAAGCGTTGTAATGAGTCCAATTTCAGATCTGAACAGTAGTTTTATTCTCTTTATTAGTTCTGACAAGTTTTCTGACCTGTACAGTAGTAGTTTAAGGCTTAAACTGCTGTTCTGCTATAACAGACAGACCTGGTTGATGTTTTTCTTTTAGGCTATGTAACAGTGTAAAATTTCACCTTGCACTTTGCATTTTCACTTGGTCAAAGGCGTACCGTAGAGTCAAATGAAACATTAGACTGTTCCTCTTAACCCCTGCCCACAACCCTTTTTCTCACACATACTGTACAGACGTCTTCATTTTCTCTGCTTATTTAAAATTTCACATCCGTGTATATACCCCAGTGTCAGCTTTTGTCTACGGCTTAGACAGTATTTATAAAAACTTTGACTTCGATTTTTCTTCATCCTTGTGCTGACGAAGCTCATTTTCCTTGAATGCTTTCACACATTTTCCACTTTCAGCAAGAGTTAAATCAGCTCTTCCATATGAAAATGAACACTGTAATGGCTAGATGTGCTTCTAAAACAAAGGAAAGTGGCTGTAATGATATTATGAGGCAAAACCTGAGATAAAATTTGAATGTTACTAGAGATCAGAGTGGGTTGCTAAGACCGACTAAGCCAAACTGGCCTTTATTTAAAAGCTACATTTGTGTAAACCAGTCAGACTCCTGAGGTAACTTTAAATAAGAGTGACTGACATTTGAAAGCATTGATTGTTTCTTTCTTTTCTCTTATCACAGTCTATCTGCACTGAAAGCAAAGTAACTGGGGTGGCACAGGTGACTAAACTTATTGACGCAAGGGGAGGCAGATGTTCTAACGTCACTTGGTAGATTAATGTCTCCTGTGCTTTTGGTGCTTGAAGACTCATTTTTTTCATCAGCTCATTCATGGAGCCCAGCAAAACTTCATCAGGGCACTTGCATGAGCATCTAATCTGTGCTGTATTAAGAAAGTGTGACAGTGGAATTTTCTCTTCTAAATTTGACACAGTCATTTGGCAGGATTTGCTGTAGTTCTTTATTTAAGACTTAATGGCTTGAGATTTTGTGGCAAAAAGGATACTAGCCCAAACCATGTGTTTAATGCATAAGTGTTGTGTTAAAGTGTAAGTATTAAGGGGTGTCCTGCGTTAATATGTGCTGATGCCTATTGACTGTAGGCCTTTGTTATCTTCTCTATTAGCTAATCTGTATGTAGTGTGTTCTGTTTCTTGTTTTCTTTTTACTTAGTCTGCAAAGCTTAACCCTATTTTAGCTAAATGATTTCATATGCAGGGTGGAAATTAATGGACCCTGTGTGGGTGAATGGTGACCCCAGGATGGGTGTAACTCCTCTCACTCCACTGAACTCCTGCTTATTGCCCTGGCTATCTGGACCCATGGGAAGCAGCTGATAGGATTTTGTCCAGCTAATGAGATTAAAAGAGCGTCTGCCGTCTACTACAAGAGAGAGAGGGTAATGGAGATTGAATGAGGGTGTGTGTGTGGCTGTGAGCGAGAGTAAAACACTGACCTTTGGTAATAGCAGAACATAACAAATCATACTGATCTGGCAGTGTCTGAGGGGGAGAAGGGTTCAGGTATGTACACACGATGCCCTGGGTCACAGTTTGGCCCAAAGCTCATCATGGTTGGGTAAAATTTTACGTTTGTGTCTGATGTTTAGCAGGTTCTCTCACACACAAACCGAAATGGACACAATGTCAAATTTGGTTTAATGTCACAGTTCAGAAAAGGTGTGATGACATCCTTTAAAATGTGTTTATTAAAAAAACCTGTTTAATCACAGTTTTTTATAAGACTTTATGGGTTTATTGTCTTAGTAGCTACTAAGCTGTTTATAATTAAATTCTGTTGAATATTTTTGCATTTATTGATTATCATTTTTATTAGACCGCTCAAAAATTGTAGCCTGTCGGTAGCCATTTTTAAATGGGCTGAGGGAACATGGTGTTTTTGTGTGCGTGTCTTTGTGAAATTCAGAGAAGCTGGTTATCTGATCTGCGATGCAGAGTTATTCCTCAGACTGCATAAGGCAGGGTCTTATTACTGCATACATATCTTTGAGGCTGTGAATCAGCGTGTAGGTCAGCTAATGGATGGTTTTTAGGGTCTCTAGGGAGATTGGTCCCCAGCATCATAAGTGCATCAGAGCAGAGCACAGGAAGAACCGTGTCATCACTCCTTCCTACCACAGTGCAGACAGTTGGGCAGCACTGCTATCTGCATGTGTGTGGTGAGAGAGTGTGTTTTTCTCCGTCTTATGTACAAATAAGGCAAAAGAGGACAGATGGCACCAGCTGAGACAGAGCCCTCCTCTATTGCTTTCAGTGCTTCATTCACACTCACACATTTCTAGGCCTGTTTTTGCCACCATTTAAACTGTGACTGATGGAGCATCTTGTTGTGGGTTAAAGCAGTTTGTGCCATAGTTTTGTTGCACTTCTGTATAGCAGACCACAGGCAATTTTCACCTGATGTACTTGTACTTTAGCCTTGTACTTGTAGTCACCACACACAGTTTTCCATCTTGGAAAATGACCTCATGGAAATGATGCTTTGAGATATTTGTGTGTTTAGTGAATGTATGTAAATGACTGTTGATGCATTTGAAATGACTGTGCTACACAGACTGAATAAAACAGGAAGTGGGTTAAGGGTTGTCTTACACTGGGGTGTGTTGTGCCTTTTATCAGATGAAGTGTAATCATGCTTGACTTCTTGTTTTAGATTGTAACATTGACTAATTTGTGGTGAAATTAACTTTTTTTTATGGTACAAAGAATGTCCCCATACAAATGATGAAATAACGCAGCACACACGTCAGTATCTTTGCATATGTGAAAGGCCTCAACGCAGGACCAGAAATACAGAAAAACACTTTTTGCAAAAAATCGCTTTTTGTCATTTTGTAATCAGAAGGAAATGATTAATGGAATGATAAAATGATTAAAGCAAATCTGGGAGTGTCTGATACAGTTCAAAAATTGTTTTTGCCTGGTTGTGTTTATGTTAGTGGAATGTTTTCTTGTTGAGGCTGAGAGGTTGTAATCTCATTTCAGGGCTTTGATAATGTTGTGTGTGTGAATATGAGAAAGCGAGAGAGAGTGTGCTACTCGATAATGGCTATAATTTGTGAAATGTGGTGTTAATGGATGTCTGGTCTGATATGATGACCGACACTATATGTGTACTGACTTATAAGGCAAGCAAATAAACTTTGTCAGAACTAAATCAACAGTATACAGTAGTAGGTTTTTTTTTTTTTCAAATTTGAGATTGTAATGTTTTTGTATTGTATCTTTTGTGTTGTAGCTATATTGTCACATGAAGTGTTTAACATTTTGATTATTCCCACTGCCCCATGCCTAAATCCAGCAGATTTGCAGCAGATCTAAATTTATAGAAAAAGCTGTAGTGGAGGTGGAGAGACACTTTTGGCTTTCTGACAGAGCCGAATTGTGCTTACATAAAAATCTGTCCGTTCAGCATTTCAGTACATATGTGTGCGTGTTTCAAGAGTAATTCTGTTAACCAGATGATTCCTCCACTGCATTGCTTTTTAACATTTTATTGACTTGCAATGGTTCTGCTTTCTGTTCCATGTCCTGTTTTCACCTCTTCAGTGTCATCTTGCAGGTGTCACTGAAATTCGGACCCTGTCTTTAGCCTTTTGTCTAAAATCCTTCTTAAATTTTTGGTTCTTAAGTTTGGAACCTGTAATTTTGTGGCCTGTGAAAGCTGGCAGCTGTTCATGCACAAAGGTTTTGAATTTAAGCGCTAAAGCACGCAAGACATGGGCTTGTGTTATATAATAAATGTCATAATAGCTTTAGACTGGCTGATGCGAGACAGACTGTGCTTGTAAAAGCATACAGCCAGATGGATGTGGGATATAGGAGGGAACGTGTTGGAAGGGAACAGAGGGAAGCTTTTTGGAGTGACGTCAGATAAGGCTGCTTTGCTAAAGGGCAAGTAGTGATGGTGGATGGACTGATGTGCAGGATTATGCTGTGGTATTCACAAGGCAGTGACTGAAATAGTGTTGCCATGGGCAACCTGTGTTAAGACCATTGGCTTCATTTTTTTTTTTTTTTTTTTTGTTTCCAGGACAACAGGAACTCGTCTGATGACAAGCCCGTTCAGCGCTCTAAGGTACATTTCTGTTTGTACACAATCCATCATATGCTTTCTTCATCTGTGTTTAACCATATTAGTATTAATTGTTAACTATTAGTATTGAATATGTATTTAATGGCATTGGTTTATCAGCATTGACTCACTGGCTGAGATTTTTTTTTTTTTTTTTTTTTGTCCCAGTCTTTCAGTTTCAGGCCGCAAAAGGAGACGTGTGCATCATGTGAGAAGACAGTGTATCCAATGGAGAGACTGGTGGCCAACAACCTCATCTTTCACGCCACATGCTTCTGCTGCAAACACTGCAACACCAAACTGAGGTTAGGCACAAAAAAACTGTAAAATGTAGGTGTTGCAAACTTATCAGGCTGATAATACAAAGTCTCTTGTTTGTTTGTTAGTTAGTGTTTGTTAGTTAGTTAGTTGGAAGTGAAACATGCCTAACTAACATATCTAAATATTTGACTTTCAGCGTAATTCAGTTGACATTTATTTGTATAGCACGTTTTACAAAACATTGTTTCAAAGCTACTTTACAAAAAATGCATGTTTTACATTACTAGAAGAGTCTGTTATTATGTACAACTTATTCCGGCCAGAAGAAAGACCTACATTAGTTATTGTATTCTTGCCATCTACTGCCTCAAACAAACCGTGAATGTCTTCCAAACATTTGATGCAGTAAATCTTACAAAAAAACTTTGTTTCCAGGTGGACTGATAGCAAGGCTGTGCATATCTAAGGTTGCATAACTTCTAGCTAATCAGATTGTGTATTTCAATCTGCTGTTTCCTGCAGTCCATGAGCATGCTGTTGTCCAACATATTAAATTTTGAACTAATCTTTCTTTGTAAAACGTAATGGTTTGGAAAACATGAATTTTTCCAAACGTCAGCACTGATAATGTGACGGTCATGTTCTCACTTGGCTTCTTTACTCTGTAGTCTGGGATCATACGCAGCCCTGCAGGGGGAGTTCTACTGCAAGCCACACTTCCAGCAGCTCTTCAAGAGTAAAGGGAACTATGACGAGGGCTTCGGTCGCAAACAGCACAAGGAGCTCTGGGCCTCCAAGGATGCAGAGAGCATCACCAAGACATCATAATCTGTAGTGATTTCCAAAGCTCAGCTGTCCCCTCACCAATGATTATGACCCTTTATATACTCTGCCCAGCCACCCCCACATGCACATACATGCTTACACAATTAATTTGAATTCTGAGCACACAGCCAGTTGATCCAGCACTCCTCATGATAACACAATCACAGATGCCAACCCTGATACTGTAGGGTTTGTAAACTATTCTTGTTTTTTGTGGGATATTTGCTCGTTTAGTTTCTTCTGATTTTTATTTGGCTTTAGCAAATGTCATTTTATGTATTATCATGTATTTTATGTCTGATGTTGTGGAGTTCATCCACAGGAATCAGTTAGTTGATTGTGACCAAACCTTTAAAATCCCTCATAGCTGGGATGATTCTCTTATTATCGTCATTCTCTTCTGGTTTGGCTGTATTAGTATTGGTTTGTTTTTGTGTTGTAAGAGTGGTCATAAGATGAAATGCTTACATGGTTTAGATGATACACTCAGGTAATGCTTCTGGGGTGTTGCATCAAAAATGTTCAGTAACGTTAATTTTTCAAATCTTCATAATTTGAAAACATTTCTAAGATTGTTCATTTCAATGGAAAGACTGTCATTTTGTTTTGCTGGTGCAGGGTATTTTAACTGTGAATCTACAGGGTACTGAACTGTACTGTAAATTACTCTCTTGAGTTTGCTTCAGCCCATTCTCTTTGCTTTGTTTCGTCATCCCTCTTCACCCTTCCGTCCTTTCCACACTTGTGTTTTTAGTCATGAAACATTGTACAGATTCTGTAAGATTTGTTTGTGTAGTTTTAACCAATCAGATAATCCTTTTATAAAATACCTTGATTCATGAAGTTTCTTATGAAATTTAATTTCATAAGACACAACATTTGTTTATGGTATTTTTGTGCCATTTATTATTAACCACGTTGGGCTATTTAGTGGCTAAATGTTTAAACCAGGCCATAGTCTTTTGTTTTCCCTTTTCTAACGCCCTCTAGTGTTTTGGATGACATTTCTTGTTTACGCCACACATGTTGGTGTTTTAGCTTAGTATCTTTTGCATTGATGCCATCTAGTGATCAATATCTCTACTCATCTGCTTGTTTTACTCTTTGGTTATTGCTCTTAAGCAGGCAGCATATCATAACTTAATAAACGTTTTTCCTCAAAGATTTATTGCAAAGGCATTTGTATGTTGGTATCACTAAGCAGGTGAATGTACTTGGATGCACTGTACTTATGCCTTGCTGCATGGGACCAAGCTTGTACAACAAATTAAGATATTCACAGGGAATTAGGTCTCACAGGAAATGACATTTACAATGCTTCGTGCCATTGCCTCTCCCCCATTCCACCACTTCCTGTCATCACATAGTTTGGGCTGTTTCCTGTGGGCATCTCTGTGACAGGGTTTCGTTGAGACTTTGCGAGTACATACTTTACAGTGTGGCTCCTAAGCATTGCTCAGGAATATATAGATGGGTCACAATGATCCAGCTGTGTAACCCTCAGCGTTCATTACTGTCGTCCTTGAACTTTTATGTTCACTGAATAGCAGATATTTCAAGCTAAAAGGAAAGTAGTTAAGTGGTTTTTCCTCACACTCTATAAAAGCTAGAGAGCAGAAAGGGGGATGATGTAGACATACATTCAAATGAACACTTCCATGTGAGGTTTTATATGCACATTTACATGTTGGCATGAAACTGTGACTTTGCATCTTGTGTTTGTCACTGTGGCCATTTAATGCAAAGTCATAAGCTGTGACCTCTAGTGGTTCATGTATTTGTGTAATAACAGCATTGATGCCATGTTTCTTTTAACAAATGAAATGCCTCAGTTTTAATTCTGTTGCTCTTTGTGTTTTGTAGTAAACAAATGGTAAAGCAGGTATTCTGATATGTCTGTATGTTAAATGCTATAAGTAAGTGGTCTGTGGATAGTTTGTCATTGGTTTAGATTCATGATAGTGGGTTGTGTATTTGTTGTAATATCCTGTCTGAGTGCAATGGCCTTTTGTCTGTACGTTTGAGGAGATGCTACATTACACTTGCAAAGCCATTGAGAATCATTCAAATGTTTTCATCAACTCGAATGCCACAAAAGTCCCTCTGTGTATATATTTAAGATTACTGTGAAAATGAAATGCATTGTGAAGTTTGGAGAAATTGTCAACAGCTCTTGAACAGGAATAATATTTTCGTATTAAGCTTTAGAGTTTTAGTTTTATTTTTGTTTAAAATCCTTCATAAGAACACCATGTTTGTTAGTCATTTCCTGTGTTCTACTTTCAAAATCTGCAGGTATTGAAGAAGAGTTGCACCTTTAAACAATTGGATCATATTTTAAATGCTTTCTTTTCTTTTCTGCTCTTCTGTTGCATATGTTTTTATTATATAGAGCGAACTTTTCCATAGACGCACATCACTGTGTTTTGCATAAATTCTACATGCAATTCTACATGCGTTTGCACACAGTGTGCCATGGTACAAATTACCTAATATCCTTCAAACCCTTTATTTTATAAACTACAAGAACAAATATGAAAGGTATGCTTGTCTTTCGTCTTTTCTGATGGATTTGTAGTTATGAAATGTGAGTTTCTTTATAAGTGCATGGATATTTACAATTGCAAAAGACTGCTTTTTAAATGCAGCTGACATGCCTTTGTCTTCGTGCGTTGACTGAGCAGAGACCATTATACGCAGTGTATTACTTTATCTAAGACTTGATCAGCAGAACATGTGGCCTTAAAGCAGGAGGTCTTTGCTCGTCACATTTATTGTCATCAGGTTTAATTTGTGTTTGTACACTTATTGGCCCTCCAATTGAACCGCTACAAGAATTTATAATAAAATGCAATGTCTTTGTTTCAATCCCTGCTCGCTTCTCTCAGTTTTATTTTCTACTTCCCATTTTCATTTTTGTACATGCTTTTGGAGAAAATAAATAAACGGTTTGCTGGTGTTTCATATGTTTTGAGGGTGTACTTTTATAGTAAAACAGAGTGCTATTTTAAGCTTTATTTAACAGACTTGGTGAAATCTGACCTGGTCAGTTTTGAACATTTTACAAAAGTATGTTTTGATTATGATCTATCCTGTATATTTGTTAGTTCACTGTTTTCTTTAACATTCAATATCACCATAATTTAAAAGGGTGAGACTGGTTATCGCACCTAATTCAATACTAATTCAATTTTGATTGCTACGTCATAAACGTGTGCACTGCGTGCTGCGCGGCAGTGACGCTGTACGTACGTCATCGAGTAACTAAAGAGAGGAACAGCGCGCCCCCGAGTGTACACCGAGTCCGAAAGTATACTACAGTTGTCATCTTGGACATGTTATGGAAATCATTAACGCAGTAGCGATGTGGGATTATGTGATGATTAAAAATCGTAAAGCAAAGTTTGTTCTTACACGTGCATTAACATGATGAACTTTAAGCTGGTTTTGAAGGAAGCGAGTTTATGGGTTCCGGTGACGAACTGCTTTGCGCTGTCAGGAAACTCAACTGCGCTAAAGATTCATTCTCGCATCTGCTGTTTATCATCATCCTCACGGTAATGCTTGGAGAAATGTCGCCCAAACATCTCATCTCCCGCTTAATATTACCCAGATAACTTCAAAGGCCTTTGGAGAGCATTTTTGGTACTTTCTCTGAGCTTCAGCTGGTCATGCGAGCAGCAGACATCAACGGAAAGCGGAATTTGTGAAACTCGAAGTTCGTGTAGCCGCTGCGCACCATTTCTTTTGTCCTGAACATCGCAAGTGGGATTTGTTTGGAGCAATCCTAAGACATTTTCGATTCTATATGAATAAATTGGATACAGGAATGCTTTTTTCCAGAGTCACATGCCTTCATTCATAATCATTTGTGGTTAAACAATGCGGAGATGGTCGAAGCGCCGAGCTGATGGCTCGTGTTCTTCTTTTTCATGTGGTTTCTCAGAGTTATCACGCACAGCTGATGGATTAACGCATGTATGCGGACATTTGTTATCGACTCGCCTTTCTTTCTAAAAGTAAAAACTGTACGTTTGTGCAGTGAACTGGCCAGGCGCATCGACGAAGGAAAAATTATGCAAACTTAGCAGGAAAAGAAGCCATCAAATTTACGGAAATAGCTTCGTCCTTTTCCTCCACTCTGCTATTACAAATGGATTTTATTAAAGCAACTCGCTTATATTTGCATTGTTATTGAACATTGTAAGACATCTGAAGTTATCAGATTTCGGTTACACTTCATACAACAGTTATGATGTCTACACAAAGCTATGATGATAGAGGGACCTTTCTTAAAGTATTAGACAAGGGTTTCTTTGTTGCTTCATGAAATTGGAGTTACCAATGTTAAATGTTTCACGTTACCAAATGTTTCATGTTACCAATGAAACATTAGAATTTCATTGGTATCCACTAGACTTTCACTCTCATCCTAAAGGCGCATTTTAGGAGGTCTCTTCCCTTCACTTGTTTGAGAAATAAGTTTTCCCTCCTGAAGTATAAACTACCGGATGATATGGGACATCCTCAGGTGTCCGTGCACCTGGAAGTGCTTTAGCAATGGCAGCGGCCTGTCCACTTTGCCTTGCAAGTGGACTGTATATCTGTTGACCGCCAAATTGCATTAACTGTGATTAAACGTGTCTCTTCACAATATACATTGGGTTTTCAAGACAGGACTGAAAGTGGCTGAGCGACCTTTCACCTGCACGGTTTGCCCAACCAAAGTTCAGGTGAGTATTTTAACTGCAGGATTCAAGGCGTCATCACTTGCAACACGTTTTGAAAACTTCCTTTGGTCCAGTATATTCACAAAATATATAAAATGCATGTGTCCTTTCTGGCACCTGAGTGTGACTAATAGCAGGTGTTATATGCAAGCCATAGCAATAAGGTGATTCATCATTACTGGAAGTCTAAAACAATAAGCATTATTTGGCATGCTGTTCCATCCATTATTTGCATGAGTTCTTCGTGTTCATATGTGCATGGTCTAAAAACTCGTAACTGATTTGGTTGTGCTTTATTTAGAAATAATAGTTTTGTTGCTTAGTGAAAGGTCAAGACTTAAGTCAAGGTTGAGCGCATGAGACAAAAAGGCCACAAGAGCATTTTCTCTTAGCTCGAATACTTATAGGTTGACCTCTAGCTATACATAAACCATTCTGCTAGAGGTAATGACAGCATACTGTATTTACAGAACAAACTGCCATGCAAAAGAAACATTTGGCAGATGCTTTAATTCAAAGCAACTTGCAGCACATTTAACATATATAGTACATGTGTTCCCTGGGAGTTGAATCCCATGACCTTTGCGCTGCTAATGCAATGCTCTACCAAGCTACAGGAACAGATGCTATATTTTAGTTTCATGAACCAGGTGAAAAAGTCCCTCACACATCTTCAGTGTCAACCTGTGATTGTTACAACTGTGACTTTAAAAACTGCATGGCCAGAACTTACACAGATGGTATCAGATCAGTTTGTTTGTAGGTTATGCAACATCAGCTTTAGGCCAGTTCCAGCATCCAGAACAGCTGTTGATTTTTGATCCTGTCATCCCCACTCCAGAGCTGAGAGAGACCTTATTAGTCAATCCACCCCAGAGCGCTGGGAACCCGAGAGGGGATTTGTGCTGTAAGCTTCAGAGTCTCTTGTACTGTAAGCCCCGGCATATGCAAAGGCAACATCCAAAAAGCCTACACCTTGGCTGGGAAAACCAGCCACAGACTAAACAGCTGAAAGCCAGACGAAAGGAGTCTGGGGTTGAGAACAGTAAGAGAAATGTGTTGAGGTTCTGGTGAATACTGGAAAAAGGATACAAACAAAACAAAGCGAGCCCAGCTGACAGGGCCCATGGATGGCCTTCTCCTCCTGCCAGATTCCACACATTCTCACCAGAAGGTAATTAAGAATAGCAGAAAAGCAAAATAATGCAGAGGAGGTCAGAGACTGAATGAAGACTGAATGAATTGGACCTTGTTCAGATAGCCGGCCTTACGTGACTAGAGTGTAACTAGTTTTCAGAAATCTGCATTCTTATTGTCCTAACCTATCTAAAGTTTACGCTCAACATTTAGCTTTTAATTTAAAGCTTGCAAGAAATACAACAAAGGATGGAGGAAGGATCCAGGATCAAGTAGGTAAATTAATGTGTTTACATGCACATCTTACACAGGTCATGAAATAGTAAATAGTGTTTTTTTGTGTGTGTGTGAGGGTCATTAACTGTTTAAACAAAACCTGATAAGGTAGATTTTTCCCCATTACCTCAATGTAAACGTGCATGTGAACACATTCACCGCCATTACAGTGGCTTATTCAGTGTGCGCATGTCTGTGTACGTTTTAACATAAAAACTTAAAAGCATACCAAACAAATTCAAACTCTCAATGTGTTTTTTTATGTTTGGATTTTTATCATTGCATGATTTTGATGCACAGCAAAACATTGATGACTATGTTTTACAAACCGTGAGACTTCCAGATGTTGGACCCTCCAGAGGTTCAGCTACACTTCAGTATACGCTGTATTCATAGAGTCCCTCCACAAATGAAGCCCATAATGTACACACTCTAACCAAACCCTCTGTGGAGCGTTCTGGTGAAGGTCTGTTTAACTTCAACTCTGATTTATGTATTGCAAGATGTCATATGAGGCCAGCAGCGCTCGCTGCAGTCAGTAAGACCACCTGCATGCCACTGTGTGGATATTTGGCCCAATGAGTGCAAATGAATGATGTCTGACCCTGTAATTGCTTACGGTTCAGTAAGAGCCGTATGACCAGAGGCGGCGAAACGTATGCTTGACGGCTGCACGAGCTGCTTACCTCATCCTTTTGGTTAATCATTTCAACCCTGACCATAAGTTTGGAAAGATGAGCCATTCTCAGCAATACCCAGTTTGTCCTTTCTTCTCTGCTGTATTGTAATTAGATCAAAAGAGAGTTGTGCAGGTTTGATGAAGCCCAGTGAGACAATGGCAGGTAATGTCATTAGGAATGATCCAATCTCCTCTCAGAGCTCTGCTTTTAAAGGTCAAGATGTGATGAGGGAGGCATTCTTAGGACACTTTGTTTCTGTATTCCAGCATGGTACTTTGCACACCTGTTCTGGTGTGTTAAAGGATGTGAAACTGATTTAGAAAGGCTTTGAAATAGCACTATTGTGTTAGCACATTTGCGTGTGGTTGTCAAGAGTGGTGTTTATGTTAGCTGAATAAACACACATATTTTGGCTGTAAATAATGCATTTCTTGAATAAACTGCATGTATAATATACTGTAATCCCAGAGTTAATGAACTGAAATATGAAGCAGAATATGGAGGTCGATAATCAGAATGCTTATATATTATGGCATTCTGCTATACAAGCTCTGATACTATAGATTCCATGCATGACACAAAGATTAGCTAAAGTTAAATGGAAAAAATAGTTCATCAGAAAAATATGCAACATGTTTTGTGAAACTGTCATTTGGATACCTTTGTGTTGAAGCAGTTCTTTCCTCTTCCAGGAAGAGCATAAAACATCTCTGAAAGACATTAGAAAGTCACTAGGTGTTGTTTTGTATTGCAACCTTTGTCATAAATTGGTAGCTTCATGGATAGTAGTGACTGAATAATGCAGATGGATTGGAAATGACTATGATATCTTTGCAAAATGAAACACATAGGACATATGATCTGACAGAAGAGATTGGCCTTGAAGATCATGTATCATTGGTTAAAATACAAAATATCTACTGCACAATACAGCTACATGATTAATGAGTTACTTTTCATGCTTTAATGAAAGTAACCTGTATGCATGGGCAAACGCACACAAATGTTGAAGTATGAAAATATACAGTACAATGACAATAATAGCATTTATATAGTACAAAATATACAGTACAAATACAATAATAGCATTTATATGGTGGTGTGGCATTGTTAAAAGGGGCTTTTATGGCAGGATCAGGCCTGTAGAGCTGAAATCTGGCACTTTTTAAATGGTAAATATTTCCCTCTTATTTTTTCCCTTCGGCTGGAAGCTTTGTGCCAGGTTCCCCAGTTCCAGCAATGATCAGGTTACAGACTCTCTTCTGTGTCTCACATGCACTCAAACACGTGCACAGCACACATTCTTACCATCCTGTTGCACCTATAAACCATTCCATATTAAGGTTTTGTGTTTTTTTGCATGTAGCAACAGTGCATTTTACTGGGTCAGATGAAAATGGCTGATAAACAATGTACTATTAACATATGCTTGTAACTGAAAAGCCCCGCTTTTATTGTTTTGAAGATTGGCAGTGTGTCTGTGTTGCTATTGGCTGTGGTGTTGATGATGGCATTGTTTGTTGGATTACATGTTTTAGATATGGTGGTGAGTTATAGTGGAGATCAGGTATCATAAAGTTTTTCTCTTTCCGACTTTCTGTATAACCTGGTTGTTTTTCCACTTTAGGCAATTAATGGGTAACACTACAGGACAGTGTGTGTGAGGACCTCAGAGCGAGAGCAGACGCACTCACGCCGGCAAAATGAGTAAGTCCCCATTTTAAGAGAAGGTTTATCAAAACAAAGACAATTCTGTCATCTTTTACTCATTCTAAAAAGAAAATGTGCATGCAATTTCCAATATTTATACTCATACATTCAGTGTAGCTGCATAGAAAATTATAACAGAATTTTCATTTTTGAGTTAACTATCCCTTCAGGAATTAGAGAAATTTAATTTTTAAAAGTATACTCTGACCAAAGATTACAGGTAGTCCTTTGTTCGCTCTGTATTGTCCTGTTAAAGGATGATATCCAAGGCAAAATACAGAGGAGAAAATGTGCGTAAGAATCTGTAGCAGCCAGGCTGGAGGTTCTTAAGACACAATTTAAGACGGGAGGAAAACATGGAGACGGAAAGTGATGGCTCATGTTTTCACATGAATGCATACATTTAGCAGTTTAGATGTTGAGTGCATCACTTAGGTTGATCTGTCCCATGCTCTAACTTGAGCTTCTCCGGTTCTTTCTCTCTCTGGAGGTGTGTGAAGTCCGTCCAAACAACACACAGCGAATATTTTCCCTGCTTCAGTGAGCTTAGCCAAGACACAGTTCTTTCTCACATCAAACATGAGAACAGGGATCTGGAAAACATGGTCATCTCCTTCTCACAGGGTTCACTGCATTGCCACAGGTCTAGATGTTTGTGTTTGAGTGTTTATTCACCAAGTACAGCATAACATCCTCTAGGTTCATTTGCACCTTCAGTGTAACTGTATAGCATTGCAGCATAATCTCTGTTTGGTTTAAAATAAAGCAGTGAGCAGGACCGGATGAATCTGTTTAACTGTAGTAAAATCACTGCAGTGTGCAGCCTGAAGTGGTCGTGCTTTTTTTATCAAAGGCCAGCAACAATAATCTGATTAAAGACCAATGTTAGATAAATAATTACATTTGTTTAATACAAAAAAATCACAATTTAGGAATCACAATAAATTTTACTGCCAGGAAGTATCGTTCATTAGCATACTGCTAGGCATTAGACTTATGGGTGCCAAGCAATGAAGCAACATACTGTATTAATAAAGATTTCAATAGATTTGTGGTCACAGGTGTGTGCCTGTCGGCTTCAAACATGTCTCATCCAATCAGATTTTACAGTTTGAACTTTACATACAGTAATATGATCTGATCCATCATGTTGTGTCACATTGACCCAGAAAAACACTTTGAGTTAAATGCACTGATGTAAAAAAGAAAGTCTCAGCTTTCCACAGCTATTATAATTTTCATACTTCAAACCATTGCCAAGATGGTCTAGTCAGTTAAATGTTGGCTAAGATTAGAAGCGCATGAAACTTAAAATTTCATTGCAAGTTAAAGTAATTTAAAGTAAATATGTGTGTTTTATATTCACTGTCATTGTCTCTCTCCAGATGAAAGACAGGCTCTCCATTCAATTATGAAGGATCTGGTGGCCCTGCAGATGACCAGGCGCCAGCCTGTGTCCACCTACGACACGGCCAAACCCAAACCTGTCAGCACCACCAGCTCTTCTATCAGAATGGACAGAATGGTACTGCACATACACACACACACACACGCACACATACACATAACTAGAACAGTGTAACACCTGTATGACCCCACACTGACCTTATGGTTCTTCTTCTCTTCAGGATGATGTCAGAATTAAATTTGAATTCTGCGGTGAAAGAAGGTGAATTTGATTTTTTTACTGTTTTGTTTGCATGTGTAAAAATTAAAGTAATTATTGCTTAAATAGCAATGCAAATACATATCTCAATCTTAATTTATTATGAAGCACAATTAAAATCAACAACAGTTATTAGATATTAAGTAACACAACATTTTTAACACATAAAAACAGCAGAACCTACACAAAATCAGGAATTTATAATTGCATACATTGACACCCAGAAGACCAGCAGGGGTTTCACATACACTGATACACACAAGCGTTCCCAGATAATAGAAAACATTCTCTAAAAGTTCTCTTAAAGTTATCAAACATCTTGCAGTAAAGTTAGTAGAACTTTTTTAAGGTATATATCAAAGACATTCTTAAGTTATTAGTGGAATGTTTTAGATATATTACAGAATTTAAAAATAGAACATTGCTGGAACATTCAAAATGACCTTTTTTACATTTACATTTAATCCAAATGCTTTGATGCTTTAATCCAAAGTGATTTACAAAGGACAAGAGCATTGAACATTTTACGTTGCGAGCCAACAAGCCAAGTCTACAAAGCTACATTTACAAGCGGATGTTGTATTCTGCTGCTAGAGTTTTTAAACATTTTTCTTACTGAATGGAAATGTTAGGGAAACGTTCTTACAGCCTAAAATTGTTAGTAGGGCTCTCACTGCTCATACTGCTATCACAGTGGAAAGGAAGGGACTGTGGTTAGTGTGCGGCTGCCAGCAGAGACCACAGCTATGCTAGGTGTGCACTCAGGAATCTGTGAGCTCTGCAGATCCACTGTGTGTTTGCGCGCGGGTGTTTGACTTGACTTGACTTGACGGCTCAAATTACACATCTAAAGAAATGTCAGCTTCCTGTTTAATGTCCTCTCTCTGTGTGTGCCGTGTGTGTATGTTTATGTGTGTTTGTGTAGGATTCTGATGTTTGGGCGGCCTGTGCAGTTTGAGGAAATCCAGCAGAAAGTCAAAACATTCTTCGGTCAGCAGTTAGAGCTGCATTATATGAATAATGAGGTATTGATGTACATTCAAATACACTCACACTCACTCATGTCTGATTACTGCTGTACCCTTACCAAAAATAACTTCACTGAGGATTGTAATATAAACTTTTTTTTAGCCATATTTCTTTTTAAGGCATTTTTAAAAGTTCAAGATTCGCAATTAGTTTTTAATTACTCGATCAATGTTAAAAGTTCATTCAGAGTAGCACATTATAATATAGGTTTATGTGGTAATATTAAACATTTAAACATTTCCCAGGATTATTTACCTATGATTCAGGGTATAGCAGTCAAGCATTTGTTAAATGCACATCTCCATGTGTTTGTTGCTGCACACAGCTGTCGATCCCCCTGCGCAGTCAGGATGACTTGGATAAAGCCATTGATCTGCTGGACCGCAGCTCGAACATGAAGAGCATTAAGATCTTGCTGCTGACACAGGAACAAAGCAATGTGAGAATTCACACAGTGTGGTGCTGGACTTTAATATCAACCAGTTTAATATGGAAGACAATGAATATCATACTTTCTGTGTGTGAAGATATTGTTGAAGATATTGCCACAGCTTGGTTTGTGGATGTGACACAAAGAGAAATGATGACACATTAAAAATTAAAACCATAATTTCTATACCTTTACACAATAATATATATGTATAGTATATATAATCAGGGCCATTTTTACAGGCTTTGAAACTTTTGGATCTTGCAGGAGTGGGCGGGAAGGGGGCTCCCCAGCTGTAAAAATATGATTCTGTAGGATTTATAGATTTAATTTTATATATGTGTGTGTGTGTTTTGTATAGGCCTCTTCTCCATCTTATCACACAGCGTGTAAGCAGGTTCGCGTCAAAACCTCACAGTCCACTGGCGACGTCAGTACTGCATACCAGTCCCCAGAACCCAGAGGACGACACCATTCAACCAGTGAGACACACACACACATTCCTCTCTAAATCCGTCAATCACTGCTGCGCATTATCTTCTTGCCCTGGTCTCTTTCTCTTTCATTCTCTCTCTCTCACTCTCACTCACTCTCTGTTGTTTCTCTCACTTCCTCTGTGAGCAGTGGGTCCTCTTCCTTTTCCTGTCCACCATCACTGGCTGCTCCACAATGGCTCGTTGGCTCCCAGCCAATCAGATTGCGAGACACTATTAGCATGGTGGCCCAATGGCCTGTTGTAGAGATAGTGTGTGTGTTTGGGGGAAGGGGAGGCTGTTACAGCTAGTATGGGTGTCTGGAGAAAAGCAGGAGTTCCTAGAGGTTCTGTGACTGGAGGAAAAGATGTTTGTTTATTCTTGTCTTTAGTATCATGATTCAGCTGTTCTGCTTTTAGATTCTGCTGGTGTTACAGTCTGCTGGTGTTACAGCATATTGCATTGTGTGAAGTTATTAGCTAAAAGCAAATAACTTTTATTTCTTATTGCAATTGCAGAATTAATTTTGACTGCCCCATTACTTATCACCAGCAGCTTCTTTATAGTATTAGTGTTTTTTGTTATATATTTGGTATATATCAATGCGACTGCTAAAAGCCTTCCCTACATAGTCGCGTTTCTCAATTGTCTTATCCACTCTGTGGAATTGATGTAATTCCTCCTATACATTGTCTTGCCCCCGCATAGGCTCTCAGAACACCGGGCGAAGTTCCCCGCCCCCTGGTTACGTTCCAGAGCGCCAACAGCGAATCGCACGTCAGGGATCCTACACCAGCATCAATAGTGAGGGGGAGTTCATACCTGAAACCAGTGACCAGTGTGTAAGTCTAAAAAAATGCACTGAGATATCCAAGGTCACTTATAAAACTTTAAAAAAAAATATCCTGTATGCTGAATATTATATAATTTGCATCAAACTCCAAAGCAGATATAAATGATAAACATTGTGTTCATTTGGAACTTGTAACACTATAGAGCAGTACAATAATTATATAAGTTTACTTAATATATCTGTGATTACTCGTATATCTATTCTATTGACTGACAAAGCAGACAAATATGCAGCATAGATTTCAAGTTTAACACAGATGTCAGTGTTACCTTGGAACAGTGAACTGTTTCCATAGAAACGGCACATACTGCATGCTGTAGGAGTTCAGGCACTGTAAGAGAATTCAAGTATAGATATTTCATACACCGCCACTGTAATGTCATAAAATTACCTAAGCAGATAGTCTGCCACCAGAGTTTATTGTACTTCTAACTCACCTGTATATTCAGGTGCTGGATCCCTGGAGCAGTGCAGAGAACTCTGTGTCTGGCAGCTGTCAGTCTCTGGACAGCAACTCTGACAGGTGAGGAGATCCTGACCAGTACAGCATGAGGTGTGTTTTTATGATGCTCTAGTGATCAGTGTTATTTGGTCTAATTGTTGTCTCTTGCGTCTCATAGCCCCTCCCTCAGGAAACCTCGTACACACAGGGTTAAGAGTTACTCTGACAACCGGCAAGACTGCTCTGGTGCGTGCCATTGATGATGTCACTGTTATCAACAAAACAAGTGCTGAAGTTCTAAATGTTTTGAGTTTGATCTGGATCTGTGATTCCACTGAACTTTTACCCTATTTCCCCCCATCTCTCACCCCCTCCTTCTCTCAGACCGGGAAAACCACATATATGATAAGACTGTGGGGAAGGGAGGGACATACCCCCGGAGGTATCACGTGTCCCTGCACCATAAAGACCACAGTGAAGGTACGACCAGCAGTCTGTCCACAGTCAAATTTATCATTACTTTCTTAAACCCCTGTGACGTGAATTATTTACTTCCCCTTGGTATTTTAAGTCATGCTAAATAATCTATAAATACGCATTCCTGTAGCTCAACTGGTAGAGCTTGGCGCTAGACAAGGTCATGGTTTCATTTCTCAGAGAACAATCAGTCTGATAAATATACCTTTCAGTGTGTAGTCAGCTTATTTACGTTATTTAGCAATTAATTTCATCATTTTAATAAGACCATGTAAGTGTTTGCTATTTGAAGTGTGTTGTTTATGGTTAAAACTGAAAATATACATATCTGCAAAACAATGTAAATGACAATGTAAATGTCCAGATGTTTCTGTTATATGATAATTTGTATCAATAATACTGATTTTCAGGTCGGCGAACATTTCCACGGATCCGCCGTCCCCAGGGTAACTTGTTCACGCTGGTGCCGTCACGGCGATCTCTGAACGGCAGTGAGGAGAGTGTGGGGAGCTGGCAGCTGGTTGATACTCAGGCCAGACTCCGTCCACAGGACCGCCCAGTCCCTCATAAGTGTAAGTGTGATTGCTAAATATTTCAGTTATGTGTGAGATGATTGCATTAAAATGTGTTTCACTGTGGAATTATTAGTTCATTTGTTTATTATTGTATGTTTATGTGCGTGTATGCAGCTCCTACAGCTCCAGTGACGTGGCGCAGAGGGAAGTTGTTGGGTCAGGGGGCTTTTGGTAGGGTGTATCTATGCTATGATGTGGACACGGGCAGAGAGCTTGCAGCAAAACAGGTTCATTTTGATCCTGCCAGTCCGGAGACCAGCAAGGTACCAAATACACACACACAAACCTTGAAAGCTATATTAGTGGTCTCATAGATATAATAGTTGTTAATACTAAGATGCCCTACCCCTAAACCTGACCTTTAGGAAGCTGTTGACATCACAAGATTTCAAGAAAAATTTGATGAGCCTTTCAACTTCTTTTTGTTCTTCAGTAATTCTGCTAGATTACTAGTTTGTTTTTTTCTTTTCTCTTGATTTGTGTCTGTTTTTCTTTCTCAAACCTTTCCCCCACTCTGTAAATCTTTTCCTGTCTGCCATTGCAAAAACATGCACTGTCACTTCCTGTATCTGCGTGTGATTTTGTATGTCTGACGGGAGGGGGGTTGTGAGGCAGAGGGAAGTGGGGTAGTCTGACAACACATTTCTCAAAGCTTGTGCCCTTACTTGACACACACACACTCTAACCCATTCAAAACCAAACAGTCTTCAGGATGTTCATGCTCTCTTCACCCTCAGAAAACACAGAGCCAGAGGTCTGTTTGGTTTTTGTGTGCCGTGGTTTCAGATATTTTAAGAAGAACTTCCACCTATATGCTCTATCCTCTCACTCATACTCCCCTGTGGTCACAGCCGCTGGGTTCAGCTGTTGCCATGTAATGACTCCTGCTTTTTTTTCTGCAGGAGGTGAGCGCGCTGGAGTGTGAGATACAGCTGTTAAAAAACCTGCACCATGAGCGGATTGTCCAGTACTACGGTTGCCTTAGAGACCACAATGAGAAAACTCTCACCATTTTCATGGAGTATATGCCAGGGGTGAGTCTGTGAAGCAACAAGGATTAGACTGTTTGGCAACATCTCCTGTAGAGTTCAGCATGACTCATTGGTGCTGTGGCCTTTCGCTCTGCAGGGCTCAGTCAAAGACCAGCTGAAGGCCTATGGGGCTTTGACAGAAAATGTGACACGCAAGTATACCAGACAGATCCTGGAGGGCATGTCCTACCTGCACAGCAACATGATAGTCCACAGGGACATCAAAGGTATTAGATCCTGCTGCTTTAAACAACTGGCAGTATATTACATGCAACTTAAAATCGGGATTAGCAATATTGTGAACAGTAAAGTAAAGTGCTGCTGTTTTCAGCTTGATGGAGCATTGTGATATTTATCATTTGTAAAATAAGCAACATTCTTTGAGTAAACAGGATATTTTTATTCTCAGTCCTGGATCAGATCAGATATGCTCATAAATCTTCCTGTACACATACAGAAGGAGTGAAACCAAAAGCCCATTGCATGCTAACGGCTCTCCTTCCTGTTGATGATGGTGCATTCAGGTGCCAACATCCTGCGAGATTCAGCAGGCAACGTGAAGCTGGGAGACTTCGGCGCCAGTAAGCGACTTCAAACCATTTGCATGTCCAGCACTGGGGTCCGTTCTGTTACTGGAACACCGTACTGGATGAGCCCAGAGGTCATTAGTGGAGAGGGGTATGGTCGGAAGGCTGATGTTTGGTAAGCAATTTTAGCCGTTTCTGAATTGTAAAGTCAAGACATGTACCTGTATCTTTATGAGGTCATATTTTTAAAGGATTAGGAGTAGAGGATTATGGTTTAATTTTTTGCATTGACAAAATGTAGGTGCTTTGAACTGCATTTTCCATCTTCACTTAGGGGAAACTGAAAGCTGCATACTTTCAAAATGTTTTTCACTAGATTGGGAAAAACAGCTGAGATTTGTGGGAGTGAACTTTAGATGGTGTGATGTTTGGCATCTAAGAATAATGTAAACCATACCACGCATGGAATGAAAACATCAGATCCCACCGCTTAGATGCATGAACTCGACCAGCCTAAGGGTCACATTAAACTGTAAATTGTTTATCAGAGATTTATACAGATTGCAGGAGTTAAGAGCATAATATTGTGATTTTGATTGTGATCTCTGTGGGAGTCATTTTAGGATTTAACAAACCCACATTTTGTAATTATTAAGGGCTTCTTTTAAACAAACCAAAAGAAATACTGAGGAAAAAATAAAATGGGAAAAAGTTCAGGACTGTTTTTTAAGTTTAATGAAGAGATACACTTGCACAGATCAGTGGGAGTGGCTTACTGCTACTCAGGGATTCCCCAGCATAAACTGAAAATTGGACAGTCTCCCGTCAGGTCAAAGAGCATTATGATTGGCTGAAAGTCAGCTTGTAAGAGTGAGCTGAAAAGTTTTGTTGTACTCTGGATCTACACACACACACACACACACACACACACACACACACACACAGACGTCTGAATGGTTCTATCAGTATTTAGATGGTAAAGACAGCAAAACCACACTTTAATTATCAACAGCAGTGAATGGGAAAGTTTCCACCAAAACATTCCTGTGAAGTTTCCATACAAACAGTGCAAGGTTTTGATAGGCTGCATGAATCACGTCCAGCACATTTATGTACAGTATTCATGGAAACACATTTGCCTTGATAGCACATTATAATGTAAATACCTTTTACCTGAAGTATAATTTAATTTAATGTAAACTAAATGTTGTGTGAACAGGAGTCTTGGCTGCACTGTGGTGGAGATGTTGACAGAAAAGCCCCCGTGGGCTGAATACGAGGCCATGGCAGCCATATTTAAGATTGCCACTCAGCCCACCAACCCCCAGCTTCCCTCTCACATCTCGGAGCACACACGAGACTTCCTTCGCTGCATTTTCATGGAGGCTAAGTACCGGCCGAGTGCGGAAGAGTTGCTCAGACATCCCTTCTCCCAGATTTTGTGTTAAGGAGGTTCACTGTCCATCCAGCTGCTTCCAAGAGTTAAAGACCCTCAGAGGAACAAGGTTCCTACTTAAGAACATTTTAAGGGCCATTCAAAGGCTCAAGCCACGATAAGCTCAGTATCAAAGGCAGTCTATATTTCCAAGACATGTGACACCCAATCAGCTGTTGCCAGGATGAGGTCACAAAGGTTTTTTCTATAATGGTCTGTGCAACAGCAGGGGGCGCTACAGGATACTTCAGTGTTGCAACACGCTTCTGTTTCAGGAATAAACAGATTGATGGTATCATATAACATAATGAGCATATGCAACACATAATATACTGTTTGGAAATGGACTTTAGATCAACTGAGCTGCTTTAAACTGCACTCTTTATCTGCCAAATCTGCCTTTTTAAATCCAACAGGGTCAATCTCAGTGACCCTTAAGTATGTGTGCAGAGTGGACATGAAGAATGTCTCCCAATAATGAATGAATTTACACCAGGGCTCTTTAACTCCAGTTATGGAGGGCCACTCCACAGTTTAGTTCCAACTCTAATAAAACACACCTGCTTATAATTTTCAAGTAATCCTGAAAGCCTTGTTGATTGGTGTTAAAGTTAAACTCTGCAGGGCAGTGGCTCACCAGGACCGGGGTTGAATAGTCCTGTTTAACACAGTCCATGCCAAAATTATGATATTTTAACATCCTATTTCCCCTTTTATATGGAAGTCGCTGCCATCATCTCTGTGCACCTATTGTTTGAGTTTGAGTATTGTTGAGTCCAGCCATTTAGTGTTACAGGAAATGTAATAATTGCATCTTGGTTTGTTCCTGCCTCAGATAAGTGAGCATGGAAGGTCCTATGCAAGTTGATGCATCCGTTTCACTTGAGTTTGGATTTATGCTTTGACCTCAATTAAAGCCAGGCTGTTTTGGGGACTAAATTGCTCTTAATAGAATTGCACTTCCTCGATTAGTCCCTTGTAAAACAGTTTTAGTCTGTTACAGATTGCAGCCAGCTTATAGCGTTATAGTGAAGAAGTTTTCAGGCTTTTGGAAAAGCCTATAAAAAAGTAATAGTAGTGCCTTATATTGCAATGTGGCCTCCTCTCCTGTAGAGGGCAGCAGTAAAGTACTTATGATGCAGCTATTCTCACTAATAATATTCTCTTGATGAGGATTATTCCCATGGCGATGAAAGGTTAATGGGGAATCTTGAAAGGTATTTTGTTAACAAACTAATTATTTTGGGTGTGGTGAGATACTGAGAGCACATTAAGATGTACATTAGTTTTCTCTACCAACCTGGCCAAAGAAAACGTTTATATTAAGAAAGTATTGTGCCTTAAGCATTGTATGGCAGTATATTAGACTCATTTGGATCAAATGCACTTTTGTTAAATGAATGTTGAATTTGCCAAATTTTCTTTGTTGTTACACAGAATGTGAAGCCTTTTTCACTTATTTATATTCCTATGGTCAGCCATTTTTGTATACGAATATATATATGTATAAATCTATTTTTATATAGTGACTCCAGACCATTTGAAATCAAATTACGCTTTAGGAACAAAAGATGAGTCACAGCAAAGTTGTTAGAAACAAAAATAATTCTAAAAGCAGCTGGTTTTGCAGAGACTACAGCATGATTTTTACATGTGCTTATTTCTGGCTGGAAATTGAGCTCTGGCAATTTATGCAGTGCCTGATCTGTACAAGTCAAGAATCCTCTTAAAGTGATTATTGTGTGCCTATTCATGGTTGTCTGTCTGGTGTTTTACTGAAGATATTAGAGATAGTATCAAGGATTTTGATGCAAGTAGTTGTGTTATTACTTGCGACCAAATGTTCCAAAAAAGTATCATTCTCAAACACTTATACACACAGATGTATAACAGATTAATTACACAGATGTCACAATTTCAAAGGAAAGAATTAAAGAAGTTGGGTGTGATAGAAAGCCTTAGAATGAGAAGCATGTTGGTATTAAGGATGTATTTCAAAGTTGTTCAGAACGTGTTATTTTTGAATGTTTGTGAAAGGCACTGAAAGTGTTTTTGTTTGGAAGGGTGTTACAAAGTATTGCTCAAGTGAAGGGTGGGTAGATGCCAGGGGGGAAATTTCCACTCATTTTGACGACTTTGTTTAGCTCAGGGTTTGAGTGACAGGTGTCCATCGTGTGGGCCACCAACACTGTTTGCTGGACCAAATTTTCCTTTTTGTTGTTTGGGAAGTATTCTGGCCTTTTTTAAAACATGAATGGATCAAATAAGATCTTAAATAGCTGCTAGTTATTGTTTGGGCAGCTAGAAATCAGTATTGTGCCAGATATCCAGTCACAGTCCCTGGGACCCTGGGATAAGCAAAAAAATATGAACCAATAGGTTAGATATACAGTATATGATTATGGTTATGTCTTATATCTTGACGTGAGACTTGCAGTGCAAAGTCCATTGTATCATTTTCAAATAAATAATATGCACAACAACTTGAAAGTCTACTTGTTTTAAATCTTGAACGCATAGTGTCCTTTTGAAAATATTTCCTGTATGTTTAATAGTATCTCTTTGTGTTTGTATGTTAGAAAATTGAGTGAAAAGGAGAAAACAACTGTGTGTGTTTATTCATAGTTCTGGCTAATAGTGCTTCTCAGCCTCTGTTTCTGTCTGTTTGGAGTCAGTCTAAACCAGCCACAATATTAACTGCTTTTCTCTGTGAATACACACCATTGTACCATCAAGGCAAAGCAACTGAATTGATGACTTTTCCTCCCCTTGTTTTTGCTGTCGGCAATAAAATAGTGCATACAGAGAGAAACATTATGTTTAGGAATGAGCCCCATATAAAGAAGATACTTATGTAAACGTAAATGGGGTCTTGATTATTTTACCTTATTTATTTATTAATATTGTGTTATTCTTTAATTTGTCATTGTTTTATTCCCACATTTTTCGCATTTTAACTTTGGTTAAAAACGTAAGCAAAATGCACAAATGTAAATTTGTTTATCCCTAGTCAACAGGGCATCAGATCATGATGTTTTGGGGTGTGAGCTATAATAACTCTTGTTAGACAAGTCGATCGTGACCAAGCAGGAATGCAGTCTTGAATTCATCTGTAAAGTGATGAACTTTTCTTTTTAGTACATTCTCGCTGTATGTGCAAATTATAGGCTTCTTTTTCAAATGTACTGATTTTCATTAGCATGGCAGTTTATTTTGTTCCCGCCCCTGTTGAGTTAAACATGTCAGATTTATACACTTGCGCACACAAAATCCTATAAATATATTTAAAGCTGTGCGGTGTTTGAGACGCCAGGTTCTCCCAACAAACTTTAAGCAAAATGTAATGCCTTTTGAAAAGAAAAGTTCATCACTTTACAGATGAATTCAAGACTGTATTCCTGCTTGGTCACGATCGACTTGTCTAACAAGAGTTATTGTAATGTAATGTAAAATGCAATGATTCACAGTTTGCATCGTGTCCTGGGCTTTAAAATGCTAATTATCACGGTAGCCGTGATTGCTGCTGAATTTCAATTTGTCCCTCGGAACATTTACAACACCGTGTACACATGAGCTACACAAATGGAGACTGCCAGATTACAGCAGTCTAAGCGTCTGGTTGTGGCTTTGTCTTGGCAGATGATCAGTCACAAGATCACATTAGGATTCTGCTGTTCTTTCCTGCCCCATTTCACTGGAGACATGAATCAGCTGTTTGACTTCTCAATGTGAGGGTGTTAAACCAGACCAATGAAATGAAGAGACTAGGTAGTAGTTAAACTGAAGTAGGTTTGAGGAAAGTGAGCGAACAGGGAAAGACATGCCTGTGTAAAAGATTTGCATACGGTAATTGTACTGTATTCTCTGAACTTTTCACCTTCTTTAAATGTTTTGTCTCGTACAGGCATTTCCTCAGTTACTGCTGCTGAGCAACAGCAGTCACCTCTGAAGACATTTATTAGGAGATTGTAATGATGGCTCTGCTGTCTTAGTCCTGACACTAAACGCACCAAATGACATAAATTACAGCTGGGCTTACAGTGGAACCACTCTTTAAATAAAATGTGCAAGTCTGTACTATTAAAGTGTTATTTGTATTCTAGTCACACTGTGAGGTCCAACCACCAATTTTGTTGATAAATTAGGTAAAATCGCCTATAAATGTACATGAACCATCTGATGTGTTGGTTTGACATTTGAATTTGTATTGGCCACCATTTATTCAAAATGATTTTGTGTAAGGATACTTCTGAATTTTCATAATTCTTGCAAAATGTTTTTGTGCTGTGTGTGGAAGGCAGTCTTCAATGCTGGTGTTTAAAGAATGCTCTTTTAATGGAAAAAGAAAACAGATTCAAAAACCCATTTTTACACTACATTTGGTCTGGCACAAAATTGAATCTCTGTTGGGAGCCATTGTTTAAAAATAAACATAACTGAAAATGAAACAACACCTTACCCCAAAATTTAATTATGTTTTACTCATGCTTTTTAAATTTATGACCAATCAGACAAATATTTAATCACATTTTTATTACATTTTTAAAGTGTCTATGCTTATTACATTTGGGCTTATTTGATTATATTTCAGTTTAATTTGTTATTGTAAATGACATTGTTTATGTATAATAAGGCTGTTTGTAGACTGGTAAGATTTGTTCAGCCGCAGAAGTCTTGATCACAGCAGTGGACGTTCACCTCTGGTGTACAGAACTCCTCACATGTGCGGGACAGGTAAGTAGCTGCAGAGAGATATATATAATAAATTGCTGTACTGTAAAAGTTCCTCTAAAAGGGAATATATGTATATATGTGTGTGTGGTTAATAATTGTGGTTATGTGGTTTAATGTGCTTTAACTGTGTATAATGACATGTATAACAATGTAAACATACTAAGTCGTTTTTGTTGAAGTTTTTTTGTGAGGGTTTAGATTTATCCCCATAAACCACATATAAGTGTGTTTGTGTATTTAATACATTGAATACAGTTGTTCTTTTACTGTTGGAATCTAATTTTACCTGACCTAAACCTTAAAAATGACTTGCATTAGTGTAATCTAATGTAGTCAAGTTGACTAGGACATATTAAATAATATTTAATAATAAATAAGCACATGCCTTTTTTTTATTCTGTAGTTGTGATAGATAATTGTATAGCCAGTATAATCCACCTCTGTATCTGTATACCTAACCTAACTTGTTTTACAGAGGCAGAGACACAAAGCGTCAGTTTTGCACAAAAACGTCTCGGCACTCACCATTGGCAACAGTCTTGCAGAAGTTGGAAGATGAGGGGCATTCAGTTCTGACTTTGCAGTCTTCATCCACACAGGTGAAGCACTGAAGAGAATGTACTGCAGAGAGGAAACAGTCCACAATTTCACAGTCAGAGAGAGAAAGAGAAAGTACCTGAACTCTCATGTCTGTTTCCTTTAGCTAATGAACTAAATAAACCTTAACAAATAAAGGTATAATTGTACAAAACACATGACTACATGTACAAATGAACTGAAACAAAACCTATTAGGGTTTAATATTAAATAAAAAGCAACACTTCCAGCCTTACTTACTTGCAAAACTATGATCCTAAACTGATTTCTGTTCACACTTTAGCATTTAATTAAATCCAATAATCAAAGACCATCTTTAAATGTCACCGATGCTACAATTACAGATAAAACACTTACCAGTCACACTGCACACAAGCATCACAACAAGGGCGCAAACGAGAGCCTTCATGGTTTCAGCTTAAACAAGCTTGTTTGTTAAGCAACAATTCACAGATTTGTCTGGTGAACTGCAGGTGTGTCTTCTATATATACTCTTCTTGCTGCAGTGCTGAGCTGACAGTAAGGTATGAATGGTATGCTGTAATACAGGTCAGATATAACTGGACACCTTGGGAAAGGAATACTTACAAATAATTTGGGTTTTTGTTTTTTATACATCAAAGAGAATAAAGATATGTACTTACTGAGATTATTGTATTTTTTTGTAATTCTACCTCAGTATGTATCTAGGTTACTAGCCTACAGTTTCAAACTATTTAAAAAACTTGTTTGTCTGTTTAACAAAAATATGAAAGTTGAAAATTTAATTATTAAACTCAGTAAACATCACCAGTCCCCATGACCAATCAATATAATGCAAGCTTACATATAAATGTAAATTTGTTTTTGTTTATACATAAGTCATGGTAAAAAGCTAAGTCACACAGAAGTCAATTCTATTTTTACAATCATGTTTCACCAAAAAATGTACTTTGCAAATCACAGTTACATACATCAAGTCTTGCCATAACAACAAATGTCATATAATGTCAGATAATAAAATTACTGCGTGATAAAAACTGAAGCCTGAGTAAGTACAATAAATGAATATGCATTATTTTTTGTCATAACTTCCTGAAACCATTGCTGGGAACATTGTCCTTGTTTAGAAAAATGTCAAAGGACAGTTGGTTAGACCACATTCCACAGTCTAAATAGGTTAAATCCTTGATTAAATATTTTAACCTCACATCTTCTCTAATTCTGCGATATATTAGATTAGATATATTTGATTGTTTGGTTAATGGGCTACTTGCATGTTTAAACACAATATGAATATAGGAAAAAAGTCTGAAGTAATTAAAATAATCACCAAAGGGACCTGTCAGGTGAGATGGCTGGTTTTCCAACGGCAAAAGAACTGTGTCTTAAACTCTTCAGAACAAACAATGTGGCATTTCATTCACCAGAAAATGTAAGTAGTGTTTGTCATTTAGGTAAAGTAAACATTTTGAAGTAAAAAATGTGTAAAAAATTATTTATAATAGTTACTAAGTACTATTGAAATAGTTATCGTGACTAAAAGGCAGTTCCAGGTTTATACCTATGGCAGATTGCCAGAGAATTTTGACTCATTCCCCAGTTTACAATGAATACAAGTCACAGAAATGTAAACCTTGTATTTATGTTACTGCGTGTTCATTTTCTTTTAGTTTCTTCTTCGTCCTCCTCATGCATTTGTTATTTCTAGGCTCTCAGTCTCCTTGCCACCTTTCCTAACCAATCAGCCAACCAGTACACAGACATCCACAGCACTGTCACTGAACCTGACTATCCATCCATATCAAACCTGCAGTTTGCAGGTTTTACTGGAGGCCTCTGGTGAGCTCAAATCTTATGGTGGGTGTGTTGTTCTTCTGTCTGGCCGTGAGTCTATTGCCCCAGTGCCTCTCTGGTCTGATGAACTACCACTCTCTTCCTCTTTGTAAAAGCTGATAAAGACATAAGCCAAACCATTAGTATCCTGATTCACTTGTGCCTGAGTAATACTAATGCACAACAAGCAGACAGTTTTTGGGTCTTTTATATAGACCTACATTTTTGTAAAATTTGTAGATCATTAAGAAGTAATTCATACAAAAATAAAAACTCTTTTATAGATTACTTACCCTCATGTCATTTCAAACCTGTATGCTTTTCATACTTAGCATCAAAGAAGTACTTGAGTAAAAAACACTTAAAGTAACTTTCACTATATTTCAAGGTTTCTGGTAACATGCAATATAGCAGGCACATATTATGTACTACTGTTATAGTACTGTATGGAGTTTGACAAGCCCTGGTCACCATTCACTTGTTTTGTATGATACAGGGTTGTGTGAACAAACTGCCTTTATTAACATTTATATTTGTGTTTTTCAGAACAAACACAATAACTGAAACAGGTTTGGAACAGTCATTGGTTTGGAACAGTATGAGGGTGAGTAAACTATTCCCTTAAACAAGTCAAGCAGTGATTTGATTTTTCTGGTAAACAGCCATGCATCACCAACGCTGAACGGTCAGTGTTCGATGTTCCCAGATCAGCACAAAAGAAACACTAGTCTAGACTAATCAAAGACGCAGTTATGTAATCACTCCAGTGTTCCGTGACATAATTAAACTCCCCTTCAGATTGGCAGGAATTCTGACAGGAGAAGGTCGCCAGATTAACTCACAAGAGGTACAAAAGACCTCTTTATTTTGGGGTGAGACAGAATTAAACTAATATTCAAATTTTGGAGCTACTATAGTCTGTCTCACTCATTTTTCTCTCATGCTCTCTCCCTCTCTGTATCTGTTCCAGAGGTGGCATGAATACGATTTTCTCTGACTGTGCCCCCCCAAACACATACTCAGTGGGTAGTGCAGTGACACAGACAGAATAGAATGAAAAGAGGCAGTCAGGAGACTATGTGGACAAGCACAAACAATTCTGGGCTCATGCACACACAGGCACACACACCCTGGCCTTTGCCCTCCCCATTGGACCCTCTCTTTCTCTTTGCCTCTCTCTCTCCCATTCTCTCTCCCCCCCTCTTCTATAAAAGCCTGATGTTCACCCACCCTCGATCCCATTTTTCTTGCCATGGAGACCCAGCGTACTTTCTCGTCCTACCGAAAACGTTTTGGGACTTCAGGAGGCTCCCCGTCTGTGGGAGTCTCCAGTCGCCTCAGCACAAGCCGCCTGTCTCTCCACAGCAGCCCACGGCACCTCACCTCCAGCCCCATGACCCTCTCCACCTCTCGCCTGTCTCTGGGTGGAGAAAGACTGGACTTCTCAGCTGACTCTCTGCTGAAGGCCCAGTACCGAGAGACACGCACCAATGAGAAGGTGGAGATGATGGGGCTGAACGACCGCTTCGCCAGCTACATCGAGAAAGTGCGCTTCCTGGAACAGCAGAATAAGATGCTGGTGGCAGAATTGAACCAGCTGAGGGGCAAGGAGCCGAGTCGCTTGGGGGACATCTACCAGGAGGAGCTGAGGGAGCTGCGCAGGCAGGTGGATGGCCTTAATGCTGGTAAAGCCAGACTGGAGATAGAAAGAGACAACCTGGCTGCAGATTTGGTCACTGTTAAGCAGAGGTAAGAACACTCCTGCATGAACCATCTCAGGCTTCAAAAGTGAACTTTCAAAAACAGAAACATATTATTGTAAGTAAAAAAAATGCTTGTCCAAAACTCCTTCTGTAAACCTTCTGTATTTCACTATCAACCTTCTGTAACTGAAACAAAACAGAAAAAAGAAAAAACAAAGGGATATGACAGTCCATTAATATACAATTAGAAAATAAAGTATAAAACAAGTTTTATGAAACACACATCAAAGTAAACTTTTCTGATTATGTCAACTGACTTCCAAGCTGTGGGCAACTTCTATTTACTAGTCCTTTTTAAAACAATTTTATGTTTATTATGTATGAGCTACAGTGTTCCTGTAGCTCAGTTGGTAGTGCATTGCTATAGCAGTACAGAGATTGTGGGTTTGATACCTGAGGAATATTGATAAAATGTTTGACTTGGATACACTGTACGTTGCTTTGGATAAAAGCATCTGCCAAAAGCATAAATGAAAATGTAAATGAGTAGGTGTGCCTATCTTGGGTGAAGAAACATGGCCACCATTTTTTAATTAACTAGTTTATTTCAGCTACACCCATTACTAAAAGTTACATTAAATCAAGCCTACAACCCTACTGTACCACATACCTAACATTTTCAATATAATTGGGTGTACTAAAGAGCTCAGTGTTTATTAACGTGGCAGTGTCATAAGACACCATCAGTAAATGGTTTACCTAGAACTTGACTGGCTGGTACAAAGCACACACGCACACCCAAACCCCAGCTGTACACATTTGGGCTGAACTGGAGCATTGATTTCAATCCAAAGACCCCATTAAAAAATATCAGCACCTTGCTTCACTGATGCTCTTGTGTCTGAATACATCAAATCCTCTCAGCCGTGTTTCAAAGATTTCCTGGAAGAGTGAAAGCTGTTAGGCACCAAAGAGAGGAGCTACCTTCTATTATCCCACATGCTATTCAAATTAAATAATTAAGGAGCACCTGCGGTTGGGGTGTTTGGTTGCCTACGTACTTTTGGTCATTTAGTGCATTCCAGGTTAGACTGGTTAGAAGAATGTTGAGACAAACTGAAGAACCACAAAAGAAGTTCAACAGCCATGTCAAAGAATCGCCATATATTTTAAGTGTCCTTAAGGAAAGAACATTCTTTTTCTTAAGAGTCTCTTAAGAATGCACAAGTACTATACTGTAGTGTTGCCAGTGTGAAATGTGCAGAATTTATAGCACTTGGAAGCAATTCACTAAGGGGCTCCTCATTTCTTTCTCATTCTGTCCCACACTGCTTCACTTTTCAAACTAAAGCCTGACACACAGAATGGTATGGGGGCAGGGAAGGGCTCAATACCTCTGTGAGGCAGCAACAAAGGAAACACACCCCATGCAGATGCCCTGTTGTTAGTCCAGTTCTGAGAAAGAAGAGCCACATTTATAACCAAATTCCAAACCTGCATATTTTTAACTTAACAATCACTGTGTTGCCCCATACCAGGAAGTTTAAAGAAATTCAGTGAAGTAATCTGGTTTGAGATGAAAACATCTTATCTAAACATCTAATTTATCTGAAATAAAAAATATCTAATCTAAATCTAATCTAATCTAAACCTATATCTAAGAAACTTCTAAAACAGCCCTGGCAAAACACAAATGAAGGTCAACAGAGAGACATTTTTCAATATAGCAAAGCTTTAATAAGGTACATCATTTCACTGGCATCCAATTGTTGTAACTTTTTCATGACTTGACTTAATGTAGTTAAATCAAAGTGATTTTGATTTAGAACAGAATTTAGGTCTATTATTATTAGTTATTAGAATAATCTAGTTAAGTCTAGGTTTTTGACTGCAGGTCCTAATACAAAATGATTTTTTTTTTGTATTAGGATCTATTCAAGCCTTTTTACTCTTATTTGTGTGCACTGTAAAAAATACTTTGCTGCCTTACATTTTTAAGTTTAATCAACTTGGCTATACAAGTAATTTCAACTTTATATTTTAAATCCTGACTGGTATAACTTATAAAATAGGTTAAGCAATTTTCCAACTATTTCTTATAAGTTACCACCACTGAACACCAGTCAAGATTACAAAGAATAAGTTGAAATGACTTTTTAATTTAACTTAAAAATGTAAGTTTTTTTTACAGTTTGTTCAAGCTAGAAATTGCTTATTGCTTGTGTTGAAGTATTTTGAACCACCTCTGTACATCATATGAATGTGTATATACTCCATAGTCCACCCCGTGGGAAACACTGGTATCTGCAGTGTGTGTGTGTGCATGTGTGCATGAATAGCTAATAGGGCATGAATGATCCATTGAACTATGTCCTGCCCCCTGATGCAGGTCTCGCAACACAATGACAGATCACCTCCAACAAAATATGTATCTTACTGTGAACCACTTATCACAACTCATAATTATGTATGAGTTAAAATAGTATATTAATAATAATATATTATTATAATAATAAATAATTACAATAATAAATAATTATATTATAATAATACAATAATAATAATTTATTTATAATAAATAACCTTTTATTTTAGTTGTGTGTTCCTGTAGTTCAACTGATACAGCATTGTGTTAGCAGCGCAACTATTGTGGGTTCAATTCCCAGGGAACACGTACTGATAAATTGTATACCTTGATAAATTGTATAACCTGAATGAACTGTAAGTCACTTTAAAGCATCTGCCAAATGCATAAATGTAAACGATGCGCTTTGGGAGCTACAAAGATTTGTAATATTCATAACATCTGTGAGCAATGAATAACAATTGGATGTTATTCGTCAGCACCAGTCATCACCATGACCAGATCTCCCCAATAGTCAGATCAGTGTTTTGGTTACCCCATCCTGGTTAAAAATTTTTTGTGATTCTTTGGTGAGATAAATTACTTTAGGGATGGTCACTGGTTTCTTATTACTCTTTCAGACTGCAAGATGAGACTGCCCTGCGGCAAGAGGCAGAAAATAACCTCAACACCTACAGACAGGTAAAAAACCTCCATTTCCATCTTATATGAATTCATATGAATCATGAATAAGTTATTATATTGCTGTCATAAATGTGGCATGCGACTGGTGATTGTAGGATGTGGATGAAGCAGCTCTGAACCGCATGCAACTGGAGAGAAAGATTGAAGCTCTGCAGGATGAGATCAATTTCCTCAAGAAGGTCCATGAGGAGGTTTGTTATCTCTCTCACTTATGCCCCTTCCAGTTTGCTGATCTGACTAATGCGGCCAATCAGAATGCAGAGGCTCTGAGACAAGTCAAACAGGATGCCAATGTATATAGTTGCCATCTGTTCATTTAATTCCTGTCACTCCATGTTTTGCTCTAGGGTTTTGTTCAGAAGAGCAAAAAAAAAATCTCACCTTTCAACATAATACTACAGGTTCTTTTAGTTTTTAGTCAATAGGAACAATTTTTATAAACCCAAACCAATTCATGTGTGGTTTGGAATATGATTCAACTCTGATTTGTGGAATGTGGTTTTAAACCTGAAAGGTCAGATTTAAAATTTGAAAAAACAAATCCGATTTGTGTGCAGTGTGAAGCCCTAGATGCTCTCAGAGGCGAACAAAGAATCAAACACACTGCATTGCTTTGTAGCCTATTATTACATTGACTCATAAACCAATCATTCTGTTTGTAGGAGATGAGGGAGCTGCAGGAGCAGTTGATGGCCCAACAGGTTCATGTGGACCTGGATGTATCTAAGCCTGACTTAACTGCTGCACTGAAGGAGATCAGAGCTCAGTTTGAGGCCATGGCCAGCTCTAATATGCAGGAGACGGAGGAGTGGTATCGATCAAAGGTAACATAAACAAACATACATGCTTTCTCCCTAGTGATTTTATCTCTTTTGCTTTAAATTGTTATAAAGGCAATCTAAACTGCTTGTGCCCACCCCCCTTCCAGTTTGTTGACCTGACTGATGCAGCCAATCGGAATGCAGAGGCTCTGAGACAAGCCAAGCAGGAGGCCAATGAGTATCGTCGGCAGGTTCAGAGCCTGACCTGTGACCTGGATTCTCTCCGTGGGACTGTAAGTATTTCATTTCATCTACCAACTTGCTCATAACACTGATGATGGTCAGACTCTTTCACAAGCTGACTGTGAAACACAAAGCAGTACATCCAGTGTGTTTTAGTTTTAGGTTGTAAGAATGTTTACCTAACATGTCTATTAGATTACAAAAATGTTAAAAATGTTATTTTGAAAGGTGTAGGACTATTCAAAATGTCCAGGCTTTTAGATGTTGTATTAACAGTGGTTGGTTATAAGAAAATTATACTTTTTACATTATACTTTTACAACATTATACATATTCAAACGTTTTAATTATGTAATGTTTTTATAACATTCCACTAACAACTTAAGAACAACGTTTAGATATATGATATATAACATTAAAAAAAGTTACACTAACGTTACTGCAAGAATGCTTTTAATAACATTGAGGACTTTTAGAGAATGTTAGTCAACAGTCTGGGAATGTTTTCTGTTAGCTTGGTATGGGAGGTTTGGAAGAACTCTGCCCCCGAATGTTATTGTGTAACGTCATTATAGATAGAAATCTTCTCAAAATCTTAAACTTCTTTCACTCTGTTCTAGAATGAGTCCCTGGAGCGCCAGCTGCGAGAGATGGAGGAACGTTTTACTCTAGAGACAGCTGGTTACCAGGATACCATTGCCCGTCTGGAGGATGAGATCCAGATGTTGAAGGAGGAAATGGCCAGACACCTGCAGGAGTACCAGGACCTGCTTAATGTAAAACTGGCCCTGGACATAGAGATCGCCACCTACAGGAAGTTGCTTGAAGGGGAAGAAAGCAGGTAAGAGGCACAAACCAAAATGACAATCAACTAAAAATAAAATGATCTGTAATTAAACTCCTGTTCTTCTGCCTCTTCTAGAATCACAGTTCCAGTGCAGAACTTCACTAATTTACAGTTTAGAGGTGAATAATTCTTTATTGAAGTTTATTTATTGATTACTGCTATTTCTCAGTTTGTACAGCTGTAATTGTCTCTTGATTTAATACTTTATATATTATGTTTTATCAGAGACCAGCATGGACACTAAATTGACTCCAGAAGCACATGTAAAGAGGAGCATAGTTGTGCGAACTGTTGAGACTCGTGATGGAGAGGTAAACACAACAGGGCACTATTTATTAAACTACATACATGATTCATTTAAAGATTTCAACATCTACCACGTTTGAATCTATCTACAGTATATCACCAGCAGGTGGCAGTCTTTTCTAACAATCTCTGCAACAGATCTGAACGAATTGAATTGACAATACAAAATTGTTCATTTACTTTTTAATTTGTGCTGTATTTTTTACTTCAGCTAAAACTAACCTATTAAATCTCTCTTTTTAAAGATTATTAAAGAGTCCACTACTGAGAGGAAGGATTTGCCATGATAATTCTCAGGCACTGGATTGGCTGGAGCCGGAAATTCCCTCCACCCTCAATAATGCTTGTGGATGCTGTGATCAAAGCTCACCACTGTCAAATGTCAGAGTGTTTCTCCCGGCTTATCCTTTTCCCCAGAGTTCTGTCATCTGCTTCAAAAACATACAATTACAATGAGATATTAGAGCAACTGTGGTATGAGCAAGAACAGAGGGCTTCCATCACTTCCATTACTTATGTTTGCTTTACATTATTTTTTCTCTCCATCTGTCTCTCTGTATTATGAGAGTATACAAGTTTTCTCTGTGTTGTGAGAGTATACTAGTTTTTTGCTGTGTTGTGAGAGTATACTAGTTTTCTCTGTGTTGTGAGAGTAAACTAGTTTTATCTGTATTATGAGAGTATACTAATTTTCTCTGTGTTATGAAAGTATACTAGTTTTCTCTGTGTACTAGTTTATCTCTGTGTTGTGAGAGTATACTAGTTTATCTCTGTGTTGTGAGAGTATACTAGTTTATCTCAGAATGTGCCATGATGAAGTCATGGTTGGTCAGATGAAGGTAGGATGTAGAACAGGATGTTTAAGTATAGTTAGTGGCCAGGGTGGAGGATGGGCAAAGTATTTTAAGCGACATAGTTTACAGTAAGCACAAACTTAGAGGACATGTTCTGAAGTTTGTTGTAGTATTAGATGCAGAAGATGAGGTTTGGAAATGATAGTTTTTGAGTCTGAATGGTCTTGGTGAAGGTAAGGCAGAATGATACTGTAAAAACACAGGATTTCTGAGAGAGTTTTAAGGAAATGATTTTGTTAGTGGTGCTATATGAACATTTCACCTGAAAGTTTTCCCCCTCACTGTGCATACAGATTTGTTTAGGCACAGTGGCTAATTCATCTTTTTGGACCCAGGTTAAAATGCTTTAAAATGCGATGATACTTGTTGACTGTTCGACCTGTAGTAAAATGATTTAATATAGAATAGGTAAATTCTAATCTATAATTCTTACCATTTTTATCATTTTCATTATATACACCTCTGGACACATACACGTTACCCATCACGTAAACAAATGAATTAGTGGAAAGGATGTTTATTTTGGACCTGTTCTGCTATTGCTTTTTGTTACTGATATATTTTTATTATCCTTCTGTGAGATAATACTGCCAAGTAACAAATGAACCATGTTATGAACTGAGGCCTAATTTGAATACTACTGTATACTTAACTTAGAAGGTAACTTTGTTGTGGCAGCTAATAATAATAGCAATAAAAAAAAAATTTATGTGGCAGTGTCTGTTCATAAGTCTATACCAGTGGGCTGCTCAACCCAAGCCCAAGTTGATGCTTTCTCACTGTCACAGTGGTGAATGACTGTCTAATAATGTCTAATAAGTGAAGTTAGTGGGAAGTGACAGTGAATCTTCAGTTATGTGATGTTTAATTACTAATATCTGACAACTGCTCAGCGTGTCAAGGGGCAGAAGGCTTGAGTGACAGGTGTGTGTGACAGGAGTCACTGACAGAGTGCAGATCCCAAGCTTGCAAACATGTCATCTTTGTCAGGGTGTGCTGAGAGAACACAGTCAATCATGCAAGTCAGATCTAGGCTTGGTCTATACCATCTATCAGTGTAATTAATCCATCCACAGGTTGAGCAGCTGCAATGAATTTTAAAGCCAAAGAACATTCTCACCCTGAAATCTATTCACAGGTTTATAAAAGTGAAATCTTTCACCTACACTTGCATAACTGCATCTTTGAGGAGCATGCAAGTTACATTTACAATGACACATTCTTGGTCTATAAGGTCAGCATGAAATCTATAAGACAAAATAAAAATAAAAAGTGACAATCTATGAAATAACTTACAGAGTTAGTTGATAATATTACATAATATGCACCACTTAATATAATATTTTCAAAATAAGCACAATAATTTGGGGTCAAACAGTTCTTACTGAAATAAACATGAGGGCAAAGAGATTAAAATGCATGTCAAGGTGACAGTACACTTCATAGTGACAAATGAGCAGAAACTGAATTTGTTGGTCTAGGCATCATTTTAAACCCACAAACTCAGGCACAGATCAACTTTCCACAACTTCCAGAAATGTGCTTGGCATAATCTGGAAACATCTTTTGCTGGCTTGGTAAGATTTACTCTAAAAACACTGTGTCAAAAAATAGTGAATCCAACAATCTATATTTATAAAATGAAATGTCATTAAATCACACAGTGCTGCAATGCACAACAAGGGTCCAATGAGTTGACAGAACTTGGCTGGAGTTAACAGAACCCTATCTGAAGAAACTGAGGCATACTGAATGAGTCATTTGGAATGTGACATCTGTTACAAGGGCAACTGAGAGAGAAAATTACATGCTGTCCCCACTGATGAATTACAAAGAAGTGTTAAAGGCATCTTAGACATCTGCAGGGGAACACTTAACACACAAGGATGTGCCACGCATGCACTGATACCATCTTGACTTGGAACTGGTTTCAGGTTATACACAGTGTATAGGAAAAAAAGAAACATTATTCAGCATGACACTTTTCTGGATCAGATGGTAACATGGGCATGAGAAACTCCAGTTCAGTACCAAGCCCCTTGAGCAGCAGTTAATCTAATATGTCACTTTCAAATTCTCTTGAAAAACATTGGCTGCAGGCTTAGTACTGTAGGTACAGTTGTTGCACATTATAGCTAGTTAGTCCATTTTGCTCAGCTAATAAAATTATTCAAAGCAGGATGAGTAATTGCATCATTTGATAGCATCTAGAAAAGACGACTGGAGTGATACAAAAGGTAGATTTCCAGTGCTGTTCTGATATCTATCAGGGGCTGAAACTGTTAATTATTGTAAGTATATTTAATTTCAGAACAACTGTGGACCCTTTACTGGTAGCAATAGTTTAAATGGAACTTTTGATTTGTGCCTGTGTGAGAGCAAGATAAAAGCTCATTTCCCAGGATTCAGGAAAAATGAAGGAAAGGGTGTCAGAAAACCATAGTGGCAATATCTCATTAGCACCCCTCAGACACCTAGGATGTCATGTTACACAGAAAAGTGGTGAGAGAGCTGTATGACGGTGGTTGTAAAGAGGTCTGACACAGAATGACAGACTTGGCAGACTGTGACGTGCTTTGTGTAGATTCTCCGGGTGCCAGAGTAAGAGGCTGCGGCGCTGAGGGATCAGGCTGAGGTTAAATAGGAGGAGATGTTTGATTATAGCTCTAAAGAACTTCTCTGATTCACACGCATGTTAAGACTGCTGTTGCCAACACAGAGAAGTTTATCTTATGGTTGAGATGAGCTTAGTGTGGAAGGTGAGACTGAGGGACAGAGGGTTTTAAAGGACATATTTGGCAGAGCTGTGCTTGTTAGCATACATGGAACATTTCTGAAGCGTTACAAGATGTAACCTTTCACATTCTAATAAAAAAGACTAGCTTTTGAACTTGCATAAGGTAGGTATCATATGAATTGGTAGATAATAGCTTTAGCATTGCCAAAGTTGTGGATTTGATATTCAGGGAATGTACAAACTGATAAAATGTATAAGTTGCTTTAAAGAAAAGCTTCTGCCAAATGCATATAAGTATGTCAAATGCTTTTTCTAGTCTATGTTCTCCAGTGTGTGTGTGTGTGTATATATATATATATATATATATATATATGGTTAGAGCTATCAGTTCTGCAGCTGGGGTCCAGGCCTGTGAAACTGGAAGTATGTGGGCCAGATAAAACACTTCAGCACTAGTGTTCTCATTTGGCGGGACACAGATGAAGGATTTTCCATTCTGAGATGTTACTGAAAACACTAGAGAGGTGATAGCAAGATAAAAGCTCACTTTTATTTGTGCTGATCATCAGATTATTACTACACTGTAAAAAAAAACTTTGCTGCCTTAAATTTTATGTTAAATCAACTTGGCTTTACAAGTAATTTCAACTTAATAGTTCAAATCCTGACTGGTGTAACTTATAAAAATAAGTAAGCAAATTGTTTTAACTATTTTTAATAAGTTACAGCAACTCAAGACCAGTCAAGATTACAAAGAGTAAGTTGAAATGACTTGTGCAGCCACATTGATTAAACTTAAAATTTTAAGGCAGCAATGTTTTTTTACAGTGTGTGTGACTATCATATTTTATATAATGTAGGATTACGAGGGTAATTATGAGTGCATGTGACCTTTGTGAGCCATTCTGATAAATGATACAGATATATAGACAGATACACAAATGTATCAACTGTTGTGTCACCCCAATGCAGGAAACAGTAAAACAGTCACGCTTACCGATAACTTCTGCTTCTGGTGTCTAAGTATAGCTCCCTTTTCATCAAAACCACCCAAACAATGAGGCTGCCCAGAGCTCAAACACAGACATACAGAACAATGCAATACTTACTGAAAGCTCCCTTAAACTTAAAGCATAAAAATGTGACTGACCAACAAACGTTAATTGATGTAGATGGGAGAAATGAATGGGTGCTACACAGATACTGTTTGTATACTGACTAACAAATAAGCAGTGCAGACACATTTTCAGTCATGTTGGAGGAATTATCAGTCAAATGCTGAACTGTATTTCACTTCACTTCCATGTAGATTTGTATACATGTATAAGGGGAGGTGTTGACCACACTTGGCCATGCATCTATCATGCATCTACATATCAGCTGGTCTTACTAATATCAACACATCACAAGTAAGAGTTCAGGGAATGTTCATTTAAGCTTCCCTTTAAAATGTATTTAAACACTGCATAGTATATTAATTTAGATGTTACCTTATATATACACGTTTTGTAGCTTACTTGGTTAGTACTCACAAAGCAAGCACGTCTTCTCCTAATAGCAGATAACCTTCTGAACTGCATGCCAGCCATCTGCTGACCACAATCTCACTATAGTCGCGTCTGCTGAATTACATTCATATAAACGCAGTGACTGCCGTAACGATCAATGTTGTTGTTTTGAAATCAAATGATAAGGGTAATTTGGGAGAGACATGCTGTTTTGTGGACTAGATCCCAGTGGGACATAACCTGAGAGAGAGAGAGAGAGAGAGAGAGAGAGAGAGAGAGAGAGAGAGGAGCATGAGCGCGCATCTGCCTTCTGTCAAAAGTGACAGCTGCGTCTACTGCCTCCCCAGTGAACGCTTGCACCGTTACCTATTCAACACCGAGCTTCCTCATCTGATGATCCAGATCAGACTGTCAAATAGCGGACATCAGTGCTGCCGCCTGTCTGATGTTTCTCTTTCTGTTTAAGATGTTTCGTGGCTTTCAGGCAGCCTCTCCGCGCGTTTCCACCGCGCGCAGCGACATGTTATCTAACGGCGCGACATTTCTACTGCCATCGTTGTTGGTGAAGTTGTGAGACCCAAAACAGAAGCAAATAATCACTTCACCGGCGTTTGATTTCGCTCTTAAACTTACAGCTCTGTTACTTTACATTTGCGCGGCATTTGGAGCATCATCTGTTGTTGAACGCGGGGTTATGAACACTTTATCTCGCACTGTGTGTTCAAGCCTATCCTCGTCTTTCCTTCTCGATCATCCTTGAAAGACGGAGAGAGAAAACAAGAGGGATCGTCGGTGTTTTGGCTTTATCCACGCGTGGAAATGCCTGTGCGCCGTGGACATGTGGCTCTCCAGAATACCTATCTGGACACCATCATCAGGAAATTTGACGGACAAAGTGAGTTTAAAAACTGATGGTAAATTTCCATGAGTACATACGAGTTGTCTATGTTGATTAATGTAAGTTAAATAGCAGGATTGTTACAGTTTATGTTATTGCAATATTCATGAAATATTGATGAGTCGGGGTTGAAATATACACCCGTTAGAAATTGTTGTCTGAAGTTGGTCAGGCACGTGCTCCTGTTACATATCTGAAGTGCGTGGCAAATCAGCGGTGTGTCAGATTTGATCTGCTCTAGTGCACATTCACACAGTACAAACTCATCTGTTGCTGATAAATATCCAGTTAGCACATTTGTACCCAGGTTGTTTAATAACCATCTGCCATTTTTCAATTGTTGCGCGCTTGTTTTTTGTGCACCTGCTTTGTTCTTTCTCTCACGTTGCCTGATACAAGCAGAATGAAAATTGAATTGGAAATCCGTATTATAAATCGTAATGATTAGTTACTCAGACATTTACAATGTTTCTTTCACATTTTCATATGTATGTTACATGTTACAAGTTTTTATGATCTTGTGCCAATTAGGATTTTTGATATTACCAAAATCCTAGCTTTTACTCACATCCTAACCCTAATCCATATCTTAGACCAAATCCCCAGGTCAAATCTAGTCTTTATCTCTTTTTTTAACCCAAAGGCTGTTCTATGTCTGCTGTGTAAGGCCTTTTTGGCCTTTTTTGGGATCTCTTTAGTTGCATTGCTTATCTATGTAAAACAAACAAATGTAATAGAGGCTGTTTAGAAAATTGTTTGTATTATCCCTCTCTGTGAAAGTTATTTTGCAAATGCATCATAAGTCTTTTTATGCAACCCTTTTCAGCAGACATCAGTTATGTGTGTATTGCTGGTGTTTTCGCATGATGTCGTCTTTATGTTTTTAAATATATATGCCGCATGTACATATGTGCCCGTGCATGTAGATGTGTGAGGGTGAGCCTGCAGCTCCTCCCTTCTCTTGCTATCAGTTAAGGGTAAGTGTCATTTTGTGGCTGCTAGGCAACCATCTCAGTGCATTGTGTTCTGTTCCTGAAGTAAAAAGGCGATAATGAGTTTGATGCTGAGGGGCATTAAAGTTCCTGTCATCAAACCCAATTACTATTCAGAGATGGAGAACCAGCACTGAGATTTATAGATAAAAGCAGGCAGCTTATGTCTTTAAAGGCACAGCTACAACATATCAATAATTTAAAAGAAACTTTTACCTTCTGTCCAAAGCAAAACCTCTATTCTTTCTCCATCATTTAGATGAACTGTGTTGCTCTCTGGTGTAAATTAGAAAGGCAAAGTCAGTGTTTTTCAGCTGTTGATGCAGATGACGTGTAATGCTATTGCTGATAACACAGCTGTCAGCAGATTTCCTGTTTATGTCACACGAACCACAGGAAATACAGACCTAATGTGTATTGTGTGTGTTTAATATAAGCAATATTACACAAGCAAGAGTTTGTTATACTGACTACAAAAGCACCATGACGCAGACTGTTTTATCAGTCAGTTTTAATGGACCATTTCTTTTACTGAAACACTTCACTGAGGTTCTTTGGTTGTTTTCAATGAATGCTAAGAAAAACATCATTTGGCTTTGTTCAAACCTGAATCTGGACTCAATGCCACCTCAAGTGCATGCTGTCATTTTAGCAAAAGGAAGAAATTCATGATCCTTGTACTTTCTCTCACTCAAACCTAAATTTTTTTCTATTTTTCCAATCACCTCACCCCAACCAGATCGGAAGTTTCTGATAGCCAACGCCCAGATGAAGAACTGTGGGATTATCTACTGCAATGAGGGCTTCTGTCAGATGTTTGGTTTCTCACGATCGGAGATCATGCAGCAGTCCTGCACCTGTCAGTTCCTGGTTGGGCCAGGCACCATGAAGAGCGCCCTGACACAGCTAGCACAGGCCCTGCTCGGATCAGAGGAGCGCAAGGTGGAGATCCTCTACTACTCTAAAGAAGGTATGCTGTACACTTAGGGACAAGATGACTACATAGCATGAGGAGATTTACATACAAATTAATATTATTTTGAATCACCGATTATGCTTAATACAATGACACAGATACAATGCATGGCCATGTCTTAAAGCAATAGAAAATGAAAATTTATCATAAATTCATAATGAGCCATAAATTACTCATCCCTAAATCATGCTAAGTGTATATGACTTTAAACCCAACACAATCAGAAATTTTGAAGCCGCATCCGTTCATTATAAAAGTAATCCATGCAACTCCAGTTTGAGCATATTTAGCGATCTATACATTACGTTTGAATGTAAACATGTTTGTATTGGCTAACTTTCAGTTTTGAGTGGACTATTCCTTTAAAGTTCTTTTTCTACCTTAGTCAGAGAAGTTTTACCTTATTTGTTGATTTTTAGTGCTTTAAACCCAACCCGGCCAGACTGGAAGACCAGCTAACCATCTTAGGCTGATTTAAGCAGTTTTTTGTTTAGCAGAAAGAGGCCAGCTAAGGTTGCACAGGAAGACCAAAATGTCTGCCTAAGAGAGCTGCCTCATCCACCCCCTCTTCCTGTCTTTAGTCTCCTCATACAGAAACAGATGAAGGGAGTAGATGGCACTCTACACATTGTTAAGCTTGTGTGTGTGCATGTAGCTCAGCTAGAAAGTGGACAGGTGTTCTTTCGGCCGGGAAGCGGTGCACAGATAACATTACCATGACAACAGGCCTCTAAAACCCCACACGCCTATTACTATACTAATGCACTGAGCACAGTCACACACAGAGGCCAACACACATATGCTCACATGCACTGCCATCTCTCTTATTTTATCTTGAATATATTTTTAGTGAATACAACTTCTAGATTTGTGTCACACTTGAGCTAGAGACTGAACAGCACCTTTGTGTGTGTGTGTGTGTGTTAGACCAGGGTCTATATTTAGAGTGGTTGATGGCCTGCTTTAGTCAAGAGCTGAGGGGGTCTGGCTGACTTGAATCATGCTGTTCTTTTTCTGGTTATTCTGTCCTCTTCTCTTTCCCGTGGCTCTCATTACTTTGGTTTGCATCCCCTCATTAATCTCTTTTATTGCCTTTCTGTTGCTAGTTGTGTATAGGTTAAAAGTTCAAAGCACGATGCTTTGATTTACTAGAGCACAGTGTTATAAAGACAGTTTATCTTTTAGAGTCTCATAGCCAAAATATAAATGACCTCCAAATGTTCTCGTGCATCTGTGTGTTTATCTGAGGGGATTTTTTTCTATCTGTTTCCTTTTGGAATTCAGGCCCCCCTGAACGGCAGCACCTGTGTGTGGGTGTCTTGTTGTGTGTTTGTGTAAGAGGGAGTGTGTTTGGACTAGATACAGCCCTCTGGTACTCTCATATTTAGAACAGTTTTTCATGAAGACTAAACTACACTAAGCTTCAGTATTTACTCAGACATTTTTGATTAATGTGACCTCAGTAGTATTCATAGATATTCATGCTATGCATATATTTTAATTTGTGGATATCACACGCATAGGCTACAGTCACACAAAGTATGCTACATTAATATAGGATGTACGTACTACAAAGTTAAACTGTTTATGGTATATTAATATTAACTTTATATTAATTTAATTTAAACATACCATATTTTTTCCACTGGTTCAAGCATTTTCAGTTAATTGCTATGGAAACCAAGTGTCACACTCTTGAGGTGGATTGTGGGATTGACAACGGTGCATATACGCCCCAAAACTACAGTGTGCAGGTGTTGTGGGCAGTATTTGTCAGATTTTTCCTCTATAGTGAAAAGTTTTTCATTCATTTTCATTTTTCATTCATCATTTTTCGTTTGGTAAAACTTTTATTTAGAGTTTAGTTTAGTTAAGTTAGGGCAGATGTAGCAAAGACTGTATAGCGAATCTAATTATTTGCAAATGACAAACATATGATACACACACCCATTTGACTGCACCAGATAACGATGCATTGTGCTGTTTCTACACTAGAGGGTGCACACAAAAATATTTAGCCTATAACAAATACACAAACTGGGTTTGAATGTGTAGTGTTTAATAATAAATAAAGTTAATATAAAGAGTTTGTGTACCCCATTGTCGCCTTGAATTGGGGTTTGGGAATCCCAATATTCCAATAGTCATAAGGGCAAATAATTTCTTTATCTCTCATTCTGTCTTTTAGGAACTTGTAGGCCGTGTTTGATTGATGTGATTCCAGTGAAGAATGAAGAAGGAGTCGTTATCATGTTCATTCTAAACTTCCAGGCGCTCTTAGACCCTTCCCTGAAGAAAGGTGGCATCAAACAGCGCATGACACACAGCTGGCTACGAGCAGGTGTGTGTGTGTGTGGGAGAGATTATAGCCATTTTTTGTAATACAGCCTTATAAGGTAAAGAGATACTACTGGGTTTGGTGTGATGGTTGGTGTGTAGGTGTAGCCTGAGTATCTGATAAAGTTGGTGTCAGATTCTTCTGGTTAGAATGTTGTATATGTATATTATGCAAAGTGTGCATGCTTGACCCAGAAACACTGTCTGGGCTGAGCCCAAACAGATTTTAATCATCATCATTATAATAATATTATATTATTGTTTATATATTATATATTAATATTATATTATTGTGGTGTGTAAAATTATTGTTATTATTTTCCATATATAAACATGTATGAATAGCATGTCAACATCTTATTTATTTATTATATTCCTTAGGAAACAAACACCACAAATAAAATCACTTTAATATCTCATTACCTGTAATGAATCATGAAAAGAAGACCTAGTACTGTCATGTCTCTCCAAAGGAGTTTCATAAAGTATCTTATCTTTATAAAGTATCTTAACAGTGTTGCATGCTGTGCTCAGTGTTGCCAAGATAATAAAACAAACTGTAAAAAGAAGTCATCAAAAATACTTGAAAATGAATTCTATGATTGTATAATATTCTGTCTAATCAGGTCAGAGACGTAAGATGATGCTGAGAATCCCCTCGCTCCGTGTCCAACGGCAGCCATCTCTCCCTAAAGACCACTTTGAGGGTGTAGTTGTGGACTATCTACAGGTAAATGTACTACATGTATATGTAAGACACATCCGTAATCACATTCCCATACACACACATCTAATCTACAGCTCTTCTATGTGTCCTGCAGCCCTCTAGTGAGGAGGTAGTGATGAAGGACCTCCAGATGTCATCTCAAGAGAGCTGCTTGAAGTCAGAGACCCAGGCCTTGATTCAGCAGAACCCCTCTACGTGTGGCTTCTCCTCCCCACTCTCACGACTCTCAGACCGGTTAGATCCCAACGCACCCACCCTCAAACACAGCCACTCCAGAGAGAGCGTGCGCAGCCTGCGCAGGGCCTCCTCACTGCACGACATAGACGGCATGAGGGACCAATGGAGTGGTAAGCTCCAAAACAGCATTTATGTGTGTGTATTTATCTGGGTCATTTGCCAAAATAGGTACCTTTTCCAGTTTATGGTGGAATTTTTCAAGTAAAGGTGATTTTTAAAAGTACATTTTTTAAACATTTCAGTAGCAATAGCATTCAGTAGCACTGTGCCATCCCAGCTTAAGGTCATAAAACAAGGTGCTTCTTTGAGGGAGAATTTAATACTGCTGTTTCTGAAAATAGTGAGCAGTGAGGTGCTCTTACTCTTTCTTTATAAACTTGTCAAATGTCAGTGCGGCTGTAATAAAGCATTGGCAGTCAGATTTAAGAGGGTATGGACTCCTATTGCAAGTGCACATGGGCTCCATCCAATCAACTCTCTTGTTTCTGCTGTAATTTACCTTTTTTTTTTAGCATTAAACAGGTATATTATGAGACCATGCAGGATGTGCCTTTAATGGAAATTAAGAGTTATGTTTCTATTCATCCCTGAATACACAATATGTTTGATGAAAATTTAATTAGCTTAAAAGAGTACAGCTTGATGAGATTAGCTAGTAACGTTTTGTAATGGTGGCTTTGGAACAACTCCAAAAAGCAGCACAATGCCGAGTGTTATGAGCATAACAAAGCAAGCCATCTCAGATGTCCAGAATGAGACTCATTGGTTCCCCAGTGAGATAGGCACATGTGGCAGCCTCACGGACCTATTTCTGTAGCTGCAGCCCTAATCAATGCTTTTGTGTGACTGTGATTACCCCCAGCCACCCCTGATGCGCCTGCCACAGTGCATGTGTGTGTGTGTGTGTGTGAGTTTATTTTTGTCATCATAGAGGCGTCTGTATGACTCATAGATATTCATTAAGCAATACCCAGATAACAATTTTGGGTTGTAAGAACTTTCCTTAACGCTTACATTAAGTTACAAAAATGTTATTATAAACAAGTGTTATTTTGAAAGTTTTAAAAACATTAAAAACATCCATTTTTTTAAACGGTGTATTGCATTATTGCTTGGTTATAGCAAGCAACATTACAGAATTTTTAATTCTGTAATGTTTTAAAAATGTTCCTCTAAAAACATAAAAATAACATTTTTAATATATTTGATATATAATGAATAAAATGTTTCTACTATTATTATTGCAGGAATATTTTTGATAGCTAGATTGAGAAATGAGATTGAGAAATGACATTATGAGAAATGTCATTATGACATTATGACCTGAAATTAATTTTTATTGGCTGAACTTCCCTTTGAATATTTCTTTATTATTGTTATGCACAAAAACAAGGACATAAGTATTTTTGTAATGAGCAGATGTAGGGTGGTGTTAAAAGTCACATGGTACTGTATCCATCAGCTGTGATTGGTTTAATCTAACCATGTAATGTTTCCCACTTTAGAATACTGGGATAAGAATGCATGGCTGACTATACGGTGTGATGTTTCTTTCTCAGATCTAAAGCCCAGTAACCTAAACTCCACATCAGACTCTGATCTGATGCGGCACCGCGCCATTGGACGCATCCCTCAGGTGACAATATCATTTGGCTCAGACCGTCTCAGACCCCCGTCCCCCACAGAAATCGAGATCATCGCACCCAGCAAGATTAAAGATCGCACACAGAATGTCTCAGAAAAGGTCACGCAAGTCACCCAGGTAAGCTAACAAGTATTTGACAGCTCATCAAGATATTTTAGTCACATTTTTACCCAGACAGGACCAAAATATGGTTCCTTATCTTCCTGGTTCCTTAGCGGGACCTAGATGTATTATCATCTCCCAGTGTTGTGTATTTACTGTACATAAAGTGTGTTTGATATATAATAACAAGGAAAGTAGTGGTGACATTTCTGCAGTATTTAGAAGAGCTGCATGCTTCATAATCCAACACTCAGAACTGGCCTACAGTTGTACTAATGAGTTTTCTGGGCACATTTGTGCCATTTGTAGTTGTGCCTGTTTTGCATTTCCTGAGTGCATTGTTTAGTGATTGTGGGTGCTAAAATAACACAGGCATTTAATGCAAATAAACACCACTATCAGCGGGCCCTTCGCATTCTACCAAGGTTTAATTTAGTCAAAGTTTAAATAAACAGCAGGATTGAGTGACTGAACATCACAAAAAAGCATCACCAATCAGGGGCCAATGAAAAGCTTAAAGCTTAATGACATCATCTACATGATTTGCTATTTTGTAACATCTCCACACAAGTAGTTAGTGACCTAGATAGAGTCCTGTGGGGATGTAGGCAGTGCTTATTCAGATGTTTATGTAGTGGACAGAGTGTGTGTATAGACAGACTGACACGCTTTCCTGCTTTGGGGTTTTATATACATTTATTGGAGTGGAGTGTACATCAGTGCATATTAGTGTGTGTGTTAATATAGGTTATGTATTTTAATTAATGAACGTGAAGTGAACAAAGAGTATGTGTACTCCTCATACACTTAATACAAAAATGTATAACTCTGACCTCATATATTTAAATAGTTAATGTATAAATTGTATACATATTGAAATGTATTTTTCCTTTTTTCTTTTTATTCCTTTTTTATGCGTGTATGTGTGTTGTCTTGTCTGTGTGTGCAGTAGATAAAAATAGGGCAGTATTGCAATAAAGAGAAAAAAGTAATATAGCATGAAAGTATGAAATAAAGCATGAAAGAAAAAGATTGTATTGATGACGTCTTTCTTCATGGTCACACATGAGACTGTGTTTGTTTAGCTGCCAGTGGAAAAATCAATCATGCTGACAAATCTACCGCTGATCTAAGCTTGCACATTCCAGTCATAAACCTTGCTTATGTGTGCGTGCTTGTAATTGTGTGTGTGATATTGTTTATCAATGACAGATATAAATAGTTCTCACAGGTGAACTGTACTGCAGAAGTTCAGTTTGTATAGTCTCTCTGTCAGGATTTCTTATGTTTTCACTCCTCTTCTTCCTATTGTTCATAATCTTAATATTTGTACATATTCTTTCTTTCATCCTAAAAGGGGTATTTATACATTTCAAAATGTATTTCAAATGTAAACTTATGCATTTCTATTTAATATATCCGGTCAGAGTTAAAAGTTTAAGTTCACAAACGTGTATTTAATCAAAATGAATACAGGAGCACCTGCAAATATGAATGTTTAAAGGCAGGGTAGGGTAGGGTAAACATTTTCTGTTATGCTGGCTTCACATCCTGATAGTAATCACTAAGTAAAGTGGTCTAAATCTATTCATATATTTATCTTCTGAGGAAGGTACAGGACCATAAAACGTTTGTCCAATCATTGCATTCGATCCGAATGCATTGATAGGATGTCCTGCTTGCCTGTCAAACTATGTATTTGCATACCTCAATTGTAATTTGCATGGGCGCACCGCATTCATGTGTTGGAGGAGGCGTGTGTACGTGCGTGTGGTGTCTCTTTGCTGTGACCTTGGCCCCTGGGGCTAATGGATGTAGAGGGCAGTATCAACAGAGGTCACACAGACTCACCTGCCCAACATACACATCAGACAAAAGCGTGCACACAAACACTGTTTCTCTCTCTCTCTCTCTCTCTCTCTCTCTCTCTCTCTCTCTCTCTCTTTCTTTGTCATTTTCTTCCATTGCCACTTGTATACACTAATCCTACACACACACACACATTTTTCTTCTATTTTATTATATTATTTTTGTTACAAAACTGAATTTAGGTATTCAGCGTGAAGCTGGTTGACCAGAGGGTAATATTGTGGTAATATTATGGTAATGTTTAGTAATAAATAATGTTTGAGGGTTGTGTGTGTGTGAGGCGTTATGCTCTGTGGTAGAACTGTAGCAGCCAATTCCTGGCTTGATAATTGGACTTCGATTTGACACTGAGCAAGAAGGGAAATAATCATCTGCATTGATCTTTCTCACCATCGATTTGTCTACATGACGTATCTAGTTATGTGAGCGTCCGTACTATATTTCATAAACTGGTCTGAGTGTGAGGTATTTTGGAGAGCATTAGCTGATGAAGAAAGCTAGAAGTGTTAGAGTGACTTTGATATGAGGTTCCTACAACCATGAACAGCCTGGAAATATTATGGATTTTTTTAAATGGGATTTCCAGGCCTAGAAATGAATCGAATTTTTAAAAAAATGAAGGAATAAAATTAAATAAAAATAAGCAAATGGACAAAGTTGGGGGACATTTCTGTAGTCAATGTAAGTTGTTTCATTGGCTAAAAATTGTGTTTTCTTCACGTTTCAGAATTTTAAATAAATGTCAGATATTTCAGTATGTACATCATTTATTAATTCAGTGGGCTGAGTACATTGCAGTAAATTGTAGTGAATGTACAGTACTGAAATATAAAGTAGTCAGTAGTAAGTTCATTTGTTTCTCTATGCTGTTCAGACACAAAACCTCTCAGTCTAAAGCAGAGGAGGATGTGACTTAATAGGTTCAACTCAAGCAGACAGTGCAACAGCCCAAAATATACCTGTCTGTTGAGTTTGGCTCGCACCTGTGGAGCTCTCAGACTGTGAAAGGCTACAATTAGAGCCATTCTGTCCACACACAGGAAGAATGTATTTCTGCTTTAGTGGTGCCTAAAGTTCAAATACTGTAGTACAATTAAAGGCGCATTAGAAATACTACTGTTTCACACTGTTTTCATAGTATGTCACTGTCTTACATTTCTATACGGACATCAGTGCAACCTAAAACATCTCTTGCAATGTCTGTATTAAATCCAGTTGGTCCACGTAGGCTAATCGTTATGCAAATTGACTGGCTCCATTCCACACCTTTATCAGTGTGTGTGTGTGTACAGTATGAGGAAAAAGAGAGCCTGTGAGGGAGAGGGTGGTGTTTCCCTCTCTCAGTGCTCTGTTTCGTTGGCTCGGCTCCACTCACAGAGTGCCAACATGAGCTTGAAAAACCAACTTAAGCCGGTAAGTGCTGCTATTTGTCTTAACCTTATCTTCTCCTCCACCCTCTCTTCTCAAAGCTTCCCTGCTTTGTGCATCTCCCTCACCCCTCTCTGATATTTCACCTCCCACACCTGGTTGAAAAAAATAGGTCAGGACCCCGATGGGTTTGAGTGACAGCTGATGCCACACATGTGGATCATTGTTAATAGTGTTGTTTCAGTGTTGCTGTCTGACATATGCTGAGACTAAAACAACTCATGTTTTTATTCTTTTGTTTGATGGCAAATCCTTTTATTTTTGTTAGTTTTTTGTTTGTTTTGTCTTCTTGCCAATTTGTTTTGTTTGTTGTATTAGCAGCCTGAATTAGCAGCCTACTTTAAAAAATAACGCCATTCACAGCGTTCTTCTTTTGTTTCGTTTATTGTAGCATGCGAACACGGACCTTTGTTTTGCGTCACTTTGTTTATCCTTCTTTTTTGTTTTTGTTTTGCATGTCGCAGTGTTACGTGATTCAAGGTGCTCTTTGTGCTAAGAGTGAAGAGTGTTTTTTATGTACAATACCTTCTTGTTCAATCAAAGAACAGACTGTATTATGGAACACATATCATGGAATTGTTACAATGACCTTAGTTGTAGAGATAATGTCACTGGTAAAGTTTTGTGCTGTGCATGTTTCTCATTTGTGTATCTTTGTGTGACTTTGTGTTCTGCTGTCTTTGAGTTCATTTTCTGCTGTCTGTGGTCAGCATGCAGACACTGAGAATAGATTTACCTAGTTCCGACATTATGAAACAGAGTTAGATTATATCAATAAGCAGAGATATCTCGCTCCAGTGGATTCATGTGTGTGCATGTGAGCTTCACTTCACCAGCACATGGATTTAAATGTGAATTCTCACTGTATGTTTGTGGTAAAGTGTGTGTTTGTGTGTTTACAGACATGAGAGAACTGTGAAAAGTGTTTGCCTCCATATGATGAGCGTGTTTTGATACAGACACAAAATATGTGTTCTTTAATAAATTGATTATTTTTGTTGCACGTGTATAAAGCATGAACATATTTTTGGCTGGTTAAGAGTTCCAAATTTTTGTTAAACTGATTCCTAAATTGAGGCTTAGAAGTGTTGACTATGTAGTGTAAAAGTGTGTGTGGCTCCAGCACAGAATGAGCTGTTCAATGTGAAGTGTCCTTTGTATGTAACCCATCCAGTTCGTGTACACACATTGGAGGCATCTCAAACGCACCTCAGCCAGTTCCTGTCAGCATCTGAAATCAAACCTTCTGGTTATAAGTCTGACTCTTTACACAGTGAGCCACAATTGCCCCATACTTCTTAAAAAAATACTTTTCATGTTATCGGCCTTCATGTTATCGGATGAAACTGAGCAGTTTGACTGTTTGTGCTGTGTGTGATGTCAAGAAAGACCATTGAGGCAGAAATGCTAATACAGGAGAGGCCTTTAAAAGCAGTGTCATATTTTAGATCTTGTTCATAGTTTTTTAGTTTTTAGTCATTTTGATCTTTGGGTGGAGTAGTACATTTTGCAAATTTTTACTAAGGGCTTTCTTGCATGTTGTAGAGAATAAAAAAAGCGAATAAGGAATATATAGTCTAGGAGGTGAATCTTAACTGCTAATCTATTGAATGAAATTTTATTTATTGTTCTATTTCATTGAACAGGCATGGCTTTTCATTACCCTGATTTAACAAATAATGACACCTAGTATGAATAACAGCAAAAATATTGGTATTGGTAATATTGGTGCAATATTACAACAATATTACTGGTACAACAATATTACTAGTAGTAATATTGGTACAGTATTATGCTATATAATAGTACTATATAATAGTAGTGAAAAGTGTGGTAAATTTTCCTAAGAGAGGTGAAACCTATATGTTATTAAACCTCAACTTTGACAGCTAATCTGTGTGGGAGGTCTTTTGGCCTTTTAGCTCTCATCTGCTCATCTGTCCTCCCTCACCCACAGTTCCCTGTCACATTTTTCTGTAAATTAGTGCATTTAACCAGTTACGCCTGTTTGGTTCAGCAATCCAGCATTTTGTCCCTTAGGATTCAGAAAGCTGACCTCATACAATACTGCCTTCTTACTTTCTACGGGGTAGTTCAGGTGGATTTGTATGGTGAAAGGCAATGTCACATTTACAGTTAATGTAAATGTATACAAAGATGTATTACTATGTTTTCATTAATGTGGTTTCATCTTGAATGGTTGGTAAGTGTGTTCATGACAAATGTTGCTGTGTTTGTTATGCTAGGACAATTGCTTGCTATTATAATGGACTTCACAACTAAATATATTGTATAAATTATTTAAAAAATATTGTCAATAAAACAATATCAATATTTAATCAGATCAATATTTAAGTTGCATTAAAATGCATTTGCTGTATTTTATTAGGAAGTAGGCATAAAATAGTAGCCTGGTGAGGAGGTCATAGCTGTGCTTTCTCACAAATAAAGCACTACTGTTGACCAGTCAGCACCCAAAATATAGAAACAATATATATATCTCCTCATATCATTCGTCATATCATTTTATAGACAATATAATAAGGAAATGTCTTGATGTGTTCTGAAAGTCTTAATAAAAAGGCAAGAACACAAAGCAAGAAATATATTGATACTTGTTTACATGCATTTCTAGGTTGTAGAGTTTGGTCTTCAATACTTTGACAATATCTGTGAGTATTATAATGGTCATGTGCTGCTATTGCCATTTTGTTCAGCAAATTTCTTCCCATCCAAAAACTCACTTTGAATCGACCAACTTTTTCATGTGATTGATGTTTACTGTTCAGCTTGTAGTTTCCATGGTAGCCAGTGGTTTCCATGGTTCTTCGTGCAGTAATCATTGGTTGCTAATGGTGTATTAACAAAGTGTTCTGTTGGGGAAAATCTCTAGGTAAATAGATCTCAGCGTGAAATAGCAGCTACTTTTAGTGCTGTAAAGCTTCTTCAGAATAATTGTTGCATAATGTGTTATTGAGGCAAATGATCAAAGTCTGTATTACATGCTTTGTTCTCATCTATATATTTTCTTGGTCTCTTTCAGTGTAGTACATTATTTTCAATATATAATATACTTTATTTCTCTCTCTCACTTATTAGTTCCTTGTTTGGTCTCAGCATGTGTGTGTCATTGGTCAGTGGCAGGGCAGAGACAGATAATGGGAAGCTGGAGTCTGTTCTGTTGTTCTGTTCATCAGTTCACTTCTTTGTGACAGACAGACTGAATTGATGAACTGACTCAGAACACATCACAAAGCTTCCAAGTAAACTCAATACAAACTCCAGCTAGTTCTGAGACTCTAGAGACATTATAATGGTTATGTATTCCTATAAAAACAAATAGGAAACTTTTGTAACACTAAATATGGTCTGTCTGGAAAATGGATTTGTTATTTGAGATAATGAAACAATTTATGATACAGTTATGGCCATATTTTTCTGATTAGAAATATGTTATTGCAACAGTTCTGTCTATTTCAGTCTTTCCACATTCATATAAAATATCTAAACTTGCATGACTAATAATAGCTGCCTGAGGTTGTTGCCAATATGAAGTGAAACTGATTCACCTTGTAAAACAGAACTGTTTCATTACAGGTTATTGTAGATCTGTCATTGAGCAGATGAAATGAGCTTCTAAAACTTGTGTTTATTAACCCAGTGTCCTTTTCTACATAATTCATGTCAGGAAAGCTTAGTAAAGTTTGGAAATGAAGATCAAATGTTTATTAATGTCTGTGGTGTTTCTATTTTATTTTGTTATGCAATTAAACATAATTAGATTTTTATAGTTCATCTTCTTGTTTTATCTCAGTCATTTCCCTCTATACCATTGCATTTGCAGTCTAAGAGACACAGAGCAAAAGCATGTGAAGCAGTGTGGTGGATTAACATTAAAGTGAGCTCACAGACAGCAGAGACAGACGGCCTGTGGGGCATTTCTGCAGGCTGTGTCTTTAACATTTGATCTGCTCTGTAAGACATGACTGCTGCCCTTCCTTTCTGTATAACAGCACATGTCTGAAGTAAGACCAGCTTTAGTGTAGATGTCTGATCTCTGAATAAAAACAGACACAATACAGTGCAAAGCTTTAGATGATATGTTTGTATTTTAAATGCCATTGAAGAAGATATGATCTAGGGTTCATTCTTGCTCCTTTTGTGTGTGATTAAATAAAATGTGTTTTTTCTTTGGACTGTCTCTGCTGTGGTATCTTCTGACATTTTCTGCTGTCACTCAAATGCTCAGCTTTGTAGTGGGCGTGTTTGTTCACGCATGTGTGTTTGTGTTTCTGGGCTGGACGATTCTGCTGCTCAGTTTATATAAATAATGTGGCATCATCTTTGAAGACTTTCTTTAAAGAGTCTTTCTTAAGTCTTTATTGTTGGTCTTTCCTTTTGGTCCTAATAGCAGTTTCTCACTGGAGTACACTATTTAAAATCTGTCACCTGTGCAAATGGGGTTTCATTGGAGCCAATCACTTAAACCACAGGAAAAGTCTTTTACAGACAACAAATGATGAAAACCACCAAACAATGGCAGCACATCTGCTATAATGTAATGAATAATGTGGGATCTATAAGTTACTTGAAAAGGATTGTATTTCAGAATACTCCACTAATTTTGAATGACTGTGAACAAAGATGTTTTTGCTTCTAGATGGTATAAATACTACACATACAGTATTAGCAGGGGCTAATGGGGCCATGCTAACCAGCTTCCATCTTGATCCCCTGCATTTTAGTTAAAAACTCTCCCTGACCTCCTCTGATCCTGTGATCACATCCTCTCTTTGTTTCTTCTCCCAGGTTCTATCACTTGGTGCAGATGTGCTGCCCGAATACAAGCTCCAAGCTCCACGCATCCACAAGTGGACCATCCTTCACTACAGCCCATTTAAGGCAGTGTGGGACTGGATCATCTTGCTCCTGGTACTCTACACAGCCGTGTTCACGCCCTACTCCGCCGCCTTCCTCCTGAACGAGCAGGAGGACGAGAGGAGGCGCACATGCGGCTACACCTGCAACCCTCTCAATGTTGTGGACCTGGTGGTGGATGTTATGTTCATCATCGACATCCTCATCAATTTCAGGACCACATATGTGAATCATAATGACGAGGTGGTCAGCAATCCAGCTCAAATAGCTCAGCACTATTTCAAGGGCTGGTTCCTCATAGACATTGTGGCTGCCATTCCATTCGACCTGCTCATCTTCAGATCAGGTTCAGATGAGGTGAGAGAGAGTGGAAGCCTATGATATCCTACTATAATTCATTTGCTAATCAGAATATAGAATTGTTCAATTCTGCAGTTTCTTCTAAATCAGTTTTTGATTTGCAATGGTAAATTTATAATAATAATATATAATTTGAGCTATTGGGTTTGTTTTCCCAGGATATGTCACTTTGGCTTCATTTTACTTCAACATACATGTTTTAAACAGAGATGGCGAGAGAATGAGGTCAAAGTTATGGACTGCAGCTTATTATATAAAAGCAATAAAGATTACTTGTTTAAATTCACACATTCACATTGATAATATTGTGCTGTAAAATAATAAGGGTTCTTTAAGGAGTGATAAGGTTAGGGCACATTTTAAAACCAAAGAACATTCAGCATCATTTCTTTTAGCCTGTAATTTTATTCACTGGCCCCTGGTCACCTAGCTTTCTTTTAAAGGGGTCCAGAGCCTCATTTGAATGTCACTGTCCTGTAAAATTAGTAGTGTATATTGTCCTCACAAAGCGAAGTCACACTTATCATTTAGTAAAAATGGTCATGCATAATAAATAAAACCAAGAATGATTGTGAAAAAATAGTTTCTCACTTTCCTGTTCTCCCTCCCTAACTTCTCCCTCCAGCCTCAAACCACCACTTTGATTGGCCTGCTGAAGACCGCACGGCTGCTGCGATTGGTGCGTGTGGCGAGGAAGCTGGACCGTTACTCCGAATACGGCGCAGCGGTGCTCTTCCTCCTCATGTGCACCTTTGCGCTCATCGCTCATTGGCTGGCGTGCATCTGGTACGCCATCGGCAACGTGGAGCGCACCAGCTCCGCACGCATCGGAGGAATGAAGATCGGCTGGCTGGACAACCTAGCTGACCAGATTGGCAAACAGTACAATGACAGTGACCTTTCCTGTGGCCCCTCCATCAAGGACAAATACGTAACTGCGCTGTATTTTACCTTCAGTAGCTTGACCAGTGTGGGATTCGGAAACGTATCTCCAAATACCAACCCTGAGAAGATCTTCTCCATTTGCGTCATGCTGATTGGCTGTGAGTACACCAAACTCATTATCCACAGTGAAATGAACAACATAGACAATAATACAGTTTGTAGGATTTAAACCCAGGTCCCATTGCATGGTTAAGTACAATTGATCCATGACTGGCACTGATGCCTCCTTAGAGAAACAGGTGTAGGAGGCCCCTGCTGATGTTCTAAAGATGAATCTCTTCTCTTGCAGCTCTGATGTATGCCAGTATCTTTGGCAATGTGTCAGCCATAATTCAGAGATTATATTCAGGCACAGCCCGCTATCACACTCAGATGCTGCGAGTAAAGGAGTTCATCAGGTTCCATCAGATCCCAGGAGGTCTTAGACAGCGGCTGGAGGAGTACTTCCAGCATGCCTGGTCCTACACCAATGGCATTGACATGAATGCTGTGAGTACATACACACATTATTCAAATATACCTGCAGTACTACCTAAATAGACATGTATACAGTTCCCTGCCAGGTAAAGATGATTTAAATTTCACTGCTGGTTAAACCAGCCTAAGACTATTTGCTGGTCTTAACTGGTATCCCAGCCTTGTCTGTTTTGCTGGTTTTAGAGGTTTTTGTGTATATGTCAGCTGGTCACACTGACCAGCTAAATTAGCCAAACTACGGTTTGCCTAGGCTGGTGAATTAGCTAGAACAGATTAAACCAGCAAAGACCAGGAAACCAGTCCTGACCACATCTTATTGAGGGGTGTGGAGTCAAAAAGCTACAGAAAGCATTTGCTTGAGGTTCCATCCAATTAAAAAGTTTCCCAGCTAACATGGAACATTCTCAGGACCTTGGTGTTCTCTAAAAGTTCTCTCAAAATGATCAAAAAAACATTGTTTCAGTAACATTAATTCAGTAACATTAGTAGAACTTTTTAATGTTATAAGTTGTTTAAAAGTGGATTGTTGGATTGTTTTAAAAATGTTACACAATTAACAAAATGTTTTAATCATATTCTTTTAACCAAGCGATAATGTTAATGCAACATCTAAAAAACAGGATGTTTTGAACATTTAATGGTTTAATGGAACACTTAATGGAAATGATAGGGAAACGTTTTTACAACCTCAAATTTTAAGCTGGGTTATGGCTATAACAATGCATCTATTGTTGTTATATATTTGGAATTGCTGAGTACTTTGGAATAATGCAGTGATTCTTTGGAATACTGTAGGACTTCATTCTTTGGAAAATTGTATGACCGCAATGGTTATTTGGAATACTAAATAGCTGCAATTATCTATTTTTGCATATTCTCTCTTGTCTGCTCCAGGTGTTGAAGGGTTTTCCAGAGTGTCTGCAGGCTGACATCTGCCTGCATCTGAACCGCAGTCTGCTGCAAAACTGTCAGGCCTTCCGGGGGGCGAGTAAAGGCTGTCTGAGAGCTCTGGCCATGCGTTTTAAGACCACTCACGCCCCACCTGGAGACACTCTGGTGCACAATGGAGATGTTTTGACGGCTCTGTATTTTATCTCCAGAGGCTCCATAGAGATCCTCAGAGAGGATGTGGTGGTGGCCATCTTAGGTTTGAGAAGCATTTTCTGACTATTGTCTGTCTTTCATTTCTCTTTCTTCATTTTTATCAAATGAATCAATAAACTGATAAATTACCACTGCTATCCGCTTTTAGCAGTGGTGTCTTCTTGCATATAACAAATATAACATATATGCATATGGCAGTATAGGCACAATATTGCCCAGGGTTGTATGCTACATATTCAGGGCAGTTGCACCGACTCTCTGTTCCACCCACCCTTCTCACTGAAAACACATTGTGCCCTAGCCTGTAACTTTTCCCAGGCATCTCTCTGAGCTTTGTAGTGCTGCCCGCTCTCACTTAGGCTGTTATCTGTCTGTACCAGAATATAAAATAAGTGGTCTGCCCATTAAAATTTCTTTACAAGTCAAAAATGGGGGAGGAATGATAAATTACAGTACAGTACAGTACCATACAGTACAGATCAAAACAACCACAAAATAAAATGTACCTAATCTGATGTATAGCTTGATGCCTCAGGATTTGAACCTGAGCTCTTTATCACTCATAAACAACATTCATGCAGCTGTACTGACTCTGATCAGTTTCCCCTGCTTTGATGTGCACAACATCATATGCGGTCTTATTGATTCTCTCATTGATTATCAACAGGCCAGATAATCTGTCCCTGCAGCTTTTGGTATTGTAATGTAACATGCAGCTCGATACATAAACAAAGCACTTGCCATGTTTCTCTACGACAATAAAGGCTCACTGTCACCTTTTCTTAGCATATTTGATACCTGTGGATCCAAACATCTCAAAGTGCTGCTTTGTAGCACCCCTTAGTGGTTGAACAGCCATGTGTCCATGTGTTTCTCTTCTCCTGTAATTATTCCTACCCCCGTTTCTTCTCTGTAGGTAAGAATGATATTTTTGGGGAGCCCATCAGTCTGTTTGCCAGGCCAGGGAAATCAAATTCAGACGTGAGGGCTTTGACCTACTGTGATCTGCATAAGATCCTGAGAGACGACCTGCTGGAAGTGTTGGACATGTACCCTGATTTCTCAGACAGCTTCTGGAACAACCTTGAGATCACATTCAACTTAAGAGATGTAAGCCACTCAGACTAACACTTTTATACATTTAATGTATAATTTTACAGCAAGTCTTGTGTGTTTTTATACATTTGGTGTGAGTCATTTGCTGAAAAACAACTTAAACCATTCTAATGTGGTATGCTAGTCTCCTAGCCTGCCCAAGCTGATTAGACTAGTCTGTTTTGATGGGCTTTAGAGGGTTTCCCCAGCTAACAGAGAATGTTCTAGAATGTTGACTAACATTCTCTAAAAGTTCTCTCAAAGTTATCTAAAACGTTTTTGCAGTAATGTTAGTATAACTTTTTTAACATTATATAACATATTCCAAAAAATGGAATGTGGAATGTTTTACAAAAGTTACAGGATTAAAAAAATAGACCAGCAAACCACCTTACACTGGTTTAAGCAGTTGTTTTCCGCAGTGTTATGTGAGTTACTGAAGCTTGTGTGTATCAGGCAGACAGAATCATGCATCCAACACCAAGCGAGGACTCAGATTGTGGGTACCGTCGGCCTAGACGTCGAAGGAACCCACTACAGCGTAATCGACCCGGTAAACATTCACTTTTAGTCATTTCTCCAATAAGGCTACATAAATCCACTACAAGAAGAATGAAGTTTAGTTCCATTGCTTCATGACCTGTCTGATATCTCTGTGGTTACCCCTCTCAGATGGTATGGACCGAGATGGAATGGACACATACCCAGTGCAGATATGTTCTCCTGTAGGAAACCATCGGGGGGCGATACCACTTTCACAATGGGATGAGCTCTGCAGCAATACCAGTCCTGCTTCTCTGTCCAGTGAGGAGGACATGAAGCCTCTTATGTCTGGCCGAGGGGAGATATACTCTCCAGGGTCAGACATGCAAGAATACCCTCCTTCTGCAGTCAGCATTCTGCCCCCCAGTCACAGCACCACTTCTGGCATGGGAGGACCACTGGGAGGGGCACATCCGTACATGGGTAAAAAAAATTGGGATTACGTCAAATCATAGTACATTGAATATAGTGTGCAAAAACAGACACAGACACATAAAGGTACTATGTGCAATATGTATGTTTTGTACTCAGTAGTATGGAAATTGGTATTCAGGTATTGTTTGTTATCTACATGTTTCATATTTTAGAATTATTTGGTTGTTCTCCAGCTTTACCTTAGTTCTGTTACGGTTGGTTTGTGTAGTTTTAGTAAGGTTTAGTAGCTTATCTAGGTTAATAGATCTCACCACAAACATTGTATTTGTGAGATGGCATACCAATGAAAACTAAAAATCTTTCTCTCCTCCTCCATTTGTGCAGCAGCTCCTCTCAGTGTGTCTGGATTATATGGGTATTTGCCCGAGCGCAGGGCCAGTCAGTACTCAGAGAGTCAGAGACGCCCATCTGCAGTACAAGCCTGTTATCACCATCACAGCGCCTGTGCTGATCCCGACAGACCGAGCCAACTGCAGGCCCGTCTGGAACTATTACAGTCACAGCTCAACAGGTCAGAGGAAACCAGCTATAAATACAGAGTCTGGATGACAACCTCTCTTTCTCTCACTTCCAGATTTATTGGCAAGACAAATACTTGCACATTGGTATTACCAAAGCGTTTGCTGCATTGTTGCTTGCAAATAAAAATAAATAATACTTGCAAAGAAAAAATACAGTTTATTATGTTAAATAAAAAAAATAAGGTTACATGTATGGGAAGAAACCATACGGTTCCATTTGTTAACATTAGTTAATGTATTAGCTAACATGAGCTAACAATGAACAATACATTTATATATTTATTCATCTTTATTAATGTTAGTTAATACAAATATGGTTGTTCACTGTTCATTCATATTAATTCATTGTGCGATAACAAATGTTAACAAATACAATGTTTGATTTCAAAAATTTATCAGTAAATGCTGTAGAGTTATTGTTCGCTGTTGGTTCATGTTAACTAATGTTAACAAATGAAACATAGTAAAGTGTAAAGTGAAACGTTGTAAAGTGTTACAAAAGTGATAAACTTCAACATAAAAAAGAGCTAAAGTAAATGTGGTAGCACATTCTGTGCTGATTTTCACACAATGTGTTGCTGTTGTGTAGTCTGTCAGAAGGTGCATCTTGGTGTTGCTTTGATCACAGTGTGAACACAGTCTCTCTCTTTCTTTCTCTCTGTTTGTGAAGACTGGAGAGCAGGATGACAGCTGATATAAATGTGATCCTGCAGTTGCTACAGAGGCAGATGGCACCTGTTCCTCCTGCCTACAGTGCTGTAACCCCTGAACCACTCGGTCACCCAGCTCACCCCAACAGCCTGTATAGCACAACACCCCACAACACCACACCCTCTGTACAGATCACTGACAGCCCATCATCACTTGATAAGGTGGGTTGTGATGTCAGCAATGAGACTGGGAGGCTGGAATATTTATTTAGACATGTAACATGTACACATTACATTAGATGAATAGTGGATGATGTGAGGACAGGACAAACCACTGCTTAATAGGGGAAACCATATGAAGTCTATAGCACCTGGAGATAGCTATCCACAGGCATTCTCATTCAATCATGTCAAAAGCAGTAATCAGATGGCATGTGCACCCCACAAAGTACACAATTTAATTCTGGAGAGCTCACAATATTGCTTAGGCTTTACAAGCACCTCAGCAACAAAATAAGTCAATTACAGCTAAATGTGTGCACAAATGTTGCATGTCTTATGCTTTTTCTATTGTCTGTTTTACACTTTGTGCAGAGCCCTGACCTGGATAGCTTCAAAAACAAGTCTCGAGACTCTTTGTCCAGTGGGATCCATTTGACTATAGCCTCAAACGACACCATGTCCATGTCCCCAGAGACTGAGACAGAGCCAGCTGTGCCCACAGGACTGAAACCCCCCTGTGAGCCCCATCTACAGCCCGCCAGACTGCTGTGTAGAAGCCTGCGCTTCCCCTCGCTCCCAGAAAATTTGGAGAGCCCCAGCTTGCAGGACAGATCAGCAGAAATCCAGAGGCATGTGTCTGATCCAGTTATACCTGGCAGCTAGAGGCCAAAAACATACTTCTGGGTGTTTCTGCGGTTTCATTTGTGCCCTGAATGAGTGCAACCTACCCAAGATATATACACCACAATTTCATGGTTTTTGTTTTTCAAACAGTTTCATATTGCAAAAAATCTATGCTTGCCGAAATGAGAAAATCATATTACCTGTTTTAGCAACATTAGGTTAAAGGGCACCCAATAGAGGAAGTGAATCCAAAATGGTACGTTTCTCAGTTTTTTCTGAGTTTCTGAGGTATTTTATGTCATATCCCTTCTCATTAAGAGCAGGAATGTTTCCTCTGATGCAGTGAGAATTTGGTAACAAATCTCAGCATTCATTTTCTAATATGAATAAGGCAATAAAGACAAGATCCTTCCACCATTATTCTTCACAATTATAATTGTAAATGATTACCTGGAAGTCAGGCTGGAGATTTGTTTTAGCTTTCTTTATCTTTACATAGTAAATGTCGGCTGGGATTCTGAGGCAGTGACATCACTGAGACAAGGACATTTCAATGACACATGCCTGGGCTGTTTTTAAAGTATGATGCTTTTGTGTGTTACAAAAGTGCAGGATTTTCATTTCAATGTATATATTTTTGTATCAGGTTAGGTATTGGATGCAAATCTATTGTATTACTACATCAAATAACTGTATAACTGGCACAAAAAAACAATGTTTAGATTAACAATAATAACCAAATGGACATGAATTCAGTTCAGTTCTGGTTCTCACTTAAGGGAACCAGTTTCCAATCTGATCAGCTGGGTGTTTTGCCTGTGTGTCTGCGTGTGTAAATCTTTACATGTGATCATTGTATTTGAAGGAGAAAGACGCTCAGACTCAAGGACTATTTTTGTAAATCACTTGTTGAGATGAAGTGTAAAGTTTCTTTTACCTCTGCAGTGTATGCAGATGAATGTACGTAAAATTCTTGAAAACATTTATGGGACTGTAAAGGTTTCCAAAAGCACACAATTACTTTTTTAGATTAAATTTTATTTATAACAGAGTTTAACTGCTGTGCTGGTATTAGATTTCAGTGTTCTTGGTTTCTCTTATATCTGAGTTTGTCACATGAGGCTTCAAAGATAATTATCACTGACAGCTTTATGAAAGAACAGGAGTTTTGACTTTATTAATAAAAAAGCATTATGGCAGGACACACAGAACTACTTACATATAAACACTCCATCACAGAGTGTGAGGTGAGGAGTGTGTATTCCACACCGCCTCGCAAATTCACTTGAATTCAGTCGTGACCAAAAAAAAGTGGTATTACTACTACATCATATTTGCATAACAGAACACTTTATGGACAGACCAAATGACTCGCAATGCAAAATTATTCTGAAAAAGTGACACTTTCATCCTACCTTGTACATAATATTTTTATATGTATACATTAAACATTTCACTTTTGAGTACAAGCATGCTGAAAGGGAACTGACATTTTTTCGAAAATAACATGGAGAAAAAGTCGGGAGGCTCTTCTCACAATCAGTGAGCATAACTGTATCTTCATATACAGTGTCCAGTCACACACTGACATCAAAACTACAGCTAACCTACAGTGAGTATCTGAAGGATTGAAGGTTTTGCTCAGAGTTTGTGATGTCAAACATTTTATCTGCATAATATCCAGTATATTTAACAGTTCAATCCAAAATATCTACTTTTAACAGTTTCCAGGGACATAAAACTATGGCACCTTCCTTAAATGACAAAAAAACCAAAAAAAATTATGCCTGATGTCAATTTAAGATTTGAAGATCTGATGATGACTGTAGTAAATGTTTAAATATTTACAACCTAATAAAAAGGTTGTTTTTGCATTATGTCTCTCTTGGCAAATGTGTACATCTTAACTATCCCATAATTTAACCAGTCAAACACAAACATAACCAACCTTCCCTACACAAACGCCCATAGAAACATAGTGGATTACATTTGTGTTTAAGATCCCATTATGACGGCTATTATGGGACATCATCAAGGAAAACAGACCAATATGATATATTGTGCAGAAATACAGATAGTAATTCACACTGCCTCATTCGTCCACACAAAAGATTCACACACATTGTTCAGACAGGCCTGCTCACATCCTCTCCCGCTTGAAACTCCCAGACCTCAGGAACTTTAGAAAACAAGTCTCTGCTCCGTTCACCTCCACATCAAGACTTATTTCCAGCAATCTCCCCTGCACACGGGAAACACAGGGGAGTGTTACACCCGCAGGATCTCCAGACAGTTGTTGTAGCAGATGGCGATCCAGTCGGGCTGAGTGGAGGCCCACTGCACGTTGTTGATCTCGCCCTCGGCTGTGTAGGCCAGGATGGGGTCTTCGATGGCCCGGGGCATCTGCTGAATGTCCCAGATCAGAGCCTGGTGATCGTCCGCTACAGTGGGAGTTAAAGAGAGGGGGGCCAGGTAAAGAAGACTTATATGAAACCGCACGCCACTGCTGCATATTACTGTGACTGAAGGGTCTAAACTTCGTGGGAATAGCAACATGTGTGTGTGTGTGTGTGTGTGTGTGTGTGTACTGGTTTTCCTTACTTTATGGGGAACAAATGCCCCCACAAGTATAGTATTACAAGTGCATTTTGACCTATGGGGATATTTTTGAGGTCTCCATATGGAAACAAGCTTATAAATCATACAGAATGGTCTTTTTTGAAAATCTAAAAACACAAGTTTCTGTAGGGTTATGTTAGGATAGAATATAGAGTCTGTACAGTTTAAAAACCATTATGGCTATGAAAAGTCCCCAAAAACGCGAGTGTGCGTGTTTGTATGTGTATGTGGCTGGGTTGGTTTCTAACCTGCTGTACATATGTGACAGGAGGAGTGGGGAGCCCACGCAATGCCATTAACACAGGCACGGTGATTATTGAGTCGAGCCACCGGCGTGCATGGCACACGCACATCTAGAATCACAACCTGAAAGTAATGCAAAAACATTACATAACAAATCTATCTAAAACATACAGGCTACATATACAGGCTACTATACAGTGTCCTCAACCTTGTCTGACTTATGTCTCCCTTCAGCCCCATTGTTAAGACTCAAAAACCTCCTAATTGAACTAGAAAATTACTACTACTAAATCACATTATTCTGAATATCTTTTAGCATCACCATTAGTATTACAGCCTGGCTAAGAATCAATGAGTTAGAATGTGTAACAGTGTGACTGAGTGATTAAACAAGACCTCCATGCCGTCCATGGCCATGGTTGCCAGGTAGTTAGGGTCCTGTTTGTTCCAGCAGAGGCGCAGCAGTGGGTGATGCTGGGGGTCCTCATAGATGATGGTGCTGTGCTCCAGGTGTCGCAGATCAAACATGCGCACAGAACCATCTGCTCCCACAGATGCAAACATGTCCCGCCCACCCCCCGCACGGCTGAATGCGATGTCATACACCTGCAAGCCAATACAGACCCTTATACAACCACTCAAAGAAATACACATAAATTCATGGAGTGTTTTGTACAGAGTGACAGAAACCAATTAAACCAATTAACCAATCAAAGGTGAATCTGAAGGTTGAGTTTTTTTCTTACCTCCTTGTCATGAGCGATTAGCTGTGTTTTGACATGGCCTGACACCAGATTGACCCTTCCCAGAACCTGCCCTGTCTCTAAACCCCAGATTGTGCAGGTGGTATCAATACTGGAGGTGCCTATAAAACCAGATTATGTACATATGACAACCTGATAGTGACAAAGATGTACATGCATTCATATGTACAAAGCAGATCTATTGCGAAAAAGCATACAATATATAATATGTATATATAAATATACATAAATGTGCAAAAGTTGACTGTGTGGTCTCTTACCCAGAAGATTGGGGTCCACTTCATTCCAGTCAAAAGAGGTCAGAGGTGCACAGAAATCGGAATTCTTGTTATTATTCAGGAGGCATTCCAGACGGGTCTCTGTGTCATTCACCTGATCACCAGAGAAAACAGCTCATCACTAATTCTATGTCTGTACATGTATGGGGTTCTTGGGTTTGGGTGTGATTGTACAGTACTGTGTCACAATATTAAAGATAGTCAAACATGAAATCAAAATGGACCCTCTTTACCTTCTTAATACACTTATGGTTATATTGAAAATTACTATTGGACTATCAGCATAAAAAAAATGTCCTTGTAATCGTACACTGAAGTTAATAACTTGCTTTGCATTTAAGCAATGTTCTCTCCATTGCGTACCCTCCATATGCGCAGGTAGTCTCCACTGGTGGCCAGAAGGTCTGGATAGACTCCTTTGGTGTCAGGAATCCACATGATCTTGGTAGTGGGGTACGGGTGATCAAAAGTGTTCCTGCACACAAACTCTGAGCTCTCCTCCTCAAGACCCACCAGCTGGACCTGAACATCACACAACAAACAGCTGATGATGTAATGCTGTATACACCAGTTTCCATTTGTACTCAAACAAAAAATTCTGACAGCTGTCAATCAGCGATAAGTGCAGTATGATTTCTCAAGTATGATTTCTTTTACTGACAAATTATTGGACAATTTAAGAGATTTCTAAAAGTGGCCAAACAAAACGTTTACTAATTTATAAAACAATTCTTATGTCACAAAAAAGGCATTTGTGCCTTCAAACGACATGACAGTCGGTGCTTGTCGTACTCATCGCTGTTGTGTGTCAATCAAGAGTAACACATTTTGTTAGTGTAAATATTATTGCATGATTTGCAGCGTTTTCTATCAGGCTACATTTTCCTATTATAATTGTGTGCATTCTGTACACACATATACAATTACAATTGCCTGTCACGTTCTTATGCATCTGACATGTTACAATACACTGTCAAGCAGACACTGCTGTAGGTTTGGATACAGAGATCTATGATCTCTTGATGAAACTGTTTACCTTGTTGTTATATTCCTCGACGAAGCTGCCGAGCGCCAGCCGAAAGCGCTTGTCGGGTCTGACGCTCCAATTCATGGCATAGACGGTCCATGGCGCCTCGTATTTGTAGATCTCTTTTCGTTTACCGTGCAACGACATTTTCTCACGACTCGATCAGGTCGGTACGAACGAGAAAGAAGGAGGTCGTTAAAAATAGCTTTGCAAGGATCACTGAAAGAGCCTCTTTCCGCAACAAACACGGGCTCGAGGTTGTGCAGCGCGAGACAAAGAGAATGTCATAACAATCTCCCTCCGCAACGGCCGTGAATCCGACGAGCTGCGGTGAGATAACGCGTAAAACCGACACAAACACAATCCCGGATCTCTCTCAAAACATGCACTATTGTACAGAACTAAAGGCCCATGATTTGAGTTGTCCCAATGGTTTTAATTCTAACTTTAGAAAGCCCTAAATAGGCCCGAGCGCTCATCGGCACATTTGATCTGAGGATGTGCGTATTTCAAAATAAAAGTCTGAGCGGTGTGCTTATTTTTAGATATGTGTAGATATATAGACTACATATCTACATTATTGTGCATGTAGACTTATTTAAAGTAAATTGGTTTGCCCTTTATCTTTATATTGGTCAGTCTTTTTTGTGCTTTTACTGAATTGTAGAAAGTGTACAAAAAGATTACATTTTAATTTGATAATAAAATATTTATGTTATAATATTATATTGTAATATATTATAGTGTTTCCAATTTATATTATATATAGTAATACATTATGTAAAATAGTATTTTATAGTATTTTATATTATAAATAGTATATAACAGTATCATTATAGAAATATTTTAACTTTAATATATGATTAAAAAAATAAAAATAAATAATTATCTAAATCATTAACTAAATTATATACCTCAAGGAAACCTTTACAGTTTATTTATAAAGGGTTAATCATTTATCAGCGAACTGTAAACTCCCCGATCTTTTCTTATCCTTGTTGTCAGGCTTCGCAAAGCACTATGGGTAAACTCGTCTAGATGACCCTCATCTCTCCAGTGAGAGCTACAGCTTCTCTTCTTCTGACTGTTAGCCACTGAAGAAATCACGGATAGTTAAAGGTATGTGTACGCCACGTATAGTGAAAATGTTGTTAAAAAGAAAAGTGAACATTCGAGATGAAGTGATAAACGCTGGAAGAAATGTCGTGTTTGATTTTTAAGGTAAACGGTGTAGCGGTGGCTACGTTTGAGCTAATATGCTATTCAGTGTAGTCATGGGGGATGGGATTTACATGTTTGCTTGTCACCTTCTTCTTCGTCAAATTTAAAGTGTGTTTCTTTCCTGATATATTACACGTGATGTATATGTCAGGTATTTTTACCAGCTGTTTTTTATTATTATTATTGTTACATGTTAAATAGTGAAGAATTGCGCTAACTTGAGAAACACGAGCTCTGCCAAATGTTTAACTAACTTATGCCAGGTGTAGAGGGTAAAGGCGGTTAAAATTTAACAACAGTTCTCACCCTTCTGAATTTGCGATTTGCTGTTTCGAGTACTTACTCCAATAGCAGACTGTGATGTATGAAACATGACTTGACAGCTCTGTAACTGGTTGTCTTGGCAGAAGCCATTACAGTGTGGCATCTGCTGTCTGCTTTACTCTGTTCTGTCAACATTTACACTCAGTGGAACTGACTTCTTTAAACAGGATCATTGCTTTAAATGCTGATTTGCTAAGCTTTGTCTGTACGCCTTGTGTTGTGATGTGAGCATAAAATGAGTTGTGTTGTTAGACATGGTTTACACCACCAGTTTTACACCATTGCGTTTTAAGAAACCCTCACAGCTGTCAACTGAATTAAGTGTGCTTAATGTATAACCAATCAGACTGCATCTTGTGATTACTATAGGCTTTCAGCCAATCAGAATCCAGTCATTTCAGTGAGCATCTGAGGCTTAGGCTTTCACCATAAGACTCCAAAGACTGACAGACCCCCCTCGCTCCCCCTACTGTAACCTTATGCATTGTCTTTTTTGCTATTATTGCCACACTGTTCATACAGAAAACGTCTGCATTTTATGATGCATTTGAGAAGCCTGTTTCTTTACAGTTTAAGCTAAAGAAAAATGTGAGGCTAGGTGCTTGTAGGCTGAGGCTTCAGTCATTTGTAGTATAAACAGTGCTCCTGCAGGCCTTAAGCATGAAATACTAAAAACATTGGCTGTTGCTTGTATGGTAATTTGTTTTTGTATATACACACTTTAATGTATAGAAGGTGTCTTATCACCCAGTTAATCATTCGCCAGGCTACTGTCACACATTTACTAAACAAACACCTGATTTGTTTACACCAACTTCGTTGTTTGTTTACCAACACTTATTGCTATAACTGCAGCAGAGAATGTTGTCTGATTAAAACACTAGTGTTCAGTTTGGTTGTTGTTTCTGTTTAATTCAGGCTAAGCCATGAGGCACCTGTTCTTCCTTCTCCCAGCCTTGCTGGTGCTCCTGGCTCTGCCGGACACTAGGGGGCGCTACAACGACGACTTTGAGGATGGTGAGGACGTTGCAGAGTTTGATGACAATGACTTTGCTGAGTTTGAGGATGTCAATGAGGACCCAGCAGTTGATGAGGAGAAAGAACCGCCCCAGCGAGCAGCCGCCTCATCCACACCTGTAGAAGATGATGAAGATGAAGCCACAGTGGAGAACGAGGATGGACAGGATGAGTTTGAGGACACTGATGCCCAGGTGAAGATGTGATGTTGAGTTGTACCATTTAATTAATGAGGAATATTCATAAATCATGAATGAATGTTCTCATTCATGATTTCTCGTTAATGTAAGTATTAATGAAAGCATTAATACTTATAATCAGCAAATATTCAAATAAGGGCATGCTTTCATTAATTCAAAAAGAAACGTACCAAATACTGAATAATTACAATATTTCAATTACTTTTTAAAATGACCTCATTGCATTATGATTTTATTATGATATCAGGATCAAGACATGTACAGCAAGTATGACAACGAGGAGTTTGAAGGCTACGAGAAGACCAACCCCTCTTTCAAAGACACTCTTATATACAGAGAGGTGAAAAGACCCCAAAATACATTTTAGTATGTGGACACTACATTAGGCACTACATTTCACAGGCACTTTGTGGATGGTGACCTGCCCTGAGCTGACTTTATATGTGTCTGCTACAGGTCCCAGCACACCTGCAAAACAGCTGGGAGAGTTACTACATGGAGATCTTGATGGTCACGGGTCTCCTTGCCTACATTATGAACTACATTATTGGAAAAAACAAGAACAGCAGGCTCGCCCAGGCCTGGTTTAATTCCCACAGAGAACTTCTCGAGAGCAACTTTGCCCTTGTGGGTAAGTAGATGTGCGTGTGTTCTAGTTAGTGTCTTGATTAGTCTTGTGCTGTGTTCTCTGCACTCCTCTTTCCCTGATTCTCAGGTGTCTTTATTTGCAGGTGATGATGGCACCAGTAAGGAGGCCACCAGTACAGGGAAGCTAAACCAGGAGAATGAGCACATTTACAACCTGTGGTGCTCGGGACGTGTCTGCTGTGAAGGAATGCTGATTCAGCTTAAGGTAATATGTGTACACAAGTATAAGACAGAGAATGTTTGTTAGATCTCCTGTGTATTGACCTCAGTACATTTTGTTCTGCAGTTTCTGAAAAGACAGGACCTGCTAAATGTTCTGGCAAGGATGATGAGACCAGCTGGTGATCAAGTGGTAAGTGGAACCCTGACATGCACACAATGTTCCTGTAATTCAACTGGTGCTTGCAACACTAGAGTCATGGGTTCGATCTGCCTCTGAGACAACTTTAGTGGCCCGACTAAATCCATTCAGACACGAAAATATTAACCAATACTATGTTGTGTTTTATACATGTTTTAGTTTCACTCAAACCCCAGTAGATAAAATCAAGCCCTGTTTGTTATTTCCTGCTAAATATTCTGTGTCTGGAATGTTCTGGAAATGCATCGTATTGCAGAATTTGAAGGTTGTGAATGGTATTTCATGTTTTAACTTATTCTCCTCTTCTACTCTTATTCTCCACAGCAAGTTAAAGTGACTCTAAATGATGAGGACATGGACACTTTTGTGTTTGCTGTGGGCAGTCGGAAGGCCATGGCACGAATGCAGAAGGAGATGCAGGACCTTGTGAGCCATTCATTTCTCCTCTGACACAGCTGTACTTGTGTGTGTGTATGTGTGTGTACGTGTGTGTGCTGACATTGTGCCTTGTCTTTGTACAGAGTGAGTTCTGTGGTGATAAGCCCAAGTCGGGGGCAAAATATGGCCTCCCTGACTCTCTTTCCATCTTATCAGAGATGGGAGAGGTCACGGATGGAGTGATGGACAGCAAGGTGAGAGCTTTGGCTGTGATTTGTTTCTCACAAAATTAAATCAGCTCTAAACTGAGATGTATGTTTTCCCTTCTCTTCTAACGTTCTGGGTCAGTGTGTAATTCTTTTTGTTTGTTTTTGTTTTCAGATGGCACATTACCTCATCAGTCATGCTGACAAGATTGAGTCCATCCATTTTTCGGACCAATTCTCTGGTCCAAAAGTTATGCAAGAGTAAGGATTCTTGAATAGGTTATGGGTAGAATCATTATAATGCTCAAACAATCATCATAGTAATGGTTTATTTATGATTTTTAGGGAGGGTCAGCCCTTAAAGCTGCCTGAGACCAAGAAAACACTACTGTTTACATTTAACGGTAAGACAAATTCATCCACAAAAGGCATCTCTGATTGTATGTATCAGTGCTTTACTCTGTTTGCTGATATGATGACTAACTGTTCTCTGTAGTGCCTGGGATGGGTAACACATCTCCCAAAGATATGGACAGTCTGCTTCCTCTGATGAACATGGTGATCTACAGCATTGATAAAGTCAAGAAGCTTCGCCTCAACAGAGAGGTGAGTGCACATGCACATTAAATACATACATGTTAATGTATAGTAGAGATTGGTTAACTAATTCATTACTGAACACAAGAGTGTGTCTTATATGAATGACCATAAACATATCCAATCAGGATCATGAGAATGAGGTAACTTTGAAAAGATGCCTAATGTGTAGCTGTACCTGTGTGTTTAGGGGAAGCAGAAGGCAGACAGGAATCGTGCTCGTGTGGAGGAAAACTTCCTGAAGCAGACTCACACTCAGCGTCAGGAGGCTGCTCAGACACGCCGGGAGGAGAAGAAGAGAGCGGAGAAAGAGAGGATCATGAATGAGGAGGATCCAGATAGACAGCGCCGCCTGGAGGTGTGTGTTTACTTAACAATTTACTGGGGACACATTTGTCAGCCAAAAGTCATGCAAATCAGGTCAAGCAAAACATGACCAATCTGAGAAAAATCTCCTTTTGGGGACTTCCTTATTTGTAAAATATAGTAAATATTTTAGTTTTTTTAAATTGTTAAAACAAAGGAAGTATATGGAATATCCCCATTTACATAGATAAGTAAATGTGTATGTGGGAATGGGATGGAGATACTGTGGTTTTTTTTCTTATTGTGGTATTATCTGTTTTCGTGGATGAATTTAATACTTAGTGTGTTTGTTTTTTTTTTTTTTTGCTCCCTGTGTCATCCAGGAAGCCGCTCAGCGTCGTGAGCAGAAGAAGCTGGAGAAGAAGCAGATGAAAATGAAGCAGATCAAAGTAAAAGCCATGTGAACACGCACACATACATTCATAATCATTGGTGAATGTACTACTTACTCCGTAGCTCTTACCTGCACCTGCCAATGTACACTCTGTTGCAAAGTCTTATGTGAATGTGCATGCCATTCTATTTGCTGCTGCTGTACCCATAGTAACACTCTGTCCAATCAGAAGGCAGCTGGTTGTTAAGGAGTAAATCTGATCTTTAAAAGACAACTGGATTGGGGATCTGTTTGAAAATGTTTTACTCTAGCAGTAATTTAAAGCATGCGCATTGGCTAAATAATTAAATAAATCCCGAGCATGTTGGCTAGGTATTATGATGCTTTTCTCCAGGCTTTGATATAATGATCTCATCAACCCAACCTTTTCCAGTTCAGTTGTCTCCTAGAGTTCAGTAAGGACCCTCCACAATAGAGGTTCAGCAAGAGGAGTCCAAAAGGTTTAATTGAGTTTCTTGTCAAAGTTTCAGCTATGCTTCTTTTAAAAGTAAAATTGGGGACTGTTTTTAAATGGAACTGGGTGGGTTAGAAACAAATTTGTAATACAGTGCTTCCTTATCTTTCTTACAATTCATGATTGCAGCTGTTTTATAGATAAACAAGAGCATGTTGTTATTGTCATTTTTAAAAACAAAAGGCCTGTGGTAAATTGTCACTGTTGAGGCAGCACAAACTCCTCCTCTATATGTATTTAAAAAGTGAAATTTTAATTTATCTTTAAGTTAAAGGTTAATCAGACCATCCGTGAGCATATATCATGTTTATGAGTGATCCCCTTTTTCTGTAACATTTGTTCATGAGACGATGCAAAACTTAATAAAATTAAAGCCGTTTACTGAAAATGTCTGATTTCCCCAGTGTCTTTGCATTCAGTATGCCATTGATTCATATTTAAAATGTTTTTAATAGACAAATTCAGATGCACTTGGTGTAAACCAGTTACACATTTTGGAAGATGGCTTACTCAAAGTTTGTTTTTTTAGTTGAAGACCCAGAAATGTGGCTCTTCTGAGAAGCGGTGTGATCAAACATTTAACATATTTAGCATGACTGCAATATAGACAATTGTATATCAGTAGTAGTTTCTAGACTGAATATATATTCCAGTCTAAGGCAGTCACATCTGTTTTTACATAGATGAGAACCTAAATACACAAGACACACAGGAAGAGACTGAGAAGGTTGAGAAGGTGAGTGAGCATCTGTGTTGCCTGTGTGATGAGCTGTCATAGAAACAGAGTCTGAGAACATCCACAGGCCAATCAGAGCTGAAGATCAGCATTATAACTGTTGTCTCTCAGCCCTGCACAGTGGCACAGACACACTAATGTATGTGGAGAGATAGAGTTTTGTTAATCCTGATAGCAATATCCTGATTCCACTCTTTAAATAATACATATTCATCACTTGTGCAATGGGAAGTACTGCATTTTGACATTAATGTTATTGCTTGGTTATAAGAACATTACTCAAACATTTTCTAATTCTTTAAAATTTTTAAAACGTTCCACTAACATGCAATTGCTTTTATCAGTTCTGTTTAGTATCTGTATCAACATTTTTCTGTCACTGAATTATGTAATAGTGTAATTTGTACATCTACGTATTATTTTTCTTTTTGTCTATTAATCACGGAAACTTTTTATTTACAATCCCCAAATGTTTACCCAACATTCCAACATTTTATTGCAGTTTATGACATCAGAAATCTCAATAATTCATTACCATTCACAGTTAAATGTATTATAATCCTACTAATAATGTTTATAAGTTGGTGATACTAAAGCAAAATTAAAATAAAGTGTAACCTTCATCAATAAAATACACCATTAACAAACACCAATACCTTTGCAAAATTTTGTTGAACAATATGTAGCCATTGCTGCCAGTTTTCCTGTGTTATAAAAAAAGATCAAGGGAGCTATAAACTCTGTGAACTGGATTATTAACAAAAGAGGTAAAACACGACATGGCAAACTTTCCCATTCGGTCTTCTTTACTACAGTGTAGATTAATAAACACAAGTGAGGAAGGTTGTAGAATGATAATATAATCATGCTGTTCAGAATATACCGGGCTGCGTTCTGTTTGGTTTTGTCAAGTTTTGAGCTTTGGCCATCTTTTCCAGGGCTGGCAGTGTGTAAGGTGAACAACACAAGTATGCAGCAAAAAATACAAACAGGCAACGTGATGTAAAATGAGGTCATGGGAAATGGATGGTACATACTTATTTTAAAGATGACCACTGCTATCCCCAAGGTGATGGAATACACCCAAATTAAAGTACAGTATATATATGCTATTGTTCGCTTTGTGGATGTCCTGTGAGCCACATACACTATAGGATGAACCACAGCCATATACAAGTCTACAGACATGCCGGAAAAGAGGAAAGAGCCGCCGATCAGACTGGCACTGTTAAAAGCCATGATGTGTTCCGGTCTGATTCCCGTTACACCGGCAAGGTTCCGAAGGATGGTAAGCAGAATGCCTATGTAAAATAACAAATGAAGGCAGCAAAGGTGGAAAAAAAAGAGCATACTCATGGAAAAGGAAGAATTCCCTGAATTTGACGGTGATCTTAGTGAGTCCACGATCACATAGATGGTTAGCGGCATATTGACAATGACCATTAGAATATCAAAAACAGCCATAACTGGATTGTAAAATCCTGTGCAAAGCAGATCATGGGATGAAAAGTTTGACCAGTTCCCCTGTAAACTCAGAAGAGTGTAAATGGAAGAGGAAGAGTTTGTTGCCCACATCCCCATTGTTTTCCCTTTTAGAGTGCCAGTGTGCTGCTCGTGAAGTTGAAGAGGCAGATTTTTATAGTGGTACATTTGTGTATGATTTATGTCTCTGTTGTCCACAAAATGTCACAGATTTGCATGAGATATAGATCAAACGGGCATTTGCAAAACCAGCTCATTTTCAACTTTCTGCTTCACAACATACACCTGTATCATTCAAGAATATTTGATTTAGAGAAACAATACAAACCAGCATGAATTCCCATGTTGGTTAATGCTGGTCTGGTGCTGGTTTAGCTGCTGAACCAGACTACATCTATAATGTTAATCAGCCATACAACACAGAACAGAACAAAAAACAAATAAAGGGATGCAGAAAGCAGGCCAAATTAATTCAACTCAACTCTACTGGAAGATACATGATACATGTAGCTGGAATGTTAACAGTAATGTCCTTTATAGGTTATGATCTATGCAGATAGATGTACGGAAACAGTGTGTCTGAATGTTCTGGAATTTGAGATGGCAATGACAGGTTTACATTTGATAGGCCATGTAGTTGATTTTTGTACTGTACATTGCAGATGCAAATTGTAGGAGAATTTACATGACACACCAGATGAGGGAGTCATAGACTTTTAACGTGTTTTAAATTGATTGTGTACAAATGTCTTTAAGAATCACATTTCTCGTAATGGAATGTGGTTACATAGAAACAAATGGGGATATATTTTGTTTATAGTATTCTGATTTTAAAATAAAATCCATTTCTTTTGCATAAAACCAACTCTGTGACATCCAACATGAAAATACATGGTTTCATTTGATTATTGTCTGGTGCCTGTTAAACTACCAGAAAATATAGCTTTCAAAAGCATTGTAAGTGTGCTCTTCCATTTCAAGCAAATATGCTGGTCATGAAAGAATGTAACATACATGAGTTACTGATATAGATGTAGCTTTATATGCAAATACTGGTTGTCCACAAAATGGCCCTATGTTGTAAAAACAGCATATACAACATGAATTAACTTTTAAAGCAAATATGTGTTTCATATTAACATGAAATTAGATTTTTGGAGATTTTACACTTTTATAATACCTCTAGCTCAACCAGATATCATAATATCAGCAATGGTCTTTTAGGATATGTTATATTGACACATTATACATGTGTCAAGATAACATATTGTATTGCTTTCAAATAGACTGTAGTGCAATTGGCAGAGCATTGTGTTAGGAGCACAAAGGTTGCAGGTTCATTATGTGTGTTCTCAGAGAACTAATATCTTCTAATATGATATTCTAATATCATAGAATGGTCTTCTCAGCTTTAGGACATAATACTTTTTAAAAAGTATTACCTTAAGACATTTTAAAACAACTTTTTCAAAAGAACACACAAAAATCAAAACTAGAGAAAACACACATTTGTGTAACTGAGTAAAAATTGAATAATGATCTAAACATAATAATGACGAAACAGATCATCATAAATATAAATACGAATAAATGAATCAATTTAAAATCCATTTATTACAGTTTTAACACTGAACCCACAATAATATTAGCATTGACCACATCAGTTTGAATGTTTCTGGTGTGTTTATTTATGTGTGTGTGTGTGTGTTTTGTGTGAAATACATGAATACAATGTACATCTGTGAATATTTATATGCCATTATGAATCTAGATCTTTCTCTACTACAGTAAGTGTTGCACAACAGAGCGCCTCCCCATGTACATTAGTGGCTCTGCAGGAATACACGCCGCTGTGCTGTAGAGAAACATAATCTAGGGTGAGAGTACAGCTGCCATTCTCCTCATAGTCCACCGTTACACACCCCTCCTGCAAATCCAACAGCTCACCGTCCCTCAACCACACTACATCAGGATCAGGGTAACCTGAAAAATAACCAGACTGTGGCTCAGAGGGGTTGGGAGGATTAGGGCTCTCACCAAAGACCTGACAAATACATTTCCATGACCTTCCCAGTTTGCTGTGATAACTGGGCAAGACTTTTTGTTGTTCCTGTAGCCTGACTGATAGAGCATTGCATTAGCAAGTTTGTGAGTTCGATTCCCAGGGAACACACATAGTGATTAACTGTATAGCTTGAATGCAATGCAAGTTGCTTTGGATAAAAGAGTCTGCCAAATGCTTAAATGTAATTTATAAAAGTAATTGAGATTTACTTATTAATTATTTGTGAACTTTGTGAACTGACACAAAATAATGATTAATTCACAAATCGTAGCAAATTAGCCACATATTTTTAGCTGCATATTTAAATATGGCTATATGTAGAAGTTAAATGATCTACATCATTGTGTTCTAACCTGTGATGAGGCAGGAGAGTTTGGCACTGGAGCTCAGTGGAACAGTCAGGTCACATGGAGTCTTACTGAACTCGGGTTTACACTGCAGCTTTAGCTCCAGAGACTGTAGTGCCTGCTCGGTCTCTACAACACACCAGAGCACAAAGACTGTATTACTGAATCCTGCAAAAGCATGCAACCGTCTTCAGTGAGATCACATGTCATTTGTCAAATGTCTTCACAAAACTCACAGTTGTCAGATGTCACAAACCATAGAGTTATGAAGTCCTACTTAAGATATGGGTTTGTCAGGTTTGTTTTCCTTTCTTACCATCTACTGGGCTCATGCCTGCAGAACCCTCTGGTTTGGACAGTATAGCCATCCTCTTCAGAGCAAGCAAGGCTTTGCCTGTTTTCTAAACCAGAGGAAATACAAGAGAAACAATTTAATGAATGAATAATGAATTATAATACCCTGTCACAAGGCTGTTGTTTTTCTGTTTTATTTTAACTGTTCTTAAAAGCACATTAAAGTCCTAGTTTGTCTTTCTCTCTTCTTTGTGAAACATTTCTGAATTACCTTCCATTTCTGTCTGGTCAGGAATTTTTTCATCTTGTCCTTGGAGAGGTTTTTGGTGGAGCTGTTGCCATTGTCTACACACACATATGCCATCCAGGCGTGGGCCAAAGCATCTTCACATGACATCCTGCGTCTGTAAGAGTCAGCACAGAGTTACAGACACTTAAGATGAGTATTAATCTGAGCAGACTCAGCATATACAGGATGTTTTTATACTGCATATTTTTGAGAAGCGAGAATTTTAAAAATTTGAGAAACTGAGAATTTTAATGTACCTGACATCTTTGCTGAGGAGAGAGCTAATGAAATCTTTTGCCAGGTCAGTGATGTCTGAAAAGCTCTCCTCATCAAACTCCCATTGTGCTGCTGTCACAAGAGCCAGAGTCTCTGTGTCACTTTCACCCTGGAATGGCGATTCACCGCTCAGCCTACATAGAACAAAATCACTGAAATTTATAGAAACTGAAGAACATGCAGTTGCATTATTCACCACAAGGGGGCAACAAGCATTAAACTGCACAGATATCACTAGTTTTGTGTGAACTCACAGGATGTAGCAGATGACCCCAATGCTCCACATGTCAGTGGCCAAACAGACAGGCTCATAGTTGATGACCTCTGGAGCAACAAACTCAGGAGTGCCGTGCATCACCTTCAGAGGTGTAGAGGGATCTAAAAAGCACAACAAATACACACACACACACGTTGGGTTTTGTATGGAAACATTTCTTAGACGTAATGGTATTTATACTAGTACAATGGTATTTATTAGCACAAACTGTATGCTCTATCCCACAACACTAACCCTGATGATATCATTCAATACCATTACATTTATATGTCCATACCATGATATTTAGATAGTACTGCAAGGTAGACTGCTATGAAGAATAATATGGGATTATTATAACTTACTTTTTGTTAGTGATATTAGATTATTACACATTTCATTCTAGAGTACATTCTTACCCAGCTTGCTAGCTAATCCAAAATCAATTATTTTAATCTGAATTCCAGTTCTGTCCACACAGACAATGTTCTCAGGCTTGAGATCCAGGTGGATGATGTTCTGTTGGTGCATGTTCTGAACTCCCTCCAGAATCTGACGAATGTAGCCCATGCTGGAAATCTCTGTGTGCTCAAAACTATCATCTACAATACGTTCAAACAGCTCACCACCAGCAACACTGGAAATACAGAGACACATACATATTGATGTAAAGCACCAGCATACTATAATGACCAAAACTATTGTCACTGCAAATACAATAACCTGCAGGAAATGTATTCTTTGTTCTTATGTTATTCTTAGAAAAGAACCAACAAACTAAATGATCAGCAGATTATTGTCTATCAACACTCTTAAAAAGGTGCTTCCTTCAACTTTTATCATCCACAAAACCTTTCTGTTTTACAAAAGGTTTTTTGTAGTGGAAAAGGGTTCTTTAGATTATAAAAAGTGAAAAGAAATGGTTATTTTAAGAACATTTGAATTAATGGTTCTTTGGGGAACAACAATGGTTCTTCTATAGTATTGCTGTGAAGAACTTTTAAGAACTTTTATTTTTAAAAGTGAAAGTAACTGTCTGTGTGTTTAAGTCCCCCTTGAGATCAAAATTGTGAGTTGTGGCTTTTAAATGACTGTTAGCTTTGAGGCTTTATATGCTAGTGTACTTTTAAAAGTTTACAAAATAAACTTTATAGGTATACTCATTTAAAGTTTACACTCTTTCTCTACCAGGAAAACAGACCTAAAATATTGCTGACTCATATTGCTTGTAGGGGCACACAGATTTTTTTGTAGATTGAGAATGTCTGTACCCATTAATGCCACCCGTCAGTAGAAAATGGCCAGTTAAGGTTTTGTCAGACTGTATTGCAAACTAAAGGCTATTTGCTTTTAAAAAAGGCCAAGCATTTTAATGCGGCCCTGCTTCCTGTTTCAACAGTACATACAGGATCTGCACAGGAGGAAAAATTATATTCATCAAACCATTTCATAAGGTTTTAATATAATTTTAAATAAAAACATTAAAATACAAATAACATCTACATTGTAAATCTATATAAACCCAATGAACCAAACAATCACTCATCCCTTCCAAACAGCCACAGGAAAGATACCCACTATTCCATTACCATGACCATCTCAGGCTTGTTGTCATATGCAGCGAGACACTGCACTAGTTTAGGATGGTGTAAGAAATTCATTAGCTCTATTTCTTTTCTCGCAGCCTCTCTCTCCTTTGCCCGACGGCCCTTATAGAACTTTCCAGCACAAACACGACCCGTCTCCTTGTGGATCATCCGGAATACCTGCCCAAACTTGCCTCTGAGAAAGATAGAATGAGACCATCACAATGTGGTTATAAACCCACTGTACTGTAATTATAGGTTATTTGACTCTTGACTATCTAGTTCTTGAGAATTAAGTAAACCTGATATTTTGCATTGAATCAGAAATTCTTGGACTCAGTTTAGGAAAATTATGATGACAACTGCAAGTTATAAAGTTTTAGTTAAGTTATAAAATATATAGGGTCTTTGTGTTAACATGAATGTTTATCTGTGCATTTCTGTGGGGATCTCTTTTTGGTGCATGTACGAACATGCACACATTCAATACACACAAACATGTCCATTTTAGGGATGAAGTTTAATTGTGATTGGCAGGTTATGCAAACATGCCCAATGAAGCATGTTGAATGTATGTGGATGTGGATGAGGTTACTTACACTCCCAGTTTTTCCAGGACATTGTAATGTTCAGTAACTTTATGTTCAGTGTTTATGGTCACATTCACATACTCCACTGGTGTCTCTTCAGTGGACTTGCCTGTGATAGGGAACACAGATGCTCTTATTCTCTGTGGGGACCACAGCTCAAAGCCTCACAGATAGCATGGCCTTCATGTCTGCACTAATGGCTTTAAACACTTTTTCCTGTTTACAGTGAGATTGCTGAGCTTTGTGCCCACAAACTGTGGGAAATGTTGGGCCAGAAACTAATAGCAAATGGTGCGCTGCACAATACTAATAAACAACTATTGAACCAGGTTAAAGACACAGTGGCCCCCAAAAATATGTTGATTATTAAGCCACATTTAAAAATGCATGAATATCCTATCAGTAAATAACAAAAATATCAGATCAACTGGCATTTACTTTAAAGAAATTTGCACAAACGTTTCAAGCATTGATCAACATTACGTTTTTTAGGTTCAAATTATGAAACAATATAAAAATTGTATACAGCTAAGATACAAAAGTATTTCAAAACTTTTTGGACATTTTTTTTGGTTGTTAAACTTGTGAAAGTGAAGTATATTAATGTAAAATGAAAGATCAATAGCTTCAAAGAAAATCTTCATCTCACCTGGATTCTCCATCCTGATTGGTTGGGACTCTTGACTCGGTTCACTGACCCCCACAGCGTTACAAGCTCTGACCCGGAAGCAGTACTCTCCCTGTGGCTGGAGGCCTGAGCTCACCTTGAACGAGGTGCTCTTGCACTGGGATGTGAGCTCTCTCCAGCGGCTGGTCTCAGCAGGGCTTTCACAAACCTCTACCACATATCCTGTCACAGCGCTGCCACCGTCGTAAGAAGGTCCAGACCAGGATAACACCAGTGAAGAATCGGAGTGAACACACGGCACAGGACAGGAAGCAGGAGGCTGGGGCCGATCTGGATTAAACATGTACACACGTTACAAACGTGCAAAGAAGTGAACAGCTGCATGTTCAATGTGAAGGCTGTCAGACCTTACCAATAACACGCAGGGTCACTGTGTGTTGAGCTGAACTTTTGCGATCTCGTGCAAATATCGTGTAGCGTCCAGAGTCCTTAGGTAAAACTTCAGAGATCACCAGAGAACTACTGTCATCACGGCTCTCTATACAAAACCTGGAGCCATCTACCACCTTAAGAAAGAGAGACCATTACACATCATTCTGGACATTTAGATTTTTAGTAAAGGAGAATAACAGAACAAAACATGTGCATTGTATGTGTGTGTGTGTGTGTGTGTTCGCTTCCTACCTCCTCTTTGTTCCGAATCCAACAGGACACTACTGGAGAAGTGCCTTTGAAAACACAGGTCAGTCGGGCTGTCTCTCCCACATGGGCCTCCAACCACTGTACTGGATCTACAAACTGCAGAGGTGGAGCTGTAAAGACCAGGCCATCAGAATAAAACACAAATGAGATCTCTTTAATGTCTCAGTTGCTTCTGATTAATTTTGCTCCAAGGTTTATGTTTTGAGAAAAGACCTTAATAATCACATGTTGCCCTTCAACAGAGTAATAAAAATTTGACATATTTAATGAATCAAATATCACATTCACAGTCATGTATGTTTAAACTGTTCTGGCCAAGCGGTTTTCACACAATGACACTTCCTTCCCCTCTCACATAAAGCATATGCAAATGAACATTTAATCGAGGTGTTTAGCTCTGCATGAATAACACAAACACAGTACTATCATATACAGTTTTATGAGCTGTGCGCCATGAAACAAATACTTGAGAAAGTGGACTGACCTGCCATTATTCAAATTAGCACAGTCAAATGAATTAAAACCTGCTCATACTGCTGATGACCTCATTTCTTTAAACAGACCTATTACAGTTCCTCAGAATTGCTAAAACATCATTTATTCTCTTAACCAAGTGCCCAGAGTATGAGAAAGAGGTGATGGATGAAGAGGAAGAGTAAGAGGAAGTGGTTGAGAAGGAAGAGTATAAGAAACAAGGGGTGAATGAGGAGGAAGAGTATGAGGAAGAGATGTTGGATAAAGAGGAAGAGTATGAGATGGTGGATGAGGAGGAAGAGTATGAGGAAGAGGAGGTGAATGAGGGGGAAGGGTATGAGGAAGAGGTGATGAAAATGAGGAAGAGTATGAGAAAAAGAAGGTTGATAAGGAGGAAGAGTATAAGGTAGAGCAAGACTCTATAGGGCGGTGGTGACAAAGCGTTTTGTTAAGGCTGGATACAGCACAACAGAGGGTTTTTTCCTCTGTTGACTGGAAGGAAACAACAGTGCCTGTGAAGTTTCTGGCCAGACCTTAAAGATTTTGTAAATGTAGTTTGAAGAATTGGTTGGGTTTAAGGTTTTTAGAAAGTGGGGAGTGGTTTTGAGAAATGTGTTTTAACAATTGTGAAAAACTGTATTAGACCAGACCAACCACAGAGAATGACCACAGATAGAGGTGTGTTTTATATGAATGATCAAACGACCGCAAGCAAATACTCATCATTCAGCCATTAGTGCATTAGTGTTCAGCCCGCAGATACAAATCTTTTAATGACTAAAGTTTATGTGTGTTTGTGTATAATTAGTAAACTGTAGTGCATTACATTGAAAATCAGTGGCAGCTGTATTTAAAATAAACTTGTGTTTAAGATAAATATCGTAAGTGATAGCTATGACACAAAAAAGATCACTTCATGTACATACAGTACAACCCTGAAAGCCCCTGAGGGAGGCAATCTGGAAATGACAGTAATGCTCAGTGGAGTAACACAGACTACCGCTCAAAGCAACTGACTTTGAAGCAGGTCACAGTGGTTACAGTTTAACTGCATTTCTAGACAAAATGCAATTCTAAGACATATCCTGATTACAATATTAAAAAATGTGTGTGGGAGGCTGAGGATCAGGTGTCTCTTTAAGAACAACAAATAAGGAGGAAATGAGGAATGAGGATTTCTAAGCACAAGAATCTTTTAGAAAGAATATTCTAGAAGATCTGCATTAGATTCTAATTGACAAAATATGTAAAAAATGATAACTGATAATGTCATAAAAATGATAAGAAAAACAACCAAGGCATGCCAGTCAAAGAGCTCAACAGTTTATAAAAAAGCAGTGAAAAGAAGAGAGACATAATAATGTTCTTACCTGTACCTGAGCTGCTTCTTCTTTTGACTAGCACTTCTGTGCAGAGAAACACACAAGAGCATAAATATGAGAAGAATCAGGTATGTGAGGGTGCATTGAGCACGCAACAGATAACATGAGCTTTGCTTATCATACCGGGGAGGAGTTTGGTAGACAGGTGTGTGTGTGTGTCTAAGAAAAATATGCCACAGATAAAAGGGGAAATTATCAACATTATTTACTGAACAGTCAGGAAATAATTAAATGCTTGGGTTACTTTATTTTTCTGAGAAACCAAACAATGTTTGACAGTGATGCTGAGGGGTAGTTGACAAATAACTTGTTTAATAATAAAATAAATGTTTAATAATTACACAAGAATAAAAAAGGTTATTAGTTTCAGATGCAGTGTATGACACTGTTGTCATTGCAGTGTAAGATAACAGGGAATAACAGGGTTCTCAGAATGTTGGGTAAACGTTTTCTAAAAGTTCTCTCAAAGTTATCAAAAAGTTCTTGCAATAATGTTAGTAGAAATGTTATTTATATCATACATATCAAAAACATTCATCTTAAATTGTTAGTGGAACGTTTTAAAATTGTTACAGGATTTAAACTTGAATAGAATATTCATAGTATTTTTGTTCATATTCATAGAATAGAAAATTGAATAACATTTTTATATAACTAAGCAATAATGTTAATACAATGTCTATAAAAAAAAGTTTTTGTTACTTATGGGAAACATCCTTACAACCTAAAATTGTTAGCTGGGGTGACGTCATGTCAACTATCCTAATAACCATGATGCTATGAACAGACATGAACAGAATATATATAACTATGAACAGAAATGTTTCATGTATTAACCGTTATTTCATACATCTAAGTACATCTGATGATTATGGGCGGGGGTGTTGTTGTCATACCTTTTTGTGTGCTGGAGAGCCTGTCATTGGACTTCCTGTCTGGGATGTGTGAGGAGAATGTGGCTCTTTAGAACTGCTGATGTCTTCTGGAATGTTCTGAGGTGAGTTTAAAAGCCCGTTTACCACGTCAGGAGAATGAGGATGAGATGAATGAGAGGGAGACATGTGTGGAACGTTCTGGACCCCAAGAATTGTTTCATAGTCTTTAAAGTCCATTTTGATTTGAGGACAGTCAAGGAAATATATTGTTGTTGCACATTAGTGTGAGGAAGCAAAAAGTATGTAAATTAATGAATAAACAAAAGAGAGAGAGAGAGAGAGAGAGAGAGAGAGAGGAAACAATATTAGAGAAGTGAATTAACATTGATAAATAATCCTGTGAAATCACGCGTACATATTTTTAATTTGGTAGGGACTTTGTACTGACTTCTGTTGTTTTTATACAGAGCTAATAATGACACACAAACATGTTGGCTAAACACTTATATTGTATGTAAACAGAAACACCCCCACATGTCTGCCTCTTACAGAAGTAACTCAGTGGCATTTGCTCCAACTAATCAAAGCAACTGGAATAGTATTAGAATAGTACAGAATTATAGATGGACATTCATCACTAAATTAGTTTATATTTAGATTAATTTTGAGTTTGTGTGTTATATGGATGTGAATTGAGTGATAATTCAGTATGTGTGTGTGTGTTACCTCTCACACAGACTGCAGCACTGCTGGATGTTTTCCCCGCTGTGTTTTCAGCCACACAGGTGTAAGCTCCGGCATCCTCCGGCAGACACTCCCTCACCACCAGCCTCACATCCCCTCCCTCTAATGAGGATTCACCAATGCGCACAGCCTCACCTGAGACAGGTGTGCCATCATTGTAGAAAAAGAGAGAGACAAAGACAGCTATGAGGTCATTGTGTACATAATGGCAAGAATAAGATAATATTTATATACTGAGAAATACAGTCATCCTAAATTAGAAATATAATTTAAGTTATTTTTACAGTTGTTATGAGTACATCATGTGTCAAACAACAGACAGGTTAATGGACAATGCCAATATAGTGTATTGTAATAATAATAATAATATAAATAATGTAATACAAATCCAAATAATTCATCAAGTTACAAGTTCTGTATTGAACTGAGCAAGTACATACTTGAAGGAGTACCTGCTTAGTACAGGAATCCGGATGTGACCCCAGACTCACCATTATGAAGCCAGGAAACACTGATTGGCTGACTTCCCGTGATAACCCCCTTCAATATGATGTCATTTCCTTCATCCACCATACAGTCCTGAAGGGGCTCGGTGAAGAGGGGTGGATCGAGAGCCTTCGTATGAATGTTTTTTGGACTCACTAGCTTGACAGAGGAAAGATACCAGAGAACGTTGTTACACAGTGTGCTAAAAGCAGCAAGAATGAATATTAGAATGAGCAGAGTATGAAGGAATGAAGAAGAATGAAGAATGCAGGTGTCACATATTAGTCATTGCATTTCATATAATATAATATAGAATTTATATAATACATGTTAATACATTAGCATGTGTCTGCTGTTCTAATTTACATAAGAATTTTTATTTTTACCTGCACGCTTTATGTGTCACACTGACTACCGTCTTATCATAATCCTAAGTAGTCTAGCAAAACTGACAAATAGATGAGATAATCTAAATGAAAACAGAAAACTATGCAGAGAGGCTATGCATGGATTAGCCTTCATTTACATATCTGGAATACATTTACATACAGAAACATACCTACATAAATGACTTACGGCAGCGTACAAATTCTGCACAAATGAGAACACAACACTAGATGAGTCTTTAATAGTATGTGTACATGCACAGTGCATATGTGCTAAATACTTTACACTTTGTTAAACTTCTACCAGAAGCCTATATATATTACAACTTCCTATTTTATATTTATCATGCTGAATTTAGTCTGTCATTGAATTGTGAAAGCACACAGGAAGAAACAAGGCTAATATGCAAAAGATGAGTTGCTCAGTATATAGCTACAAACTTCAAACGCATCAACAGTGTTATCACACCTTCTGTTACTGGCTAGTTTAGAGTCTAGAGTATGTTTTACACACCACAACAGAACAATAAAAGAAAGCAGTACAATAAAAGACCAACAATAATACCACAAACAGAACTAATAGATGAGATTGTTGCTGATTCAAAAGAGATCAAAAGCTTCAGGTAAACAATCATTTCATCTGATGATGCTCCAATAAACCAGTTTCTCTTTTAAAACTGCCACCTACAATTGTACACAAGGCATTAGGTGGGACCTTTTATTCTAGGGTTAGTGTTAGGTTACATATGATTGAAATGTATGGGGCATTCTTTTTATTTTTCATTTGCTCTGGTTGCTGGGGTTTCCTGGTTATACATGCTGTGTGCTGTAAAGCCGTAATGTTGGCTACTTATGTATGTATCTACCTGAAAAACGAATGCGGCCACTTTAATCTTATTCAGCCAATGGACACATGAAGTGTAACTTCAATATGTGAATGAGTCATTATTTGCCTTTCTAACATTTGGACAAACATTTTTGTTCTCGTTGACCACAAAGGTCTCATGATCCGCTGTCCTTTGACCCAGCTTAACGTAACCTTTGTAAACGTAGTCCTTGTTTGCTCATGCAAACCACTTTTCACTGGTTGTCATGGCAACACACCATTTGAGAAAAGGAAGAGCTGGACTCCAGTGTTAAGGCCAATGTTGGTACCCTGACTGTCTTGTCAATAGATGATATGATGATAAATGCAAGGAAGGAACTAACGTGTTGTAATCACTGTTGAAACAGTTCTAAAATGAGCAACCATCAACACATGCTTTCCACACAAACATTAAAAACAAAACGCAAGCCTGGTGTTTCAATTACCGGACAAAGGAATTTCCTTCCAATAGAGACCTCATGCCTGATGGGGTCCAAATTATAAGAGTACATACACTCCTATTAAAATAGATGCCTGGGTTAAACACAATGTTAAAGAATTTGAAACATTTAAACCAAAGACAAGTTGAATATAATAAATTAAATGAGAAATATTTAAGATTCTGCTTTCTGTTTCTACTGTTTCTAGGTCACTAATCAAATGTAAGCAAATTTATGAAACTGACCATATTGTCACTGTACAAAAGGTAAGATTTCCTTGTTTCCACAAAATCTCTTTGGGATAACAATTTGATTCAATTAGAAAAATAAAAGTAGGAGCGGTTACATTAGTGGTGTCAGACTTTTGAGCTTTTAGTGCAGCAGCACAAGGATTGAAATTTAACTCTAACAAATTTCCTTTCTCCATTCTAAACGCAAGAGACAGTTCTTGTGTGCTGTAACTTGTTTCTGTGTGAATGCAGTTGTGCAACATAAGAATCTCCTCTGTCACCCGAGCTTACAAGTCAAATACTGTGAAACTGGAAACAAAGTGTCTGTCATGTTCTGATGACAAATTAAACACCAGTTAAAACACAATTCCCGAGAAGGCTTGTCTGATAAAAAAATACGTTCTCCAAAGATCATACATTTTCACCAAAAGCAAAGATCATCTTATTCACATCATGAATTGAGATGTGTCCAATAAGCGTATCCAGACCTATACTCACACAGATATGCAAATACTGAGAGACACACTTACACATGTATGCATCAACACTTGGATGCAAGTGCACTGAAGGTACAAGAAGTTTCCAGACTTGCCTGTACTGGATGTCTCTTCAGAATTCCTCACAGGTTGGGGCCCTTGGCCATTGGCCCCCTTTGAATGGGGGCCTGACAGCTGCATCCTGAAAGTAGACACATAACGAATCTTTCCATCATTTATGCTCATTTCTCCTGTCACCCTCGACTTTATGCGTGCTGAAGTTTCATAAAATCCAACTCATTTCCCAGAATTCTTATCAGACAGCTCCTTTATTTCCTGTGTCACACTGTGTCTCTGTCTACACACACAAGTCCTCTGCCTTCTCTTTCTATTTTCTCTGCATGTCTCTAGTTTGTGTATTTCTGGCTCCACCCCTTGCTGTTTATTCATACCAGAGTCACTTAATCTCTGGTATCTTGTTCTACTGGTGCCGTTCTATTGCTGGGTTTGTATCAGCGCCTTCGTAGACCCCACCCACAACAATCACAACATTTTACCTACTATCTTTGCCACAGTTTCTTTTATAAACAGCACTGTTGTGACTTTGGTAGAGAGAAAGTGAGAGAGAGAGAGAGAGAGAGAGAGAGTCTATGCAGTATATACAGAATACCCATTGTATACAGTTTAACTACCTCTTTGTAAAACTTTAAATTATCTCTTTGTAAAGCTGTTAAAGAAAGACACAAAAGTAACAGATTATAAACTAAATCAAAGGTCACACATTTTCCTTCCCCATCTGTGACAGCTGTCATGTTATCAGTTGAACTTTGGTTTGTAAGTTGTAGGCCGTGTGCTTTCAAGTGAAGCTCTGTGTTTTGAGAAGTCTTTACATATTTTTTAAGAAGTTCGGTTATAATACATTTGAAGAGGCACATGCACGTCTTTTTTTTAGATTATTTGGCAGACATTTTTACTGGACACACACACCTAAAAATAGTTTTATTAATACAGTATATTGCACGTTCAGCTGAAAGTTCTAGGGACGTTCAAGTTTTTAGATGTGGTATTAACACTATTTCTTGGTTATGAAAACATTATTAATTTTTTTAAATACTGTAACTTTTTAAAAACATTTCACTAATGGACAAATAAGATAGATAGACAAATATTAACAGATAAGCTAAACTCACTGTGGCATTTCTCACTGTCTGACACCCCTTTATAGGGCTGTTTGAGGGTAAAGACTTGATTTTAGGCTTAATGTTAGGTTTAGGCACTTAGTTATGACGGGGCTAGAGGGGCTACAGATTGTATCATGTCAATAAATGTACTTACAAAGATAGCTGTACAAATATGCGTGTGTGTTTGTGTAGTGGTGTGATGAGGAGCTGTTTGCTTTGGACATGCCAGTACTGGAAACCCAAACATTACACTGAAGACCTCGAAAATGGGAAGAGAATCAATAATGCCGAACAACAGTTTTACTGTATGTGTAAATGAATTAAGAGACAAAAACAAAACTTGCGAACTGTGCATTATTGAACAATGACTGAATGTGTGCTTCTCAGGAACCAGAGGTCATTGCACAGCTGTTTTGTGGGGAGTGGGTAAATGGTTCACTAACTTTGTAACTGTAGTGTACAATCAACCTCATTATCACAAGATCTGTTCATGTTGGTTGGAATGCAGATGGGAAGATCCTGGAAAACAATCCATGAATGACTGGAAGCAAAAATCAAAACCAAAGCAGTTCCAACAAATAAACATTTGACTCATGAATCACAAATAATAGAGGATTTCCTTTAGTCATGTAAAAAATGCAGTAGTAAACCTAAGCCCTTATATGTGCAAAAGTAAATAAAGGCATACGTGCAAATATAAATAGGCTAATGATAAACTATAATAATAATAATATCATCAAAATAAACCCTGGAGTCAATGTAGCACCTAATGTATATGCATATGCATCTATTAACATCTATTAACTGCTTGTTAACTGTTTTGTGATAACTGTAATGTGTGCTAATAAAGAAAGTCATCTTCACTATTAAAAACCTAAATATTAAGTTTCAAAATCCTGTGAATATTGCTATTCTTTACCTAAATTGGAAAAACTTGTAAGTTTGCGCTCTCTAGTGGAAAGAATGAGGAGTCACATAAAAACCCTTCACACTGTGTACATCACATTGAACATTTACTAACTCATCCAGAACACTGAGAGAATTGTACTTTATCAATTTTAGCTATTAAGCGTTCAAAATATTATTATAAATGTTAAATATTACATGTTAAAAATATCATTTTGAGTGCTCTAGAAACGTTATTATTTGGTTATGTTCATTCTGTAATGTATAAAAACGTTCCACTAACAACGTTTTTGATATATATGACATATATATAAAGTTAAAAAAGTTGAACTAACGTTATCGCAAGAACGTTTTTGATAACTTTAAGAGAACTTTTAGAGAACGTTAACCAACATTTTAAGAACGCCTGTTATCTGGGTGTTCCTCTACTCTAATCTGCCTCTTTTTATTCAGTGCTGTAAAAGAAGAAAACAGCACATCATGTGCTGGAGAAGTGCACATGATGTGTCAGTTTGAGGATGAATTTTGACCTTATCAGACATTTACCTGAAAGGATGTTTGAGGATGAATTTTGACCTTATCAGACATTTACCTGAAAGGATGTTTGAGGATGAATTTTGACCTTATCAGACATTTACCTGAAAGGATGTTTGAGGATGAATTTTGACCTTATCAGACATTTACCTGAAAGGATGTTTGAGGGTGAATTTTGACCTTATCAGACATTTACCTGAAAGGATGTTTGAGGATGAATTTTGACCTTATCAGACATTTACCTGAAAGGATGTTTGAGGATGAATTTTGACCTTATCAGACATTTACCTGAAAGGATGTTTGAGGATGAATTTTGACCTTATCAGACATTTACCTGAAAGGATGTTTGAGGATGAATTTTGACCTTATATTATGACATTTACCTGAAAGGATGTTTTGAGGATGAATTTTGACCTTATCAGACATTTACCTGAAAGGATGTTTGAGGATGAATTTTGACCTTATCAGACATTTACCTGAAAGGATGTTTGAGGGTGAATTTTGACCTTATCAGACATTTACTGAAAGGATGTTTGAGGATGAATTTTTACCTTCAACATTTACTGAAAGGATGTTTGAGGATGAATTTTGACCTTATCAGACATTTACCTGAGATTTTGAGGTTTTTACCTTATCAGACATTTACCTGAAAGGATGTTTGAGGTGAATTTTGACCTTATCAGACATTTACCTGAAAGGATTTGAGTGATTGAATTTACCTATTATGACATTTACCTGAAAGGAGTTTGAGGATGAATTTTGACCTTATCAGACATTTACCTGAAAGGATGTTTGAGGATGAATTTTGACCTTATCAGACATTTACCTGAAAGGATGTTTGAGGATGAATTTTGACCTTATCAGACATTTACCTGAAAGGATGTTTGAGGATGAATTTTGACCTTATCAGACATTTACCTGAAAGGAAGTTTAAGGATGAATTTTGACCTTATCAGACATTTACCTGAAAGGATGTTTGAGGATGAATTTTGACCTTATCAGACATTTACCTGAAAGGAAGTTTGAGGATGAATTTTTACCTTAGACATTTACCTGAAAGGAAGTTTAAGGATGAATTTTGACCTTATCAGACATTTACCTGAAAGGATGTTTGAGGATGAATTTTGACCGTATCAGACATTTACCTGAAAGGATGTTTGAGGATGAATTTTTACCTTAGACATTTACCTGAAAAGAAGTTTAAGGATGAATTTGACCTTATCAGACATTTACCTGAAAGGATGTTTGAGGATGAATTTTGACCATATCAGACATTTACCTGAAAGGAAGTTTGAGGATGAATTTTGACCATATCAGACATTTCTTTAACTGAAAGGAAGTTTCCCTTTATGAGTTTCAGACCAGCAGCAGTTTCAAGACATGGACTGTGTTGGTCAACATGTGTAAATAGAATTTTAATAAATAATAAAATAATGTTTTTCTTTATAATGTTCGTATGAAATCTGCATGTTATACTGATAAACATGGCCCATGGATAACCTATTTAGGAAAAAGCCCTCTGTTTTGAACAAAATAATAATAACTAAGGGTGGCAGATGTGAATGTGAACTTCCTGAGATATAATGATAGGTTTGCCGCCTCTGGCGACTCACTGACTCCCATAATTAGACTGTTAGAGATACAGATGTGATGACAGTGGCCAGCAGATGGCACTATGAATAAATGTCGTCGTTAACTCTACTGTAAGTACAGTAAGAGACGTTCGTGTTGTGTTACATGTTTGCTACAGGTTTTGTGGATATCTTCAAGACTTTTTTTTCCCTGTTACATAAACCTGCTTTATGCATCATATTAATTTCAAGTTCTAACTTTTCTTTTAATTCATGCCTTTCCTTTCAGAGATCCAGAGATCTGAAAAGGCAGTCATACTGTAATGTGGTGTGTGTGTGTGTGTGTGTAACTTGTGTTGCTAGCTCTTACCTCCAATCTGGGGCCCCTTTCTGGGCAGGTCCCAGATGGAAGTGATTACACTGGAAGGGAAAAATTAGAGCAAATGTACAGCCCATCAACTTCACACACACACACACACACAGACATGCACACACACACAGACATGCAGACGACAAAGGCAAAAACTACAGAACTCCCACTCACTGTCTCCTTCTCTGTGTTAAACTCACTCACTTTCTCACACACACACACTCATCAGTGCGTGTACTCTCACAGTCGTTATTTTGCCTCCAGCTGTATATTTCTGCTGTCTGTCGGGACAATACGGCTGAATGCTAGCCACCTTGTCTCTCCTCCTCTCCTCTTAGTGAGTGTGTGTGGGTGGGAGAAGGATTGTAAATTCCTGAAGATGAGCCATTTAAAAGGCCCCTATTAAAGCTCTGATGCTCAGCGACTCGTCTGTCAGGAGCCAAAGCTGTTACTCATTACCTGAAGGCTTCAGACCTGCACACTCGCATTACAGCTCCACCCTAATGCTCGAACCTCCGCCCCAGGTCAGCCCATGCCAGTCTATAGGGCGCCTGAGGGTGCACATCCAGAATGCACTGCAGTCACGGCACTGAGAGACTCTCACAAGAGATCTGCTACCTCTTGATCGAGATACGCCCATTTTAGACACCACACACCAATCCTTTATCTGTTCACTGTTTGCGCAAGAGAGTTAAACTATTACAACTTACACAAAGAGATTGACACATAAAATACATTTCTGGTCACACCCCTTACAAAACTGTATTTGTTTGTATTTTGCAGGCATACTAATAGGTGTGGATGTGGCATCACAACAAGGCAAACGTTTTAGGTTACTGATGCCATTGGGTGGGGGAGGGGTGTTACTGAGGTAAAATGAGCAGTATTTGTCTGGTTATGTGATCTCAACATGGTGGCATCCATGAGGTGGCCCACCATCATGTAAAATTTAACAGCTTTTCATAGTTTAAATGCCACTGATACACTAAGTCTTCAACTCTGAGTGCAAATAATTTTAACAAGTATTATTTACAAAGTATCAGTTTTAGGGTTTTTTAGGGGTTAAACAGTTTTAGGAAGGAAAATAACCACTGTGCGCACTTTTGAAATTAGCTTGTAATTCTAAATAAAATGAACCATTAAATGAATTAATACATTTAACAAAGGCATCTAAGTTGTTTATTTTTGTCTTTCATATTTATCTTTTACAAAAGCATTTATAGATTTTACATTGTAACATCATTTTTTTGCATAGATCAGCAGCCAACTGATGAATACATTGAACTAATATAAAAATCACTGACATGCAAAAAATAATATTTTGACAAAATATTCAATGATTATCACAATTTTATGTTTGTAAATCTATACTTTAGTTATAAATTGAGGTGGGGTGTAATACTAACAAACTCAAATTATTGTATATAAACCTGTACAATTCTGTCAAATCAGAATGTTAGAAGTTTGAACGACTGACGGTTGTTCCTGCACAATCCAGCACTGAATCATACATCATGATCTGTCCATCTCCTCCAGATCTCTGTTTTGCTCCATCTCAATCCTTTGTCAGTCTTTATCTTCAGTGCACAGACATCTTTGCTCACACAGAAGGCTGCCATTATCCTTGCTGGGTGTCCTGCTCTGTAAATATCCATCACTCACAAGCACACAGTCATAACACAGCTGCCGTCACTTTCTGAACAGCAGCTGGTAGCAGAAGTTGTTGTTACCACACACACAAACTCCAAAACTTTAAGACTTCCCTTTGGAAAATCCACCCACAGACTCTGGCTTACTTTAAGACAAAAATAAGCACACATTCATGCACACACACACAAAAATCACAAAAAAAATATGTTGAACATTGATAAAAATCTTTGTCACATACACCACAACAATTACACAAAGGAAGTAATTCTGGCAGAGGAAGGTGGATGCAGGGACACAACCTATTTCCTGTTTGCATATAATAAAAGTAAAAGAGGCAAATGGAAAGATGGAGGGTTACAGATATAGAGGGTGTGTAGTCTGGTCAGCCGGTCAGTGGTTGAGACACAATACTGTATTTCCAGCACGGCTCCAAAAAATACATGCCTTCTGACACACCTACTGAAAAGACCAATGAATTTTCATGCTGGTTAAAGCTAGTAAGTACTGGTTTGGTGCTGGTCAGGCAGGTGGGTCAGCTAGGCATTGCTTTTCAAGTGAAGCTTGTAATCAAAGAAATTTTGCTGGTAAATAGTTAGGCTTAGTGGGACAATAGCCATTCCATTCTGGACACCAACATTTAAATCACAACATATTCTGATTAACATCAATTCTGCTATTTTTAGTACATTTTAGGGATTGTGTGAAAATAACAATCATTTCTTAAAAATGAAAAAAGGAGTCCTGGTAAGATTATTACAGCCTTCCTACAGTATGTGTGCACATCTGTATGTGTGTGTGTGTGAAAGAGAGAGAGAGTGTGTATTTTAATCACTATGTAATCTGATGGTTAACATTCCTCTGCCCACTATTTGGCTTGTCCATTCATGTCCCAGGGGAGGAGATAATGGCTATTTAATTCCACATGCATAAAAAGAGTGAACACATGCACAAATCAGAAGATCTAAACCCATGATACCTCTTGCTATTAAGCTGATAAATGTCAGTTTTGTCTAGTTTTCCCCTTTGCTATGTCTGCTCTCTCTACCCTACATTTACCGTGCAACATAGCATAACATGTTTAAAAACATCTACATTCTGAAACTGAAACAACCTGTTAGAGTGAAATACACAATAGGCACTGAGAAAATGCTTTGATCTGCTTGTTTCTCTAACAGAAGCTTTGACTGAAGGCTGTGGAAGTCTGGGAAGAGGGGGATAGGTATTGACGCTAAAGCTAAAGTTTCTACACTGGCAAACCTTCAACATTTTTAATGCATGCCAAGAGCAGGGAGTCAATCTGCTCAGCATGCCTTCACCTCTGTAAAAGCAAGACAGATGCATGAGGAATGTCAATGCATTTATTTTACATTTTGTTTTGTCTATGTATAAATATATTTTGCTTTATGAATATCTATATGTTAGTTTACTAGTGCAAAAAGGAGAGCTTCTATGATAAGGATTTATAGGACCTACATATTTTAATAACATCATATATGTTCAATAACTGCAGATATGATGCATCAATCATATGTCAATTGACATTTGCTTTCTTCAATAAAGAGCTCAACGGTAAGACATTAAGGGGTTAGCATTACTGGTGAGATTTCAGCAAAAAGGCTAATGGGTTTTGCTTTTATTATTGGCCCTGGGTTAAAAGACCCATGTAACAGATGTACAATGTTAAAACACTGCCTCTCAATTTATTACCACATTTTTCTTGATGCTTGTTTGTCCTGGACGTAATGAAAGAAGCACAGAAAGACAAATGATTGAAGATGATAATGTGGAAATTCACCAACACGTTTTGCCTGAATTTTCCACATTATCTTCTCCACTCTCACATCATCTTACAAAACCATCATGGAAAGCACACCTAGCCCTTCTAAAACTTTAATTATTCCATTGTTCATTTGTTTTTACCCTTTTTTCTCCTTTGTTCTTTTTCTTTGGTGGAAAGGCCAAACAGGATTGTCATCAAGTTGAACCATGCCCAAAAATTAAACCTCCAGACAGGTCTCACACACACACACATAGAGACACACATTTACACAAACACACACACAGGATATAAGCTGTCACTAAGCCATCCAAATTCATGGAGTGCAGTCAGAGCAATGCTCTATCTGGCTTACTGCATTCCCTATTTTCATCTGAGCAAAACAGAGCAAGAAGAAAAGAGTTGGCAGTAAATTGCAATTTGAAAGCCATATAATAATAATAATATAATTTACACTGCACATGGGGTTTCATTACACTCAATCCACACCTAAACATAACCTGAACATGTCCCCAGCATTACCATCCAGAGCTCATCGTCTATGTTATAATAAACCTTTATATAACAAATCTGGGACATCTGCTCTATCTAACCTACATCTGTGAAGACTCCCCTGAGGGATCAAGTCATCTACCATGAGAAGAATGACAGTGATGACAGACTCTGCAGAAGTATCTGTGGAGATATGAATACCTTCTCATCTGAGAGTACTGTTGAGCTGTCAACAGTATAACAACTATCTCTGAGATCTTCTGAGAAAGTGAGCAAAAAACAAAAAAACTCTGCTTGGTTTAGAGGAATTTGAAAGTAGTATTTGAGATGAGTTCCCAGCACAATTCCATGTGTTTTCAGAAAACTTTTTCTTAAACTATGATCTTGCTTGGCTGGTGTGGATTAAGAGAAGGTGAATAAATGTCTGTACGTTTTCTGTACTTGTTGAGATATAGGGAGGATCTACTTTCTTTTCCCCTTCATCTGTGCCATGACATCATTATCTCCTGGGGGAGCTAAATTACTGCTCTGTAGCTTTCAGGGGGATTCCAACAATGAAAAGTGTGTGTGTACTGTGCATGTGTGTCTGTGCTTGACTAAGTGTTTAGAGAAATTATTTTGAGAGCGGAGTGGACTTATTGTTTTACTGTAACACTCAAACACACACACACACCTATACACAATGTTTGTCCTCTATTGTTAGTTCTGCCAGAACTATGTGTTTTTCATAATTTTGATCAGGATCACCACTGCAGTATATAAAGTGCATCTCTTACGTCCTCCTATTTCCTCTACCTTCACTCCCATTATTATAGTAGAATGTGGTATGTGTTCATGTAGAAAAAGGGACCATTGCAAAAAGAAAGCCAAATCAATTTTACATCGTCCATCTCAAAGTTATATCAACATGTGAACTCATAAAACGCAGTGTGTATGTGTAAAGAACAAGAGTTTGTAAACATACAGACATGAATGTTTGTTTAAACCTCAAGCCTCTCTAACCACTTTCACATAAAGCCTCAAGACATCTTTAAGATTTCACAGGGGTAACTCTGACATTAAATGAATAGTTTCTTTGTAAATAAAGAAAATATCCTGACATTGTCTTGGCTTCACAAATAAACTACATTATTGTGATATATACACTTAACACAGACTCATGTAAAGTGATGTTAAATCACTGAGATAATGAATATTTCAGGTGTATAAGTGAATGAGTATGAGTGTAAAGGAAGAAGGCAAACATTGTGTGAAGGGCTGAGCATAAAATTGGCTGCCCAGGGGCATGAATTAGATTAGAAACCTGAGCTCACAAACACACTCACAGGCCAGACCAAGCATTCTTAAAAGTAGACATGCAAAGTTAGTGGAATTAAAACCTGCAGCAGTTTATTATTAATCAGACTACAGACTACTCAGTTCATAACTAGCTGGGGCTACTCTAGACTCACTTCACCTTTTCTGTTAAGATACACCAAAAGTACATGTCATTAGCAAAAATGTTTAATTGAACAAAAAATATTTACCTTTTATTGAACATGTGAATGTTTTTAATTCTCCTGTTTGATTTCATGCTTTTGGTTACCAGACGTCTTACTAGCATTCAGAGTAGCTCAGAGTGTAAGACAGGCTGCAATGTGACATAATTTTATCATGTGCTTTTCATTTTTTATCCACATGCTTCAGCTCTGAGGAGCATGCGAGAACTATTTGCTCCTTAACGACTGTCTGCTTCACACCACACTCCAACAAAATACGGTGTTTAAACAGCACTCTCTCTCTGACTCACACACGCAACCACTCCAAACTCTCCACCGTGTTTAAGATGGTGGTTCCTAACAGTCAATTAAATACAGATGGATTACATATTTGAAAAACAGTGATTTACTCAGTTACTCACATGAACTTAAATCTACAAAACAGCACAGAAAGACAATGTGGTTTAGGAGAGATAGATGGCGGAGTATTACGTACAGCGCCTTTAATATGAAACAGAGTGACAAACATGAGTATAGAACAATATCTGATATGAGAATAAAAGAGAGACAGAGACAAAACACTGGTGGCTACAAGTTCAAAATATGAGTATCAAACTTTGGAGCACAAAAATGTAGATTTGCTTAAATACAAATATATAATCATATTCAAATACAGATTTTTACAAAAATTATTTACAGTATTTTAATTACATTTAGTCCCCTGCCATATTAGATGACAAGTCAACCCTTTTCAAGCTTCATCCCCCCACAGCCCTTTGCTCTGCCGTTTGTTGAATTCCCAGCTGGTATCTCACTTTCCAAGTTGAGTTTTTATGGCCAGCAGCTTATGAAAAAACAGGGGGGCAGCAGAATGGGGGAGGAAAACATTTCTGCACTTGGTATCAATTGGCCGTGTTTGTTTGGGGAAACAAATGTGGTTTACAATCCACTTCTCTTTCCACTTGAAAGTCCAAAAACTCACCCAAAATGCTCCAGAAGTTGGTCATCTGACCAACAGCAGTCATAGTACATAGGGCAAGTGTAATTGCTTTCAAATCACTGACAACTAAAGTCAATTTATTTCTGTGATTTTAACAGTTTATATTTCCAAATTCAGTTATTTAGTAATTCAGTTATTGCATAAAAATGAACAAGCTGTTCACTTTCACACTGTGGTCTCCCCTTGCCCGCCGTTGGTCAAACGCGTGTAAAACTTTCTCCAAGAGTGTAGCGTCTTTCCAGACCAAATCCAGAATCCTGAAGTGATTCCTACAATAAGAGTCATGAGGTACTTGATCATGAAAACAGTGAAGTCAGGGGTCATGTGAGGAGAGGGCTGCATGGGGCAGGGAATGGCCAGGCTCCTACAGTTTGTACTGATCCAACTCCTCTCCCAGTGCTGCCTAAAGGCCTGCTCGTAAAAAAAGCAAGCAATGACAATGGTGGCTGGTACGGTGTAGAGAACTGAGAAGATGCCTATGCGAACCATCAATCGTTCCAGTTTTTCGGTCTTGGTGCCATCGTGCTTCATAATGGTGCGAATGCGGAAGAGCGACACAAAGCCAGCGAGTAAGAAGGAGGTACCGATGAAGAGGTAGATAAAAAGAGGGGCCAGCACAAAGCCCCTCAATGGATCCAGATTAGTCAGGCCCACAAAACAGACACCACTTAACACATCTCCATCGATCTGTCCCATGGCCAGTATACTAATGGTCTTTACGGCTGGAACAGCCCAAGCAGCCAGATGAAAGTATTGTGAATTAGCTTCAATAGCTTCATGACCCCATTTCATACCTGCAGCCAGGAACCAGGTGAGAGACAGTATGACCCACCAGATTGAAGAAGCCATGCTAAAAAAATACAGCATCATGAAAAGAATTGTGCAGCCTTCCTTTTTTGTACCCTGAACAATGGTTTTATAGCCATCTGGAAGAAAGCTCTCATTACACACAACTTTGTCACCGAGAAAGTAGCCCGCAATATATGCAATGGAAACCATGCTATAGCAACCAGATAGGAAAATTATAGGACGCTCTGGGTATTTAAAACGTTGCATGTCCACTAGATATGTGGTGACAGTAAATAATGTGGATGCACAGCAGAGGGAGGACCAAATGAGAATCCAAATCCGGGCAAATTCAATCTCCTGATCAGTGAAGAACATATAGGCCCCATGGGTTTTGGAGGACTCGCATGGAGCACCACAGTCCAACTCACCCAGAAACTTATAGCCGAGGTAGGATGGGACTTTTAGCATTGAGGGACAGCGGAACGGTTTGTCGGGTGTCGAGTACAGATGAACTCCGGGTGTACCTGGAATAGGCATATGAACGGGCGACACCGTGGCCGTGGAGTCGTTCTGACCCACGCATATGTGTCCGTCTCCCAGCACGGGAAAATTTTCACACCTCAGCCGCTCCGGCCATTGAAAACCAAACTTGTTCATAAGGGCCTCGCAACCGTGCTTTGCCCGCTCGCAAATGGAGCGACAAGGAGGAATCGCCTTCTCTAAAACCGTGCACACCGGCGCATACATGGAGCACAGGAAGAACTTGAGTTCGGGAGAGCACTGGACCTTTACCAGCGGGTAAAACTGATGAACCTCCAAGCCAGCATCCTCCTGGTTGTAGTGTCCGACCAAGTTTGGCATTATGGTTTGGTTATAAGCGATGTCCGTGCACAGGGGTATTGTTATGGGCTGGCAGAATCCATGTTCAGGGACCGCTATTCCATTATCTCCGTGATATTGTCCAGACGCCAAGAAACAGCACGGCAACATCAGTGCCAAAAACAGACAGAAACTTCTGCTCGTCTTCATTGTCCCTGAAAGCTCCGTGCGTAACTTTCACCGAGTAAAAAAATCACTTCACGAACTATGGTTTTGGTGGCATATTTTTTGCTAAGCTAAAATAAAAAGACTCGGTAAGTCCACGAACTAACGTAAACCACATAGTTTGCGATCTGTTGTGCGCAGAAGTGGCTGCATGACTTTTCCCCCTTTGTCCGTCAGACTGTTTCAAGTTCCCCCTGGGCTGTCTGTGACTGACTTTGAAGGGAGTGTGAGAAGGAGGGATTTTGGGGGTCTTGAAACAGATTCCCACCCTAAAACCCCATCACAAGGGCTTCCGACCAATTAAATCACTGAATCCCCATATCAACACCATATGCCATTAGTCATGTAAAACTGTAGTTCATTAAAAGTTTTGGTAGAGAAAGGAAGGAGTAAAAAAGTAAAGAATGAGAATATGAGAAATCTATCTATCTATCTATCTATCTATCTATCTATCTATCTATCTATCTATCTATCTATCTATCTATCTATCTATCTATCTATCTAACTAACTGATTTCTTAAAAGTTATAGGTTGAGCAGTGACATCTTGTGGCTGTTTCTTCATGCGTCCCTCACATTCATCCCACGTTTTTCCTCTTTTTTTAAATGTGAAAATAAAACATCTAAAAAAAAGATTAATATATAAACCATGCGATGATCATTTTAAATCAATAGGCATATAACATACATATTTATATGTATATATTTATATACACATATTTGATTACTCTGTGTTTTAAGCAATTATCGCGTTGCTAAGCATGCACTAACTCTGCAGGCGATCGTTTGATAGGTTTTGATTGGGTAATTATAACCGCATTAGCCAATAGAAATAAAGCAAACAGCTGTCCGCTCGAGACGTGTTGCGTCACGGGTGGAGCGGTGAAGAGACGAGCTGCGCCTCTGACAGACTCCTGTGAAGACTTTTGACCTGTTGATGGGGTTAACGACTTCAATTATTCTCGCAATAAATCATCTGTATGATTAAACCGAGCAATCGTGAACACGTATAGTTATCATTTATAGTTAAAGTAATTTAAGGAGAGAAGCAATTGGCCGCTGCCAGCAAAATTCATTCATGTCAATGGAGGTAAGAGCTAGTTCTGAGAGAAAAGTTCTGATAAACCTTTTTGTCGGTTCAGTTTTTAAAAGGTTAACTTGGTTAACGACCAGATATAGAAATAGATTACAAAGTGGCCAGACTTATTAAAGTATTCATAGTAGGAAATAAATAAAAAGCATCGAGTAATTCATCACGTATCCACTTATCAGGCGAGGAAAAATGACAAGGCCGCATTTGACTAGATTTGATGTACACTTGGCAAACACGTTTACGAATATATGAGAAGAAATCTTTTTTTTGACAAGTCCCGATTGACCGAAATAGACGATTTCAATTCAGTTTTTTATTCATTTCGTGAATCTTTCCTCGTCAGCATTTTTCATACGTATAACTTTGAAATATCACTTCCCTTTATATTTGCAGCACCTTTATTCACCCCTACAGTGATTGTCATAATTATCAGTAATATCTGAGGCTACATCAAAATTTTTCACCAGTTACAGCTGTCTCACTATTCAATATGCTCATACAGAATTGTCATGATACTAAATGTTTCTCAGTAGATATTATTAATGTAATTATGTATGTTTTCCCTTCTCTGTTTAAGGTTAACAATGCAGGGAAAAGTAAAATCAATTTGAATACAAGTGGAGCAAGAAATATCTGTGATCGATTTCAAAATACAGGGCAGGACTCCTACTTTTCCCCATACAAATTTCAGGTAAATGACTCCTTTCATACTCACAAATTATGTCATAACTCCCTAAAGGTATTATAATAATTATTACAGCTTATTGATTTGCCATCTATCCTTCACTTGTTCGTCAAGGAAGAGTATGTCATTTGCTTTCATGGGTGAAATTGTAATTTCAACATATCACATATCAATTTTCATGTTAATGCACACCATGATTTAGTGAAAAAAGCAGGTCCAAAAGTTCTAAAGTATACCAACACCTTCACTTTTAAAAAATGTATTTAAAATTCTTATATTTAAATCAAATTTAAATAATATTTAAATCTTTTTCAATTAATGGCCTTGCCATATGCTATCCAAATTCATCCACAGCAGCTGTTACCCTTTAAATGATTAATAGTGAGCAGTAAAAAATTAACATGTAGTTATCAGTATTAGTTTGGTTATCTTTATGAAACTAAAGGCAAGGAAGCAAAGAATTTTGTGTTGCCTCATCTAATTGTGTTTGTCTTTAATTGCAGAAAAGTTTGAATGATGGCAGATGCCTGTCACAGTCTTACAACTCATTATCAGACTGCCCTTTGCAAGACTATACACCACCAGCTTATACAGTTTGGTCAGCTCAGGAAGACAACAGTAACTCAGTGGATTGTGGCCAAGGCATTCCTAATAACAGGTTACTTGTACTTTCAGATACATTAATCAGTTTGTTACATAATAGGAGTTTGTAATTTTGCACATTAATGTTATGAGCCAAATGGTTTTAGCTCAGTACTAAAATATTGTCTTTCATAGACATCTGATAGATGGCAGTAATGGTGGAAGTGAGGCTGACCTGTATGGATTAGTGTCAAACATCTTGGATGAACCAGATTCAATGGACTCTTACTCCTCATACCTCACAGAGAAGTATGTTTCTCTTCACTTCCGTAACACAAATAAATCCATAAATCTAAGTAGTACTGATATGACAAAAAGGCTTATTTACAGTACAGAAGATGTTTACAAAAAGAAATTGTTTAAGGCTATTTCATAAATTGAACATTTATCAGCTTAAACTTAATGCAATACTTTTATGCTTGTAATCAACATTCCTTACTTAACTTTTTTACTTAATGTATGTAAATGTGTGTGTGTACATAAAAGTGTTTTTACACAATTTAATTATTTTACATACATTATACATTATGTATTCATTTATTTTTAGCAGGGCATCATCGAGTCTGAGAGGTGTGTGGTCTCCTAAGTTAATGAAAGAGGACAGCTTTCAGTTCTTCAGTAATGAGGTGCAGATGCCGCCCAGCTCTGGCTTGCCATCAAACCAGATTTGTCCCAAACCAATCACCAACTTATGTCCTCAGTTTGCAGGCAGAGAATCTCATCAGTGGGCTGAACCTCAGAATGTCAATGGTTTTGATTCTTCTGCACCACCCTATCATTTCTCCTCCTGTAATGGAGACTCTGATGCATATTTTTCTCCATCTCAAAATCTTTCTCGTCCCCCAGGCCTAAACACACCCTCAGCGCTGAGCTCTTACATTTCCCCAGCAAAGGTAGATAAACCTGAGTATATTACACCTGAGAAGGATGAGGGCTACTGCAGCAGCACTAACTGCCTGTCTGATTACATAAACACATTCAACAACTCCTACTGCCCTCCAAACAAAATGGATGACTCCTATTTCGGTTCCTCCAATGACTTTTCAGCAGTGAGCAAAGATAAACTGAGACAAGCACAATCTTTCTTTGTGCAGGATGTCAGTAAACTGGCCTCACTTTTGAGAGAGCAGGACAGTGACTGCAGAGAACTAACCCAGAATGGGTTTTTAGTCCAGAGTAATCGTGAACAAATTATGGCAGAGCAGAAACGTCCATATCAAAGGATGTCAGATCTTATTCCTCAGATGCCAAGTTTTAAAAAAGAGGTGACCCGCAACCATGTGGACCAAAGAGGAGCTGATGTAGGAGCCAAAAAGACTTTTTTACAGAGTTATTTTCTTAGTGAATTTTCAGGGCCAGCTGAACCTTTTTCACCAACCATCTTTCGGACGACCCTGCCTAACAAAGAAGCCAGCCAAATAGGAAGCAGTGCAGAACAAACTACTGTAAATCAGTATACCCAGTCAAACCATTATCAAAACCAAGCCAAGATCCCACATAAGACCAACAGTAACATTGAATCACAGGGGTTAGCAAAGCTCATGTCTGTGTCTGGGGTTGCTCCATTACTGCCATCTCAGCAGTTGTTCCAGGCTGCAGCAAGAGTCCCGGCTGATTACAGTCAGGGCAATGGAGTGAATCTACAGATCAATTTGGAGAGTTTAAGAAATGGAGTAGGTAACATGAACATTTCAGACTTTGACCTCCAGCTAGAAAACAAGAAGTCATCGACAGGCCTCATGGTTGATGGCTGTTTCACTCAGCAATTCAGCATGAAGCCCAGACTTCCAGTTGGTTATCCTAAGCAGGCAGACAAGAATCCAGGACTCCTGCAGAATCCGTATCAGGGGCTGGGCAGTATGTACAGGGGACAGGCCATACATATTGGAGCTGGTTCAAACTCAGCCAAATCAACGGCATCACAAGTTTTCCCACTTCTGTATCAGATGGGTGATCCTAGAAAAAATGCATGCCAACCGATTCAATCACAACCCCCACTGCCCTACAGCCGTGTGCCCTTCATTAACAGTAATGAACGTGTTACAGATGGAGAGATTTCACCCCTCACCCCCTACCTGCAAGAATGTATTGTGTCAGGCCAAGCATCGGGGGATGGGTCTTACTCCAGGATTATGTCTGCTATTAATTTACCAAAGTTTGGCCAAGGACTCGGAAGCCCCAGCAGTCTGCTTCACTATTATCTGGAGGAATGTTATGAGCAGTGGAGAATGCTGGAAAAAGAGAGAAAGAGAGTAAGTGTACTGTTCGAGACAGTTTATTCATGTAGCTTTATTCTTCATACAGTGGAGTTTCATGCATTGAAGACAAAACAATTGTTTTCGTAGAAAACTAATTTTATTTTCATTTCAGTTCTTAACTCCCTTCTGTCTTGGTAAATCAATCTACTAAATGACCATAAATTTTGCAGGCCAACCTGTTTCACAAACATGAGAAGGTGAGATAATGAATGTGTTTTTCCTTTTCTGATTCTCTGTGACAGGCAGAGGCTGTTCTTATAAAGAGTTACCCTGGACAACGTGTGCTTGTGGTTACCAGTAGCGCTTTACCCAAAATGCCCCTAAACCCCACTAGAGTGGACCGACTCATTGTAGACCAGCTGCGGGAACAGGCCAAGGTCATCCAGACTTTTCAATAACCTTTAGACAATTATGATGCATTGTGATTTTACAATTAAGAATCAAGTGATGTGCACTAAAGTTCATATAGACTATATGAGTGAGTTTATAATGCGTAATTGCATTATCGTTTTTATAGGTGTCAGGTTTACTAGGGAAGATGGAACAGTTGCGGAGTGTCCCACTTCATGCTAACATAAGCTCAACGCTGGACAGACATCTTGAGGTCATCTACATCACTCAGGCCTGCCGCAAGGACGAATTCATCAATGCTGGCAGCAGACAGAGGCAGCCAGCAGCCTTCTTCAGAGAGGAGAGGGGTTAGTGGCTCATACAGTAGAACAAAAGCAGGAAGTTCATGTAAAAATGACAGGGCTTGGAAATGTCTTTTACTGCATTTACTGCGACAAAATAATGTTTATTATAAGTCATATGGTAATGGAAGTCAGTGGTAATAAATTAATCCCATACATTTATAATATTTAAAATAAGGGTAATATTTTTATTTTTATTTTAGTTTTTCTGTATAATATTTTTGACCCTTAGTTGAGTATACAATGTAAAAACCTGATGCAAAGAAATTGCTTGCCCAAAAATGAACAATATCATTATTCATCCTGATCTCATTGCAAAACAATATGCTGTTTTGTTATGTAAAACAGCAACCAAAAAAGGTGAAATTTAAAGACGTTTTGTATGTATTAAGTATATAACATACCGGATGAATAACAACAACGTCATGTCTGTCAAGCTGTTATAAGAACAAAAAAAATGATGCCATATTTAATTGTACGGGTACTGTGGAGAGAAATATTTATCTTTCTGTGATAGCATTAACGCAAATGTTCTGCACACTTCTAATGCTGTTCTGATCTCCACACAGAGACCCTTCTGTTGGCATCTGCTGTCAAGGACCTGTGCAGCAGCACCAGAAAGGCCCGGACTGCTCTTTGGTGTGCTTTGCAAATGACTTTGCCCAAAACAATCAATTACACAGAAGAGAGATATGAGAAAGACACCTGCTCCTCTTTAGAGCAGGCCAGTCCTGATCAGAGCAGCTTGGAGAGAACACTGACTGCTCTGTGATCACTGTCTGACAGGTACACAGTTTGTGTATGAGTGTCTTTGTTCAACACAGCATAACATCTTTTAACCTGTCAAAAAAGCTAGTGGTGATGGGTTTGCATTTTAAGAGGAATAGATGAGTTAAAGTTATTCTACTATAGTGATATGTTAGGCTCAGTTGTGGGCAGCAGACAGAATTCTTAGTTCATTAATATTTATTAGTCTACAATCAAAATACAATCAAATTCTCCAAAAGACAGTGTCTGTAGAATTATGGCTATAAGATCAGTATTGAGCTACTGTATTTGCCCAGTAAAAACAGGATGTGTCGAGAGAGTAGCATGATACAGAAGAGTGGGAGTGGCTTAACAGTGAGAGTTAAAGATAAAGAGGGATGAAATCAGAAAGAGAGATCTTTTAACTGGCTAATTGTGATAATGATGCAGTTGGCAGTAACTTTGGAGGATGTAGGGATTCTGTTGCCCAATTAATCCTGAAATTGTAAAAAGTTATTTCTTAGGAAATCTATATTAAGTATATGTTTTGCTTTGATAAAAAATGTATTTGTGTTAGTGGTTTTTTGACAGTTTAATTAGTGTCTGCTTCAAAGTAACCAACATCCTCTGATAATTTTAGGTCCACTGATTCCTTACATAAAGTTAGGGCAGTATTTATAATCAACAGGATTTGTTCTGGTTGTCCTGATTTAATATGACTTATTTAAGCATTATTTCCTTTTAAAGAAAGAGCACTTGGTTTTTAGTGATCTTACTGGGTAAACAATAATAGACAATCTCATCTAAATCTGTCTTTTGTTCACAGAAAATCTGAATGTGATTTTATTTATTTACAATTTGTTAATCTCAAATTTCTTTCAACATAAGATTTGAATCATTATTTTCACATTATCATTAATCTGTGTCTGATTTGATGATATATTGAGCATGTATACTGCTTTAAAGATAGTTGCTCAGAACAACATCATTCTTGGACTGAAATAAAGGGAACGTTACCTGTGAATGTAACAGATTGTCATTGTTCATGTGTACTTGTGTTGTTATTGTTTTGTTTCATTGCTCGTACTGAACTTTCTTTGTTAAACCAATAACATAAGAGTAAAGTGTACAAACTCAGACTGATGTGTAAAACTACTGTTTATTTCATTAAAATTGGATTCAAAATACACTGTTAATCAATGCACATTGATTAGTAAAACGTTTAAAAATCATTCATTACAGCTGCTGTCAACATTTGCTGAAACTGACTTTTCTGAATCTGAAGTGTTTAGCAAGATTATTAGGAGTATTAGGAACAGCATTTGTAAACAAGTTTCTCACTCTCATAAAATCCTATCGGTCCTAAACATCTACCTGCTGTACATAATTTTTCACAGATTTAGACTGATATCTAGTAGTTCAGTAATACCTTGCACAATATACTGCACTGTTTCCTTTACTGTTTTTATGGTTTGCCATTATAAAATATTATATAAAAGTATACTCAAGTTTGTCCCCTGGATATAGTAAAACATCTGATTTATCCTTAACATTAGAACGTTTCTGATGCAAAGAAAACAAAGTACAAGATATATGGGAACAGAATGTAAACCTTTCACCAGTCATCAGTATTGTGGAATCAAGAGCTCCAGTTAAAGCTATTACTGCATGTATAAAAGACATTGCAATCAAATTGTTTAACAATTCTAAAGCAACTGGTAGTTACTTTTAACAACTTTTGGTATAGTTTTTGCTGTTCTCACAAGGTCAAACAGATAATCTGTGGTATATGCTGTGGCACTCCATCATTTACCCATTCTAAATGTGTCTGAAAAACACATTTAGTGTGATATGGCTGTGGTGTATCTAAATGCCGTAACACAAAGAGTTTAAGGAAAAATACCTCTTTGTGACTCTCAAAAGTCAATGTTAATTCTCCCTAATTTATTGTACAAAATACTGTAGTTCTAATAAAAGGTTTTAATAGTTCTGATTTTAATAGTTAAGAGTTAATAGACCATTGCGATTGCAGATATTTTTTTTTTTTTTACTCTAACATGAGAAGGCAATCTGCAAGGTGTTGGCACAATATGTAGCATCTTATATATGTAACAATTGACACATGAATGCATACCCTTCCCACTTTCCTAAAATAACATCAAATGTTCACTGTTCTACACTGCAAACATCAATGAAAACAACAAAAAACTAAGTAACGCCCACCAAGAGATGCTTATGTGACACCTCAGTGTACATAAACATTGATATTTCAGCAATTGTTTCTCCATGTCTGGGTTGACACTGAGCCTTCTTCATATATTGCTACATGACAAGAAGGCTTCTAATGGTTTCAGGTTGTTTTGAAAGACAAAAGACTTGTAACATGAATAAATACAGACTTGTTTAATGTGTCTTGAGCTACTGCGTATTTAAAAAAAAAAATCACTGAAGTGCTACTAATTAGCAGCCTGTGGAAACAGGAAAAACATGCTCCAAGCCCTTCTAAACCAAAAGAAGGTGATTTATATCGTTTTTAGACAGACAATTGAAGGTCGGTACGTTGGTTATGCAGGAATGTTGGTTACCTGCTGTGAAATGACGAATCTCATTAAAACATGTCCAGGTCACATTTAACCTAAACAAAAGGGTGGCATCTTAATTACAACTGTACTATAAGCAAAATATAATTTTGATTTTGGAGTAGAATAAGGTTTTTGTGAGATTCACTCTTAAATAAGTAGCACTGCAGTCAAGCACCTGTAACACATGAATGGGTCATAACACAGTTCACCTAGTTGCTGGTTTGTGGTTTTTACAAGCCAAGAAAATGTCTTAATCAGGCCTCTACAGTATATTATCATTCAATAGATAATATCAGACCAAACACAGAATGCATACATTGTTAGTCGGGATATTGTCTGCTGAGGTGATGTAAAATCCACAAAAGTTTTCCTGCATGCGTCTCTATCTCTTGCGCTCTCCCTTCTGTGTACGTTTCTTCTCTTTGTCCTTGCGCTCCTGCTTGGCCAGTTTGTCTTTCTCACGTTGCATCTTGTCCTGTTCTTTCTTCTTCTGTGCATCGTCTTTGGCCTGTTCGCGCTGCTGTTTGCGGCGGTTCAAAACATCTTCTACGTTGGTGTTTTTGAACAGGGCTGGGGCTGGCAGTAAAGGGATCAGCTCATCTTCTGACAGAGATATGGTGGTTTCATGTAATCAACACTATATCAATAATCAAGATACCAACTGTATCTAATCAACTATCAAGATTATATTGCAGATACACCTTAAACTACAACTTGAAGTCTAAGTTGTAAACAATACTAAGCACTAACAAGTACTTAAAGCATAATCAATCCACATAAAAAAAAAGTGTGTACACTTCTGTGACAAATACTGGTGTTAAAGGATACATTTGTCACTGGGTATTGTCACTGCTGTTTGCCCCTCCTCCTCATCTTCAGTACAAATGTTAAAGAAACAGTTTCACACAGGGTCTGAACTGTGACTATGAAAGAGATGCATCAATAGTTTGTTCTCAACTGAGTGTCATTGAAATAACTACACAATGGAAAATATGTATCATAAGGATATTCCTCTTCATCTGTGACATTGGCATACTGGGCCAGTAGGGCCTCTTTCTTCTTCTTGGCCTCCTCTGACACATCCTTCTGTTTGACCACAATCTGTGCCTGCTTCTCTATTAGACTGGCAATGGCCTGAACTTCATCTGCAAAGAGAGAAACACACACACAAAAAAAGATATTATTGCTTTTGTGGAATCACTATGGGCTCACCGTTTCTAATTTTTTTCGAACCCTCACTTACCATCTGCCTGATTACCCCTCGCTGCAGTTCTGCTGCAGAACTCTGTCCAGTGCTGCAAGATCTGCTGGCAAACCTCCTCGAGTGTGTCTTCCTAGAAGAATCAACGAATCTCTAATTTACCAGATCAAGTCTAAAACAATCCGCAACGAACTAAAATTGGACAGTTAAAACTTAAATTTGCGACCTTCTCCAGAGTTACAGCACAGTACAGATTACAGCTCTCTTTGCACACACATTTAGAGTTAAATAAAACCACGTTAATAAAGCCCCGCACATAATGGTGCTAGGTCAAAAGTTGCACCTTACATATTGTTTTGAGGGATGTGTTTTGGACACTTAAAACTTGGAAGGGCAACAGGCGTTTAAATGGAAACTTTAATGTTAATATTTAAACAAAATGGCATTAAATTAGAATTCAGTTTCATAAAATTCAGTTTATTCTTTTGATTAGTTTGCAACAGCAATACACTGTTCACAAGAGCAGAACTGCTCGGGAAATATCCTGACAGGTGAGTTGAGCGAATGTCATCCTAAGACATGCGGCATGCACTGACCAGAAAAGCTGAGAGAATGCCCTGAATAGCGTCCTTTTTCTCTTCATCATTCTCCTCTTCCTGTAGTACACCAAGTATATATGCTCCGTAAACTTCTCGATCTACTTCGAGAGAGTCCAGCCGATCGTTCAGCCAGTTTTTAAACTCCCCTGCTGTTTCGTCGGGCGCGGCCATCTTGCCTGGCTGCGGTCTTGATAGTGAGGCTGGGTGTCCACGCAGAACGCCGGACAGAAATGCCATATAGCGTTAAAAAGAAACAGTTTGCAAGATGCGAACCTGATCCATTATTTAATTACCAACATTAATATGTGCTTCTTTGCATTATGTCGCTTAGCTAGATTATACTTAGCATGATATTGTAAGTCTTGTAAACATGTATTTATACAGTTTATACAGGATTTAAAACGTAAAATGTTCATAAATGCTTAAATGTTTTAAACTTGCGTTATAACTACACTGGATACGTTCTGTTCAACAGCATGATAATAATAATAATAATAATAATTGATCTTTTTTTAAAACTAACCACACCACTAGAGAGCACTATGTACTAACTGTATGCTTTACTAATGCTTGGTGTTGCAGGTGGCATCTTCTAAACAGTTGCCTGCTGGATATCATTGGATTAAATGAACCTTGTAGGTACAGTGCTTTTTGTATACGTATTTGATTGTTTTTGTTAGTTATAAGAACCGGTGATTTAGCAAGAAACAAAGTTAAACATATGTTGCATGAAAAATGTATGTGTTGATTTTGATATCATAACCCTGTTGAAAAATTACAAGGTGGTTTGTCAGGTCTGCTGTTATAGTCTTAAAGGATTGTAGATACTACATTACAGCTGGACAACCATTATAACCGGCTAAGCATTACCAACTTAAAACAATCTTTGCTGGGTCTAGTTGGCAGGGAATAGTGTCTTTTTTTGAAAAACATTACAAGTGTCAAAACAAGTGTCAGTAAAACTGAGTAAGCATCACACCAATATACTGAGGTCTATACAACACCTAGAAATAAAGATTGTATGGTGTGTTTGTTTCTGTATTTCCGTATCACTTATGTGATTGTGCTGATCTGCTAGTGGTTTAACTAGTGAGAAAAATTCATCAGGCATTAACAGTGTCATTGTAAGGTGGAAACAGTCAGATAGGTTGCACACATAAACAGTGTAATGAACACAGCTTCTGTGTTTTGGCTTTATACTGGTTTAGTGTAAAATGTGCATATGTCCTTTTGTTTATGTTTATATAGTTTAGATAAGAGACAACTTTCCTGCTCCTCCTGTGAGAGAACAGATCGTTGTTCCTAGAATGGACAAAGTTTACGATTCTCGGACAGTTGAGCATAGCAGATTTAAAATGATGAGACAGATACAGTGAAAATGTACGTGTAAAAATAAAATGTAAAGACAAAAAAAAAGATGGCTTGTTTAAGGCTATTCCCAGGCATATGGGGTCCAGGGTTGCTGGTTATGATGATGCTTGTTGCTGTGGGCCACTATTTTAAGCCCTATTTTTATCAAGGGGACACAGATTGATAAAAAGCGACAAGGGCCGGGGGTGCTGCAGAGTGAACGGGTGGGCATCTACATGCTCAGGTCCAAAGGCAAACGTTCTCTCTGTCTCTCTTTCAAAGATCTCTATCTCCCACCACCCATCACTGAAGTGCCTTGGGGACCAATACTGTGTCCTCTCTGTGTCCAGCATCCCCCTCCTTCCCACATCTGCATGTGACACATACACCTCCGGCCCACTGTGTGATCAGACGTGTGTGTTCTTGTGTGTGCTTATGACTGTGTTTTGTGTGTGTGTGAATAAGAACTTTGCTCTACTAACAGAACCAGCAATTGACTAATAATATTAAACAAAACATTTAAATTTTTAATAGCACAAAGTATTAAGATTTATATAGATATTTATATATTTTATATAGTTATGATGTATGTAGATATATTCCTTTATATAAGTGTTTTCACTGTGTTAGCTCTAAAATTGTGGAGTTCCAGTTGGATAGTCTGCAGTACAATAGAGTTGCAGAAGGTCTCATCTGTAGCCATTTTCTGGCATATGAAGTGGACGGTAGACCAGAGGTTATCACTTCTCTTCTTCTGTCTTTCTCAGTATGACAGCTCTGGCCTACACTATCTCTTTCCTCTTCAGATGCAAGCGTCTTATCTTTAGTTTCACTCCATTCTCCTGAGCTGTCCGCCCTTAGTCTGCCCAGCAAGGCAAGCAGCTCCTATTGTTTGGCCATCTTGTCTTATCGCTGTGCATCCCTCCTTTGACGGGATGCTACATTTTTGCTTCTCAGCTGGTCTCTAAAAAATGGCATACTGGGACCCTGCCAATGAGAGAAGTTTGTCTAACTGAGCTTCATTCTTAGGAAGTGGAAGCAGTCAGTTAACAGCGAATAGAAAGTGGATGGATTGTGTGATATGTTTGGAGAATGGAACACCTCCTTTGCTTTATTTGTCCTAAATAGTATCAGAGAGTAGAATTATGCACTCAGAATTATAGTATGATAAATAAAGACAGTATGTCAGAGGGGCCCAAATTGTATACTGTTTCTGAGGGGTTTGCATCTGTGCATGTTTTTCAGCTAATATTGTCAGAAGTGGAGAAGTTTGTGATTGATGTCAATTGAAGTTGCTTACAGGTGGCGAGGAATGCAAGGCACAGCAGTTTTTTAATGTAGGAACCTAAAAGTTAAAGACCTCATTAAATTGAAATGGTAGTTCTGTGGGTTTTGGTTCATAATTCTTAGCTTTGAAGCCATCCTCATGCTAGTGCACTAAATGAACTTCTAGCGGATATACCTTTAAATTTACAACAATAATTTTCTTTTGGAAAAAAAGTCCAAACACAATTTTACAATGTTTATGTCCCAATACTGGCATGATATCCATACTACACACTAAAAGTATGAATTTATTCTTTATCTGCAAAATACACACTGTTAGGGCACAGTATAAGTATGAGTTGGGATGCAGTCACAGTCTAAAACACCTCGTTATAATCAATAAAGCTGTCACTTTGCATTCTTACAGTGTAGACAGCTTTGTTAATTATAAATGGAATGTTCTAGTTTTGCTATGTCACATGCTATATAGATGCAGTTGAGTTTAAGCGAAGCAAAACGGTTTGGACAGAGGAAGAAAGAGAAGGAGGTCGTAAGTAATGAGGAGCTAATTATCTTAGATTACAGAAACAGTGATGACACAAGTGCCTGTGAGAGAGACACATACACACACATGCTAGCATACAAAGATGATTGCTGGGGTCAAGTGTCTGGGAAGTTTAGTTCGAGTGTGTGGCAGGCAAATCTCAACTGGCCCTCAGAGGGGAACGAAAGTTCACCATAACTTTAGATGTGATCATGTGTGTGCCTACCCACTCCCTCTGAAATGTTTAAATGGAAGGAAATGGCAATGAAAATACCATATGAATAAATGACAGGAAAAAAATTAAGGGAGGTTAATGAATTTGATGAATATTCAAATAGCGGCACGGGCTTGGGGTCCAGAGAGAGCCGTCTCTCAACTCTGATCCGTCTCTGTGTCTCTGTTTCCTCTCTTCTTCTACAGCAATACAAAAACACAAAGGCTGCTTGACAGCTTTTTTCTAAGCCTGTCAGTATAATGCATTCATTTGGTATAATTAATTATAGAAAAAATTTGAAAAAACTATCACATTTAAACATGCCACATGACCTGTAAGTAAATTCAGTATTAAGAAATAAAATACTAAATCTACAGTAATTGCAAATCTACAGTAATTGCAAAGCATGTTTTTGTGACCCAGCCCAGCCCATCTACTACTACAGTCAAAACACTATGCCAGACCACATTTGGCTGTTCAGCAGCAGCACAGAATGTGTAAGTACTGTTCACACAGATTGAACTGCTGCATGCAAAAACAACTAGATGTAGCGCAACAGAACGCAGGGTTTTTTAAAGTTTAAATTCTTTAATCTACTTACATACTTTAATACTGAAAACAACTGTGGTATAAACAACAGCACAGTGAGCTACGACAATAACTAAGAGCATAATATCATAGTACGGAATCCAAAAATGAAAATATATTGCAGCTCTTTTGCTATTTTAAATCAAATTTGCTGTTTTATAAATGTGAGAATGTGTCTTGTAAGTGTCTGGAAATGTGATTGTGTGAACTTGTGTCTTGCAAGTCAGACCCTCAAACGTGATGACAATTAAATTGCTTTGGATTGCATATAGGCCTGTGAGGGACTTATACATAAACAATACAGTATATTAACCTGTCAAGCCATTTTTTTAATGTCTATTTAATGCCTGTCTGAAACAATAATATTGAGTTGTCTTTATTTTAAACAGCAATTGTAATATATATGATTATTTGCAAGGTTTTATATTAATTCATATTGTATTACAAATTCCATTAATTCTTTTTGTTCAATTGACAGCTCTTGTTTTTAGAAAAATTTGCCTGTTTATCAGTGTGAAAATGTGTCATGTAGAAGGATGATTTGCCGTGAGAGAGAGATTCCCCGTCGCTCAGACCCGTGGGTTGTTTGGAATGCATGAAGAGTCTCTTTCCGGGTCAGTGAACTTTTTCGACCTCTATTGAGCCGAGTGCTAAAACTTTTCCTGGTCTGGGTTCTGGCTGGCTGTCTCTGCTGCCCTGCCAACTCTCATGGTTGATGTGGAGACAGGTAGATGGTGCTGGCTGGAGGAGGTGGGAGGTGATGACGTTGGTCACTTAGCAAGAGAGAACATGTCCAGACGGTGATGGAGGCAGAGGGCAAATATTTAGCCCAGCCACTTCAGTAGGGGATCCAGGAAGGTAGAGAGGCAGCGACGTCTTTGCCAAGCTCAGATACGTGACTTCAGTCTGGGACAGAGACCCCAGCAGCCCTGCCCCCTCCTCGTTGAATCTTCTACCCCTGTATTCCGGGTCACGGATCTCATCTCTGGACTAATATCTCAAGCAGTCCACAGATGGGGAATTAAATTGGAGAGCTGGCTTGGAATCAGGCAGTGGATGAATGGATGGATGGATGGAGCACAGGGTGGCGAAGGGAGGGAAGGTTAGAGAGACAGAAAGGAGAAGATAGATAAGAGGGGCTTTTGCTGGTGATAGATAAGGAAAGCAGACAGGAAAGGGAGCAGTGGAGGAGAAAGTGTTGGTAGAGGCAGGTTGAAAGCAAAGGCAAGCACACACCCTTATAGGGTAAACCAGGGTTAGTTGTCACACTTATTTCTCCAGTTAATAAACAGATATATAAATAAAGGGTATATTTATTTTTGTATAGGCACATACCTTCACAATGGGTCACAATGGGCACCTGCCTGTTTAGCAAAATTTGAACAATATGATTCACAAAGTAGCTAAAATAGTTAATAAAACAGCTAAAATGTCAAAGGTAATGTACAGTAATATCAAATCATTGTTTTTCCCCCTGATAACTAGCCCTGGTCTCCCCTAATACTTTTCCTTATATATGTTTCCTGACTTCAGGAAGAACACAGTATATATTTACAAGAACATATAGCTCTTAGACTTGCATTGTTGTATTACTTTTATTACATAATAGACTAGTACTGTAGAGAAACATGATGTCACATTTTGCCAAAGAAACCAGACAACAAAGCAGTGAGTCACAGAATGCAATACAGGAAACTAGTGAGCCAATTAGAGGGCTGTTACACTGGTAAAATGGTACTGCAGATCTGATTAGGCACTGACATCTATTGTAATGTAGAGAAATAATGTCAATGTGCTGAGAGATGACATTCCAGTTCATAAACTCTATACTGCATCTCTGTACTGCAAATGAGCGGCTAGAAAGCTGCTTTTCCAATCGATGGTAGCTGCAGTGTTGACATCTTAGTAAGATTATAATAAAAATGTTCTAATGTTGTGAACAGGGTGTGATGTTGCTTTCATGTAATTGTGGTGACGTTAAAATGCTTACTGCTGTCCCACTTTAACGTGAGACAGCTGTAAATTCATAGGTTGATTTCCCCTTAAAGTGTTCCCCTTAAAGCAAAGAATTGCTCTGTTTGTTTTGTGGAGTCTGACCGAAGGTGTGAGTTTGGGGTAGGATTACTTGTTTTAATGTGTTTGGAAAATGTATTATTTGTGCAACTCCATTTAGTGACACCAGGGGCACTAGGAATAGCACACTGGACCTTTAAAGAATAGTCTGAGAACAAAATCCAGAATTATTCCACATATCCTCCACATTGACTTTATTGAGCTATTGTTCTGTAATTAAAAATTTATCAACATATTAATGCAGTTTGCATATTATTTGAGAATTAAACATTTTTATAGTATATGTTCATTTCAAATGTACAGTAATAATTTGTATACGCTTTGATAAAGGGTTTATAATGACATGCTGTAACAGAGAGTTGTAATGAAGTTTCAGCAGGTTGAAAATGGCAGCTCTCCCTTGTTTACCATTAGTGTACATGTGACTAACAGGGCTGTGATCTAATGCTTTCTCTTTCTCTCTGTCCCTGTGTAACTCTCCGTCTCTTAGTCCCCTCACAAATAGACACCCGTGCATTGCCAGCTGTTTGCATTCTGTGCCTCAAATATTTGCACAGCCTGTTGTTTTGGTCTGCACCCCACACTCCAGCTGCACGTGGCAAATACACCATTCTCTCCACTCTTTTTCTACCCATTGTTTGTCTCTATCACTGTCCATTTCTCTTTTTTCGTTAAGTGGAAGTTCTTTGATAGTTGCTTTAAACTGGTAAAATCATTTTAAATGGTATTAATATACTTTATGAAGTATTATAATCATTCAGTTATTGCAAACCATTCCAATATTTCTATACAATGTGCAGCCCTGATACATGGTCATTATATAGCTGTGGATACAGCAGATGTGCGTTCAGGGGTGATGTTAATACTTTAAGATGTTAAGGTTTAAAAAAGCCTTTTTTGCTTTAATCAAAAAACCTTTTGAATCCTTTTTCTAAACAAGCTGTATTGGCATCTGTGCTACATGTATAGTATATCAGGAATGGTGTCAGATTTGTATGGCTTTTTTGCGATGTCACTGAGGAAGAGAGCATTCAGATGAGAGATCTGCAGGCTTTGTGCACAGCAAATGTGAAAGAGCTGTCAGCACCCCTAAAAATGTGTGATTTGTAGGGGGGCTCAAATGAACGATTTGGAACTGGGGCCCTTTAAATAGAGTCTAGCAACACCTACTGTGTGTGTGTGCGCACCTTTGTTTACTGTGATATCTGATGCTGTTTTTGCAGTCAAATCAGACAGCATTAACTTCACCAGTTGATTTTGGTACAAATGAATAAATGAACATTTTTGAGGCTAATAAAGTGTAACAACTTCGAGAAGTTCTGGCAGGCCTGAAAAAAAACAACTGCTGTCTGTGTTACGTATGTGTGAGAAAGTAGGAGAGAGTCATGTTTGTCTGACCCACACACCTGTCCCTGCTCAGAGCACACCTGTTCTATGGGGCATCTGTCATTCATCGCTGCGGGCAGCCAGTCCCGTACCACCTGTGTGCCAACGTGCCAGTTCAACTTGCCCAATAGGAGGCCTGCGCTCTGTCAAAGGGTGGGTGTTACCTCCCTTGTCATTCTGTGATTGGGCTGTTGACAGTCACCCTGCAGTCTAGTGGTTAGGAGCAGTAAGCATACAAATCACACTGAGAACACATTAACAAGACTTTGTCTGGCAGATGGTTCACTTTAAAAGTGTCACTGCATGAAACAGATTTCTAGAAAGTTCCAGAACCAATTATTTTGGATCAGTGGTCAAAAGGCTGATGTGTAGGCATGTTCTTGTCTAATAAGATTAAAAGGTGTGCTAATGTGCAGAAAATTGACCAGCTAAGTTATAATAAAAAGGTCAGTTTCCATACTGTTGTCAAGTTTTGTTTGTTTTGCAGATTTTATTGTGCTGTGCACCTCTGGGCCACCGTACGTAACAGGTGTGATCATTTGCAGTATCTGCTTGCAGTAATGCAGTAATTGCACACCTGCGTGCCATCAGCCCTCTTGCTCTGGTGTGATCTGCCTCAGGCTGATGTCAGAGGGCATCTGCTTTGACATCTAAATCACAGGCACTTAGTTCTACACTAACACTGCCGGGAACCAGAACCTCAGAGCCAAGGAGGATTTTGGGAAGTTTCTCGCTCCTCAGGTTCTAATTGTTCCCCTGAGGGAAGGCTGTGTGTTCATGCCATGAGGATATCGATGTTCCGACACTCATTAGAACCTCACACTCCAGCGCTCATCCGTCAGGCCAAGAGAACATGTCCGATTTGGATTGCTTAATTTGATCTGAAATGCGAGACATGGCAGAGGAGGGGAGGCTGTATTAATAGATTTTGCCGAGTGCACTTGGAGGCTGGGAGGGAAGTCAGGACTGATGGAGGACGGGGGGTTGTGAAGATGAAAGAGGGTGATATGCAGACGTGTTCTGATAATACAGCCTGTAGTTAGAGAAGACAGTTTGAGTGATGATCTCAGATTGTGTGTGTGTGTGTGTGTGTGTGTGAATGTGTGAGTGTGTAAACCATTGTGCTTTAACCCTTGTTTCTCTTTCCGTTCTTCTTTCTTGACTCTGTTTTGCCACACTCAAAAAGTTGAGCTTTGTTGTGTTTCTCCAATTTAGTTGAATAAAATGAGCTAATGCAACATAATTCTTAAACATACTGTATTTCATTGACTGCAGTCAGTTTAAATATGAGAAAAGAACATTTATGTAATACATCTTCTATGGAACAACTTGAATAGCCACGGCTTAAACAAACAATGTTAGAGAAGAACAGACAGTCTATGAGGTGTTGTACATTGAGTACCTGTGTCATTTTATTGCACTCCTTTTCAGGTCTTTTCAGTGAAACATGAAGCACATTATGAGAAAAAATTATGAGAAAGACTATTCAAACAAATACTTTTGTTCAAAATGCTAAATTGCATGGGAATGTTTTTTTCTCAGTTTAATTAACAACTTCATGAAAATGTTTTGTACGTGTATTGGCTATTGATTTCTACTGAAATAGGAAAATTAGGCTGGACATGTTGAAGGGCTTTAGGTACATCATAGCCATGAACCATAACATGATATTTGTTAGTCTGTTCCTGGTGGTATAGAGGTAGGAATATTCTTATTCTAGAGAGGATTCTTGTCCTAGAAAACAAATCTGTTTAGTGCAGGGTGAGTCATGAATATTTCTAGTATGTTTTCTCAGAAGAGACTGTAGATTTTATATGTGTATATCTGCTATACAGATTTTATAGTATGCTACATATAGCACTGTACACCTTTTTGTGAGTGTAATCGTGTTTTCATAGCCCTGTGCGAAAGTTGTTCTCTGATATTTCAGTGTTTTTTTGTAAAGTGTTTGTGTTAGTAAAAGGTATGGTCAGCGCCTCAATATGTGTGTGTGTTTGTGTCTGAATGGAGTGAGATTGAATCTAATGACACGTGGGCTATTGCTACCCTGCCATCTCGATGTCACTTCCTCTGAAAGCCTGGAGCCATCTAAAGAGACAGATAGAGATCTGACACAATCACACACAGAGGGGCTATAAAGGTCTTTTCAGGCAGCATGCATCGCCACGCTTCCTGCATGACTTGCAGAGGCTGTTGTGGTGTGGCAGTTTCCATCATCCACACAGCACTCCTTCATTCCTTAATCTCTGCACTTTTGTCTCTGCTCGGCCTGCACCTTCTGCTTTCATTACTGTCCTTCTTTCCAGCCTGGTCCGTGCAGCCCAACTCCTCATCCAGCCAATTAATCCTCATGATAGATGCATGAGGCTTCCCCTCTTCACCTCCTGTGTCTCCTGTACCTGCTCTCCTACTCTGGAAGACTATTTCATCCTCACGCCTGACTCTTAAAGGGAGATGAATGTTTAGACTGTGGAAAGAGAGAGAGAGAGAAAAGGAAGGAAGAGGATGAAAGAACACTTTTTCTTTTAAGAAATTGGTATGGTTGGAAGCAGTGTAAGAAATGCACTTTTTCTGATACCGATTTTTATGGCATTTATTTTACCTTTATACATTTTTTTATTCATTTTTCTGGCATTCAGGTTTACCTCACACTTTTGGATATCTGATGACTCTTGGGAGTTTTTTCTCAATGGATGCAGAGCTCTGTGGCTCAAATGTCATATTAACATAAATGTATGATTTCTGTGTTTGATTTTGCAGAACTCCTGACATAGATTCAAATTTACTGTCTTTGTAAGAGTTTTGTAGTACAACAGAGGTCACCAATTAAAGCTTGAGTCTGAGACTTTTGTAATGATGTGTAGTTTGATAAGATTAACCATTATTGTACAAATCAAATCTTCCCTTCTATTAGTCAGCCCTGTTTACACCTGATAATAAAATCTGTTTGGTCAAATCACAAATGGCCAGATGAGGCAGATCTCTGTTTACACCTGCTAGTAACAGGCATTTCAAATGTGTCTCCTGTGTCCACTTTTGATTGGATTTCGGGAGAGTGTCTTTGATTTCATGATTAAATATATCATCAGTGCATTATTAAATGTTGATAAAGCAAATAAAGCAAGCCGAAAGTCAGCACACAGCACAACTTTCAGAGTTTAATTTCATTTCAGATATGACATTTACTCATAGGTAAGTCCAGTAACTGTATTAAATGAACTTAAACTACAAATGCAATACACTCATTTGCTTTTTTGCAATATTTGTTTTGAGTGATTGTCAAAAAAATTTGTTGTATATTGCCCAACCCCCAAAACTTCACCATTAAGCCCAAAGTGACCCAAACGGCCTCTCTTGGATCAACCTCAGGCTAAAAGTCCGACTCAAAGCACAAAACAAAACAACATGACAGTTAAATATAAGATTTCAGCACACTGTCCAGTCTTTGATGTGTCAGCCAGCAATCAGATCCACTTCATTTGTGTTACCAAACCCAGTTTTTAAACTTCACCAGCAGCCTCTGTGTAAACAAGAGAGTTTATTTTTGCCATCCTTTTACCTTCACAACACACGCACACTCGTTGCCTTTGAGGATCTGTCCTAATTAGTCTGAATTAAGATGAATGCCTGGCCTTCCCGCCATTGATTGCCATTGATCGAACCCTCATCCCAGCTCCCCCGCCCTGGGCTCTACTGCACCCGCACATCATTTATATCAATCTTTACTGTTTTCCCTTTTCTATCACTTTGTAAATGCAGGTCTGTATAGCAGACTGTATTTGCTGCGTATGCGCAGTGCTGGGCTGGAGCAGCGGATAGAGGGAGAGCAGTATTGCTACCGGCAGTTCAATTTGTTTCTAAAATTGTATAGAGGGAAACGGGCTGAATGTGTGTGTCTTTGGGGGATTTGTAAATGTGTGTCTGTGTGTTTGTGGAACAGTTTACCTCCATAAAGACAAGGTGAGCCCTCAAATCATTTTGTCGCTGTGTAGTTTGTTATTCTGTGAGTGTGTTGCAGGAAGGGGGGTGTGATGAAATATTAAAGCTCATCCCCTCCTGTTGACATTCAGAGTTAGTGGACTGGGGCTCCCTAAAGTAGCGCAGCAGACACCAAAGGCCAGCTATGGATATACTTAGAATGTGTGTGTGTGGGGGTGTATCAGGGTGGGTGGATAAATGCCGGATGACTAAGTGTAACATGAAAAGAGAGGTCACTCTGTGGAGGAAGTGATAGCATAACATGTGAGACACTGTATGAATGAAGGGCTAAGGGATAGCGTGAAAACTACTAACTAACTAATGTTAAAAGTTAAACTGACCCTTTAAAAGCAGGGTAGGTGTTTTTTTCCAGAAACATTTTTTATGATGATTGATAGTCTCTTCATATAGTCTCTTCCAATCACTAAGTGAACTTCATATATTTATATAAATGTATATCTTCTGTTGAGGGCACAGGACCATTCAGTCCAAATGCAATGATATTATGCCCTGCTTGCCTGTCAGTCTATATGTGTTGATGTGTTGGAGGAGGCGTGGCTTTGAAGAGCGCTCTGAGGGGAAGGTGGGATCTTATGCTTTCAAAGCTAGCTTGCTATTCCTAGTCTTTCTAAAATCGCCAAACTTACCTTAGCTAGAATCTCATTGGTTAATCATAAGAGGCCTAACATTTCTGGAGAAAGCTATCCATTAAAATTTTTGTGCGTTTAATTTCATTAGCAGTTGCTTAGCTGGTGCAGGAAGTATGTGATTTGAAATCTGCCATCTTTCCTTAGTTTTATAGCCTGCAGCTCCAAAATGATGTCATGACAGTGCTGAGTCTTTGCTCAGAATCAGAATACGCAACTAGTTTTAAATGGTTGTCAATAGAGAAAGATGCAGCCAGATGGTGTAGTTACAGCTTTTACAGCTGGGGGGAATCTGCTAACCGGCCAATCCTCCACTTGGCTAAAACACCTCTTAGGTCATGATGGGAAACCAAACAACAAAAGTTCCTTCATGCTTCATTTCTCCCTTATTTGTCACTGTCCTTTGATACGCCGTTTTATCAGGCTAACACAACCTCTCCAGTGTGGGGTCACGCTGAGCTTTAATGTTGGACATGCAACAGGAAGATGCTATGCTACGTTATGTGGCCCTTTGTTCATCAGTCACAGAGAGCTCATTTGTTCTTGTTGTATGATATCTGCCTCAGTCACTTTATATTAAGCTACACTTTGGCTTTGTTTTGCCTTGTTTCACCATGAGCCTGGTGACCTGGCCTGAACTGGGGATAAACTTTTTTTATAGGCCTCAGAGCTGCTGTCAAATCTCAGACCGCTTGAATGTGTCTTTGCGTGTGTGTATTGCCCAAAGGAAGCAGAATTGTGGTTAGGTTATGTAGGCTCTCTCTCTCTCTCCTGCCTCACTTTCTGACTTCCTCTCTGTTTATGGCACCTGCTTTCTGGTCCCCAGACCCTGTTGGTGACATTTGTCTTCCACTGGCCTCATGCAACCTGCTGTAAGAAACAGAAGCAGTGAAAGATACTTAAACAGAGTGGGAGGACAGACAGAGAGAAGCAGTAAAGAGAGAGAAATACAGGAGAAATAGAATGGTGTATAAGATTCACAATATAAATGTGATCTATAAAAAGAGTTTAATCATTTTATTTGTAATTTTATTAAGCTAAAATTAAAAAGGTCATCATATCGCTCCCCTATGTCGTTACAAACCCATTGGAGACTTTCTTTCATTTATGGAACACAAAAGGAGAATCTTACTGATTAACAGCCTTGGTCACCATTCATTTACATTGTATGGAAAAAAGAGCACCGTAAATATTACTCAAAATGTCTCATGTTTTGTTCCATGGAAAAACATCTCATACAAGTTCGCATTTTGAGTGGTGATCATGTACAGCATGGTAAATGATGACAGACTTTCCATATTTAAGTGAACTTTCCCTTTAATATAAAATCAGAGTATTTCTAGTTCAGTTGAACTAGAAAATGTAAATTTTATATATATATATATATATAAGATGTAAATCTTAAATTATAATTATTACCTCCCCCTGTAATTTCCTCCATGTCTTTATCCGGTGTAGCTGAGGTTGACTCCAGATGCCTTGTTAATATTACCCAGGGTGCCGTGCTGTGATTGTGCCGGTTCACCGCTATTTTTCTACTGATGACTCTTTCTCTAATGAGTCTCGGGAGACGAGCCGTGATCTGAACTGCCCCACTAATACCGTGGACAGATAGAAGAATAGTGCTTAAGATGGCTCTTTGTTCACTCTATAGACATGAGCACCTGTGTTTGTGTAGGTGGCTGATTGAGACCCACTGCAGGTACTAAACGATTGGTTCAGTCGCTAATTAGGCCTTACAGCCCTTACAGTCAGAAAACATTCTGTTGTATTATTAACTTGTTATATGTTTAGTCACTTTTATTAATAGTTATTAACTTCGCATTGTGTAAGTTCATATGTAAAACATTACAGTATTAAAATGGAATCATAGTCATTGTATAAGAATAGATATAAAATACAATTTGGTTAAATAAAACAGTTTTGTAATTTAAGACCATTCTCATAACATTCCAGACTCTAATGTTCTGTGATTAAAATTTTATACTGCCTCTTTCCATAAAAGAAAAATGAATTAGATCAAAAATGTCCAATAAACATCATAAAAGCACCTTAATTAACTATGTTCCAAAAATCTGAAGCCATTCTAGTTTCCTGGAACAGTCTGAAATTTAAGGGTTGTTTACTGAAAATCTTCCCCCTAAAATACTGAACAGTATTTCAACAGATCTCATTCCACATGTTCAGATGTTGGTTAGGAGATATGAGAATGGTCAAAACTGGCACAGAATGTCCTGATGTGGAATAATGTGGAAGGTCACATGGTTCAATGAAGCTGATGTTTTGCTTGAGTGAAGCAGTGTTGAGTAGAAATGAAATTTCATGATGGTGAACCTGCAGAATTGAGAAATGCGTCTGTGAAGAGTAATTGACTATTTGTGTAAAAAGCAGTTGCACTTTTGTTGTATGAAAAAAGATTAGTGTAAACACTCTGTCTACCATCTATTTTTGTTTATTATATTTGGAACAACATGGGGTCGAGGAAATGATGCCAGATTTTTTTTTTTATTTTTGGAACCTGGAGCTCAGGATGTCTAAGTCATTATAATTTGCCGGTTTATTGATTTGTCTATGATGTCATTTCCTGAGTGATGCTACAGTTCATTTGCATACCGCCTGTAGCCAAGAGAAAGAGCTGTGATAATTATATTTTTTAGTATCAGGACAACACAAGCAGAAGTAAGACTTGTTGACACTGTCAGGATGTGACAGTGTTTCACACTAAGCAGACTGTAGGATCTGCAGTGCTTTAAAGTACTTTACAAATGAAATGCCTCCTCCCAAAACCTTTTATGTGATACGTGTTTCCCTCCCTACACATTTCTGCTTCCATATTTAAAGCCCTGTAGAATCTGGTGAATTTTGAATAATCATTTGTTGTCGTCTGGCAGTCACGGCTGTTGAGTTGGAGTGTGTCTCCTCAGGGGGGTCAGGAGGGGCGCTCTTTTGTGATCTGCCTGTAAAAATCCCTGTAAGCACATTGTCAGGAAAATCACGCTTACACTGAAAGTTCTGTGTGTGTGTGTTTGTGTGTGTGTGGATTTGGGGGAAAAGGGGTCAGGACAGTACCCTTGACAGTGATGTGATGAGGTCGACAGTCCCACTTACCACACACACAGAAAGCAGGGCGTTTCTCCAATAGAGGCAAGGGAGCCAGTGCCCCTAAAAAGTCATACAAGAAAATAATTAACAGTATAAAAATAAAACTAAACAAATATTAGGAAGTATACGATGAAACGATGTGTGAAGAACAAATCTTTCCAAAATAACACAGTTCAGCATAACCTTCATGACACCTGTGCTGTTTACTGAAGATTTGATGAGTAATGGTCTGAAAAGATGATTACTAATAATAGCACAGCAAAAATTACTTGTAATAAGAAGGATACACGTGATAAAAGAGGGGACTTTGCCTCTTGATTTCAGTCCATCACAAGCACTGACAAACCCTCCCACCACCACGTCTCTCTATCTCCCTCCCTCTCTTTCTCTCTCTCTCTCTCTCTCTCTCTCTCTCTCTCTCTCTCTCACTATCTCACTCTGATAGGGCATGTCTCAGTAGGTTGTGACTTTAGCTGAGAGTGATTAAAATACACGATGCTTATCATACTTTGGTATTGCCTTGTAATTTATGCCTGATTGCTTGCAATCTCCACCCATCTATCTTTTCCATCATTACTGTCTCTGTGTGTTTTTAATCTCTGCTGTTCACCTTTTGCTCTAGACAATATCTGTCTGTGTGTTTGGTGGGTGCATATATGTTGTGTGCATATGTGCATGCATAATGTAAGTAGGTCCGAAGATACCAGCTATGTGCATAAAACGTATTAATTGTCTAACATTGACATGGCTATTCGTATTCATGCTTAAGAACAGCCTTTATGACTCAAAAACAAGATTTGTACTCTTCTTTCTGTAAGTGTGTGTATGTGCACCCTGTATAGTGCACTATAAGAACAAAGCTTTAGGGTTTAAGAAACTACAGAGTGCCACGCTCTGCTACCATCCGCTTTCAGAGCATTGGGATAAAGTGTTTGAGACATTGGGTGAATGAGTTTGATCCTGGTCTATCTGTAGCAGCAGGCCTTGGTAATGGAAGCCGACCTCTGAACATGTCACCTATCTACTTCCATTCACGCTGGTGTGGCCAGAAAATTGATCTTAATTTACCCTTGTGTCCCTTCCTGAGTCTTCTCTGTACCAGTGCTGGCACAAACCTTGCCATGCTCTTAAGAGAATTATAGAGTTCAGAAAACCTGATTAATAATGAAGAAAAAATACGTAATTTTAATTTCAAGGGATAATGTCAAGAGGTTATAGCGTTGTCTGTTTATTTAAATGTTTTGAGATGGCTTGCTTGAATGAAAGTGTGATATGTAAACACGAAAGTAAGGAAGAAGATTTGAGAAACATCTGTTACCAGTGATTAATTGATTATGTAAAACTGCCATTTTGAGTCAGTTTGTTTCTTCATCAGTTAAAGGGATTGTTCACCCAAAAATGTAAATTCTTTCATCATTTACTCATCCTCATGTCGTTCCAAACCCGTATGACTTTTTTGCTTTGAGGAACACAAAAGAAGGTATTTTAAAGTTTGCTAATACCAAACAACAGTGGCACCAAATGACTTTCATGTATGGACGCAAAACCAATGAGATATTTCTCAAAATATCTTTTTTTGTGTTCCACAGATAAAGTCATATAGGTTTGGAATGATTTATAGTAGAACTACCAAGTTGTTCTTTTCCACATGAAATACAAGTGAATGATCACTGTGGCAGTCACTGGTTCCAGTTCACTGTCATTGTATGGAAAAAAAAAGCCATTCTGCTGCAGCAAATACAACATAAATGTGTTTCATGCAAGAAAGTTATTCATACAGAATTGTAATACCATAAGCGCAAGTAAATAATGGCAGTTTTCTTTTTGGTAGCGCTGTCCCTTTAAATGTATATTAAAGACGTAGCCACTCAAGACCAATGCAGCAGTGAAGATCACATCTGAATTCTTTGCCCACTTAATACCAGTGAGATATAAACAGCAAATGTCATGAAAGCTAAAACAGTCCACCTGCAATATCTGCTTTGAATCCTGCCGATATGAAGACAAAGTCTTCTGCCAGCCATGTGCAGACGCTCAGACGATAAAGGCTGTGATGAATTGGCCCATGTGTGCAAAATGGTAGATGGGCAGTTCATTATGCCAGAACAACTGTTGGCCACCCAGAGCTGTTGTACAAGTATGTCTGCAGGCACAACATCATAGCTCTGGCTATTAACATGTATTACTTGGAGTATGTTGTAGCTGATTGGTCCAAATGGAACTGATGAAACCGTTTTGAAACTGATGAAATTCTTTATTTGGAACCTTCCCAACATATCAACTGATGTATGAATGAAAATACCGCAAGCTACATATTATCAACATCACCAAACAAACTGCCAATCTGGTTTCGTTCTCTAAGGCCTTAACTGACAATACCAATAGCCCACACTCATCAAATCAGCACCAGCTCTCCACTCTCTCTAAACTTGCTCGGCTTGTTTCATTGGATTTGTCTCAGTCTGTTTTTATTGTAAATGGCTTCAGTCGAACGACACAGCGTCGTTGTCTGTGGGGAGGGGAAATGGGTGAGCACACAATGAAGCAATCTCGCTCAAATTCAGTGCTGGTGCCACATCCCCAGTCACTTACGGGTTTATTTGTGTTTGATTGAGCAAAGAAGGATTTGCATGATGCAACAATTGGTAGGAAGTAAATTGGTGAGTAGCAAGCAAAACAGATGAAGGAATTACGATATGATGGGAAGTCTTGGTTTGTGGAGCAAGATATATTTCAGAAGATGTCTCCAGTCAAGAAATAATTTGTTCATTCTGTGATATCCACTCCACACGGTGCACGTGTAACCTATCTATATCAATTCACATCAAGTGTGTGTGTGTGTGTGTGAGAATGCATTTATATTTTTCTTTAGATTGTCCACTGTACTGGAGAGTCTAGCACAAAGCATCGATTTCCTATTGGTCGATACGAGCTGGAGTTAAAAACCAATAGGAGGGAGTTGAGAGTAAACACACTCTTTTTCCTTCTCATTTCTCCTATTTTCTTTTTCTCTTCCCTCTAGTAATCAGTGGTTTCATAAGCATGCACGGTGACCTTTTAAAGTTTAAGAACCAACAAGCTGAAATTACAGTGAGCAGATATGGACCGGCCTCCAGCGAATGAATAAAGTAAGCAGAGAAGTATGAAGAAAAAGAGAGAGAGAGATGAGTGGAAGGAACAGTGTTTGATTATTCATGATGAAATAACTTGCCAAGACAGAAAGAAAGGGAGAGACTGGGAGTGAGGGCATACAGGAGACCAGTGGTTGCGGAGTGCTGTGGTGGCTTGTGGGATAGCTCCACATCTGCCTTGTAGGCCATTTTTTCCTCATGTCACATTCTCAGATGTGACAACAGCCTCCTGGCCATCATGTCCCACCAATCCTCCTCTGACAGTTAGCAAAACACACATGCACACACATATCCACGTTAACACACACATATCCACGTTAACACTTTAGGCTTTTCTGTCTTTTCTCACCCCAGCTGTTTCAAGTTTTTCATTTATTTCTCACTTTACTCAAGGACAGATTATGGAACAGGCCAATGGGCCAGTACCCTGGGGCCCTTGACTTTCAGAGGCCTCCACCAAAGGTGTTAGTGGATACCTGGATGTAGGAAAATGCTAAATGTAAATTGATATAGATAGATAGATGAACAGGGCATTTTTACTTACTACATGGACAAAATAAAAGAGAACAAAAAATGTAATCTATTGCTTGCCCTTGTTTTGACCTAATTCTTCTTAGCCTCTTAACACTTTTGTGGTTTGGTGTTCTGATCTACTATTTGTGTTTTTTTCACCCATATCACTCAGCTTCTTAAGGTCTCATCCTGAGATGCTTTTTAAACCGTATTAAGGGAGTTCTCATCTATGTTTTCTTTATTATTCGATCAGCCATTTAATTTTTTTTAAATAAAAATAACATTTTACCTCGTAACAAAAGAAATTAATATTCTGCACAATTATATATTTGTTTACTAAAAACTAATTTCAAGCATTGTAGTATCCATCCAAAATGCATACAAAACGATTTCTGACCAACATTTCACTCAGCTGACCACTTTTAGCTGGTGATGTATATGCAGATATATTTCAGAAATGTATGTTATGTAGACTTTACATCTTACAGTTACAACAAAAAAAGTCTGGTGCCCTGGGGCCTAGCAAGATCATGATCTGTCCTTGACTTTATCTCTGTAGAGATGATGTTAATCTTTTTCCATTCTAATCCACTGTATTTGCTCACTCTATCTAGATCTCATATCCTTTCTTCCTCTTTTCATTTCCCCTTCATCACTTCTCTCTTCGTTTTACTCCCATGATGAGTCTTTCCATTTTTCCATCCCGCTCACTGTCTGACCACTTGGGGGCCTCCTGCTAATATCATATCAGATTGTAAGAGTGAAATACAGCTAACAGTGTGCGTGCGTGCGTGTGTGTGTGTGAGAGAGAGAGAACTGTAGCATGTGTTAACGTAATAAGACAGAAAGTGTGTTTTAGGGAGAGAAAAGAGAATGCTGAAATAAGAACATTCAGTTATTCAGTGTATTTCATTGTAATTTTGCTCTGTGATCAATACAAATGAGAGCTGAGAATGCATCGGTCTGCAGAGCACAGAGAGTCATCATTTCAGGATATGAAATCATCTCTCAGCCATCTGAAAACGATGGATGGATGAATGTTGGGGTGTGTGTGTTATCGTTCTCTAAAAGCTGTTCAAGAGGTGTCTTTTGTCTTTGTCAGATCAGAGTGATTAATTTGTCTCTCTCTCTCCTCATGTCTCCTGTTCTCAGCTTGAAGCTTCTGTCACTCTCCACTTGACCCTGCTATCAGTCATTCATCCCAATCCCCACTACTGTTGACCTTTGACCCCACCCTCACAGCTCTTCATTAGTCACACACACCTGACGGAGAGGCTAGACGCTCACTGACATACACCCGGTTGCTGCTAAATATTCTGCCATTTTTCCCCTTTATTACTACTAAGACTATGAATTATAAAGTAACCATTGTCATTTGCACATATTTCCAGTGCCAGCAGGCCAGAGAGGCTATTTTCACACCCTGTCCTACTTCTCAGGGTCTAAAAGTTTGAGAAAAAGATATCAGACTATTAAGTTTATAAACTTCCTGAGTTACACTGTATTTTAACAAAACTCAGGTTTCTGCACCTGTCGATCATAAAAACTTTGAACATCCTCAACCCCCATATTTATTTATTTGTTGCTTGCTCATACTTAGGGTTAAGGATTTTTTAGGTCTTTAACTTTGGCACGTAACTCATTATTTTTTCCACAGACATGTATCATACTTTAAATTGTACGGCTATTACTTTTCTAAATGAACATATGAGAGTTGCCTGGCAGATGATAAACAGTATGTAGGAGTCATATCTAGGGACCGGAATGTCACTGGGGGGGTGGGTTCTTTTAATGAAGTCACCTTAGCAACCACATACCATAGCAACGCTGCATCTCTCATGCTTTGCTCAGTTGTTTTTAGAACTCACTTTTCAGTATGACTAACAAACTTTGTTACTGTATATTTTTCTGGTTCGTTCCCTCAGTTATGTGGTGTGTTTGTCAGTAAGTCCTGAGAATTCAGTCTTTTTCACTAATGTGCAACCCTTACTATACTTAAATATGAATTGTTATATATACTTATATTTACACTGAACTGTTCCGTCATGACATAAGTTTGTAGGCTAATCTACCAGTGGATTCCCTTTAGAATGTCTGCAGGGTTTTTAGTATAGCAGATTTTGAGTAGAAGTTTAACATTTTCTGAAGAGACTTTCACATTTTGCTGTATGTAATTACAAAGTCAAGCCTCAAAGTGAATTTTGAAACCCTTGTGTGCATTGAAGTTACTAACAAGTTGCTGCATATGGATTACAGCTACAACTAGGTTTAAGGTATATGTATCTGATTAGGCCATTGGACAGTCATTGCAGTTCTAATGTAGCAACTTGTTTTTCCAGTGAGAAAATTATTGGGAATCCATGGCCCAAAACATACTGTCTTCTGGGTCCTTTAAGGTTATTTTCTTTATATATTATAAAGTAAAGAAAAAATAGCAAGATATTTTAATCAGTACTGGGATAATAAATCCATAAAGGATGAATCAGTTCTGATCTGAAGGCTGGAGGCATGTGGATGCTCCCACTGTCAAACACTGATCTGTGGTCAGTGCTTACTTTTGGCAGAGTTATGGCGACAGACAGATGATGATATGTCTGACAGACTATCCCTACTGGCATCAAGGCAATTTTGTTACTGTACAAAGTCAAGAAAAAGAGAGGATCTGACCTGCTGGAACTTGCCTTCTCCTCTCTCTTTATTAAAGGATGTGCTCTTTGTTTGGTGATTTGTAGGGGCACCAGAAGGACTTTCTCTTTGGATTCTTCTCATTCTCTGACATTTCTCATTCCAAATTCTCTTACTTTTAAGTTTCTCACACTTTCACAGCTGTTTCTCCATAGCCTGACTCTCTCTCTGTTTCTGTCTTTTCACTGGCATCGCTTTTCCGTTTTTTATTTCTGTCATGCATCAAAAGAGCCTGATGTTTGTGACAAGAGTGGTCTCAAAGACCCCTCCCTCAAGAAGACCCCGCTGGAACATCAGTTTTCTCATTCAACTCTTATCTGCCCCATTTCGGCTTCTTTCCATGGCAACGGTTGCTGAGCAAGCGGGTGCCAGGTCTCCAGTGAAGCCCAACCTTGTCTTAGACAGATGTCTTCTCCAAAACGAAAGACTGAAACAAAAGAAACAGTTTGAAAGGGAAACAATGATCGTTTTGAGACTTTACTCTGAATTTTTTGTTAGAACACTAATGTTGGTGGTGGTTTCTTTAAATTTCAGCTGTGGTGATTATACAGATGTCCATTCCACTGACCTTAGGTCAGGTTTCAGGTATTGTTGGTGTTTTGTGGCAAACTGGTGCTCTCTGTTTGTGATGTCTGTGAGAGAGTGGGAGATGTGAGGAACTGTGCTGCTAGCTGTTCTTCCCTGCAGAAATGTGAACTTCAGAGCAGCGAGAAACAGACTGACAGCTCAGAGCTTGTCCATCTCGGCTGAAAGCTAGACCCCTCCCAGGACATAACCCACATTTACTGCTATTTTTACATAAATACCTCCCTTTAACACACACAAGTATGTGCGTAAGCACACACTGTTCTCATAGTGTACTTTTTATGGCCCTGCATCCTACACAAACAGGAAACGTAAAAGGGAATACAAACAGCGCAACAGTGCGTCCCAAAGTGCATATTATCTATTCTAAATAGTATGAGAGGTTAGGATAAGTGCGTCATAAATTATAATGGGGTGAAAATAGTACACCAAAAATGCCCGGATGGCTTATTTTTCTGATTAAAATTATGTTCTAAATCAGTAGAACAAAAGAATGTTGAATAATCTTCATATAATGACAGTTCACAATGGCCACGATGTCCCTGCTATTGTATGCTTTAGACGACTGCATGAGTCATATAGACAACTTTAATGCTGAAAGCATGATTAAAAAACATTTGACTCGTGCAAGAAGGTTCTCTAAAGCTATACAATAGCTTTGTGTGTCTACTTTATTGGGGTTTTATTGGTGTTTATTAATTTGTATTAATTTTGATGTGTTAATTTTTTGTGACTTAAAAAATAAGTGTTAAATAAATATTCTTTATATTATGTACTATTTATCTTATATATGGATATGAATTGGTGTTTTTTATGTAGTAATGAATTTTAAGGTAATGAATTTAGCTAGATACCAAAACATACACACAAACACTTTCTCATTATCAGCATAGCATGTCCAATCACATGCACATAAATCACATCTGGATTTTGAACTGGATAAATGTAGCACCTCTCTCTCTATCCCTTCAGTTTTGCATCCCTTCATCTAGACCTTGGTTTTTCTCTCCATGGTTCTCTCTCTCTCTCTCTCTGCAGGGATTGTTTGGGAGTATGTGTAGGATTACATGTGTTAATCTCAGTCACAGTCTGCCAGACTGAATGAAACGCCTCTGCAACTGTTGCCTTTATTAAACCTGCTCTGGAGACCAAGTGCTCACCACAATATAAGAGTGAGGGATAGACAGAGAAAAAAGAGAAACAATTTGGTTTGATTCCTCTCCTACTAGAACTCTCTTTTTTCTGCTCTGCTCTGCCTTGTCACTCGCTTTTAGAGAGGTTGAATGAGAGCTGTTTTTAAAGGGCTTCGGGACAAGGGGAAGCACACAAGAGACAGATCAAAAGAGAGAGAGAAAACAGAACGAGGGATCCAGAAAGAAACAATGTTCTGTTTTGATAAAAGAAGCGTTTAGTTGTGACGAGTCCAGGATTGTCTCTGAAATCCGAGCGACTCATCAATTAAACACATGACCACAAGAAAGGAAAACTTTTCCCTCTGCTGAGCCCGACAGTTTCGAGCCCTGCCACGCTGCCGGAAACTTCAGAGTTCCAGAGCACAAATCCATCCTTTTCAGCTTTTTCACACATTTGTTTTCAACTCTGTTACTCCCAATGTGCTTTCCTTGCGTTCCCAGTTTCCTGGTGCTGCTATTCCGGTTATCATGTGTGTTTGAAGACTTGTGCCAGGTGCTTCTGGCCCAGATGCATGAAGAAACAGACAGCCTGAGGGGGAGAGAATTGGGGGCCCAGGGTGAGACACAGGGTGGATGGAAGAAAGGAGGAAAACTCAGAGGGTGCTGGATCCACCTCTGAGAACTGCCCTAACTGGGATTCACTTCATTTCTTCCTCCCTATTCCAGCTACACATTTCCATAGTCGAATCCTATCCATCGCTCTCTCTTCTGGACCAGACTTGCTGAGGTTGGGTGTGTTGGATGTAGATCTTGTTGCCGTGGGATGTGACTGCTAAGCTCTTGGTTGGCTTGGTGACCGTGGCATGAATAGTATATGTCCGTGACTGAGCTGTCATTTGGATGGTGTCCCTCATGCCTGAGGAGTTTCTAAAACATTTCACATACAGACTTCTCAGTTTCACACAAGATGATGGTCTTTGCTTGTCCTATACATCTGGCATGTTGGAGCAGTTTTCAACTGAAATATGTCTCTCAGTCTCCAAATGACAAACTGTAGATTTCAGGTGTTCAAGGCATTTCTGCAAAAGTTTGAAATTTGTTTACTTCTCTTCAGTTTTCTGTCATGCTCAGTCCACCCGTGTTTGTTTTCATTGCTCTCTGTCCTGAGAGAATTCCTTCTTTCTCCTTTGCTCTTCTAGTTCATTTGTTTTGCCTGTATCGTTTCACCCAGCTGGGTCTGTTTCTGTCTCAGAGGCTACACCTAAAGGAGGCTGTGTGTTCATGTATTATAACTAGGGATGTCAATTTGCATTCATTTATTCAATTAATTCATTTAATTATTAACACAATAAAACATTAACTATTAATCATGCCCTATGACCCGTTCTAAACACGGAGCAATTCAAGCTTGAAATATCACCCTTATGTTTGCCACAGTCAGTACAGAGCAGCTACTTCTACAAACAGTAATGTCTTGAATTGTAATTCAGTGTTTTTTTTCAGGATATATTGATATAATGACATTAGTTGATTAATGACCATTAGTGACTGTTTTATATCACTAATAATATTTAATAGATTAATTAGTATGTATAATGGGTAATTCATTCATTTAATAATATATAATTGTATAGCTTATGTTCAGTTATTTTGTACAGTGGTTTAATACTCCACTTATTATCCATCTCACAGAACTTCACAAGCTCATATTCATAGTTCATTTAAGAGGGATGAGGGAAATGATAGACAGCTCACAGAACTGTGGGGGAAGAGAGAGGGGACATGAGGGTGTGCTGTCAGAATTATTAGACAGAACTGGGGTCAGGGGCTGATTGTTTAGGTGTAATGATGTAATATAGGATGTGCTTTAACAGTGTTGAGGAAAACGCACACACACACACTCTCTAAATAAACTCACACAAAGCTCAACAAAGATCATGTACTGCGATACACTTAAGATGAGAGTCCTAATACAGCACTTGTACAACACCTCTCAACATATAGCCTGGGTTAATCTCTATTTCTTCCTCTCTTAGTCTCTCTGTCTCTCTCTTTCTCTCTTTCTGAGACAAACACACAGACACACACAAGTTTGTACTGCTTTTTTGTGTGGACTTTCCATAGACATGACTTTAATATTATACTTTATATAATATACTTATATTATATTTTGTATGCTCTATCCCCTAACCAACATTACCCTCACAGAAACCTTTGCAATGTAAAAACTGCAATTTTACATTTTCAAAAATGTAAAAAAAAATCACTTAGCATGTTTTATAATCAATTTACATTGTGGGGAACACAATGTAGGTGTGTCCCCACAATGTAGGTGTGTGTGACATTTACCATCGTTGTGGGCACATTTGTAGAAAAACAATATACACATATACACTTTCTCTCCATTTTGTCTTACCTTTGTTCAGAAAACAGATACAGCCCACTAGCAGTCAGGTTTTGACAGGTATTTGACCCCCTGTTATCTTGTCTCCACTCCCTCATCCAGCTATGCTATCCTTTCACTCTATTACTGGTTTAAATATGCAGACATTGTAACACAGTTGGACTGAAGGTCTTTATTCTGCAGCCTCACCTGCTGTTTGATTGTTTGTTCATTATTATTAAAAGTACTCTCTTTACCTCAACTGTCTTGTTTACCTTGTTTCCTTTCACCTCCTGCTCTGTGATTCCGAACCTGTATTGGAGCTGGTGATTACACACTGATTGTTATTAATTTTGTGACGTGTTTTAAAGTTTGTGTGTGTCAATGCAAGTTAATTGCTGGTTAACCGAAACCTTAATCTGTTCTACACAAACACACACACAGATGTGTGTTGTTCTCTTTGAGCTGTGCGGTGTCTGTTAATGTGGAAATATATCTGCCTCCCACATTCATTACATTTAATTATGTAAAGTGAATGCCAAGAATATCTCACAAAAACACACAAATGAATGTGTTATAATGCTCAATGTTAAATGACAATAAATAGGTGTTTTAAGAGAAAAGATCAAAAGAAAGGAAAAGGAAAGAAAAATTTACATAAATTATAAAATGGTGTTATAGGATGTGTAAATGTTTAAAAAATGTGTAATTTCATAATTGACAGGGTAAATTATTAGAAAATAAAGATTATGTAGCCTGTTCTCATACTAATACTATGCTTACGTATTATACTTGAGTGTACAAAAAATGTGGATTTTTTTAAACATGGTAACATTACTGTAACATATATACTAAGTATTCATACTTAAGCAGCAGCAGGCGACTACAGAGATGAGCGATCCACTAACAGTCCCTTGGTGGTCTCATGCTGTGAAACGTGTGTGTGTGTGGGGTACAGTACAGATACTGAAACAGGGGCAAATCGAAGGATTTTTCTGCTTATCTTTAGAGCAGAAATATGCATTTAGAAAGAAAGAGAGAGAGACATAAGAGAGCCAGAGAGAGAGAGAGAGTGTGAAAGAAAGCACAGTTGGCTGTTTTAATATTACAGGAGCACTGATGCACATTTGATGCAGCTCTGTGTCTGGCCTGGTCCTCTGTATGTTAGCTTGATAACACAGCCCAAATGCCACTCTGTTCTGAGAGCGCTGTGAATTAAACATACCTCTCCCCTGAGTGCCAGCCTGTTCTTGTCTTATCTATCTGCTCTTTTACCTCATCTTCCTTTTAATTTTTTCTCTCTTTTATACTTTTATCCTATACATTCCATTGGTAAAACTGTACGCAGCACTGAAGAGAACTCTAAAACTACAGCTAGTATTTTCTTGGAAGTCTATGTTGTCATTGTCATGTGTTTTTCATCTCTCTGGTATGCCGACAGAGCTGGTGGAATTTGCCGTATTGTTGGATTTCTGTGTTCGTGCTTGTGGCTTTTGTGTGAAGCGTAAATAATTTAAAATGTATGTGTGTCGCAGTGTTTCAATGGAATAAATTTCTGGCTGTTTTTAGGACAGACAGAGCATGCAGAATAGCACTTATATGAGTGGTTGACTGAGTGTGTGTGCACAGGTATGGATCTATATGTGTATATACATTAGTGTGTGTGTGTGTGTGTGTGCTTCAGTTTGTATTGTATGGCAGTCTGGAATGGACTCTCCTGCTGCAAACTCTGTGGCTGTGATCTGTAGGTGCAGGAGAGGCAGGAGAAGGAGAGGGGGGATATTTTATTAATGTAGCTTGTTAATATTCCAGAACTGAGGGACGACTCCTGTGTCTCTTCTCCTGAAGAATGATGAATAACTCAACACCTCCACAGCAACTGACTCCTAATCATGAATATTCACAACCTGCCTGGCTGGGACGGCCCTCCCTGGACTGCAGTGATGAGAGAAAGAGAGAGAGTGAGAGAGAGACACAGAAAATGAGGGACAAGTACAGTATGTGTGTGCGAGTGATTGACTGTGTGAATGCAGAGAGGGGTGTTCACAGTACATATCAAACTCTAATAATTTTTATAATCAATCAAATCCTCAGCTGTATACTAAGGTAGTTTATGATATGAATTGAGAGTTAAACACATTCAAAAAGTCATAGTCAGGGTCATCCTCAGGGGTTTGGGGGACATTATCTCAGGCCCTCTATGATATAGTCATCAACAGACCCCTCTATAATTCTAATTTTGCACGCTGAAATTGGGGCACACCTTGGCATCAAATTGAAGAAAGGGCATTGCATATAGACGGCAAACTCATAGGTTCCATTGTAAGACAGATCTTTAGTGGATATGTAGTTATGGGTTTTTATATATATATATATATATATATATATATATATATATATAAATATATAAATATATATATATATATATATATATATATATATATATATATCTATATATATATATATATATATATATATATATATATATATATTTATATATAGGTATATATATAATCTCTCTCTCTCTCTCTCTCTCTCTCTCTCTCTCTCTCTCTCTCTCTCTCTCTCTCTCTATATATATATATATATATATATATATATATATATATATATATATATATATATATATAACATTTTTTACATAGTCATAGTTTCAAATTAAAACTTTAATCTGGCACTCTACTTTTTATCTTTTTCTTTTCCTTGTGTCTCCTCTTTTCTCTCCTCTTGCATGACCCTCTGTTGTCTTGCTTGATGGTTTTTTGTGGTTGTAAAGTTGTGAATGTCTAGATTTACTGAATAGTGACTGTTCTGCTAAACCATCCTGGTGGCACACATAAAAGACCTCTCGAACGTTCCACATGGACACTTCACGGGCATCTGACTGGAAGGAAAGAAGAGAGCAATACAGAAGATACAGGTGTGTGTGCCAGAAGATACAACGTGTGTGTGGATAACAGGCTCAGCAGTAATTTAAAGACATGCCTTTGGAGAATGTGATGAACAGAGTAAATGAGAAAGTAAATGTAATCAACTCTTTATAGACTTTGTCTATACACACCCAATACTTCCTTATTTGATTTATGTACCTATATAAGTTAGAACTGCACTCAAAAATTGAATTTTTAAATGAACCTGGAATAGTGACCCTAAGCCAAGGGATTTCAGCCTGAAAGTACAGTCAATTAAATCTGAGTCTGGAGCCTTATATATACAATTATTGTTATGTAAGACACTATAAATAGCAACGTTCACTGTTACACAAATAAAACTTACAAAAACGTTTAAAGTGTGTTAATCAGACTTGGCTAAGATTTTCAAACTGTTTAAGTAGTCCAAACAGTAGCTAGCAGTCTGGTTGATGGCGTAGTGGTCATGCGGTTGGTTGTGCTGAGAATCAGAGCGTTCGACTCTAGATCTCTGAAATTGGTTGATTAGCCGAGCCTGCAATGAAGCTGCAGCTGAATGCTGCTGGAATTATAGATGTTCAATATCAACAGTTCACAGAACATTGTGTGAAGAACCAAAAGAAATGTTTATGATTCACTGTAGTGTAGATAAAAAGACATTATATGGACAAATAACACAAAAGCTGGACATTCCATATAGTAGCAGCCTGTGAAATGATGGAGAGAAGATAGGAAGAAAGGATGGAGATGATATGGATGGATGAATAAAGATGTATGAATGGATAAACAAAGATGATGGAGATGAATGTGGATGAATGAATAAAGATTACTTAATGAGATGGATATGGGTGGATGGCAATGGATAGCGATGGATTGGGATAGATGGATGTATGGATGGATAGAGATGGATGAATTGATAATATGGATAGATGGATAATTGTATAAACAGATGGATAATTGGATGGAAGGAGAGATGTGTGTTATAAACAGAACTTGCATTGCTCACGTCAGGCTTTAACTTGGGCCTGCTGTGCATGACTGTTTCTGATCAGCTTGTGTCTCTCTGTGGTGGATCTAGAACCCTGATCCCTTCTGCAGTAACCGCCAGCAACAGTCCTCTGACTTTCTGCAACGCTTTGTCCTATTACGGCCCAAGTATGGCGGATTACTGCCAGGAAACCAGGATAATGGTCGTCACGGCAGTGGAAATCCGCTTTCCTAAAGAATGGCACTGAGAAGCGTGAAGGCCAAATCCTCTATTTAAAACCATAAGAGACAGATCCCCATTATATCAACTTACCCCTCTGTATCCAACACTCTCTCGTTTTCCTCTCTCTTTAGAGTTTTCTGCCTGTTCTTTCTTCTTTCACTCTTCACAGGTCCCCTTTGGTTCCTTAAGGTACTGTCCATTAACTAGGTAGGCGAGTTAGAATTACCCAACACATTGTAACTATCCTTAACCAAACATTATCCTTGAGATATGGTCCCTTAGTTAACTGTGAGGGTAAATTAGAATTACCCAGCCGATTATTATATTCTGTAAACACAAATATTAACCTACTCTTTTGTAAATAAGCTGAATATGTTGAATGTGTTTTTAGAATCACAGTTTTGTTGCGGGTTACAGGTGCTGTGGCAGCTGCTGGTGTTTATGTTGTGAAAGTAATGAGGCGATCTTCACTGTCATCCACAGGATCTGCTTGTGCTTTAACCTGAGAGCAGATCAGGTAGGAAATGAATGCAGGGGAAAATGATGGAGCGAGGGGAAGATGGATGGATGGATAGTAGAAGAGGTAAGTAGTGCAGAAATGACTAATGACATGCCAGTCCTTGGTTGATGAGATAAATTGTCTGAGGCGGAGTTAGTGTTGTAAATTAGTGACAGCAGATCGAAGACATTCAAACTCTAAACACAGGGAAAAAGTGAGTGACATTTTGGAGGAAGGAGGAAAACTACTGGGAACATCAGATACTTCAGTTATACTGATTGTGGAGACACTTAACACACTATGAGATGCAGAGACACTGCGAGAGGATGGGATACTGAGCACACGCCAAAAGATTTGGCCATTTAGTTTCTAGTTTTCCTTAAAAGACCAAAACTAAAGGCCTAAACTTTCACTGTTACAACTAAACTGTTTGCCCCCCCCAAGTCCTGTTTGTGTATGTATACTATACTTAACCTCAGAAAGCTGAAAATAAACTGTTATTGTATTAAGTATATAGAAGATTTTGCTTAGTAACAGCTTTTTATTTTCCTAGTAAAAGTACATTTGAACATGAAAATGTATACAGTGATAACATACTATAAGACAAAGTAATTAAAAATAAAGAGTTTAAACATGGTTTTGATAACAAAAGACAGATCCATCTTATCACATTCTAGCCACTTTCTGTTTAATCTAGTTGAATTTCACTCATTCATATTTTAAAATTGACATTTGGTCTTGGCACTTTCTGAGCTGCTTACCCATAATTCCCAGTGCCATAGAATACTCAGGGTCATACCTAACATTTTTATTTGGTGATGGAATGAACGCTATGAGAGCTGAATGAAAGATAAAAAGACACTTTGTTGCCCAGCAAGGTGCCTGCAACTGACAGAGTCAGACTGAGACAGTGAGAGAGAGATGGGGGTGGAGATCTCTCTATGCGCCTCTGGCTAGTGTGGAAGACACTCCTCAAACTGGTGACATTTAGGGAAAATCAGATCTTAGGAATTTCTTATCTCTTTCTGCCACTTCTGCACCCTCTTTCTCTATCCCTTCAACTAGTTTCTTTCCCTCACCTGATTTATATCACACACACGCGCACACACACACAGCATTGATTGCATGTGTCCAAGCTGCTCTAGTGAAAGGAGAGTCCTCATGGATTAGTTTATACAATTGATCTTAAAGGGGACAAAAGCAGGACATTACTCCATTTCTCCTGCTCTTTCTTCATCCCAGTTTCTCTTTCTGAATCAGGAGCTCTGGGAATAATGAAAAGAATGGAGGGATGAAGAAGTGGATGAGAGAGAGAGAGAGAGTAAGAGAGAGAGCGCTGTATTCCCTGGAGTCCTGGTGGATAGCACCTCAACTTAGGGATCAGAGACAGAGAAACAAAAGCTCTTTCATCCCAAGAGGATGCTGTGTGTGTGTGCTTGTGCGTGTGTGCGTGCATGCCTGTGTGTGCGTGCATGCATGCCTGTGTGTGTGTGCATGGCCCTGGACTTAAGATGTTACCCTAAATGTGCTGGGTTGTGGATTTCAGCAATCTCATCTCCTAATGGAGAATTCTTAATGCTGTGACACTTGAGTCTTCAACATAGTGAAAAAGTTACTATCTGTAACTCCTATTTTCTTGTTTTTCTTCCAATGTGACAGTTAGAAGCGTATGAGGGTTATGAGCCCTTTTGCCAGCAGTGTTGCAGAAAGCTGCGTTGAGAAGTTTAACTGTAGTGTGGCCACTATGACATAATCTAGATTATGACTCAATTAGGGTAACAGAACAAAACAGATACATGTAAATTAATGCGATTAAGCAAAAAAGAAAATGTTTTAGGTTCTATAGATGCTGTGAAATATCACAATAAACATTAGCATTTAACTAAACGTTTCACTAAACTAAAAAAAATGTGAGAAGTCAACCGCCTCTATAAACCAATTCACTATAACTAACTGGATTTCCTACACTGTAAAAAAAAAACTTTGCTGCCTTAAATTTTTTAAGTTTAATCAATTCGGTTTGTAATCTTGACTGGTGAGGAGTTGAGGTAACTTATAAGAAATAGTTGAAAAATTGCTTAACCTATTTTTTTAAGTTATACCAGTCAGGATTTAAAATTTTAAGTTGAAATTACTTGTATAGCCAAGTTTATTAAACTTTAAAAATTTAAGGCAGTAAAGTTTTTTTTGTAAAATACATTGTAGCACTGTATTTAAGAGAGTGCAAAAGAATCCTTGAAAACATGCTTGATTTTTGCCTCAACTTGCTTGGCTTTGAGGCTGCATGCACAATAGAAGCTAACATATACAATATATATAACATATACTGTACCACAGCAAGCAAAGGTTTAGTTAGATTAAGCAGCTTGTTTCTGGAAAAGCTGCACTTTATAAGCAGGTGGTGATACCATAAAGATGTTTAATCAAACTGTTGCGGATGTTACAATATCTTCTGAAATAGCTTAGACAGGTGAACATCAGCCACCTTATTTGTTCTGTCCATCTAGAAATATTTTGAAATATGTTAGTTAATTGATTATTAATTTTATCTCTTAAACAGTTCACATTGGCATAAAAAGGAGGTCATGAAATCATAGAGACAGGAAATTTCCTAAGACTCATAAACAAAGATGCGCTGTGCAGGTGTGTGTGAGTGTGTATAGTAACATTGCTAGTTACGATATTGTTTCATTCGGGAAAGTCGGTAGAAATGCAGTCCAGTACATGAGCGGCCTTTTCATGCTCCGATCTTTATAACCAAGTACGTTGTTACATATACCAAAATACCTGACAGCCTGAGCACATTGACCAGTTTGTCTTAACTGCCCGTCAGGATGGGCTAAATTTGTAGCAGCATCTTTCATGTGGATTGAAATGGTGAGACAAGCTGTAGTGAAGGATTATGGGTAATTGTCAAGCTGTTGAGGTGGCTCTCTTTTGACATGGCATACGAAGAAAAGTGAGTGAGAGAAAAGGGAGGGCTGTGGGGGGAACAAAACAGGAAGGAGACTGCAAATGAGGCTTGTTTCAATAACAGGATCGATGGGGTGCAGGAAAGATGTTGTGCACGTCAATGATAAGCGTCCCCAGGCAAACACTGGAAGGTGTGGGATAGAGGAAGGGAGGGAGAGGGGCGAGAGACAGAGGAAGAATTAAGACAAAGTAAGAGACAGAGATGTTACAGAGTGGAAAATGGGAACTGAAGAGAGACCAGCATTAGGAATGGTTGACTGAGAGCATGTTTGAGTGTGCTAGAGACAGGGAGAAAAAAGGTGTGAGGTTTGTCGATCAATGGCGGCGGTCAGTGCTTCATCACAACTTCCAGTCTTATTATTTAATTAACTTGTCAGAAGTCTAGTAATGTGATCATCTGATGAAAACTCCGCCCATTATAGTTCACCCAAAAATGAAACTGTTGTAATATCAAATTAAATGTGTTAACGTTAAAATTTACAGCATTAAACATACTTAATAAATCGCATGCATTAATGGATTTGTTAACTGACAGCTTGGATTGTTTCCCTTTTTCCATGGAACACAAAAGATGTTTAAAGGGTGTACAAGCTGTTGTTTACATACAGTGAAAGTGCTGGCTGATTCACACAATATAAAATCACAGCACAAATGTAATATTTTTGCATGTATTACAGACTAATGTAAGTTTTTTTTTTTCTTTTTTTTCATTGCATTCGTAAAAATATAAACCCTATAAATTATGCAAATGTTGCATGTTGATATGCATCGCATGTGTACTCTCATCATATAGCAGTTTTTCATTTAGTGTGGTTGGATTAATTGTTTGTTGCTGAAAACTTGTTGCATCGTGCATGGTTTCAGTAATTTTCAGCTTATTAACAAGATGCACTGTATTAATTATATTTTACAACTAAAGTCTTTGACAGGTGCTGGTGGACTAAATAGACATGGGCAATGAATCACCAACCTGGACAAACAAATTAAGGGTCACGGATCAAGGCAGGTCATGGGCAACATTCTTTGTCAGCTGTGAGCATTAAGCAGGTGATGGCTGCTTCAGTTCCCCATCAGGTCACGGCAGCATTATCTTTTAATGCCAGATCACTCTTTACCTCTCAGCCTGTCGTACAGTCCACACTTCCAAATGCCGCAGGCATTACCGTCAAACGATTCCTGTCACCTCTCCCAATACAGGGGGATTTGCAACAAGCCCGGGCTTATGAATCAAACAAACAATGAGGGAGAGCGACCCGGCGTGCCTGCGTAAATGAGCTGAGGTGTGGGGATGCAGAGCAGGCAGACAGGTTGCTGGTGATAGCTGTCACACTGGATGTTTGCGCCCTGACAGGTGGCTGATTAGCAGGCGATGAAACGGAGGAGAGCAAAAGAAATGAGGGCGAGTGAAAGAGAGAGGACACGGAGCTAAAGGAAGTAACAGCAGAATGCGCGGATCTGTATCATTTATGTACCAGCCACACAGTCGTCTCTTAAAAAAGAAAAAAAAACAAGCTGGCTTTATCTGTCTGTCACTTAGTATAGAAAATGACTACATGCAAGATGTTGCCTATCTCTCTCCACCCTCTCTCTCACTCTCTCCATCATATTAAGTTTGTTTAAAGAAGTCAAGCACACTCAGTGTTGAAGTCTGACTGACCTCTCTCCATCCTGTAAGTGAGAGCAGTTGTTGATTTGTTAGTTCTTTGATGGGACATGCAGTAAGACAGTTGTGTGTTGACACGCTGTCAAAGAGAAATGATGTCCAGCACATTGGCTGTGTGTTCAGATGACACTCTGCATCAGGAAGGTTTTGATTAGTCGAGAAATGTCACTCAACAATATCTGTTGGATTTCTCAAGCAGTGAGCAGGAAAAGTTGAGAAAGCAAACTTGTTTTTGTATGTTTGGGGGAAGATGTGTGTATACAGTGCAGTGAAGGCCTGAGTGTACATGCCACCATTTTAAACTTTTAGTACAAATTATATTGTCAGCATAGTGTAAGTGAAAAATGAAATTTTGCTTTTTTTACTTTACTGTTTTTGTTTTCTGCCGAGAAATGGACCAAAAAATGCCTCAAACTGCATCATGGAGATTTTTGTGTAGCAATCATAAATAAATTATTCATTTTACATCAAAATATTAAATTTTTTTTAAACCCTTAAACTAAACACTCTGGGATGGGAAAGAAGAAAGATCTTAACCATATCAAGGTGCCCTCTGGGAACCCAAATATATGGGTGTGTCAGTGAATGTGAGGAGGGAAGGACAGAGTGTGAGAGAGAAATGGAGAGATGTTAATTCTTAGTGAACTCAGCAGTGATGTCACAATACTTTACCATCTCCAACTCCTTCAGCTTCCACATCCATTTGTATCTGTGATCTGTGTTAACAGTTTCATAAACAGTCTTTTCCTCCCCCTCTTTCTCTCTCTCTCCACTCACTTTAGATGTCCAGTGCAAAGTCCTGTTCATAATTCATCTCTATCTTTCCTTCTTCCGCTTGACCTGCTCTGGTACAGTGAGTGTAGCAGGCATTTGTCTTACTCTCCCTCCCTGATTCTGTACTAGCCAGTGCTCAGTCACTAATGGAGGATGCAGATGCCACATAGTCAATAATGAAGAGAAATGCCAAGCTGTGTGTGTTTGTGGCTTAACAATGAGCTTTCTGCATGTATTCACACAAATTGTTGCTTATATTTGTTTAAGTATTATGTGTTTAAGTATTTGTGTTAATATTATGGTTGTGACCTCCAATTGACTTGGTTTGTTTTTAAATCATGTGAACTGTAATTGGCAATTTAGATGTGGAAAGAGGTTTTTGATGTTTTTTAGAAGTTGGTCACCACAATCTAGGTTTTTCTTTCCATATATGGATAAACTGCCACTTATATTTGACATCGACCTGTGTTTGCTATATGTTTAATTGCCAAGCAATTAACACCACAAATACACGCTATGTAAACATATCTAAGACAAAACTGGAAGCAATAGTGGATTTATAACTAGGTGCATTGAATGCATATGTAACAGGCTGGTATCTCTATAGGTAAACAATTCTCTAATTTCAAATCAAAAACAATTTCCACAATAATAATAACAATAATAACAGCGCCCACAGATAGAATTATAGCTGCATTACATATATACTATGAACATGCTGTCTTTTGCATTATTAATCGGTTGCAATTTGTTTATATCTTGTTTTATTCCTAATTAATGTTTATGCCATCTGGTCATTTAGGGCTGTTTTTAGTGTCTCATGCTGTACTTAAAAAAACAGTTTAAATTCTGTTATTATTTACTTATACCTTATGTTGTTCCAAACCTGTTACTTTTCAAAAAAAGATTCCTTTAAGCTAAAGGAATAAAGTTAGTCAGCATCAGTGATGTCAATGTGCCGTTTTTAATTTGGTTGTGGGCATTAGCTAGACTCTTCCTTACAAAAAGACATTTTTGAAGCTTGACAGACATGGTCTTCATGAACTGTCATGTTGTCACACCATCTCTCTCTCCCTCTCCCTCTCTCTCTCTCTCTCTCTCTCTCTCTCTCTCTCTCTATCTCTATCTCTATCTCTCTTTCTCTGTCTGCTGTTTCCTTTACACACACTCTTTTATGATAAGGCATTATAAGCTTACTTCACACTTGTGTCCCCGATCCACACACACACACACAGTGTTGCTGTCAGGGCGCAGTGCTGGTCTGTCACTACTAAAGGTAATGCCTCATTAGGTCCCGCGAGGACCAGGGTGAACCCGGTGCTAAGGCCCATCCTGTCTGCCTGTCCCTAATTGGATTATCTCAACATCCACCAGCTGGCAGGGGCTGAAAGTAAGTGTGTAAGGGGCTGAGGTGGGGTAAAGGCTCTGGATTTCTCCAGACAGAAAGATGAGCTCTAGGAATGGGCTTTGTAGGGAAACAACATCCTTTACCCTTTAGTGTGGGACAGGATCAAACGGCAGGTGACCAAGAAGGTCCTGGAAATGATCCGTCAGCATGTGTTGGATCTTTGTATGAATTTGCTGATGTGTGTTGGGTGTGTGCATGTGTTTGTATTTGAGTGTGTGTAGATTAGCTATCCACATGCTTTGCCCTTTATGCAGCTGTGCAGAGGGCATGCAGGGACTGGGAAGATGGCTGCCCTGTTTGAAGAATTTGGGGCATGAAGAAAAAAGTAACATGGAGATGCAGAGAGGATCAGAACTTTCAACTGACTCCTAAATCAAAGAGGGGATTTACACATGGTCACTTAATGTGTTTTTGCTGATCAGATAACAGATGAGGTAGTTTGAGACATTGTGGAGATGTTTTTAAAAAATTCTGAGACACATGAGCTTTCTGGGATTTTTTTAAAGAAAGCCGGAAACTCCATTTGCTGATTGATGTCTAGGAAAAATAATTGAGATATTAAAGAGATTTCATTTGTGATTCTTCTTTTTCAAAGGTCCCCTTGGTTATTATGCAGATTGTGGAACTGTAAGGGTTTTTGTTCATTTAAAACTGTGAGTGGTAACACGATCCTCTTAAATGTGTCTGCAATTCAGATCAGAAAGTGATGAGTGGAATGTGCAAGTTCTCTCTCTCTTCTCTCTCTCTCTCTCTCTCTCTCTCTCTCTCTCTCTCTTTAAACCTCTCATCTTTAGATACTGCTCATCTAATCAGAAAGTGATTGAAGAGGAGAGCCGCGGCCACTTTGAATATCCATTTTAGTCAATTAATGGCGTTTGTGACATTTGTGTGAAGTTGATAGGTGCTCAGAGGGGCTTCAAATGCCTGAGGGAGGAACTGTGCGCGCGAGGCAACGTGAGAGAAGTAACAAGGGAGCGAGAGACGCGATTGATTCTGGTTATTGATTACTATTAGGATGGCCCTTTTGAAGGCTGTGCAGGTCATGTTTAATTGAGATGCTGGAATGAGTTAGAGATCAGATCAGGAGTGATGGGAAGAGAGAGAGAGAGACAGGTAGAGCGAGCTTCTCAAACACTCTTCCTACATCTCTCTCATCTGTTTTTCTGCGATCAGAGCTCGGACAACCAGGCCTGGCAGCTCTCTGCTTGAGTGGTGACATAAACCCAGCAACACCTAACACTGAAAATGTCACTTTGCTCCAATTAACAGGCTGGCTGCTGCTGCCGCCGCCCACACCCTGAGCAAAACTCCGCCCCTTTCCACTAGGCTTGTGTCTCACATGTGATTATTTCCTCACGTTTATTTAAATTCAGCCATTTGTTGGGTATTAAAGACAGCGGGTGCAAAGGAAACTGTTAAAGATGCAAGATGGTCTGAGTTGCAGGCTCTTAGGACTGTTCTGGAGTCAGTTCTGTCTGCTCTTTTTACACCATCCCTACACCCACACAACTAATGGATATGTTCTCCTGTCAGTCTGCCAGTCTTCATTGCTCTCACATTGTTCTATGTTTGGGTCCAATTGCTCGTAGCCCTCCTTGGTCATACTCTACAACCCGCCCTGCCACCCCCAAGATGCAGAAAATGAGGTACATTCAACATATGTAGTCCTAATAAACTGTCACTTTAGAGCAGGTACACTCTGAGTCACTCTGAGTCGAGTCTATCAACTCGAGGCATCCAGCAGTCGGTCTCTATATCCAACATTTGTCTCCTTACACATTTCCCTCCCTAGTTCGCTATGTTGTGAAATCTTATATATTGTGGACATAATTTGAGGAATCATTTATTTATCTTTTATTGCCCAGAGCTTGCTCTTTCATAATATATTTCTTATTCTAAACCAGATTATCTCTACAAGTTACATTAATTTAATAGCTCCAAGCTCTTCATTTAATGTCTTATTTGGATCAGCTAGATCCTTGATGATTTGTGACACAATTATGAGGTTGCGCATTTAAATGTTGCTGGTGTTTATAAATACACGGAATATAAAAAAATGAGAATAAAATTGCAGAAAATACATAAATTGACCAATAAATAAAAATAAAGGGTCTCTTTTTAATTTTCTGCTAACTTTTTTACTTAATACTTAAAAAGGCACATAATTGTTTCCCTTTCATGCACATTAGGCCAGATAATAACAATGTAAGTTTTTTTAATAGATAAAATAATGCTATGTCTTCATGCATTGTTACATACTTGTGCTTGCCTTCTGACGATTTAAAAGACCTATGATTACAAAATTACATTTCCACTATGAGAACAACTGTTGCAGTGCATTATGGAATTTCTAGAGAGTGTATATTTCATTGGCTTATAAATGGCTGACTCAGTAGGTAGTGCACTTACTCGTGAATTACGAAGTGATTTGAGACACTGCCTCTGTGGCATTATCTATCTCGTTTTCTCTGTTCCTCCTTTCCCTCTAGCCTTTCTCCTTCCATCAGCTTTGTTGGCTGTCAGGGAGGGCGAGTGGGAGGAAGGGAGGGGGATGGTGACAACATCAGCCCTCCCCTGAACCGAGCATGTTAATTAAGGCGAATCAGTAAGCTGTTGCTGAAATAATAGCACCATTCTGAGATGCTCCACTGTGAATGCTAAACCAACACCAAAAAAGACAACAGGAGTCGGGGAGGGAGGACGGAAGCCAGGCTGCAGCTGGCATTTTACTCTTTGACAGACCCATCTTTTAATTGGTGATTCTACAGATAATTACATGAGGTGTTGCTTGTACCCGGAGGCGACCAGCACCTCCTGGTCTTTGGAGGGTTCTATAAATTCCCCTGCCCTTTGTTCGCCTGTGTCTCTGAGCGACTGCTCACTCATCTGATTCCTCATATTCTTCAACTGTTTACTTTATGCCTTATGTACAATTTTTATTTTTAAGTTTGTTTCTATATAGGGGAGATCAGGGCTGATTGTCATATAGGAAAGTTGTCGCACATGGGCTGTATCTCTGGTTTTGAGTCCAGGTACACAAATGCTTGTTTTTTTTATAGCAGTGATTTTGTATGATGCCTTCAAAAATCCTTCTTAAATTCTATATATTTTTTTTAAATTCTGTCTTTCAAACTGAAATTCTAATATTATCATATTTGTAATAGGGATAAGTGACATATTTTACATATTTTAGGGCAGGTCTAAAAAGATTTTAACTGAGATTGGGGATTGTTTCAAATAGTTTCAAATAAAGTTGCCATAAATATATATATATAAAAGGAGATGGTCTCAGACCATCTTGCATCTATATATAAATTTGCTGTCCTCTTTGCTGTCCTTCCCTGTGGTGGAAGGCAGTAGTCAGTTATTACTATCAGATTTCTCACAGGCACAGATATTTGTGAAGGGTCAGAAAGAGAAACAAGCAGATCAGTGATACCTTAAACCCTCCGGTTTGAACTTTCCTGTTCGAGACCTCAGTAAAAATGTACACCCTCACATCTAAACCTAATAATAAAGAATGAATTCAGCACACATTCAGACAGAACAAACATCAAAGTGGACAAACAAACACTTTCCTATTAAAAGTAGACAAAGAGACAAAAGATGGCTAATTAAAAGTGTTTGGTTTTAGTTTGAAAGTTTGATAGGTTATATATTAGCATCAAGCTTTTCTGCACTTACACTTGCTCTTTATAAATAATTGTTCACAGTCTCTAGTTGTTTTTGTTATAGTCATGTAAACCTCCAGAATATTCTTCAGAAAGCATATTTAATTTTAAACAGACTCAAGGTTTAAGCTGTTTTCATCCCTGTCCTCACCGTTATATAAATTATCCATAAAGGCAAACACTTACCCTCCTCAAACACTTAAGTAACTAATTTCAGTCTAATCTCACTACGTGTTTGCCCTTCCAAAGCTTATAGTGCTGCCTTAAAATCAGCATGCAAGAGTAAGATTATAATCATTATTTGATACAGTTATAGGTCGCCACTCCCCGGGCAACTAACCAACCGTAAAAGTTACGGTCATGCAAGAGTCCTTATCATAATAGTAGAATGTGATGCAAGTGGCCAACAATCACATGGTTTTGTGGTTATTGTGATTTTAGGGTTGTTTTGCTAGATTAAGTTATTATTATCTAACATTCATATTGACTTCCATGCTAGATAAGATTGGTCTGAAGCTCATGTTGATATTTGCTGCAGAGTCTTTCCTTCTTATGATCCATCATTAACAGTATTGTAAAGGTTGACATTTTCATTTAGCAGATTTGTGTGGGGAAAGTAGAGATGGGATTCGTGATTAGGCTGGTGATACTGTTACAAATGAGCCGGAGGTGGTTGGTGGAGCTCACACTTTGTTTATTTGTCCCCAGATCTGGGAGGAAATAAATTAAAGGATGTAAGAATTGAAATCGTAATGAGAACAGCAAGTTTTGCACTACCTTGTTTTCAGCGATAATTGGGAATAACAAAGACAACCTTGTCAAACCAGGGTAATTATATAGAACAATATAGCATTTCACAGTGTGAACCTTTAATTGGACTAACCTTTTCTTTTAGCCCTAAATCTGCATCTTGGTGATATCTGAACTTAAAGAACTGAATTCATCTTTCCTGTGGATAGTTATAGAAGGCCAAAGCAAAGTCAGCCAACAGACAGATTTCCTGAAAATATTCACCTAGAAAACTGAAAATATAACCCTTAATATTAAATTTAAGCACCTGAAATGGGACAAAGATGTTTAAATCATTTATTAAGAATGAAAAGCACTCAATTGATTTTAAATAGAGGAACCATACCTTGCTTTTAAGATGAGTATAACTTATGAAAAAGCCCTGAGGGCAAAAGATATTGCAGACTCTTTGAAACATACAGTCATTCGCTTAAATGAGGTGTCAGTTCTAATGTTCCTCTGAGGAGGAACCATCTCTTCATGCACCTTATGTGTGCCAGTGTCTTTCCTCTCTCATCCTAATGGACAAAATAAAGGACAGATAAAGAGAGGTTTATGAGAAAAGAGTAAAATGATGGAGTAAAAGCTGGTGACAGTGGACGGAACAGCAGGGAAAAGTGTAAACAGCCAGATGGAGCGGCCAGAGGATGACAGATACCTTAGAGCGAGTACATTTATGAATTGAGATGGAGAGAGAGTGACAGATGCACTGAGGTGGAAAAAGGAAGTAATACAAGAAAATGAGTAAAATTCAAAGACCAAGACAACAAGAGACACAGAGAGAGAGAAAAAGAGAGAGAGGGGTGAGATCAAGTGGGAGACAGTGATCAGGCTAAGCCATCAGCAAGCTTTGGGCAGTGTATTTTGACACACTTTTACCCAATCAGGCACAGGTGAGGCTCCAGGACTTCAGTTAATTGGGGTTATATGCATCAGAGCAGTTGAGAAGAGTAAACATGCAGTCTCGTACATGCAGATTACAGTGTCAGGGAACGGCGTGCTGATCTCCTCCGGCTGGCGGTAATGTGCACCCTGGCTGAGAGAGACCAGGGGTGGCTGATAAGAGCAGGAAGGATGAGAAGTGATGTTTGTGTGTGAGATGAGTTGGTTCATCTCTAATTGGCTGAGTGTTTATTTTTGTCTACTTGTTTTATTTTGCTTGTGATAATACATGTTTTTTTTGAGAACTGGCACTGTTACATATCTTTTAAAGAAACAGTGTGCCCAAAATGTATATGTCATTATTCAAATTTTAATATACTGTTACAATCTTTTATGCTGATATTATTTATGTAAAACGCATGTAAATAACTGAAGAATTTTTTTGAAGAAGCAGATTTTTTCCATATAATTCATATACTTAATTCCAAGTCTACTGAAGCCCTACACTATGTGTGATTAGCGTCTCATCTGAGGGTTTCAGTTTCAGAAATATGATGCAGGTTTGACGTCATGATTTTGGTCATGAGACCCGTGACATTTAATATTTGATTTGAGAGCTGGACTGGTGGGGAAGATCAAAGAGATGAGTAAGGAAGTGTAAATTACGGTAAAAGCAGTTAAATTATATAGTGTACAGGCAATAAGATTACAACACAACAGAGCTGTGTTGTAAAAATGCAATAAATAGTACAAAACCATAAAAAGTTCAATAAATAAACCTGACTGTGCAATACAGTGGCAGTACAAGCAAAGAATAAGTCACAAAACCATGCAAACACAGCAAAATCATTTTGAAAGAATATTTTTGCTTTCATTTAGAAGCATTGATTTTTAGGACCCAGAGTGTCAGCATTCAAACAGCTTGTGTTATTTCTTCAACCTAAGAATCATTTATTAAGAATATAATTTTCCCCTCTCTGACACTTTCTCACTCTTTCATTCTCTGCCTGTTGTTCTTGCCTTCTCATTTCTCCTGTTTCTGTCTCTTGGCAAAGTTGTCCATCTGGATTTGTTTGCATGAGGCTGAGGGGCAACTGAACCAACAACCTGTCTGATGAGCATCAAGAACGCCTGCATGCTGTGGCCTGCTCATCTGTTTACACACACACACGCATAGCCAGATAGAAGGGGAGAGAGATGCACTTTACTCAGATGCAAAGCTTGTGCAGCTGCCTTGAGAAGCATTATAATTGGTATCCAGCAAACTGTCAAAAGTCTGCATGGATTTTTCTTCATTGTGTTTGAATGTAGGAGATAAATGATCGATGATTGTGATTTGTCAAGAGGGAGAAATAAGCGTGGGCCGTACTGATATGATATTATCAAATAAAACTTGCATTATGGTCAATACAAGGAGATTGATTGAAATGAATTGATACATGGGTATTGATTGATCTGTCTGTGGATACAGCTGGACTGACAGAAGGTGAGGCTCCTGTGTGACATGGTGTGACATCATATTGTGCCACATTCACTGAAAATCTTTCCTTGAAAATTCTGCTTGACAGCCATGGTCACCATTCACATTTAATGTATGGAAAACAGCAGCTAGCTTGGACATGAAAGAAAGTCACGCACAATTTGAAAGACATGAGGTTTAGTAAATGTAAATTTTTGTTTTTGGGTGAACTGTCTCTTTAAAGTAACTCAAGGTTTACTATATGGAGTTTGTGATGGTGTGAATGAGGGAAGAGTTTGAGAGATAGAATAACCAATGAGGAGTGACAGACAGAGAAGGAGAAAGACCATCTTTTTCTCTGAGCACATCTGAGACGGAGAGCATATATAGAAGCTCAGATTGGAGATTGAAGGTCTTAGAAAGTAGTAGTAAATATTGAGAAAAAATAAAGGTGCAGCGAGTGGAGCTCTTACAGATAAAGAAAGTGAAGCAGGAGGAGTTTAGGGTTTGAGGAGTAAGGTGTTAAGATTCAGAAAGAAGGGTTAAAAAGAGGTGAGGGATGTGTAGATGCCTAATGAGCTTGCAGCCTGCAGAAACACACACACACCTCTGCACATCTGCACGCCTCACCTCTCCCATATTTCCAGGAAGTGACATTCTTCTCTGCCTGCTGTCAGCTTCTGTCTTTAAGTGATTTTCTTTTGGAGTTTTGTCCCTATAGGCAAACAAGCAAGTGAATAAGGCAATATGAGTAATGTGTTTGTTTTTCATTTAACAATCAGGCCGACATTTTCCTGTTTTATTCATCTATTGATTTATTGATGGGGTGTTATGTTGACCCCTGATCTCTGTTTGTACAGTCATTCTGTGGGTGACATTTGGAATAGATGATAAAATATAGAACTAGAGTCAAAGATCTTTAGCAAGAGATAAATTAAAAGCTTCTTTTCTGCATTCTTATAATTCAAAACATTTTTAATTACAAATTATTATGGTTTTAGTGAAAATAAAATGTGTTTTTAGTATATGGTATGTCAGCGCTAACAACTAGCTTATGTTTCGTTTTAAATGTGAACTGTTATTTTTTTCACATTTTTAAAAGAATTTTGTAAGCTGCTTCTTTGTATCTTACAATATATGTGAGCTGTTTGTCATGTGGTCATGATGGTTATATAAAAAAGAGCCCATCTGCTTCTGTTATTGTCCTGTGTCTTCTGCTTATAGTCTCTCTGTGGCCTGTGCTTTTCTTTCTCTCTGCTTTTCATTTACACATCCAACCATCATTCTTTTTGATCTTAATCTCAGTCCTCATCTCTCTATTATGTTAGTGTTTATGTTCCTGTGCCCACTGAAGACCTCGATTGGCTTTCTCGCTCTTCATTTTCTCCTTTCATCACTGTCAGTTGCTCTCTCTCTCTTTCTGTCATGTGATCTGTGAAGTTTTGCACTTTTTGACTCTGACATTTAGCTCACTTTCAGCTAACAATTTTAGGTTGTATGTTTCCCTAATATTTTTATCAAACATTATTCAAATACTTTGTAATAATTTGTATAATTCTGTAACATTTTTAAAATAATTAACTTAGGAATAATATTTTTTATAATATATAACGTTACAAAATGTTCACTTTCATTACTGCAAGAACTTTCTGATAACTTTAAGAGAACATTATCCAATGTTATGAACACATTCTCTGTTAGCTGGGGTGTTACAGTCATGGGAAATATACCCTTTGTGCGAACAAAAAGGGTACATAAGGATAGTTCCCACTAAGCATGTTATATGCACAAAGCAGTATGTCAGATTAATAAGAATTAGTTTGTCTGAATGTTTTTATACACACACCTGCATACATACAGATTAGATCTCAGTAACAGTCGAGAAGTTGGTTCTTCGTCAAAAACAGCAAATATTATAAATTTATGAGATCTCAGCCATAATCTTTATGGCAGCCAGCTGAGGTCAGTTTTGTGTGTGTGTGTGTGCTCTCGTGTATGTAAATGAGAGGACAAGAGCGAAATGGAGATAAAGAGGAGGCTGGAGGAACTAAATGTGCCATCAAATCATGATTTGAAAAGTAAATGTCCCAGTATATTGTCCCAATAAAACAAAAATAGATGGAAGAGTTATGCAACCCAGCTTTAAATCAATCATATAAAACAACTGAGGGAAAGTCCCATCTACAATAAAAATGAAATGGGAATTTGACAAACATTTCCAGTGATGCCTAAAGGTCAGAGCTCAGATAATTCCATTATATGTGAAGCTCTTCTTCCAGAGCTCCATTCTCAGTTCCTCAGGTTCTCATCAGCAGCCAGACTAAACTGAATTACAATCATCCTCACAACCAAATGCTGTTTTAAATCTAAAATAAAATCAACTGTGTTAGTTGGTGCTGCACTGTATGCTTAAGTCATTGAGTTAACTTGATAACAGGCTTGTAATTATGAAAGACAACATGGTTGCCATGGGAGCAAATACAATTCTGTACAGGCATTGCCAGTTAAAAGAAAAGGTGGAATTTGCCATCTGTTGTTTAAGACATTAACCAGAGATTGTTGTTGAATTTTTCTGTGTATGTTTAGCTAATAAAATCTATGCATTTAACAATTCGACACATTCTTCTCTTTCCAACAGAAAAAAATCATATTTAAATGATTGTTGACTTTATTGGTCAAACTCAGCACTTACTATTAAATGAACAGTATATATATGTGTGTTTTTGAGCATTTAATATAAATACATGACTTTAAATGAATTAAACTTCTCGCTCTGTGCTACATCAGCTGGAGTATTTTCTAACTAGCCTGAGAGGACCTCAGAGGCGAGAAGTGATAATGAAGATGTGTTATTTTAATGTGCTCATTAATTTATCACGTGCGACTCTGTTCGAAGTGACTGTCTTATTTAAATATAAGTGCTTTCACACATTCACCTGTGTTTACTCAGAAACTTCACCATAGAAATCACATGCACCTGGAAAGCCTGTTTTAAGGAATAATTAAAGAATAATAAAACCTGTTAGTTTTCTTTAAAAAAATGAATTATAAGAATATCTGGAAAGCAGTATTATAGTGTGCTGGAGCTCATATAGGTTGGGTGGGGATGTGTCTTGGTTACAATAGTTTTAAACAAATTAGATTATTATGATGCTACTAAAGACCTCATTGCACATAATGCAAAACTAAGCTACTGCTCTGCACCTTATTTTACAGTTTTGTTTATTTATTTTATAATATCTTGCTACAATATATAAATATATAATATCTTGTATAATATAATATAACATTATATAATATCTTGTTGGTTAACTTTTCCTGAAAGTAAACACTGTTGCTCTGTTTAGGTTATCAAAACATTATTCCATTTGTTTGAGTATTTTGAGGCACTTTCTATGCCTGAAAGTGGCTCAGCCAATAGCATAAGTGTGGGGTGGTACTGTCTAATTGACCGACCAATGGCAGACAAGACTTTTCTGTTTGGTGCTGCATGTGGTGGAGAAATAATAAACTTCACCTTTAATGTTTTATGTAAATGTGCGTGTTTGTGTTTACCTTGATCCATCTGTATGTTTTCCGCAGCACCATCTATGTAATTACTATAATAAAGCTATCACACTCATCAGCCATGCAGTGTGTGACAGAAACGGAGAGAGAGAGAGACTGTTTATAGGACTTCTGGAAGGACAGGCATACAGTTTTCTCCTCTCGTGTACAGCTGGGCTCTCAGACTAGGCCAGCCTCATATACTCGGGGACAAATGAGAGCTTCTCTTTTAATTAGTGGAAACATAAGGAGGCAGTCACCTTGTCACTGCTGGGCTCGATTCCAAACTGTGCAGCCAACAACAGAGGAGGGGGGAGGGGCTGAAAAACGCTGCAGGGGCCACTGGGTTAAAATGTTAGGGCCAGTAAAAGACTCCTTAGGATAGAGGGGGCCAGAGCACTCAGAGGGCATGTATAGGTTGTGTCAGTTGTGTTATATGTTATATGGCATTTGGGGCATATAAACGGGTGTTTGAAAGGTGTTTAGAGGTTGAAACAGCTTGATCGCAGGGGATCAGATCCTTTGGGACTCCATGTGTTAATTTGTACAGAGGCAGTTTTTTGTGAAGTTGGCAGATTTTATGAATCACCCACACTGAGGCTGTTCTCGTGGTGGTGCAGGGAGACACTACTGTAGTTTGTTTCGGAAAATGGCCTGGGGAGAGAAAAGAGCTAACGTAGTGTTCTGAGATGCAGTTAAAAGGTTGCTTAGCTTCTCAGATAAATCATTTATTTGTAGCAGAGTCCCTCTGTTGCTAGCACTCGGATTTCCACCTAACGCAAACCTGTTTGTCTTTAGTCAGGCTTTCTAACACACACACACACACACACACACACACACACACACATACAGTAGGAAATTCAGTATCCCATTGGGGTTTTAAGCTTGAACAACCGATGGATTGAATCCTCCAGACTGGTATAGATCCATAGAGATTTACACAGAGTGAACGTGTGTGTGTGATTCCTAATACGAACTGCAGAGCAGAACAAACATGCATGTGCCTCTCACGTCATCACTTCCCTTTCAGGTCTGTATCTTTTTTCATGTCCCCTGTAAGCATGCATGTGCCGTTCACACTTACAGATACCTGCAGGCATGCATATAAACATTAGACATATCTTGTCTAATATGTGTTCTTTTTAAGGTGTAAAGACATATTTCATTATGCATATATGATCATTAGTTACAGGATAGTGTAAACCTGTCCACACCTGCTGTACTATATATACAGGCTTTACATAAAGAAATGCAGCACTTAACTTACTGCAGAGATCATATACTAGTGCAAAAGATCATGGACCCCACCACTGCAGAACTGCAGCCTAATGCAGCTGAATCTTTATGAAATGCAGAACATGTGTTTTACTGCACCACACATCCAAATGGATGTATGCTTGATTAAAACACTTTCCTCTGGTTTTTGATGAGTAACTGCTGCTGATAAATAGAAAATGTACACAAAATTTCTTGCTTTCCGCAGCAGTTATAGCACAACATAAATTGCGTCAGACAAAAACGTTTAGTGTAGTAAATTAAGTTCAGCCTATAATGAGCTTTATTAACGTAGAAAGGAGGCATGCTTGTGCTAAAAAGGATGATAACTTTTTAAATAAATACTTAATGCAGAGCTGCATTTCAGAGAGGAAATCAACTAGTTATTCTAGATTGCTGGTGGATAGTGAATATACACATGCTTGTTCTGAAATACACCATTGAAAAGTGCCAAAACTGTTTAGTGAGTTTGCCCCACAGTCGCTCTCCTAATATCACAATAAAAATGTATTCAGTCAGGGAAAATTGTGACCTGCTGTACACAGCGACAAAACTTTGAGCTTCCTTGAAACCATATTTAACAGACCAAGCATAAACACAATCTAGTATTAAAAAGCTTACAGAGAGAAACAGGAGGATGTGAAAGTGAGATTTTTTGCGTTTTTGAGACAATTAATCGCATTGAAAATACTTTTAAATTCTCACAAATCAGTCTGGATAAATTACAGCTTCATAATCACAGCAAAGATGTTCATAAGTTCACTCCTAAAGCCCATGACTTTCCAGCATTTCTCATGAGCTCTTGAGTGTTACTGCAGTACAGTGTTAACTACAGTCTCAGTGGCCACACTGACTGAAATAGAGGAGCAGGATGTAGGAAAGGAAGTTTGTCAGAGGAATGACAAGGTTATGAGAAGGTGATGAATATGAGGGTAGTATAATGTGATGGCTGATTTAAATTAACAGCCAGACAAAGTGTCTGTGAGCTAATGCAGGAGCAGTTAATTGAGCCGCCAGTGACATGGGAGGGGGGAGAAAAGAAGAAAGACGAGTGTGAGTTTGTGAGAGTGACAGACAGTTTAATAGGATAAAGAGATACCCAGAAAGGAAACAACACAGAGTAATTAATGGACGACAGGTAAAGAGTCATAAATGGGCTAATGAACAATTTGTGTGTGTCTGTTTGTCTTTTTCTCGTATTATTGTTTCCTGGAATTATTATTACCTGGAACCATCTTCCTCAATTTGTTTGTCTTATGTGCCCACAGCTCCATCTAAAAATCTACCCCTTCATCAAAATCATACCAGAACTGTTATTTCAGCTTATTATATTTTGGATATTATTTAACATTATCCTTGATATTATATGAGTGACCATAAAAACTCGTGAGATATGTTCCCCTCAAACTGCAGCAAAGAAATTTAGCATGTTATTTCAGAACTGCATTTACAGGTAGTTTACTATTGGTTTGATTGAATGAGACGCATGATGGGAAAACCAGAACGTGTGAAGAACTGTGGGTAATACATTTAAAGAGCACAAGTCTACCTCTGTCTAGAATGTTTGTATGATATATATACTGTACATCTATAGCAGATTCTGCTACATGTGTCATCTACACAAACTGACAACACAAATATAGTATATAGTACTATACTGTAAAGTGTCCTGTGTGTTACTAGTGTGTTACTACAAAAAAACAAGATAAATTGTTTTAATTACCTTGATAGTTTGACAGCCCTAATATATTATTTTAAAATCTGAATTTCTGTTTTATATGTTTAGTAAGGCAAAATCACATCTTTCCAAATGTCCTACAAGCTGCTTCAAGACCCTGAGAATCACTGACACAGTGTGTCTTTGTTTTGTTGCCAGCCGCTGATTGCAGAGAGGAGCTTGACATTCTCTGCCGTCTCTAGATATATGTGAAGCCTAATGGTGTCACTGTGCACGAATGCTAAAATCTTGGAAAGAGGAGAGATACAGTAGATATACAAGCAGGGAGAGAGAGAGAGTGGAAAGGATGTGCAAGAAGATGAGGAATGATTCTCTACGTGACCTTTACGCTTAATATGGTGACGACTCTGGTTTTCTACTTATCATCCCGGATCACATACAACATGAGAGGGATGCAGACAGCTGTGAATGCTCACATCAATCTGAATGTGTGTGTGTGTCAGAGAGATTTGAGCAATGACAACTTTTTGGGCTGGTGCTGAGTGATAAAATCACATGAAAGCTGCAGCTTGAAAGAGTGTCAGTGGAGATGACAAACAAACACAGATGGAGAGATGAAGTTTGGTTGAGAGGTGAGAGAAATAGAAAAGTGCAAATGAAGAACGTAAGATGAATTTGCTGACCAAACAATTATAGGTCAATGGATGTACAGTGAATTACATATGATAACACTACCCAGCTAACAATTTTAGGTTGTAAGAACACTTTCCTAATGTTTACAATAAGTAACAAAACATTAAAAATGTTTTTTTTAGTTCTAACTTCAAAATGTCCATCTTTTTATACACTGTATTAACATTATTGCTTGGTTGGACTTTGTCTCTGGGGTGTCTCCTACAACTAAAATGTAGGAACTTAATTTTCTTCCCTAATGTTCCTTATTAAGCCAGAAATCTGAATGTGAGTGTAAATGTAAATTGAATGTAAACTGGATGTATTAGTTATACAATTTCAGGAAACCTATAATTCTAAATGGTTCATTTGTTTAGGAGTCATTTCTTATGAATGCTTGTACAATTAGCACAGGAGGCAGAGTGCTGCAAATAGCAACTTACCCCAATTGGTCCCAAGGAGGGTTTAGCTTGCTAGTGCACACAGCTGCATTGAAGACTTCATATGCAGGTCCATTCGTTACTTCAGAGCACCACATGGCTTTATTGACACTGTTTATGCTAAGAGAGAACAAAAGATTTGTCTACTGTCTAAATTACAGTAAGAGTCTTAGATTACAGTAGCAGAAGAAAAGCTGCATGATCAGGTGAACCAGGTTTAGCCAACACCTACAGTATACATAGACAGATACTGCTGGAATAACTTGAGGAATGGATATTTCTTTATTGCCATTCTCAAACATCAAACACAACACACACACATACATGTTGGTATATGTGGTTTATAAGGACTCCATAGATGTAATTGTTTTTATACTGTACAGACTGTATATTATATCCCTTAACCTTACCCATTAACTTAATGCTTACAGAAAACTTTTTGGCAACAAAACAATCACTGTTCACTATGTTTTTAAGCGATTTTGTTTATGAGTACACAGGAAGTTTTCCCATAAACCATATTTACAATGTTCTACACGTCATTATACACATTTGTGTTCTCTACATAAACTATATATTTAAACCCCCTCACACACACACAAATTTACCCACAGTCCATGTGGAGCCCATGCAGGGGTCCAGGAAGCACATTGGCAGCATTTAGGCAAAAGATTAAACAGCCATTCGTGTTGCTTAATTTGCAAACCTGCTGTAATTCTAAGCAATTAGAGTAGAAAATAGATCCATGATATGACCACACACACGTCTGCTCCCCCTTGAGTTACTGGGTTTGGCTGACTCTATCTTATCTGTAGGACAGAGCTGCTTACATGGTACATGCACGTGTGTGTGTTTGTGTGTGTGGTGTGTGTGCATGTACATATGCTTTTGGTGCATGTCTGAAATGCAGCTCCAACTCAGCAGGATAAATACAGTCTCAAGCCATATGATCTTTCCACAATTTTACCATCTGAGACAAATTTGGGGTACTGTAACAGATTTCTTTTGCTGTTTATGTTGGTTTTTGTAGCTTTATCTTGACTCATGCCCATAGTAATAACCGGGTCTCTACAACACTGTGCCCACACTGCATTGAGGTACTTGATACAATGTGATGTGATGCAACAAAACTAGAACAAGTTTTATTTATGTTAATTGTCTGCCCACCTTCTGTGAAGACTGGCTTTAAAGCTCTGTCCTTTCCAGATCACACACAGTCATATTGTTTCCTGAATTACTAGTGCAGACAGGTAACAAAAAACATATAATATAGTACGTTTATATGAATACCAGTTAGTATGTCAGTAACTTATATAGCATGGAATGGTGTGCTCGTTGCCAAACCAAATGTGTTGCAAGGAATTATGGAAGAATGACCATGTTTGAGTGTAGAATAGTGGATACATCATAGTTCCTAGTGTACAGTGATAGTTGCTTTTGTTTGTAGTTCTGATGGATTGTGTGTGTGGGTGTGTGATGATGGCTGGAGTGCTGTTTTGGCCTCAGGTTGCTTTAATGGCAGCAGTGATCTGAGTTAATGGCAGCAGCTCTAAGAATGGAGCTCTGATGTGAGCCTCAGACATGCTCTGTCACAGGTGAGGAGCGCAGTAGCTGCCATCAGGCCCCAAAGAAAAGCCCCTGTGTTTGTCACTGAAAAGTCCATTTACCTGCTACGTCTGAGCATGTGGGATTATAGGAGAGGAATGAGACTCTGAGCTACAGAAAGAGAGAGCAAGAGAGAGCAGGAAGAAAAAAGCCATTAAGTTGTACAGGGGCCTGAGGTCCACTTTAGTGTAATAGTTTTTACCCTTGACTTTATTACACACACACTTACACATACACACAAATACAAATACTTACTTATTTCTGCACCCCAAGTGTGTTTGTGGGCCTGTTCTATTTTCCAATCCAGTCCTCATCTACACACACACACACAGTCATATATACACAGAGCTTTACTGGAGGAAAGGGGGATATGGCTGATTAAAATGTGCATAATTATCAGACGGCTTTGGTCTCAGATCTCAGTAGGATCAGAAATTCAGAATCTGGTTATAGATCAAGCATGCATCTTAGCCTGAATCTGTGTGTGTGTGTGTGTGTGTGAGGGGTCTTTAGAATACACACTGACTGCACTGGTGGTCTTGAGAAACACTGTCTCAAGCTCAGCACACACACACTAACACGTTTCATTGTAACTGCACATTAGTCATCAGTGCCAGAGATGATGGTGGTGTTTGTGTGTGTAATACTGTAAGTTACATAAGACATTCTTGCATTAAAATTGCTGTTTGACTGTGTCTGACTGACTCACTGAGTTCTGGTCTGGACACTGATGCAAGAGAGCTGTCTCTCTACTTTTAACGAGCACACACACACAAACATATACACACACTCAGATTTGTTTCTGTTCTGTAACTCTGTAACTGTTTGTGATGCTATTTCTGTTGTTGTCTAATGGATGATTTCACTATTAGACAGTTGAATATTCAGTTTTGTCGCTGTCCATGGTGCTGAAACTCTGTAGTCTGCAGCACTGTTTTAGTTTAGTAATACAAATATATTCATAATCATAAAATAAATAAGAATGCTGCATTTTGTCACTGCAGACTGAAGGCTGGATACACTCCAAAAATGTATTCCCAGCTTTTGCCCCAATTTGCCCTTACAAAGCTTCAAAAATAATAGAAACGGCAGGAAGGCACGTTTCCATGTGAGTTTGTTGTGTTTGGAACAATAAAACTGCTGTTATGTGTAATGCCCAGTTCTTTAACCATTTACAAAGTCAAGAAATGTATGAAACCTAGTTCCTAAAATCTGTTTTTAAACTTACACTGTAGTGTAAGCTTAAAGCACTGTCATGTAATCCAACCTTACATTGGCCTTGTACTTTAGAAGAATCAGTATGCTACAGCTGAACTTTTGATCTTCAGACTGGTTTGTAGCTTTGACCTTTCTGAGACATGTCCTTGAACTTTGTGCATCAGTACATAGAAAGGTAAAGAAAGGAAGGTAATAAATACCGGACAACTCATGAAATGATTCTGAGCATGCGCCCTGTTAGAGAACAAAGGTCATCATGCTAAAACTGACACCAAATGTGAGGGTGTGTGTTTGTGAGTCAGCCATCAGGAGGGTTGTGTTGTTGTGTGTGTGTGTGTGTGTGTGTGTGTGTGTGGGAGAGTCAGACAGTACTGTAGGTCAGTCAAATGCCCAGATCAGCATTTCTCCTAGCCAAACACTAATATGATTTAGCCTTATCCTGGGGCTAAATTCGACACAGAGGGCAAGAGATGGAATGTTTTTAGTGGAGGTCAGCAGACCCCCACATAACTCTAAATTACAGCCATTGACAGGCATGAAGTCACACAATCAGATTATGTGTTCTCAGGAGAAATGACATACAAACCAATTACTATTTTAAATATACATAATTTGTTATTCCCTCTCTATCACTATCTATATCTCTGTTTGAAACACAAAATTGCAGGTTACTTTCTGGACTTTACATATGTTGAAGTGAAATTAAGCCAAACTGACATTTCGGACACAACAGCTCAAATTATGAATCATTATTATATGCTCACCATTGCCGATCAGGGTAAGATAATGCAACCGTTTTTATCACTGACCTGTTATGTACTTGCTCAATATCTTTTTTTGTTTATGGATTGTTTATGGATATCCTTTTTTTATTTGTGGATTGCAGCTTCAAGAGAAAACAAATAACATATGTAGGGTATGACTCTTGTGAAAAACAAAAACACAAAACCATACAGTTGTTCATCTAGACTGTATGAAAAGTCTAAGCCTCTTGCCATTAAAGGGATAGTTCACTCACAAATGAAATTCTGAAGCAGCTTTATTCTTCACAGTGGATGGGGACCAGGTCCTGTCAAGGCACCAAAAAAGTAGTCCATATGACTTCAATTCCAAGCGTTTTAAAGGCATACAAGGGCTTTGTTTGATTTAGGTCACTATTTAGGTCATTATTCACTTAACATTTTGTTGACACCAATGGTCACCATTCACTTTCGTTGTATAAAAAGAGTAGCTTGAACATTTGGCTCATAAATGATTCCTTTTTCATGAAAGACAGTGTTTTGTTTTTTTGGGTGAATTACTCCTTTAACTTGTCATTATACATAACCGTTAATCTATGGATGTCATTGCATAACAACAAGATTAAGGGCAACATGCACACACATGAATGAGAAGGAGAGAAAGTGATAAAGTTGGCCTTTATCAGAGTCAGAGCTTGCCCTTTTCTCCTTCAGTAGACTGTGTGTGCTTTGCTTAACTCTGTTGACAGTGCATGGAGAATGCAGGATGTGTTGGGATTATGCTGTGTGATAGGGCTTGCACTTGCTCCAAACACTCACACACACTTGTTTTCATTAGGCACGGATGCTGAGAGCTCGTATGTGATGTTGACCTCCATTATGAGCGTTTGCGGCCGAGCGTCTGGATAAACACATCACGCTTGTCTCTTTGCAGCCAGAAAAGCAGCAAACAGACAAATGTGCATAATTGCTTGTACTCTGGTAATGTCAAATCAAATCAGAGCACGGTCAAACTGAACAGTGTGCTGTTGTGCAGGGTTTCTACACACACACACACACACATTTTGGCTGTCTAAAAAATATACATGCATACATACAGAATTGCATTTTTAAAATAAACAAATCATTATTTAAAGTATTTATATATAGTAAGCATGCACACACAGACACACTCAGAAGATAATAAACACAAAAGAGATAAAATTAACAATAGATAATGAAGAAACAATGTTGTTGGCACTAATAAAGAGCCTTATGATTTTGTGTTTCAGTTGTCTGATATTTTTGGCACAGTATCATAATATAAAAGGATGGATGGATTAAGAACACATTGGTTTATTAAAATAAACTGGAGATCAAGCAGTCGGACTATGAGTTAAAGCAAATGTTATTAATACTTCCGATCACCACCCCTGGTTTGTTTGTATAGTACTACCATGATCCACAATGCCTTGCTCTGGAATGCCCATGTACTGTAAACACAAATACTTTTATGATGACACATCTACCATAAAGCCAGAGGCAAACACTCCTGCTTTGTGTGGTTACCAAAATGTCTGTTTGCAGAAAGCTGTGCTGTAATCACACTGGGTTCAAAAGGTGTGTGGACTGGATGTGTGACACTCATAACTAGATCTCTGTTTACCTGTTTATCTTGTTCTCTTTATACGTTAAATGTGTTGTAAGGGGGTTCAAAATCTCTGCCTTTTTATATTAGGAGTTTATTTTGGGGAATATTTGAGAGTGAGAAATGGGAATATTTTAGAGTGCTGGCCAATCAGCTTTTTATTGTCATAAGTCTGGATCATTTCTCCCACCTGAAATGTCAGTTAATATCTAAACTCTGTAAATACAGATTCTTCATATTAGATTACATTAATATTTACTTTTGCCTACGGTTTGAGAACTTATTTTAGATTTATTTATATTAGATTTATTTATTTTAGATTATTTTAAATATATCGAACTTTAAAGGTTCAAATGAACTGGAAATGTTAAGAGAGTTTAATATGTGAAGATGTATCCTTGTCTCATTTGCCTAATGTATTTTTGGACTTCTCAGTGCAGTGTACACATACACAGATGTATTAAGGAGGAGTCAGTAGATCTTTAACTAACCAGCATGTCAGGGCACTGTGGCCTTTTCAGCCAAAAGTAATTGATGACCAAACTTCAGCCATCATCATGGAAACCAGTGACTTCTCAACATTAGAAGTCTTTCGCCTTGTGTGGCTTTGACCTTTAAGTCAGAAACTACGAGGAAAGTCACCCAACGATGAGTTTGCTATAGAGTGTGTGTGTGTGGTTGTATGTGTAGACATACAAACCTTCATATATATTTGTTTCCTCTCTCATTGGTCCTGTGCAGGTGTGTGAGTGTGTTATTTAAGATCACTGTGATAACTGAAGATGTGTTGTGTGGAGGGTGCATTGCCTAATTGGGCAGATGGCTCTGTCAGCTTCCCTCAGTGATGCCGTGGCCTTTAAGCAAAGCACACACACATAACAAAATGACGCGTATGTCCACATGCAGTTATCATTTCCCCTTTTGCCTGCACCATCAGCCCCTTCTCCCAGAAATAAACCTCCATCTGTTGATCTGAATGGAGTCCTGAAGATTTATATGGGTGAGAGTGAGTGTAAGTGCATTAGAAGTTCCCTCTGGGCTGCATAACTGTACAGGACTGTGTTGTGGTTTTTCTTCATAGACCTCTTGTGAACCTTGGTTTCCAGTCTGAGAAGCTTCACTGATGATCTGTTGAATCCAGCTCATTGTTACCGTGTCTGCAATCTGCAGCCATTAAAACTTGTTCTTACATGGCACTCTGGAATACTTGACAATGATTGATCAATTGGGGCATTTAGTGGTCAAATGTTTGTATAATGACTGATACCCTAGGTAACCATTTTCTCACACAGTTGTGCTAGTTTTATGCTTCTCAGCACTCTGCAGTCTCTTTTCACAAAATTAAACAATTACATTTAAATCAATAATTCATAACTTATGTTTAATATCCAGTTTATTTATTTGGTAAGTGCCAATGTAATGATTATAAAAATATATGGCCAGTCTATCACTATTTCCTAAGTCCTTAAGGAAGATACAAAGCCACCAGATCATAATGATGGGATGACTATAAATGATACCTGAGTTACTTTACAGTGCAGCTCTTGCTTTTGGCTGGAAGTTTATGTGCCAGTTTATATAGCTTTTGTGTTGTCTTAAGAATGCTCTTGCATTATTTTATTTTATTATATTTTATTGAATATCTTATCAATTAGGTCATATTTAACTTTTATTTACTACATATTTTACATATTTACTGTGTGTGTGTGTGTGTGTCATTGTATGTATGTCTTGTTATGGGATGGTAGTAGATACTTGTGACAGTTCTTCACAGACTATATTCTGTGTGTGTGTGTGTGTGTGTGTGTGTCTGTCCACCCACTGAAGCACTGTTATCTATGTGTCATGTATGTACCATGAAAACAAACTGTACACTATAAAGTTTGTGCCCACACATATTGCATATACTGTGTAACTTTTCATAAGAAAACAGTGTCTTCTGATAGATCAGACAGATTTATTATTATTAATAATAAAAATCATTTATTTAACCTGTATGGTTTAGAAAGTTCAAACGTTTAAAAATAAGAAAACTATTTGGTATAAGGGTTAGAAAAAAATATTTTTTGAAAGTTCTAATATAAGTTTATGCTTTTAAGTAAATGCAAATTGCTTTTAAAATGCGTAAATATTTTGTACTGTATTTTGCAGTATATCAGTGTAGTTAATTGCCAATATTATAAAACTTAATATTGTGTAAAAATCGTGTTTTTATAAAGCAGCACTTCCTGTGTACGGCTAGAGCAGGACATGAGTGAATGTCTGACACTTCAGTTCTTCTCAGACAGGTGTGTAGAATTCCTCTGAGCTGGATTGATGTCTGACACTCGCTTTAAACTGCTCTCTGATCAGACTAAACTGAGAAGCTCTTTGATGGCTGTTTGGATCAGAACTGCTCCCAGGTCAATTGTCTGGAGGTGCAGCAGCTCTGAGAGGTGAGAGCTCGTGGAGGAAGAGTAGAGCGCAGGATAGTTGTTGCTGTTGCTTTATCTTGTTTTCCAGTGGCACCCTGGAGATGCCCAAGTACATGGTGTGGTGAATAGCACAATTTTGTTTTTGAGAGAGGTGGAAATAGAGAGACAATAAAAGGGGGTTCTGACCCATGATATAGTCAAGCCCCTGTGACAAAGAGAAATTAGAGTGAGTAAAGACTCTTAACACACATGAGAACAAAGACATGAATGCAGAAAAACTTCAATAACAAAACATGGGAATAGGGGAGACCAAGGTCAGTTGGCCCAAATGTCCCATGTAACCAGACCTTCGACTCAGCTTGCCAGGAACCACCCACTTAGATAGAAAGAGCCATCTGACTGACATGAAGCCATCAACCACAGTTATTTTTTTAAATGTTGTTTAGGGGTGGGGTATTACAGGAATATTAATTCACTTTGTGTGTCATAAATATAGGGAATGCACACCCAATTGGATCTTTACCCTGACCACCAGAGATATTCAACATGGAGTTAAACTTGGGACAACCAACCCCAGTCCTTCCTAATTATGGTTGTTATAGTGAATGAATGTTATATCTTCAATCACTATATATATATAATTGTACAAATACCTGGTAACATCTCTCTCTGTCCCTCTCTTTGTCTCTCTCTCTGTGGGAGTGACTGCTCTGAACACCAAGGCTGGCTGTTTAAATGTGTCCTCTGAAAAAGTGTCCTGAGATGCAGCAGAGGTGACAATGTGAATCAAGCAATGAGGCGCACACAGTCACACTTAATGAAAGCTTTTGTTAAGTCTACAGTTTTGTTTTTCCCTGTGTGCTTCTGTGAGTCAGAGCAGGTGACAGATACACTGATAAAAATAGAGCAATAAGAGGAAGGAAAGCAAAAGAAACAAACATAGTAAACATAAACATATTTGTGTCTTTGCTATTTAAAGTTGTTCTGATGTAATTTTAAATATGCATTAAATTGCCTGTAATGTTAAATATAAGATAAATCTGACGATTTATGCAAATGGTCTTCAGTTTACCCAGAGACCATTTTCTTGCATTGATGAACTGAAAAAATCATTACACCACAGACTCTAAATATCCCATTTGTTATTTAAATTTATTCAACATTTCCAAAAGATAGAGTAGGACTGACAAACATAGCATAGATTTATTTAATTTACAACTATATTATTTCTTGTATATCTTCTCTGTGGAGGCTTAGATAAACGCGTCTGATGCAATCTCATTGGCTCTATATCACATCGTCCACTGGCTAAAGTATAGAACATTTCTCAAACCAATAATGTGGCAAAGACAAAATACAGTTCATGCTCTGGTTGGTACTGATACACACATACACATACACTCACAAACACACAAGCACGCCCACAAATATACTTCATTTACACACATTCATTCGCCCTATAAGAATAAATCCATTAATATTCTCACTGCTGATTGGGTGACAGGTGAATCCCCTCAACTCTTCCCCAAAATGCCACCCCCACTTTAAAATCAGTACATTTTTAGCATTTATGTTATGAATCTCTCAGATTCAAAGTTTATGACTTGAACATATCAGATCCCTCTGATGGTTATTAAAGATAGGAAATCATCCAACAGAAAGGAAATTGTTTCTATAATTAAGCAATATCAGGTTAGCCGCAGTGATGTTGTGCTTAGAGTCTGTGTGACCCAGAAGTTCCAATCGACTTCGGTGTTGTGACGTAATTCATAATGAAACGAAGAAATGTGGGGGTGTGTCTTGTTTTTTCACCAGTAATTGATTGGATGTAGAAAAACAGGTTTCAAATCTCACAGTAAATGATTATTGGAGGGAAGTGGTTATTAGCTCTGGCTCCGCCCAAGCCGTCAGACTGACAACATCTGACAATGATCGCCTTTCCAGAGGGGAAGTACATTTTCAGATTTTAATTAAAGATTTAGAGGGCACATGAATAAAAAAAACAATGACGTGGACGGATAAATTATTTAGAATAAACATTGCAATATTACATAAAAAATAAGAATAGTATATTTTGATTTCATGGTGACTTTAATATTACTGTTTCCTTAGTGGCAGGTGGTGGGTGAGAGAGGGAGTTTTGGGGTTGAGTGCTAATTGACAGGGGAAGGGAATGAGTTATGAAGATGGAGTCTCAGAGTGACTTTGGGTAACGGGGTATTAATTGTTTTAAATGCTTGTTAGGAATAACATTCATCCACAAAGGCCCTCAGTCACTGCAGTCCCAACAGAGTACAACACACAAAATAATGCAAATGAACCCAGTTACCAACAATAGCCAACAGGGGGTGCTGTGTCCAATGTAGACATAAAGAGAAATTGAACGCACACAAGCATTTTAATTAAACGAAATCTCTTTTCTTCAACTACATTACTTCTCATTTGAGCCTTAGACTTTGTACCAAGCCTTTAAAATTAACATCCTTTCTTCCACAGGGTGTTAAGGATATTTTAACAATCTCCTTTTTCTCAATAGATTTTTGTAGGTGAGAAAGTTTTACTAAAGGAGATGCACACAATGAAGAGGGACGAGATCTCTGCCAGTCACTCTTGAAGTCTTTAAACAATAGAGACAAACTGTCTCCTCAACACAAAAGAGAACAACGTCATTTTATCACTATATTTCCTCGTCTGTTTTCAGTCATTAAGGTGATTCAAAGAGAATTAGCTGAACCCTCGTTCCAGTGAGTCTCAGTCAAATTAAACCTTTTAGCGCTGAAAACTTGTACTCAAGTGTGTGTTGAAGCAATGGAGAGATCCTTGTAAAATAAAGAACTGGGATGATAAATGCTTCATCCTTCTCTTTCTTTTCCTTTCTTTGCATCTCTTTCCCACTTCTGTTCCTCTTCTCTCACATGTTCAGTCAGCGTACAGAATGAAGCCAGAGAAGGTGCTGTATTTGTTATTGTTGCCTCCATGGGCTTTGCCACCGTCCAGTTTGATGTAGACTTCATCACCGGCGTCTAGATGCAGGATCACACTGTTAGAGGCGTAGTCATAGTTCTGATCTGCATCTTGAGCGATCGCACTGGCACGCACCTGCACCAGAGAGAACATGAACAAAGAGGTTCAATAAATAGACAATACAGGAAACTTAATGTCAGAACTCAGTGGTGATCTGTCTGGGTGATCATGATTTTTTGACGGGTCACAGTTATAGTCCTTTGTCATTATGTGATTAAATGTGATAGTTGAGTGGTATATTTTTTTTGTATGTATATATATGTAAACCAGGAAGTTCCAACTCTGACATTTTGCTACAACCACCTTTTGTGTTCAACAGGAATAAAGACATACAAGTTGTAGCGACATGACATCAGTAAATAATGACAGAATGTTAGTTTAGTGATTTATAACAGCATTTAAGATAAACACTTAATGGTCATAAAGCTCCTGCATGCTGAGAGCCAATGCCAGTGCAGATCACAGCAAAGTAATGAATGAAAATTAATGAAAATCTCTTACTTCCACTCGAATACATAAAACCCGCAACCTCTGCCAAGGTTAAATCTCCCTCATTAAACAAAAGGAAATATCAGACATCCACAGAGACGGAACTGCTTGACTCTGGGATGCTTAGAAACACGCGCTGACACACATTCAAATTGGGTTCAAATTGTCGATAACAGTTACTGTTCACCTGAGCGGGCCGAGGAAAAATTGAGACGTGAACAGATTTAATATGTGTGGATTTGTTTGAGTATCACATGACAGCTTTTGGGAAATTGCTGAGGATTTCAGTAATCTGTCTGGTGAATTAAGGTTTGAGTTGGTGAAGGCATGAATATGTACAGCCGTGTACCAGCAGGCCTGACTGCCTGTTTCTCTTTCTCAGAATGAGCTGTGAAATGTGAACACACTGGAAAAAGTAATAGAAGTGACAGCCTGTCTTTTCTTTCAGTTCATTATCAGAGAGAAAGTTGGGTTTCAGACAAGTGTTAATATCTGTGTTAGTTATAAAGATGGAAGGAAGCGTGTAAGTGTTTGTGTGGGTGTGTTTTCGTGTCCTTGTGTCCTGGTTCTAGATGACCTCTGTTTCTTCTAATTAAGAATTCAGTTTGAAAGGTTTTCTCTGAGGGAGAGCTACGTGGGCCGAGGTGTTACAGCGAACCCCAATACACCGTTATAAGCAACACCAGTGTGTGTGGGGGAGGGTGTCCCTCCCACACAAAGTAGTTTGCAATATTGATAACAGAAAGGAAACAGTGATTCTGGATGGGGAGTGGTCTGTAATAAATTCCCTTTGCTTTGTTGGCATAAGTACACTGTGAACAGGCAAATGCAGCAGTCTGTTTTCACTGCCACTTGTTCACACACTGACAATCTAATGTTTTATGTTTAAGCGAGCTGATAACTGTTATTTTCAGCTGCTTTAAAATAATTTGTATTATAAATATAAAAAATAAAATTGAACTGACCTAGAAGTGATAAACAACTACTTGTAATAATAATTTTATATTTTTCATAGTTTTTTGTTTGACCATGCAAATAAGTTGATGATTTATGGTATTGTAGTTTGCTCCCTCATTAAACACATGAATGTCTCATTGCTTTATTTGAATTTTTTCTTGTATAGTTTGTATAGTTGTTATTCTTCTTGGAGCTGGTGGGTTTGGCTAAGGTCTTAAAACACTTTATAGAAGACATTTTGTAAATCCGTATAGAAAAATGAATAATGGAAAAATGAATAGAAAAAAATACTTCCAGAACCAAGAGGACAGGCACTGCTGCACACTAGTGAGAGTTAAATCTCTCTTCCAGAACTTTATTTAGGAGTTTCTGCCTATGCAGTCCTATGTAGACAGTGGGCAGCAAGACAGCTCACTAAGTTTTGGATCTGCTAGTATGTTTGTGTTGCTTGAGTAAATGGTTGGTTTGATTAGCCAGGCACACCTGTCCCACTAAAAGGTTGGCCAATGTTTGCAGTTATGCACGTGTGTGGCCCTGTCTAATTTCATTCAGGCACACAAACACAATGCGCTTGTAAATACTCTAGATTCCCTAAGGTCAGGGCCATATGGATGTTTGGGCTGTGGTACAGTGGCTGAAGAGGGACACATGCGGTTGCAGTGCTGATGCATTATGGGTAGTAGTACTAAATACACCCAGCCTCAGTCTGGAATGACTGAGCATATAAACAGCAGAAACACAAATACACAATCAGTCATCTTTAGTTTTCGTATGATGGACGAGTCATTCCAGTGTACAAATGTGCAATAGAAATGTACAGAATGAAAATCTAGGTTTGCTCATTAAAACAAACTTATTTTACAAGGACATTTTGACATTATTGTGAAATTCTGATACCATAGCTACTAAAAATGTTATGAGCGTAAAGTGACAAAACAAACAGTGAAATGCAATAACTAAAGAAACAAGGAAGAATATTGTGAAGATATTTTGAAAAGAGCTGTCAATTCTTAAAATCGAATCTCTGCATTCTGCCAGGTTTTTCTGTTTTGTGCTGAGACAGCGTTTGCCAGAATGACTCGATATTGATCAGACACATTGTTTACCGAATATGTCAGTGTAAGAATGCTGCAGGACATGAGTGACATTGCCTTAAATTTCCTCCTCCTGTTTCACTGTCCATTTTCTGAGCCAGAAAGAGAGCGCTTTCCATAATCCAAAGAGCAGGAGCATGTCTCCTCAGGGAGATAGTGAGATCAGCAAACACAGCAGAGCCCTCTCATTAGTTTTCATTTTGAACTGAATGGCAGTGGGTGTGACGACGAGGGACTGTAATGTGTTCTTTAATTATGATGGACAGTGTGCAGAGAAAGAAATGAAGAAAAATGTCAAAGGACTGTAAAAAAAAAGAGTAAAATATGGCATGTTGGATGAAGCTTTGTCTGTACAATTGAAGGTGTATAAACACTGACAAACTGTATTTGGACATTTAGTAAGTCACATTTAAAATACAAAATATCAAGCCAAGTAGAATCTGTGCAGAATTGATACTAGACCTTTCTTTAAAAATAACTTCTGATACTTGTCTGAAACTGGGATGACTGTCTGATCTCAGGGTAATTTTAGTGGCTGTCTAGTCAGTTCCCCTCATGTTGAAACAGGTGTACAAGCAGACAGCCATATGTTTCACTAACATCTGACAACCACAAAATATCACAATGCTTGATATCTGTTGTTTTATAACTTATATACAACAATTCTTTTCCTCAAATATGACTGATTAAGAGGCACTTAAACTTTCTCATTCATTCCAGTTAGTCCTTGTTATATATTTTGTCCTCTTTAAAAAATATATACATGCATTTCTTCATTGTTGTCTTTCATTCGTCTCATGTCTTAAAACCAATTGCCTCTCCATTACTTCTCTTATTTTCTCTTCCTTTTTCCATCTCTATTTGTATGTCTGTCTGTGTCTCTCTGTCTGTATGGAGAGATGTGAGAAAGGCTGAGAACAGATTATCAATAGCTCAGGTAAGAGAATGCCTGGTGATGTAGATTAGATGGTTTGAGAGAGACACAGACACTGACCACCTGTCTGTCATCTTTACTGCCCCGCCCATTCCCATTCTGTTTCTGTTTGTCAGTTTTAATCATTTATTTCATACTTTTCCTCTCTACATCTTGCCATGTAACCTTGTTTATCTTATAAACCCTTATTTAATTGGCTGATTATTTTTAAACTTTTTTTTTTACTTTAAATTATCCACTAATTACTTTATAGGTTTTAAAAGATTAGCTTTAACAGTTTCTGAATCCTAATTTAAGATAATTTCCATGGCTTTGTCTGCCACCCTGAAGCTATGAATTACTGTGTTAATAACACAAGAGTTCCATGTGGATATTACACAGCCTCTGAGAGGTTTATGTGATTCTGATTAGGGTGTGTTGTCAGTCTTTGTTCAGAACATGAGAGTGAGAAACTCATCTGTATGTGAATAGTCTGTCTGGCATTATGCTGAATCCTTTTTGAATCAGTATCAGATCATGTAAAGTTGTTGATATATGCAGATTCTATAGGCCATCAACAACATTTTCCCCAATATAACCAATAGTGGAAAAAGAGTGAGTGATATTTCACTTTGACCTTCTGAGATAAACATATTAATGAAAAGATTATTGGAACAAATATGTTTCAGAGATAATTTGTATCCAAAGTGTGTGCCTTTGATGTATATGGGTTATAGAGTTTTACACTTAGAGTAGCTGTATATGATGATTTCACACTCTAGTATTTAAAATGTGGGGTGTCAATCAATTAAAATCAAACGGAAATTAAATAAATTTCATGTGCCATTTTTATATTAATCACAATCACATTTATATACAACATTTGCTGAGAAAAGGCAAATAAATTCAACAAAATGCATTACAAAAGCAGGCAGACAAAAGCATAGAATAAACATTACAAAAAGTGCTTTTACAAGTCAGTATATTTTGTTTTATATGCATATTGGTAAACATCAGCTCAGCGAGTCAACAGCAAACTGTTAGCTACACCTACTACAAACTGACAAAAACATGAATGTTGTAATTCAAGCTTTAGAGGTCATGATTAAATGCATAAATTATTTAATTGTTTTTCGCATTCACATTTTAATTAACATGTTCATTTGGCATTCATTTAAAAAAAGACACTAGATGTGTTTAAAAAACATTGTGTCAGTAATTGATTCATATTCGGAAGCAAAGTATGTTTTGAATGACACCCTCCATTGTGCAATAAAGCAACTGTTGAGCTACTGTACTGTCTCTGCCTTCTCATTATCATATAAAGTCTCTGCTGGTCAAATAGAAGAGGACTTCCCATTACCCAACTACTATAACTCTCTGCTGCACCAGCTTTCTTTTTTATTCTCCTCCTTTTTTATTCATTGTTTACCTTCTTGATTAAATCTGGTGAGTCTAATATCGCTGTGCAAACAAAGACTGCTATTCTGAATCCATGGCGACGATCGTCCAGTGCATATTAATATCAAATAATCCTCCTTTAGCACACACAGCCTGCGCAGTGGCCTTATTAAAGGGTGAGATCTTAGTGCCCAGGGAATGCGTGGGATATGTTGGAAAGGATTCCAATGAAACATGTTTAATCTTTTTTTATTTTTAATATTAGCCTCCTTTGGGAGGCCAGACTTCCGTCGATGGGTGAGTTTGGATATCATTTCAGACTAATTAAAAAGCAATTGAACTGCCATCGAAATCTAAGCTTGTACAGCCTTTAAAACTCCTATAAAGATTGAATGACAGAGGTTGTGTTGTGTCTGATTTACAATATCGTTACAGTGATTTTATTGGCAGAGCCCGGCCAGAGGTATGAGGAGACATAAAAACAAAAACGCACGGGGCATTTCAGTTCAGTGCAAACAGAAATCAACTAGAAAGACGGATGTATCAATTACGTCTTATGAGTACACTGTAAATATTTCATTTATGATGCCCTCCAAGCATTTGCGTCAGGTGACTCGTAAACAAAATCGTTAAGGAAGATGGTCACTGCAATAAACTTTTAGCTTTGACAGGAAAAGAAACAGCAGGAAAAAGGACTGTGGGGGGAAATAAATGAGGGATGAAGTGGTTTAAACATGAAACATGCAAGTGGAGTTAGGCAAAGTCAAAGAATGAAAGACAGTGCTGGGCTTTAGGGCTGGGTTTAGAGGGACAGCAGTCTCATATAGATGGAAACCAACGGCCCTGGTCTGACATGCAACTGTTTATCCCTGTTTTGTAAGAAGGTCGCAGTGAATATATGTCAGTGTGTTCATAGCTGTTTAGATAAATGCCCTGTGTTTTACATATTCATGGAATGGATGTTTGACTTTCAAAGTCTGACTCTCTGTTTGGCCATACACTGTAACAGGTCTGATGTGACAGACATAAACACATGGAAATCACATTATCAGAAATAAAGTGGCACATATATATTTGTTATATTTAATAAATATATGTGTTATATATATATATATATATATATATATATTATTCATTAATAAATAATGAAGTGTATCATTTTTTCTTCTATCCTACCTCCAGAGACATTTATACTGTAAGCCATTCATAGCTTGATTTACAGTAAGTGAAAAAATTGTGGCTTACTGTAAATCAACCTATAAATGCTTTACAGTACAGAAAGTGTAAAAACTGTGGCTTTGTGACTTAATCAAACTTTGTTTGTTTGAGCATTCTAAACTTCCTGGCATAGAAACATTGGCTCACTCATTCAATCATTTCTTCAACAATCATTCTTTTTGCAACTCCATTTGGTGACACCAGTGGCACAAAAAAATCACCTGATCCTTTGATATCACTGGCTTAACTGTTTAATAGAGTCTGTAAAGAGATTAAACATGCTGTGATTGAAAACACAGCCAGTGGATGATCTCACAGGCTTCAGCAGCATCTCCCTGCCAGACACTGATCTGTCTCACAATGATATGATATATTTCATCTATGAGAAGCAGAGTAATCCTGATGGACACGTCATGCGTCTTCACCTCCCTCTGTTTCCTTCTCTGTCTCTTGCTTTCTTCCTGTGATTGACACCAGTTGACTCCCTATACCCCATTACAGGATCATAGTCAGTTTGTGGCACTGTAGTTAAATTGAACTGGCTCTAATTATACTTAAAAGGTGGACTGTGAGCTGCATCTCTGATTGAGGCTTAGCAGAGCACTTCATACAGCGCTCAGAGAAAAAATCTCCTCTTAAGGACGTGATGGAGCCAGATGCTCACACGTTCCGTGAAATTCCTGATGACATTAGAGACTTCCTTGTTCTCCTTTATCACTTGGGTTTATTAGCGTAGCAAACATGATTAAGGACAAGATAAGTTGTGGAGAACAAAAGTGAAGGTGCCATGCTTTCATTTTCATCTGTCACGCTACCACGCAGAGACACCTGGAGAGATTAATCTACCCAGCTGCTCTTTGTCTTGTCAGTGATCTCCAGAAATGCTTAGAGAACGTTGATATAATGTTTAAACAACGATTAGAGCTGTTTGAAAAGAACGGGCGATGATGTTTGCACAGAGAATAAATGATGAAAAGAGCTACAGGAGAAATATTTTCATGAAACTTCTAATGAAGATATTACTGAAAAGAGTTTCAATAATAAGGTGATCTGCTGATGGTCATGATAGACGAGGACCAGCTGGCTGGAGAAGAGGATGCCAGCAGCCAGCAGATCATGCCAGACCAGTTTTACTTCAGTTACTGACATTTATACATATATACAAAGAAATCCAAGTGAGTCTGTTCACTCAGTTACAGGGTTCCCAAATCTTTGATATGGTGTCTTTTACAGTCAGACTTTTACAGTGTGATCAAGATTTTAAAAACAATTTTGAGATTACACATTCACTGTATTTCTAGCCCATGAAACACACAAGAGCTAGGCATAACTAGAAAAAATATATATATTAAGACTTTATTCACATAAATCTAGAATTAACTTTTATGAGTTTATCTGAATCTCCTAAACATTTTAAACTTGTTCTGAAAACAAGTAACTGCATTAAACTATCTTACTAAACTATACATACTCCCCTTTACCAGTTAACAGAAAGTAATAAATATATAAGTGAGAGCAGCATGGTTCTCTTAAGCAGAACAGAGCGCCTTCATAGACACACAAACACACAACCCAGATGCAGGTCTTTCTGGTTTACCCATCAGTATGTTTTGTATTCTGATACAATCACAAAGTAAATTGCAACCAAATACACCACCATCACTGATTTACATCTACTGATAAACAGATGCTTTTGAATTGGTTTATTAAAAAATGTCAGTTGACTTTTAACTTGAACTCATGACCTCTTTAAGCTAAAAATATTACACCTCTAAGCCGGTATATCTCACACTCAGAAGAGTGGCTGAGCCCCTGAAGGCTGAAATCCTAGAATCACCCTGGGTGCACAAAGAAGTATAGAAAATAGGCTGACCTCTAGGCAATAAGTGTGTAAATAGTTTATCAGCATAATGAAGCATCACACAGCGTTATAAAGCATTATAGTGTGATAGAGTGGTCTCACCTCCTCTCAGTACTGTAATGAGGAGAGTGCAGTAATTCAGGTCTTTAGGGAGATTGAAGGAGAGGGAGAGAAAGATGAGGAGAGGGAGCAAGGGACACGGGGCGAGGGAGAGGCACATGGTTTTTGCTGCAGCATACATTTTTCATGAATTGCCCTATTCATCATTTGGCGCTGGGCGGATGGCTGTTATCTTACAGTGGCTGTTGTTTATTTTCTGAGGTGAACGAGGTGTTAAACACGCACGCGTGTGAGCTGACTAATTTAGCCGGGTAACCAGGCTGAGCGCGGGAGTCGGAGTGGAGGGAGATGTGGGTGTGTGTAGCGTCTGAGTGGATGTGAGTGGAACAGTCATTGAAAGCATCATCGAAGCTTTAAGATGTTTAGAGAGGAGCTTTGCTGAGGGCCAAGTTGTTATTCCCTATGAGGGCATGGGTATGTGTATGTTGAACACGACAGATGAGTTGAGAGGGTGAGAGGGTATTTGTGTGTGTGAGTGTGTGGGTTTACTTTACCATATACTGGGGACAAATCCAAGCAAAACCTCCTTTTTGAAGGACGTCCTCACTTGTAAAAATGCTAAAAAAATTGTTAATTGTTAAAATGCAGAACGTTTTCTGTTAAGGTTAGGATTAGAGTGTGGGTTAGGGTTAAGTTATAGTGTTTATAACTAGCCATGTATATAAACAATATCTATGGAAGTCTATTTAGATAGACAAGTAAACGTGTGTGTGTTATTTATTTCTACTCATTAAAAAAGAGGAGGGTCGTTTCATAAGTCATTGTCCTGCAGTCAGTCAGAAAGGGAGGCACAGCTATTTTAGTGCATGTATTCTACATACACGCCACAAAACAACAGTCTACCCACACACACTCACAACAGTGCCACTGGAGTCTCTTTTTTTGACTGATGTGCGTTTGAGGAACACTGCAGATACAGCTGAGGTGTGGAAGGACTATACTCTAAAAGTAAAGTTCCTCGTCTATAAATAAATTATGGATTCCAGTGCAGCAGCTTGCTCCATGTCACCCAGACACATCTGACATGTGTGGCATTTCATTGCAGCACGGGCGAATCCAGTGCTAATGACCGTACAGCACCCAATTAGACTGGTTTTAATGTTCTGCTCCACTGGCTGGCAAATTTAGTGTCCAATTAGACATCAGATCGGGGCAAAGGCCCCGCCCCAACACCTCAACAGCTGATTAGAAGAAATGAAGAGCAGGAAAAGTGTGTCTGTGTGAAACAAGTACACCCACTAACTCCAACACAAATTAACAAGCTGTTATTGACGGGCACTGCTTATTGGACTTGTTAAAAGATGTTTTGAGGAGATAGTTTTGAGGATAACAAGTTTAGAAGAATATAACTAAGTGCCTAAAAAGACAATGAAAGATTTTGTACACTTTACAGGATGCACCTAACTTGTGGTGCTGTGATCAAAATAATTATTACACAGGGTGTATGTTGTTATTTTCTGTTTTCAAAAAAGTATTGATCCAGAGAGATGTTTTCCCTCCAGCAACATGTTACCTGTCTCTCTCCATCTGAATACAGATGGAAAACACTCCCATTTCTGTACCATGTGTAATTAAACACGAGTCATTTGTGAGGCTCTAATAACTAAACATTGAACTCTGTAATTAAAAACACGCCTATGAAACACATTTTCCCTGTTCCAGATGGTGAAGCGTTTTTATGCTGTTGTGTGGATACAAACACACACACACACACACACACACAACGTACACATACAAGAAATGCTTCTAGTCTTATTACTCATATTGACACATTTTCTACATGTTAACATAATGGTTGCCTAAAATTCTCTTCTGTACTTACTGTTTTTCTGCAGGCAATTTAATTTTCTTTAATTTCTTTTATTCTGTTTGTTTCAATTATTGCTCTTATTTTTATTGTTACTCCGTCAATTAAATTTTTTCTCCTATGTGTATTTGAACCATATCTGTCTTAATGATTTAAAACTGTTAAGTGTTTACTGGTTATTTAATGAATAAGTGAGAGAGATAAGAGAAAAAACAGAAAACATGACTGTTGTGTCATGTAAAATACTGCAAAACTTATTTAGTATCTTGGAATATAAACCAGCTGTAAACCAAACAAAATTAATCTTTGTATAACTGTTCTAGAATGTGTGTGTGCGCAGGCCTGTTCGTGTGTGTGTGTGGGGGGGTGCTTGTGCGAGTGTGGTCTGAGACAGCAAGATTATTCAGAAGAGCCTCTTGAGAAACACAAAGAGCGCCTGGATGCATTTGCTTATAATGAAGTCAGAATGGGTTTGGGTGGATTAATGACAATATCAACAGAAGGAACACAAGGACAGGTGCCAGCACAATCTGGATGCAGTTCAAAGTTTTTAATTACGATTAAAAAGAATCCTTGGCACATTACAAGCGCCTTTTCTTTCCCCAGCCTTTTATTTTTCACTCACTTCCCTCTCCTTTATCACATTTGAAGCGGAATTCCCAGTAAAGCCGTTAAACTTGTAAGGCCAGTGGAATTTCAAAAGGAAATCGTGGGCATCTGTACACGTCCATCTGGCATAAATGTTTTCTTTATTCTTGGAAATATTTGGCAAATTAAAAAAGTTATGATGGAGAGGAATAAACAGAAGGAGCTTGGGAAGTGGAGTGGAAATGTATTAAACGAATTGCATCCTGTGTGTGTGTGTGTGTGTGTGTAAACTAAAATCCATAAAACACAAGCAAAGCTCTGGTACAGCACTAAGACGTCCACACAAACACTTACTGAACACACTGCAATCTCGCCAGAACACAAATATTCATTATTTTATCTTCTTTCTTTGCCATTGGCTCACACACATACACCCTGTGCGCCAGCTGTGTGTTTGTATGGAAGTATGGTCAGTTGCTGTTTAAAGAATAGAGGAAGCCCACAGAGATACAGCAGACTAGCAGTCTGTTAGTACTCCATCACTGCCATTGAGAAACACAACACTGCATTCACTTTCCTTCAGAGAGAAAGAGAGAGAGTCACAGCAACTAGATTCAACAATGAAAGTTTGTTTTGAACTGTTAAGGAAAAATGTACAGCTCTGACAACCACACATCCAACAGTATCTTGCCTACGGTCCTTTATGTCCACTCTCACACAAACATCTCTGCTAATTCCCTCATTGAAATAGCATCTTAATCAGTGAGGCAGTAACCACTTTATAAAGAGCTTGCTCTCAAAACGTAGGCCCAGAATCTATGTCTGCCTAAAGTGTCTGTAAGGAGGGTCTCTGGAGATCAGGACCCATTGTGTTCAACAGACGGTGCTTTACGACAACATATGCTCTCCTTCCCCAATGCTGTTTCTTCACACACTCCATAAATGCTATACTGTGCTTCCAACAGTTTTTGCCTGCTCTTGCCTTTAGTGTGCTGCGTTTTATAGTTTTGCTTAGGTAATCTAGTCAGGGCACATGAAAAACAAAGGAATCTAAAACAGCAGCAAAGTTCCTCCTGTGACCAACTTTTAGAAGTTTTAGAAGGTACGCGTTTACAGGACTTGCAATACAGGAGCTTCTCAGTGGGTGTTTCTCTGATCTCAGCTTTGCTTAGCAGGTCTGGGTTTGTGGATTAAAGCATAATTATCAGAGATGTGTTATAGTGTCAGAAACGTGTGTTGATCTCAATCAAACGTTATCTACCCATGTTGTCATAATACCAAAGGGACTAAACAAATTAAATTAATATGCCAACTAGTGTGGGCTGGTGTAAGACACATATGAGTAATTTGTCTCATCAAACCGCTTGAATTGGATTAGTAAAGAACATACAGTTATTTCATTTTAAATAAGGACGAAAGAGAGAGATGGGGTATGGAAGCAGAGACAGAAAATTTAAGGCATGTTCTTCTGGGGAAAAAAAAACACAAAGTCAATAATTATTTGTTTTTCATTTCCACATATTGTCTTTTATTATCTCCGTCGTTTTTTCCGCTTAACCTGTACGACATACTGTTAAACCTCAGGCGATCTTCCCTCGTTTACAGTTTCTTTGTGGAAGTTAAAGTAGGCCACTTCCTTTAAGAGAGGCTGATGGATCGGGCGGTCATTGTATTTATCTGACTGAAATATCGCCGCTCTCGCGAAAGATGCGGTTGCCGCGGCAACGCTGCGTCCGGCGCGCGCTGACCTCCGGGCCACAGAGAGGCTGAAAACATACGAGCCCTTCAGATGCTGCTCTCCTCACCCTGTTTTCAGCTCCAGGTGCTGCTGCTTCCTCTTTCACGTCGCAGATAAATAGAGAAATATATATGTTGGCATATGTTGCTTTTATAGGTCGCTTTGTCAACGCTGTCAGACAAATGGAAAACATTCGAGGCCTTACTGTTTATGCAAACGGCTTGAAATGTGTTTTTCTCCAACTTGCTGATGGTTCCTTAAAAATGTTTGATCAATATTTATGCATTAGTTATGTATTAACGCACGCAATGACGCAGTAAAATGCTGCCAGTTAATAATCACAAAGGATGTATTTTTAGACATATCACAACAGAAAAACGTCGTTTTGTCAAAAAATAATAATTCAATAAAATAAAATTATTAGTTATTAGCAGTTATTAAACTTTGAAGATAGGGCATATTGATAATACTCTCATTGCGCTCATCCTTAAATGAGAGCAATACAAGTGCATTATTATTATTATGGTCAGTTTTGTTTTATTTTTATTGTTTTGTTGTTATTAAATGTGTATGCCTCACATAGGCAAGCTAAAGGGAATGATCGTTTAAGAGGACGATAAGTCATAGGTATTAGCCTACCTGATCAGCGGTCTGAAATAAGCTTGACAATTGAGCGTCATTAAAGGTGCGCACTTTAAGACAGGATTATGTCTATGTTGTCAAACTATGCACAAATAAAGCGAGTTTAAATAACTAATAATAGCCGCGTGAACTGATATCCGTGTACATAATTGAATTATAATTGTATAACAATATATAAAAGATGTAAAATACATGCATAGTCACTATTTCCATGCCTCTAAAGTCGGCGTTATAATGCTATTCCCTCTGACACTCGCTTCCGTTTCGCTCTTCTCCCACCTGAGAGCCAACCAACTCCAACAGCCCTGAATGAATAAAGCTCTTTGCTATTTAAGGATATTATCAGGTCCTCACATGCGCTCCACATTTGCCCCATCGGCACAACTATACATTTTAATCATGAAAACAAAAAGCAGACAGACATGTTGAACATATAGGTAACGGTGGGGATGTAGACGAACAGGAAGGGAATGAGAGGGGTTAAAAGAGACATCGCATTAAATGATAGTTTCCTGATACACGCTTGGATAAGATGTGTTGTAGTGTTTGTAGTTGTCGCTTTTCTTTCTGGCACTGTAATTACAAGTTCATGAAGTTTCAGGATTTCGCACGCACCGCCAGTTTGTGTCAGATTGTGGCGTTTCGTTTGCGCCCTCTAATTAATGCGCCTTAAATCATGTAAAAAATAAATAAATAAAAGACCGTTTTATTAAAAAGACCAGCTAATCACATGTTGTAGTGAAACTTTAAATCAATAAGTACGACCTAATGACTAAAACAATAAATATAACAATAAATCTTTAGGCATCGTTATCCAAAAGAAATGTATGCTTCTTAGATGCAAATGGACATTTAATTATACGTTCAGATACGTTCTGACACCTTGTTAAAAAGTTTACAGAGGCAAAGTTTATGACTGCACTAGCGAAGGCAAATGCATAAGAGACAGAATATCTGTCCTCTGTTAACAGGGACACGCACAATGTCAGCGCGTCTCAACTCGCCGGGTGTGAACTTCACCCGCATGCTCTGGGGGAGCGAAAAACTCACAGCAGATGTTACCAGTCTCCTACCAGTTTCTAGCGACTTAAAAAAAGGGGAAAGTGAAAAGAGAGGACGTGAAAAGAGAGGACGTGAAAAGAGAGGACGTGAAACAGTCTCGACCGTCCTCTGCGGGGTCATTATTAACGGCTTAATTAATTCTAGATCCGCTCTGCGAATGCCAGCGTAAAACACCAGCGCTTATCAACAGATAAAGAAAATATCTATGCCTGAAAAGCAAATGGAAAAAAAAAAGTGCGTAAAACGGAAAACAATTGAAAAACGTTTATTATCATAAATATTTTATAGCTATATAAAAATTATCGTGTGACATCTAATTCCCTTTAAGGTAAACTGTGGCAGAACATTGATCGCACTTATCAGAGCACTAAACACTTATCATGCAAATCTGCAAAACAGCACAGATACACAAACCAGAGAGAAAATCTGCTGCTCACCTGTCCGTTTTTGCACAAGTCAGCCCACATGCTTGTTCCATCACCTCCCCTCATGAGAACGTGGTAGATGAAGAAATATGTGCCCGGTACGCTGCAGATGAACTTTCCTGCACTGCCATCATAATTGTTGCCAAGGTTGGTCACTACATCGTCAAACTTGAGGATCTCATAGCCCTCGTGTGGGTTCTTCAGTCCCGCGTAGAAAGCCACTCGTGGGTGTGTGTTGTATGTAACTGTGCTGATAGCTCCATCGTTGCCCAGGCTCAAAACCCCGCTTCGGCCCCTGTCCCCCCGGTCCCCCGGGGGCCCCATCGGACCCGGGGGCCCTGGCTCCCCTGGTGGCCCCGGAGGTCCGGGTTTGCCTGGCCGGCCCGGCTTCCCCTGTGGCCCCTGGAGGAGCGTGGAGGGTGGAGGCATGTTGCTATGGTCGGCCAAAGCCTCGGCCTCGGCCTGCACAGAAGAACCAGTGCTGGTGATGCCTGTGGTGGCGCCCTTGTTCTGGTAAGGGTCGCACACCATTCGACAGGTTCCCAGCATCTCGTAGTGGCTGTTGTCAGTGCTCACGGAGCTGACCAGCACGGGGATGAGCACCACCAGCACCAGCACCAGCATGACCCCAACAGCGGCCGCCACCAGGGTCTTCCTGCCCAGGCTGAGGCGCGGGAGTGGCTGGGCAGCCAGCGTGGGTCTGCCGGGAGCCGAAATGGTGACTGCTGGAGAAGATGAGACCGCAGAGAGAGAGAGACAGACAGATAGAGGGGTGAAGGGGGTCCTGAGGGATAGGCAGCAAGCCCTAGGATCCCAAGTGTGTGGAAGAGTGTGTGAAGGAGAAAGAGACCCACATGCACACACTCTCACAGCTCCGTTCACGCCTGGTTTGCTTAGCTGGCTCACTGGATGCGTTGGGCTGGCAGGAAAGAGGTCTCACACAGATCCCACATCCGCTCGCTCACACACTCAGTCCACACATACATACACATGCATGCATACAAATGCACTCACACACTCTTCCAAAAAGTCGATCCCATTGTCTGGCAGGGAGAGTTGCACACGGTAATGAAGAGCATGAAGGATGGCAGAGGCAGCACAGAGAAAGAGAAAATGAAGTGAGTGAGGGTGTGCATGTGAGTGAAGGACAGCGGGAGAGAGAGAGACAGAGAGAGCAGCAGATGTAGAGGAGAGGAGGAGAGACAGGGTATGTTTGCAGAGGCGTTTTCTCAGACTGAGGGTTTTATACTGAGTAACCCTCCCAACACTCTCTCTCTCTCTCTCTCTCTCTCTCTCTCATAGCAATACAATCAAGGAAGCACAGCAAAAGTAACCAAAAGAGGAAGGGACAACACAGCAAAATATATATAAAAAATATAATTATGGACTCACAAAATATTTAGAAAAAAATACAAAAAAAATCTCACAGTGAACATTTGATGAATACGATTTGATGTCTATCTCTGATATTATGAAACTACTGTAACTTTCAAAATTCAATACTTACACTCCAGTACAAAAAAGTACTATTTATTAAAACAAAAAATGTCTCATTCTGAACATCCAATACTTTTCCTGAGTTCAAATAAATACACTTGAATGCCCATGTTACACCTATTTAGGTATTTAGGTAACTGACATACCCAGTCAAGGTGAGGTAATATGGATGAGGTATACTGAGTATGGTTGCTGTTACTCCTAACATAGAGAGGAAATAATGACAACAAACATGTCTATAAAAGCCTTTAGACGACCAAGTGCTATTCCTGTAACGTGTGGCACCTGCGCTCTGTTCAGCCTTTTCATGGAGTCCTACATTACAAATGGCGCTGGTTTATTATTGCCAAGGTGCTTGATCATTTCAGTCCGACCTTCACAGTTTGTGGGACACATTTCAGCATGGGTTGTTTTGTGAACCTGTCACAATGTGATACAGGCTTTGCAAAGAGGCTGTTATTGAAGGATGGGGCAGTTACTATATCGAGCCTGACAGCAAACTCAGCATGTGAATAGGTTCAGCACAGCTCTGCATCTCATTGCACGTTCACATGTGTCTTAACATATTCACATGACTTAACTTATTCACATGTTCACGTGTCTTAAAGTCACAGGAATTTAATAATACTTGGTTAATTCAAAGGGTCAGATAAGTTAGAAAATGGTTATAAAAACTTATAAAGGCAGGGTGGGCAATTTAATCCAGAAACATTTTTTGTTATGCTGGTTGAAAATCTCTTCACAACCTAATAGCAATCACTAAGTAAAGTGGTCTAAATATATTTGTTTAAGTATATCTTTTCTGTGGAAAGCACAGGATCATAAAATGTTTGTCCAATCATTGCACTTGGTCCGAATACAATGATAGGATGCCCTACTTGCCTGTCAAACTATGTATGCATTCTTGTGTTGGAGGAGGTGTGGCTTTATAAAGCACTCTATGTGGAGGGCAAGATCTTATGCTTTCTTAAAGCTAAGGTGCTATTTCTAGCCTCTCTGTAACTGCCTATATCCTGATAATAGCCTAAAAAGGAATGTTTGACATGATTTGCTTTCAAGTTGCACACTTAAATGTCCCTGATTCTATGAAGTTATTTATCTAAACCTGAGACAGATAATTACAGTAATGTCTAGAGCTTTTGAATACTCAGAGTTATTTTAATAGAAAATGAGTCATTGAAGGAACATTATGAAGAGCGTCTACAGCAGTATCCTTTTTTAGATTTGTAAAATCTTGAAGTTTTTCCCACTCATAGACACACTGTTATTGACTTTAGGTACTTTTTTGATTTACTATTACAATAAGATCATTTTCAAAAAGCAAATTCACTCAATGTTCCTCTTTGTTTGTGTCTTTGAGTTTGAGTGTTTGTCATATAGAGTCAAATTGTATTTCACTTTTTTCCTGGCTGTCAATAAAGTTCCCTTCTCCTCCTCTTGCTCTGAAATAGTTTGTTATTGGCCTGTTGCGTTTTTGTGCATGGTGTCTATTGATCCAGTTCTTTGATTAAATTAAGGGTCCTGTGTGGAACAGAAATCCATCTCTGTGGTTTATACTAGACAGCTGACATTTTTACCTGAAGTGTTACTGGGAAAAGGCCTGCAGGATTCTCAAAGTCTCGTGATCTCCAATTACAGGCGTGTGATGCAAGTAAAGAGCAGTGATTAAAGAGCAGCAAGATTTCGGTTTAAAGCTGAAATCTGTAGCTTTCCCTTTCTACCGCCATCTCTGTTAAAAACATAAATTGCAGGGCACTTTTGGAGTTACTTTCTTACTGTGGATGACAAGTTTAAATTCTAAACAACTGCTGTAAGAACAAGCTACAAACGCTGCACCATCCTCAGTGCCCGGACGTGATAAAGTTTACAGTTGGACATTTCCCACAAAATCATTATTATAAACTTCCTTTTGCAAATTGTAGTAAGGTAAGAAGATTATGTTGAACACTGATCTGTCATCTACTCAATAACTGATTTTTGTTAATTTTAACCAAAAAGTTATGGATTACAGCTTTAAATGCTTTTGAATAATTCATTTATCAATTGCAAATAAAAGACAGAGACCCTGACTCTGAGCAAAGAAAGTAAATGGTGATGAGTGAAGGAAGGTAAAAGATAGGTGGAATGAAAGACAGAGACATCAATAGACAGAGAAGAGACTGAAAGGGAAGGGAGGAAGGAGAAACAGAGATGATCCAGTGAGAGCTGACTGCACAGTGGTCTGTGCACTGTGGTAATATATGGCCTGATGATGTTTTGCCATTGCCATTCATGGGTTCAATAAAGCAAGTGTGGTTGAAAAGAGGCAGGAGAGGCGACTGCAAGTGTTCACAATGCTCAATTTCACACAGTGATCAGCGTATTGATGTTTTCCAAGATTGTAATAAGACATATGAATGCACATGTGTGTCCATTTGTTCACATTGCTAGTAGCTGTAATGTTTGAGAATTCAGTCTGTTATAAATGTTGTATGATTCATAAAAATCTGTAGCTATAAAAAGGGTAAAAGAAATAAGTAATGGTTAAGATTTTGTCCTATTTCAAGGTGACTAATCCTAATAAGTCCATTTTTATATTAATCATATTAACTCCTTACAAAAGGTTGTACTTCCTTGCTTCCATTGAAGCAGAGGTATGCAGGGATAACATGGATCATTGCTCACGTGCATGCTGGCTTTAAAGCAAATACTTAAATACTCAAATTCTCAAAATTCTCAAAAATTCTCAGCCAAGATGTTTTGGAGAGTTTATTTAGACACTTGTTGAAAGTCATGTGTATGAAGACATTTAGATGGATTGGAGTGAATCTTAGGGCTCTATTTATTTGGCCTTTGATATCTGTGCTGTTAGGAGCCCATCGCTGTGAGAGGAGCTCATATCCCCACCCACTGAAGATTACGCACCATCCGTCCACATGACACCAACAGAAAAGGTCTTAAATGGACTCTTTCACATTCATGTTTGTCATGGCAACGAAATAAAGTGGGCAAGACAAAAAGATCTGAGATGTAAAGTGGCGAGATGAGAAACCCTTAAGAGCTAATGGTTGAAAACAAATAAATAAATAAATATTATGATATAGACTTTTTGGACTCTTAATATTTGAAAAAGCATAAGACAAGAAAGCAAAACAGTGAACATTACACACAGACACACAAACACACTCCTTATGTCTTTGATTGCTTCCCTGCATCCTTCCTGACTCCTGCCTTATCAAAGAGCCTCTTTCAGAGCAGAGCAGTGAGGGTCAGAGAATAGCTAGAGAGAGAGAAAGAGTGGGAGAGAGAGAATCACTCACAGTTTGGCTTTTGTCGGAGTTGATTTAAAGTCACAACTCACATTAATTACCAGTGCTGAATGTTATGCTTACTGGATGGATGTTCACACAGTGAAAATGGCTAATGAACATGGAAAGGTAAAAATACACAGACCACAGTAAACATAGCTGTCTGTTCAATATATTTTTTATTGCAAATAAAACAAGAACTTAAGCTTGTCATATTTACTGGACACCTGCATCTTACCCCATATCTTTATTTTCCAGTTATTTTACTGAAATAAATTATCTGTATTTGTATGGCACACAGAGTTGCTTATTATGTAGAGTGTTTCAAATCAGTCACCTGTGTTTTTCCATGCAGGCTTATAAAACAGGCTGCCTATAGGCGGTATGCACCAAGTTCAGCTCACTAGGTTTTGAAGCTGAGCTCATGTCTATGACACAGCTGAAGCATGCGCATGTGTATACAGTATGTGTTGGTGTGAGGGCACTGTAACACCAAATGAAAGAGCAAGAGAACAGAACTCTGAATGAGAAAGATTTCTTTAACCCACGCAGCATTAATGGCAGCTGCCAATAAGCACAAACACTTTTTAGGCTGTCAAAGCAAGACAGTTTTAGCCGAGCTGAACGATTTTACAGACTGAAAGACACATTTGCAGGGCACACTTTTACTTTTTAAAGCAGAAAGCTAAATGTAAGACATCAGCACCTGTACCGCCTCTCTGCTGCTAAATGGATGCAGCACTCAAGCTATTCACTTTCCTTAGTTCAGGCCAAAGACATGTGGGGTGAATTCACTAAACAGTAACATTACAGAGCACAATCTAACCATCTGTAATCCGGTGTAACCAGAGGTTTGTTACTGATGCAAACACACCTCATTTATAAAATCAATGCTGTTTGTTTTATGCAACTGGCAGGAAATTATCAAGTATGTTCATGAGTTTTTAAAACCAATTATCTAACCAACTGTAACTAGCCAAAAAGAGTGTGAGATTGTAAAGTACACCATGTATGTATGAAAATGCATGTTACTAACCACTGACACATTTGCCCTGAATCTCCCAAATGGTTTTTATATCTACTTATTCTTCCATCTTCCAATTTTCATTTCTTCATCCATTTACTGCCTCTCCACAGAATCTAAACTCTGTATGCGCTAATGCCGGGAAAATAAAATTCATTCATTACACCTCTGCATCTTTTAAAAGCCACGTTGATTGTAAAACTGGACCTCATCTGAGGAGGTCATGGCTCTCTTTTCCATATTTAATTATATTTTTACACACTTTTGTTACCGTCATATGTCTGTTGTAGTAACAAGAGCTGGAAGATATGCATACTCGCTTTGGTTTCATCATACCTCAAAGGTTTATTCTAAGTCTGCATGCTGTTTTTTGTCTTTTCCTTCTTTTGCCGCAAGAACACCAAGGCCACGTATAACGGAGTCTCCTTGTGCACTAATGAGTCACAGACTGGAGCCCAGAGAAAGGAGAAATAAAAGTGACATTGCCTTCCCTTTATCCATCAATTTCTCTTTCCTTCTCTCCAAACACTCTGCATATCCACCCCTGCTCTACAGACCTGCTGGCAGGGGAATGTGGAGCTGTCACTGGGTTCTTCTGGTATGTCATCCCTCTGGTTAAACTTGCCTGGAGGGCAGTGGTGGATAGTGACAGCGCTGCTAGTCGTGGTTATGGCCAGTCTCCATAGGCTAGATTCAGAGAAACCAGAAACGAACATGAAACCTTAATATTGTTTAACAATGAGAGGAACAAAACCAGTTTGGTCCTTTTGAGCAATGACAAAATGGGGTGTCCAAAATATTACACTAAAGTTCTTCAGGAAGCAGCATATCTGACAGGTGTCTCGATGAACGGATGTGGAGTGGGATGTAGAAGATTCAGAATTTCACTGTTGGTTATTAAAGTGAATGTCAACTGATTCACAGAGTAAAAAGCCATTGTGGCTCTTTATTCACTTAAAGGAACACAATTGAATAAACTCTCTTTGAATAGTCAGTCTCTAAAGCTCTGAGATATGAGAACAGTTTTCTCTGTTGCCCACTTCCTTTCATGTTAAGACACTCCGCCCCTCTGCAATGGGGAGACAGCTGTCAAAATATATTTTTAAGGAAATAAATTAATAAATGGAAACTTTCGCGAGTATGTTTTTCTATTCGTCTCTCCTTTTATCTGACCCTGGGGAGGAATTGCAGGACGGTTCCTGTCATCCAGGCGTGGGGAGACAGAGGCTGTCAGACTTCAGGCAGGATCCCAGCTGGGGTGCACTGTGCTTGGCCTGGCCCCCACAGAGCAGGGAGGGATGATGCTCTGGAAGAATACAGTGTCTCCAGGGAGGGGTGTGGGGTGCACTGACCCAGAGGGAGAGCAGAGAGAGATGGGTATAGACAATGAATGATGGAGGCGTTCTTAAAGGGCCAGTTCACCGAAAAATGAAAATTCCACTACTTTTTCTCACCCGTGTATAAATGTCTTCTGTGTAACACAAAATAAGACATTATAAAGGCTGCACTGGTTGCTCTTATGCAATTATCACTGTTTTTATAGAAATTTTATGGTGCTTTTGTGTCCTTATTAAAGCTTGAAAGATGTGGTCAACATTCATTGCAATTGCATGAATATAAGAGACCAGCACAATATTAGGAATTTCTTCTTTGGTATTCCATGGGGAGGAAAAACCAATTCAAGTTTGGAACAACATGAAAGTGATAAATGATGACAATTAATATATAGGTAAATTGTGCCTTTAAAAATCCTCCACACTGGATTTAAACTGGACTGGACTCGACCTTAAGTGATCTCTGTCTGGCCACACACTTCATCATTCCTTCAGATGTGATGTCAGTTGAAGCCTCAGGAATCCTCCTCCTTTTTAGCATGAGTTTAAATGTGCAGCAGTCCAAGATAAATTGTTTTAAAATGCCAATAAAATGCTCTTTGCCTCTACAATGACCAATCCTGTTTAATTTACATTTATCCATTTGGCAGATGCTTTCAAATGAGAGTGGTGAAAACCTAGAAGAAAAACAAGATCAACAACACAGTCATCATTATATTTTAAGTTGTGTGGTGGAAGATAACATTAGCATTCAATTTGATAGTCTCATTTGACAAATATAATGGATACAGCACCAGGCTAACCAAATTACACCTAATGGCAACTGTTCAATCGTAATGTCATCTATATTTCAGCTTCAGAAGTGGGAATCTTGAGTTTTTCAGTCTTTTCCAAACTGATCTACCAGCAGTCTAGACATATTTTATGTGCTGCCCAAATCCTTTATAAACAGGTATTTCAGTACAACTGTGGCCTCTGATATCTGTGTGCATTAATATGTATGTATTCAAATGATAGCTGCTATGCCTTGTGGTAATGTCAGTAGTGAAATGTTTACTTAGTTGTATAATAGCATTTCTAGTACTGTTTCACAAATGACCACACACAGGGGAAAACATTAGTTGTGTATTTGTACTGGCCCGCAGGACAGAGACTGTCCACAACAGAGACTGTACAGATACACAACACACTTGTTTATCCAAATGCATATGCACATTCTGTTTCTATTTAGATGTGTTTGTGTATGCTGTACATATTTCTTCTAGACAGCGGTAATATTTAAATGGAACTTCTTCTCCTGAGAAAAAGACTCCAGGTTCAAGTGTCTCCTCTAAAGGTTCAGAAGAGATCTCAGCACAGTCTCAATTTCAGATCTGCAAAGATACCTCTAAATACCACTTTCATAATAAAAATACAGATTAATAATGCTTTACAGTTAATAATGCTTTACACTTATGTTGAAAGAAAGAAAGAAAGAAAGAAAGAAAGAAAGAAAGAAAGAAAGAAAGAAAAGTAAGGAAAAACATCACAGCCTGAAAAAGTAACAAGCGCTGTAAGTCTGATTTAGCCTGAGAACTTTCTCTCCTCTACACATGTACACATTATATTGAAATCTTCTAAGAACTGGCTCTCCTGCCACAAGGTTTCAGCAATGTGTCACACAAAGTGAGGCTCAGTACTGCATCTCATATTCAAGCATTATAGGGACTCCTGCCCTTTTCAACAGTATAAACACACAGTGCTACATTGCCTTCTCTTTCTCACTGTTTGGCTCCTGGGCATTGCTCTGTCTGTTTACATATTAATGAGAAGCGAACAGCTATTTTCTTTTAATCATGAGGAGAGCGTGACATCCGATGGGAGTGAACAGGACAGCTGTGGGTATTTCTGGGAGGGTCAGAGGAGGCTGAACTTTTTTCCTGTGGCAGCCAATTGGTGACAAGCAGAGATTATTAATATGCTCTATATTCATGTTGGGGACATCGCTTGGTCAACTGGAGCAGCACTGTATAAATGTTTGAGTAGATTATAATACACAGTATATTATAACTGTTGCAACCGGGGCATAAAGGTATTACATAAATGTAAGATGTGTTACTCTCAGAGTTGTTTTCATTTAGCATGCAGGGCGATCTGGGCTCATATTCTGATAGATAAAAAACTTTTTTTACTGAAAATTGATGCCAATTTATGACCATGTTTATATATATACTGCACATGGTTCAAGTATCTCATATATGGTTCATATATCATATAACTGGTTCCAAATGTGGTGACATGAGAGAAAGACCAGCATACAGTAACTTTCCTCTATCAGGAGATTTGTAAAAATGAGAAGCATGTGTTTGACTGTGGCAACTGTGTTTCTACACAGAAACACCAGATCTAAAATATTCTGTGTGCTTGCTGTTTATGTAACAGTGATATAGCACATTGAGTCTAGTTAGCTAACAAATACACCTCGTTGTACTTTATGAGTCTTACAATGCAGCTGATTACAAACATTTCACCTAGGCTAATTAGGCAAAGGAAAAATCGTTATGCTCAGCAGCCTCGTCGCTCAGAGTACTGATCTTCCTGCCTGATTCAAGATAATGGCAGCAAATCCACAAGCTTTCAACAATAGATCACTTTCCTGTTTTTTAATTGCCTGGCTTTGGGCTTTTCTCTTTTAACAACTTTCATATAATTTTCTTAGATTAGTGACCCACACACAGAGACATTTCTCTCTCAACCCTCTTTAATCTCACAGCACCTCGATCTCAACTGCTTGTGAGTTTTGATTTGCTACAGATGACCCTTTTATTAAACATTTGAAAAGGTAGTACCCCTTATATTCTGCATGAAATATTCTGCAGAATAAATCCTTTACTTTTTAACATTTTTTTAATTGCAATATGTGGCAAAACCATGCTTAACATCCATGAGACAGAGATCCATTCATCTGCATTCATCTGAATATGGAGACAGCATTCATATTCATCTTACTAGCACTGATTATAAATATACATTTTCACCCAGATTGTATTGTGACAATCTAAAATGTGTTATAATGCTATATGTGCATGAAGCATCTTTTTACAATTTTTTAATGTTTTAGTTATTTTAATTCTGTGAGATCCGTAGCACTGTTTTGAAATGGGAACTTACATATTCTCCTACTACTTTCCCTAAATTTAGTTTTTCATTTTTTCTCTTTAGATGACGATGTAATTTAGTCTGTATCTAAAATGTTAATAAACAATGATTTATATATTAACTGCTTGCTGTCTATATTTGACAGTGTACTGTGACAGTGTTAAAATTCAGCACACTAAGCATATAGTGAAAGATTAAACCTGAGAAAATGAATTTTGTCTTTCCAAAAACAGAATTGCCATCTTGCATATGGCAAAGGAGCGCGATATAATACAAAGCCCTCAGAGACCCGCTCTATTCATTATGTGAGAAAAGTGCACACAGAACTATATTTTATGCTAAGAAGGACTCCTGGTAATGCTGAGATAATATTATTCTGCTTTATATTGAGACAATGCTTGTGTAATTGCCAAAAATGCTTTACAATGAAACTTGAAAGAAAGCAGGAATACTCGGCTGTTTAAAATAATGTTTCATTTGATGTAAAAAATCTTTAGCCATAAAGTTGAGGTTGGCTGAAAGAATATCTCATCTGCTTTGCTTTGAAGCTCTCTGGCCAATTGATTGTTGTTTTTTAAGAAGCGGTTTATAGCTGTGTATTTGTTTAATTTACAATGATGCTAACATGCATGTAACTAACCAATATATGGCTCTAATCAAAACTTACAATGTTACATTTAAATTCCCAGCAGCCTTTCTTGGGGCTGGGACAAAGTATAGAATTTGTTACTGTATTTATTCAGTATAATTTATCTGTCTCTTACCTGTATTTGTGAGTGTGTGTGTGTTTGTCCACAGAGGAGGCAGTACAGCTCTCCCCTCCCACAAAGCAGTACATTTACATTCAGCACCGAGGCGTCTCATAAATCACCTGTGCTGAAAGTAATGGGGCCTGCACTGGGAAACTCTTTCCCCTTCGGTCTCACACAACCTCACACACAAGGCTCTACCGTACATACATGCAAGTGCAAATATACACCACAGTACACTCTGAAAGCACTACCGCACCCACTGGTACATTTATGTTGGAATGTAGATAAATGTGTGCACACACAACCTAGCTTAAAGAGAAAACAAAAATCTCTCTCGACATCGTTTAAAAATATCTGCCCTCTTGAAGTGCTTTTACAGCTCTATAATAAAGTGCAGATTAGCACACACATAGCTGATTGTCTTCAGCGGGGCTCCCAATGTGGTTCTGGCTATGGATGAAAGAATGCCCAACAGGATACCACCAGAATTAACCTCTCCCCAAACACACCCACATCTTACCCACGAGCCCATGCAGCGCTCTCACAGTCTACCCCTGCAGCACATTACATTTATGAGAACAAAGTAAACAACCCAGCTACCACGGGACATTTTCAGAATGTTGGCTAACGTTCTCTCAAAGTTATCAAAAATGTTCTTGCAGTAACACAAATAGAATTTTTGTAACCTTATGTATCCATATATATATATATATATATATATATATATATATATATATATATATATATATATATATATATATATAGATATATATATATATATATATCAAAAGCGCTATACGTTGTTAGTGGAACCTTTAAAAAAATATACAGAATTTAAAAAGTTTGAATAACATTTGTATAACCAAGCAATAGCAATAAGACAATGTCTAAAAACCTGGATATTTTAAATGTTCCTAGAGTTTTCAAAATAAAATTTTCATTTAGGAAGTGTATTCCTTACCAAGCAAAAAAAAATATTGATTAAAGTTATTGATTGTTTAAAGATGTACTCTTTTTTGCTTATGTTGCACTGACCAATATGACAGTCATCTTGGATGTACTGTACACTGACACCAAGCAGCAGGAATTCAGTATTGTTTGAAAGCAAAGGTTTGTGGTTACTGATGTCACTGCAGAAATGTGCTACTCAAAGCACTTAAAAGAAATGTATTAATTGTATTCCGTTCATAGAAAGTCTCTAATGGAAAGCTTTTTTATTTGAAACTAGTTATCTGCTTTGCTGGTGTCTTAGTGTAGTCTCTGTATTAGAGCTTCTGAAAGCCCCACAGCTGCCTGCAGTGCACAGTGTGATGAGTGGCTAATCTGCTGGGTTGAGCTGGCCTAGTGGCCCAGTGCACTTTAGGGGGGGGGCTGCATCTTTACTGCAGTTCTCTTCCCTGCCAGCTCCTCCTATATAATCACCCATATCATGGAATGATCAGGCTCACACACACATGTATGTTTCAAGCCAACATGTCTGAAGATCCAGCTCACAAACTGTCACTCTGGTTCTTAAAACATGCTCTGTCTGGATCCTTCCTTAGAATGGCTTAGAATTGACCCAAACACTAAAACTTAAAAAAATTAAAAAATTATATGAATATGAGCTAAAGAATATGAGCTAAAAAATTATATTTGACCATTCACTGCTGTTTCAAATATATTGCTTTCATTTTCATTTGATTTCATTTTCAGCAATTACATTCAGTTAAAGCTCATCCCTGCCTAAACAATCTTCTTAAAACCAGCCTAAGCTGGTCTCACAGCTAAGCTGATGCTGAAAAGTGGCCCAAACCCTCTAAAGCCCCCCAACAGACAAGCCTGACCAGGCTGAGACCAGCTACTGTCAGACCAGCAAACCAGCTCAGACATTTGTATAGCAGGTATTTTTGTGCCGGGCATAACTGTGCTAAATCAATGTTTTACCCAGGGGCTTTGCTAGGGTTGGAAAAGACAAGAGGCGCAAGAACTACAACAAGAGAAAGCAGATCTATTCCCAACCTACTACCCAGCTAACAATTTTAGGTTGTAAGAACGTTTCCCTAATGTTCCCAATTTTTAGACATTGTATTAACATTATTCAAACATTAATTCTGTAATTTTTTAAAGCATTCCACTAACAACTTAAGAACAACGTTTTTGATTTATGGTATATAACGTTAAAAAATTTCTACTTACGTTACAGCAAGAACATTTTTTGATAACTAAGAGAACTTTTAAAGAATATTAGCCACTGTTCTGAAAATGTTCCCTGATAGATGGGTAGACAGGGATTCTAAAAGTTTGTAATTTGGCTCCACCTAACAGACTTGGTGATTAATCTGAGGGTGTCAAGACAGAAAAAATAGATGCTCATATTGGCTGTTTGGCCCATGTCCTGTAATTTTAGCCACTGTTGAGGGCTGCAGAAATGTAATCCTTTCATAATTACCTCCTGATCAAACATAACTCATCCATCCAGCACTGACAGTAATTGAAACGTAGGTCGGACCTCACTTCACATTAAGAAGACTGAAGACGACTTAGTCATAATTAGTCATACATTTATTGGAGACGAAAGTGAATCACTGAGGAAACTGATAGAATGGAGGTTTTGATGTCTTAAAATATGACACGAAAAATATAAACAGCCTTTAACATGACTCGTTATCTGAGAGATCATTTATGCTTGGTTTACTATCTCTGCCAGACAGTGACAACATTGCCGGTTGTAAAGGTTATAAATCTCTGCAGAAACAAGATCACCCTTTGCCCTGTCTGTCTCTCCCTTGCACGCTCTCTCTTTCTTTATCTCACATCATAAAAGGAAGAAAGTGTATCTTTGACCTACAGCTATGGACAGAGGCTGTTTCTATTTATCGTCATGGTTTTAAAAGATCCTGTCACTCCATCTTTGGATATCTTACTTTCCTCCCTCTTTTCTTTCTGGTTATTTCTTCCAACATGACGCATTCCTGGCAAATATTCTTCAGTACTTCATTTTTCCTTTTTGACTGTGTTCTCATGAAACAGTTTATATTAACAGATTATATTAAAAGAAACACTGAAAGGGTATATTTTGCACATACAATGTCTGGTAAATAAATAAGGTATAATTGTGGTTAAAGGTGTATTTAGTTTAAAGCAGAATGTAATTGAAACTCATTTTGTCAAAGTTGGGAATACAGAGTTGTGAAAACGACTGTGAACTGAGTTCACTTGTATGCTTGTATGTGAGTTTGTATGCACATTTAAACAGTATGTGTGAGGTTACAGTATGCGTGACTTTATCAAAAGTATATTTTGATAATCCTGAGATGGAGAAAGAGATGTGTGATTCGACTTACAACTTATTTTGTAGTGTATTTGTAAACTGTATCTCTAAAGATATGAGGAGAAAAAACATCTAAAAAAAATAAGTTTGTTTATGTTGTTTGTAATTTCCAAACATTCTCTTGAAAAATGTCCCCCAGTGTCCCCAACAACATAATAAACCTGAAATCACCCACATTGTGGAGATCAACCAGCCAAAAGCTACTAAATAATGTCCTTATGATAATGTAAAAATGCAAAAGAAATTCTGTGAGGTGTAGTGGTTAGAGACATATATGTATATATGTAAGTATATACAACTTTTTTAACATTATATATAATAAATATTAAAAAAGTTATTCTTATGTAGTTGTTAAGTATGTTAAGTAGTTGAATGTTCTTAGATAATTAGTGGAAATATGTTAAAGAATTAAAACCAGCTGAATAACATTCGCATAACCAAACACTTTGGGAGGTTTGGAACATTCCTATAACTTCTGACATAACATTTTTACATTTATGTTACTTAATGGAAAGTTAGTTAATAGTTCTTACAACATAAAATTGTTAGTCGGGTTAGTTGTATAAGCATATGCGTGTCCTCTCCCAGTGTTTTTACACTAATCGTCACTGCTGAGAGTACGAACGCAATATTTCCACTCTGATTGCTCCCTGATGAGTGTGTAATACAGGGGAATAGAGGGGCGGCTCTGTGTGTTAACCCAGTAATAAAATTCCCCTCTTTAAAGAGGACTCACAGAAGCACAATTACCCTTCTGACATCTCTTACTGCATGATTTATGTAAGGAATATTACTCCGCACCTCCACTCCCCCCTCCCTCTCTCACACATATCCTCACAGTGTAGAAAGAGTCTGAAAACTGGACAAGTTGAGGATGAAGAAGAGTTTTGATTTGATGTCAAACAGAAGCGGTGTGAAGAGATGGAATACAGGGAGAGAGACAGCGGGAGAGAGAGAGAGTAAGCAGCAAAGAATAGAAGGAAAAGTGAAAGGCTCCTAAAGAGTTTCTTGGTTGGTATCTCCCTTTTGGCTGTCTGGTCACCTGTCATGTGTGAACAAGCTTTCAGCTAAGATAATCATCACCTCATCCACCTCTAATTGGCCATATGTGTCTTCAGTGGACCACTGCTAAAGTGCAGAAGTGTGTGTGTGTTTATATAGCTATGCTTTATTTAGATTATATAAATATATAATAACAAATTCTACTGTTTAGATCAATTTGCCCCCACACATGAGCTAAATATGACAACACCTCCCTGTGGGGACATCTTTGAACATTTTTATATATTAATATATATGGAAAATAACAATTTAACAATATCATTTTAAGTTAAAATTGCAGAAAGTTTGGTTCTAGGGTTAGGGTTCGAGGTAAGGTCAAGGAGGTCTGTAATACCTGGAGAAAGCTATCAAAGAGCATTCCCATTTATCTGAATGGCAGTTCCTCAGCTGGCGCAGAACCCCCATGAAGTATACAATGTGAAATCCGCCATCTGGCACCACAGAACACACAGTCTCAAACATTCACTAGACTCTCTCCTGCCCGTGCATCAGCTCTGCCTTTAAAGCCGCCAGACAATATAATCCATTTCTTTGCCATCCAATGCTTTTAAAAGCCTTCCAAAAAATATCTGGGCACTGGTAAACGTTCACTATAAAAAAAAAAAATATTATTGACTTGTATACACCTCTTATAAATGACTGTCAATGGAGAAAGATCCATTTGAACCTGATGGTGCAGTTATAACATCTACCAGCAGGGGCTATCTGGCCTATGTAAACCAGCTGACCTTTTGCTTATATTAAACAGATTAGTACTTATTATTAACAACAACAATAAATTTATAATAAACTGTAATACATACCTGGGGAATGGTTTGTTTGAGTAACAGTTAGGAATGGTGGTTGTAAGGAGATATTATTAGATAAATATGAACACAAATAAAGTAAATGGAAAATCCCCACCATGAAAGAAAAACAAATCTGTGTCTGTGTGTGTAGAAACAGATATATGTATCAAAGAGATTAACAGATCAGCATTAAGAGACTGATATCATTATTGAAAGTGGGTTGTTGTTGATACTGTATCTGCATTCAAACAGCTATAAACAGTAAGAGGGCAAATACACTTGTGTGAAGAGTGGAGTTTGTAAAGTGAATCAGACCAATCCTGATAGCTGACGCTGACAGTAAGAACCTGAGGCTGGTAAGCTGTGATGTGCTGATCAGCAGCCTGACCTGTTCTGTGTGAGCCCTGAGTCACAGTGATGTTTCCCCTCCGAGCGTCCCTCTGTCTACCATCACTACCATCCTCACCTCTGACATTCCTGTTTCTGTCCACAGTCAATTTCACAAAATGCTATTTTATTCCCTCCTTGATTTTTTTCTTTTATTTCAAAGAACTGCAATGTGGTTGGGCAGAACATCTGGCTTGAGTTCAGTTAATTGTAAACAAACACATTTCTAAAAAAAAAAAAACTGTGAATTTTGTAAAAAAAAACATACAAAAAAAGTACAAATAATGTACTGGTACAGTGAATACAACAATATGCAACAATAAAGTATAAATAATACAAATAAATTATGTAAACAATGTATGTACTGTACATTACTGTAACGTACTGTGCATCACTGTATATATACTGTAAAATATTTGGTAAAAAGTCCTATATAAAGTTTATAATACAATGAATTTGTTTAAAACTCTTTCAGAGTAAATTTAGAGAGTTTTTCCTAAATTTTGTCATTATTATGTTACATTTACATTAGGAGTTACATAATATTGTATTCCATTATTTCACCAATACAGTAGGAGAATGCATCACTAATGATTAATAGGATATAGGTGCACTAGAGGCTCACTGTAAAATAACACACAGGAGTCAGACTGCAGCCTCACTTTTGGCTCATGGACAGGAGCAGCAGAAGGGAAAGGTCAGCTAGCTGGACCAGGAAACGCACTGAAAGGCAAATGTCATAACATTTAGGGCTACGTGTGAGTGTTCTTTATTCTGTCTCTTTTCCTCTGTTTGTTTTCATCTATATTTCTGCTCTTTAGGTTGGCATACATGACAATGATTGTGAGTGTGTAACCAAATAAACTGAAGACACTCTGTGTTATTGATTTATCAGTATGCATAATCTTGGGATTTTGAGCTGTTCTGTAGTGCCACACCATCCACTCTGTAGTGCTAATGTGTGTGAGTGAATAAATTGGGGCTGTTCTGTAGAGTATCCAGACTGTGGCTGGTAATAGCACATGTAATCCTGTTAATGGCAGACAGCCTAATAGAGCTCGCATTCAGAGTTCGGACACAGTGTGTTAACCAGATTACACACTATTTACCACCAGGGAGAAGGAATGTGTTTGAGTGTTTATATGTGTGTGGGTTAATAATACATTTGGGAAGTGTAGAACAGGACGTGTTTATACTGAGTTAGACAATTCATGTCAAAGTGATTTTAAATAAGAAAAATCAAACTGTTCTGAAAATGTTTGAAACTGCCTTAACAAATGCCAAAATGTGACCAGTGCTGACAAAATGACTCACAATGAGCAAATTTCTTTTAAAATGATGTATGATTTGTTGGAATTTGATTATACCTGTCTGAAGCACCAGTCATCAAGAGAAAAAAAAAGAGCAGAAAAAAATGCAATTTTTCATGGATTATTAAAACAAAAGAAAGTTTTGCGAAGGTTCATCTCTCAGACAATGTAGAATAAAGATGATTTTAGATGTTTAACTGCTATTTGGAGCATTGTACTCACTCGATGAGGGCTTAATGAACTAAATTAGGCCAAAATTGACATTGTTCACTTTTTTGCCTGTAGTTTGTAATTAGCCTATACATATTCCAACTAATTTTGCCAGCAGGGGTCACAAATGGTTGTTAGGTTTTGTAGGATCAGTGAGTGATATGTTGGCATTGTTGGGCCAGAGTAATGTTATCTTATGCTGTGTTATTCTAAACCCAACAGCCAACTTTAGAATGTCTGAAATGTTGGTGATTTTTGTGGCGGTGGGAACCAGCTTCAAAAATGCCACCCCATATCATAAAACACACAGTTACAGTACAGAATTTGTATAGAACAACAGAATACAATTCTACAATAGAATTGTGATTCTGTTAGGATTTGTGAACCCCACAGAGAATGTGTATTATGGCCAGACTCAATAACAATGTTTGGTCCAGCACTGCACCAGAAGGTGCACAAACAACAAGACATGTCATCTCTCTACATTTTGTCTCCAAACAGATTTTTTCTGAATCACTCACATAAGTTTCTTTGACAGAGAGAGCCCTCTGTCACGTTACCTAGCAACATAACACTTCAATATTTCTGTGTGCTGGCCGTTTTTGGAACTCATTGTTGTGGCAAAATAAACAGTGAGATCAGGTCTGACAGAATCTCAAACTACCGCTAAATGTCATTCAGACATTCAGACTTTTTAAACATTCCCTGTTCATTAGCCAATCATCACACATATTTTATGACATAAGTTAGCTGCAACAGTTTTAATTTGCCCATAAACACTCAAAAGCCAATCAGGAGCTTGGCTCCGACATCCATTATCCAACATCCATCAAACTGTGGTGGATATATTTGTTCAGTGGTACCATGCTATACCACAGATCTCCCCAACACATCGAATCCACACCCCCACCTCCTCATCCTCACCATAAGCAGCCTTGTGCCTGTGGGCAGAGCCTCAGGGTGGGTGAGCGCTGTTCAGGCCACCCACGATGTGCTCACCCAGAGCCTGGCTACGACGCCAGGGAGGCCATATGGGCACAGGCTGGCACACGGCCCCTCAGCTGGGGAAGAGCCAGTCTGTCGGAGTAGATGACTTACCCGCTCTCCACCGGACCTCTGGAGATGGGTGACCATCTGGTATCCCCCCTCCCCCAAACAACTCACCCCACCCCAAAGGTTTGAAATGGAATTTAGAGTGTAATGAAAAGAATGGACAACAAATATATGCTCTCAAAGTTGTCATGCACAGGTGCAAGACCAGGAAAGAGAAGAGGGGACCGCTAGCAGCTACATGAAACCAACGGGGCACCAGAGCAATTACATTTATTAAAGAGCATGGTGTATTATTGAGGTCAAGCCATGGGAGCAGTTGGGACCTCGGTTACCATAGCAAAAAATGAAATTTTCCTGCTCCATGTGTGAAAGTAGTGCTAAAACACATTCTACGTGCAACAACCATTTAATCAAAGATATTAAATTAATTACACAACTGATTCATGATAATATATGCAAAATAAATGCCTGTCCCACAGGAAATGTTTATCCCTGAGAGATCAGTCTTTTAAGGAGACATTACTGTGTTCTATATTATGTTTTATGTATCAGTTATCTCTGAGATAAAATACAGTAACCTTGTAATTGAGTAACTGTTTGAGTATGATTTAAGACGTTGTTGAGATATCTTCTGAGGAGACATATGCGAATAAAATCTGAGAAGCAATAGACTGTTTACATTTTGCTCTTCATCTAATTGCATTGCTGTCTAGGAGAAACCCTTGAGATACCCATAATAAATCAAATTCTTTTGTGATTTTTCTATGCTTTTCCTATTCCACAGAATAGGGATCTGCAGAAATGAGGTGAAATGTTTGTTTAATACAGTGTGTAAATGTCTTGACTACTATTTATTTTACAATAGAGAATAATAAATTAAAATGTACATAGCACCTTAAACCAGATTTAACAGAAAGTTTCTTCTGGTCTGCATGTAAACTCATCCACAGACTGTTTGTCATATTTATTTGGCAGAGAACAGGAATGATCAAGAATCAGGAGTTCAGCTACTGAACCTTCACTGCAATCTGGATTCAAACCTCCCACACTATCCAATCTGCCTGTCATTTAACTCATTTAACTTTTACATTTAAACAAGTCGCATGAATTTCCCACACAGGAATCTGTCATCGCACAGAGTTGTCAAATTTAGAACTAGAGCACCCAGACAACAAACTGAAAAAATTCCTTTTTCCTGTTCCGGTCTTTTATAATCTGTCTTTTCATTTCTTCTCTTGTTACTCATTTGTTTCTCATAGACAGTCATTTACTGTGTAGTTCTAACACATAACTCTTGTACGTTTTCTCTCCCAAGGAACTTTATGAGAAACATCTAAGACAAAATTTAAAATCAAATGAAACAACAAAGAACTCAAAGTCTCTGGAGATAAGAAAGAGAAACTTCTGAGCAGTACAATTTTCCTGTGGGTCTGTATCAGAAGCAACATGCCCATTCCAATTACAGCACAAGCTTCATCTGATGTTTGGGCCAAATGGATTTTGAATGCAACATATTATTTAAATCATTAATAATTAAGGTTCACAATTATGGTACCAGGGGACTGTCTATATTTGTTCAGTCCAATCGAATTGCACCTTCTGCAGGTCATTTGTTTTTAACAATTCTGTCATTGTCTACACACCTTCATGTCATGCTAGTATGAACGTTCATGGTCTGAGCTGATTGTTTCAGCAGCTTTAGTGTACCACACTTAGGGCACCAGTGAGTGCCACCAGTGCCCTTTTTCAAAGAACAGGTCCATGGTAACATGATGATTTGTCCCTCATTATATTAATTATAAATTTTCCTTTCTTCATATAATTGCTACTTGTCTTTTCATTTCATAATGTCCTGATCATTCTCTCAGTCGCTCTCTTTAACACTCTCCTTATGTCTCTCTCTCACTCTCATATAGACACTCTCTGAGCTTTAATAATGCTTAAGATCTTCTCAGGCCTCCCCTGCTCCCTGAGCACCGGCGCAATAAAGCCTGAATCTCTGAACTACAATGCTGTTTAACACAAACGGCTGTCAGAGGTCATTCAGTAGGGAGCTCTCCAGCAGGGCTATATTTACACTCATCTTTCCTCCAACCCTGTCCTCCCTATCTTAAAAAAACCGCTGGTTTCTTACACAAACCCCACCGATGCATACACAGAAATCACCATTGAGTCTTCTCTGAGTCAAAGATGAGGGCTAGAATAATGCTTTATCTACATGAGCACTAAACACTAGTCATGCTGGATCTTCACGACTCCTCACGCAACTTCACAGAAGAGCACATTTATGCATAACAAACAAAAGTTCAGCAGGGATCTGTCAAAGGCTGGAGCAGCACAGGCCCAATACTAATTGCCAATGGACAGCTCTGCTACTCCTTTCATTTGTTTATCAGTTGTGGTTGTTGTTTTTGGTGGAGTGCTTTTTTGCAATTTTTAGTTCTTTCTTTTTCACCATCATTAATTTGCACCATCTGTCTCACACTGATGTCAGAGTGAGGTGACACGACGAGGTGTCTTTTGTCTATTTTTACCTCCATAACGAGGAATCGTCAGAGAGAAGTCTGCATGCCGTTCAGACACCTCCGCCCAGCCGCCACTGGACCATATGGCTGGGAGGTAGGGGAGCCAGTGTCTCAAAGGACACTGGGGCACAGGGTGGAAAAGTTCACAATGGTTGTACCAGTAACTTCAGCCCCAGAATGCCATGGGGGCTGCCAGAGAAATACCAGTCCTTTTATCATGCTGTAGAAAGTGCTGAGCCCAATCACCAAACTTCTGGAGACTTGGATGAAAGGCTGAGCATGTATGTTTGACCCAAGGAAGTCTAAAATGACTGTGGTTTAAGGCCTGTGGTTTAGGTATGTTATTTCAAAACCTGCTGTTCTTACTCATGGAGACACAGAGAGCGTTTACAGTAAATGAGCTGAGCCATGATAAAAGTCATGTGACTAATTGCGCTGCTGCCACAGTGGTACATAATACCATATATATATAAATACAAGAACAACTGGAACTGGGAAAAGAGGGGAAAAGTATAACTTACATTTTTCTTAAGACTTACAAGTCTTAAGAAAATCAAATTTAAGACACTGGTAAAACATCTTAACGTAGTATAATGAAATATTATATAAAATGTAATTCTGAATTCTAAAAATTAATTTTTAAATAAATTACCAGAATTTCTAAATTTCTAAAGTTACAGCTATGGCATCCACCAGCCAGTTTAACTGAACTAAGCTAAGCACCTAAACCTTGACTCCTCAGTTTGGCCCCTGGCAAAACTGGGCATAACTGAGAGATGTTCCTATATTGCAAGAGAATATAGGTGTAACACACAGGCCTGGGGCATCCTCACTGGACCTACAGCCCGTGGTTAGTAGACAGCTTCATTAGCTTTTCATAAGATATTACATCAAAAGAAATGATCCGCCTTATGGACTGGCTTCTTAACATTAGATGTGCAGTGCTTGTGATGTTGATGCAATCTGGCTCAATTTCACTTGTAATGAGAGGAGCCTTTGGTCTCAGAGCACTTAACAGAATAGCCAGAGTCTCAGAACCTACAGGAAATTAGAAATATGAGCCAGATCATCTGCTGAGAGCCGCATGCCGTTTGATTGGCATGTAAACGGATGCACAGGATGCGAGTTAGAGAAACAATGATGTTTGTGCATGCGATGAATGCAGCAGCCAATCACTCTCACAGACCATCCTGTGCATGTGTTAATCCAGTTCGCTCCTTGAGTCTCTGTGTGTGTGCATGTGTGGGTATTTCTGTGATATGTAAAAGAGTCCCTTGCACAGCATGACTAATTAAACGCTTATGGAATGTTAGGAGCAATGCGCAGATTGGTGCTGGCGCACACGCCATGCTTAATTCAGCGTCACTGCACAAAGGGCTTCTAATCTGATGTCAGACCCATTCTCAAACAGCAGGACTTGGCAGAGGAGAGATCCACTGGCAGGCGTTTCCTCCCTCACATACCACACACACATAAGCATTGACACTAGCTCATTTCAAGAGTATAGACGAATAACAGCAATTCATATTCACAGAAAGCAAGAACACAATGACACACAAAGCCGAGAGTGGAAACTCAATTTATTTTTACATTAATGACTGTATATGTTTAATGCACTCAGATTTGGGGAATAAAAGGATTAAATACACAACTGTATGTCTTTAATTGGAAACCCACAAAGGGGAACTCTTTAATAGATTAATTGATTCATCTAGAGAAATGAGATTAAAGGGAGACTTGTTCAAAATGTGCAATCTTATTAAAATAAATTTTCCTATACCAATTTAATGTACAGAGACATCCACAAGAATGCAATCTGAAGTTTGCAGTCTATTTACTTCTGAGCTTCAGAAAAAGCCCCCGATAATCTCACGTTTGTCTTCAGAGATTTCCCAATAAAATCACAAACTGTGCTCAGATTTACCAAGTTACCAAGGTTTGCGATCAAAAAAGTCTGAGAACTCAGCTATGAACTTTGATCCATGGTTTGATCCATGCAGAATATTATTTAAATTAATTAAATTATAATTTAAATGAACAATTTCTACAGCTTCACACTTTTTAATTTTATTTAAATAAATTCTATTTTCAAATAAACACATTTTAGTGGGAAATCTAAAACAAATTGATAATTAAATGAAACATAACTGAGACCATTATGTCCCTGAAGCTATAAACGGGCAACCTTATAGCAATAAAAATTTCCTCTGGTCCACTTTAGGGATGCAGCGCTGTGGAAGGAGGTGTGTGTGTACGTGTGTGAGTGTGCTTATGTGTGTGTGTGTGTGTGTGCTGGCTGTGCAGCAGCTGCCCTGTGAGGCAGTAAGAGGTGAAATAGGTGAGTAATTGAAAGCTACATCATTACATTCTGCTTTGTCTTCCTCCTGCCTCTATTTCCTTCACCTCCTGCCTGTAGCACTTCTATCTATATGGCCTATTGTCTACAGTCCAGTCCAAGCTCACAAAAACCTCCCCTCTCCTCTGCCTGAGCTTTTACAACAACTGATCCAATGTCTCAATACCAGTGTGAACTCGTTTCCTCGTTTCCCTTTGTTCTCCACACGCTTCTCTTACCTCCTGCCCATCACTATCCACAAACATTTAAAACCTGCTCTTCTTTGAAACCACTGAGGTTTTATAAAGGACTGTGATGTAAATTATAACAGGATGTTTTGTGGCAAAGAGATGGATTTACACAGACCACACATACACACACACTCAACTGGTTGTTCTCTCTGTCTTTTTGTTGCTGTTTCTCTTTTAGTTTCTCACTCTTCCATCCTCTCTGCCAAACCTCTCACACTCACGGCTTTGTTTGAGTCAACACAGAGCTGTATTGAGAATGGGTTTAATGAAAGTGAAGGGCTTATTTGCAAAAGAGAGTTGACTCCAGTCTCGAGTCCTAAGCCTGGAGAAAACATTAGAATTAAGCAGAGTTTATGCTGGAGGTAGAGATGCTACAGACGTTAATACTTTTGTGTAGTGGAGGTTTAGAGGGTAATAAGGCACAAAACAACAGTTTGTGTAACATGCATATTTCATATATGTGGAAAAATTATACAGTGGAATGCCAGAGGGAGAACATAACACCGGTTTTGGTAGCGCATAATGAAATATGGCTAAGCTGTTATAGGGTTAACCAGGAATTCAACTAATAGTCATATGGGCATTTTCATTTCTACAGAACACAATATGAGAGAAAACATGAAGGAGAAAAATCATAATGCTCAATGACAGCTGTAGGAGTAGAACTCCCACCTTGTCAGGTTTTCTTGTTGATGTTATGACGTATGTTGTTGTAATAATGTTTTTGAAACATTATTTTGTACTGTGCCTAAAACTTATATAGAAAATACCTACATTGATGCGTTACCAAGAATCTGTTTCCAAAAACATTTTTAAAATCAGTCAAAAAGCCAGTCAGATTCCACTGCTGTTTACAAGTTAGCATAAAGGTAAAAACTAGCTTGTGTGTTATAGCTAAAATGTCAACCACATGCAGGCACAGAATCTAGAAAACCTATCACCTCATGGGGCTTAATTTAGTCCATGAACTCTAAACAGCCTGTGTTTAGCAATGTTCACTGACCTTGGATCAGCAGGCTGATAACCAAGGGTCTGATCAGCAAGTGGTAGATTTCTCGATAAAAAGCCCAGCGAGGGTTCTGGTTATGTTTTGCAGGTGCACAAACCTGCTGGGTTTTGGACCAGGTCAGGCAGGTCAGGCTCATCACATGGTAAGCAGGGTGAGACTGCAGTCATCAGAGGACAATATCATACATCAGTCTCCCCTCAATCTTCTCAGTTGCATCTCAGAGAAGTAGGAGCTTTTTTCAGACTCATGACCTCACATGCACTGTGATTTCCTTTCTATTCCCCTGTTGAAAATGACCTAAAAGTCTTAAAATATGCACTGACCAAATAAAATGCACGGAAAATGCCCTGCATACGGGTCACTGCTTCAGTTTGACGAGAACTGTAAATCAAAAATTGATGTTACTAAAAATTTCTGAGAACTTCTGAACCGTTCTTGTGCATCGTTACATCATCCATAAAAATCTTTACACAGTCACATTAAACCAAATAGGTTTTATAATGAGCCTATGACCATCCAGACCACATAACTAATAAAACTAGTCAACCTCATGCAAAGCTCAGAGATTTGATTGGATAAAGGTTACAAATGCCTACTGAAGCAATAAAACCATGTAAAACCATTGTATGTTTTACCACATAGGGCTCCCCAAAAGCCTTTGTTCCAACAGCAGCGTTCATTTGCACAATTCATTTCCGAAGGCCCTTCAACAAACATCTTGAATAATTTCCAAATTCAAAGAATATTAAGGAGACAATGTTACCCGCTGGTTCTGGGTTTCCTAGAGGTAGACCAGGACTGTTTTGAAGAAAGTTCTAGACAGAGCTCAAAGGGAGAGTTTAATGTCATAATTTACTCACGTTAGGAGATTTGCTTCTCCTCCAGCTGTTCACTCAGAGGAGGCCTCATGTCTCCAGCTGAGCTCCAGCTACAGGGAGAAAGAAAAGAGAGAGAGAGAGAGAGAGAGAGAGAGAGAGAGCACTCTAGATAAACATGCTGTGAGTCAGGCTTACCTCTCCTATTGTACAGATATGTTCCATAATGGCTATCAGGTGAGGCAGTTATGGTGTTTATACATCATTTTGCTACATATCAACCCGTATTTAAATGAGGACAGATGTGCTGTATACCTGGCTGTTGATCATTTAACTTAAGATACATTGTCCTTCCACATTACTCAGGTTAAGAAAAACATCTGCAAAACAAAGGCTGTGAAAATTAGAAAGTGACACTGAGTAAACATACAAGATATCCTACACAACAGAACTGACTGGTTCATCTCTCTCAGCTGGTTACATTAACATAAATATGGCATACAGTTTGACTAAAGTCTACCTACTGAATGACTGGTTTATGGTTTATGTTTTACTGGTTCATGCCTTTTATAACATTCTGAAACCTGAAACTCCTCCTGTTCGCCATTGGTTGATCAATCAGATGGTCCCACCCCAGACTCACACCATTGATTGAGCCTATGTTGCTGTATCAGGTTCATCGAAATGCCTGAATAAACACAGAGATGTTTTGATAGCATCACATAGACCTGTTAATTATACTTTATTGGGGAAATTAACCTTATAGTTGTCTCTGCATATTAAGCTAGAATAGGAGAAAGAATTTTAACACTGTAAAGAAATAAACATCACACTTCAACTTTAAGGTTACTGTAGTTTTACACCTGTCACTCCTTCTGTGTAGTGTGTAGGAGCAGGTGCTAACAGGAGAGGCAGAAATATTGTCTGAGAGTCAGAATATTAACCCCTCAGTACAGCAGGTTCAGTGAAACTGTCAGAGGTAGAATTCGGAATCTGGATGTGTTCCCTCTAAGCTGTCTGTCTGAATTTATGGAGCCTGTTCATTTCCTCTGCTGGAATTTCTTCAAACAGGAAATGAATCATGGAGCTTGACATAGAGTCATAGGAGGGTTTCTGCAATAAGAGCAGCTTTGGGTGATAAATGGAGGACTGGTTGCCCCCCACAATTTGACTCAACTGTGGGGCCCTCACACTGTGATATTACCCAGTGCTGGACAGCTTTTCTCTATAAGAACCTCAAGCTAGTTACAAATGTAAGGGTGTCAAACCTACATTCAAAGTTTTCCAAAATTTTTCTGATCCACTATAAGGCAGAACTGTGTCTTTTATGCCACTTGTTATAACACAGGGGGACCCAATCCTGCTTCATGACAGATTTTAGCTTCAGCCCTAATCAAACACCCCTGCCTATAATCCTGAAGGCCTTGATTAGCTTGTTCAGGTGTGTGTTTGATTAGGGTTGGAGCTAAACTCAGGACAGTGGCCCTGCAGGAGCAGGAGTTTGGACACCTCTGTTAAATTGGCTCAATATTTTCTACAATTTTAAGAATTCTCATCTTTGCTGTCATTTTTCATCGTTTACTATCTCTGTCTTGCTATTTCTCGCTCTCCTCTCACTCATCCTGATGCTTTCCCTTAATCACAAATGGCAGGTTATTGATTTGTGGTTGGGGCATTTTTCAGAAAATAGTAGCAGACTGACAGTTCACCTATGACCAAAACATCATTCTCTTTACCGAGACATGGTGTGTGTGTCAGCTAAGTGGAAGCATTATCTGTTTTTTTACCATTCTCACTTTGGGGCAAGGTTGAGGAATCAGAGCTTTCCTAACTATAAAAAGAAAAAAAGAGTCCAGCTCGCACAATTGTGATTAATTAGCTGCCCATCATGGCGGCTGTGGGTTCTGAGAATGGATGGATTGCCTGTTAGAGCTGAATTGAAGAGAAGGAGGCCAGCAAGGTAAGTGTCTGGGGTCTGATGACTGGAGACATGCCAGAAAGAGGGAGACAGAGAGAGAGTGAGAGAGAAAAAGGGAGAGAGAGCATGTTTTTCCAGTCAGTCTAGAATCTTTCACTGTTGGCACACACAGACATACATGTACAGGCCAGTTGCCCGATTTTTATTTGCTGTCACTAGGAGACATTTAATATGAAAGACAGGAACCCTCTGTATACTGTGTATACATTTACAACTTTACAGTGCAATTTACAGGGCATGTAATGCATATGTTTTATCTGTTTGTGTGCTCTCTAAACAGTATTTGAGTACTTAATTTATAAAACTATATAATTGCCTTCACACTATACTGTTTAACCAAATATCAAACCGTGGGCATTTAATGAATTGTTACTGCATGAACTACACCTGTGGTTACTTCACTAGTACTGGAATGTGAGGGCACTTACTGTACAAAGCATGACCTTAAAACTAGCAGATTAGATGTTGAAAAGAATGAAGTCAGTTGAAAGAAAAGGTCAACCTTGGTTCTTTAGGTAAGCTTGGATGTCACTTAGTTTGATTTATTTATTTTATGCAACAATATTTAGACATTTTTACTGTAAGTGTGACTTAGGTGTCCAAAAATGTAAATACTTTTTGATTATTATATTTCAATATTTGGGGTTATATATGTGGTTATTCCAAGCTCAAAATCCTGTATTAGCATAGCATCATAAGTACAAACACACAAATCTGTCACAAGCATATCTGTAGTATATATATATATAACAACAAACATGCTTGTTTATAAGCATGTTTAAACATCAAAACAAAAGTATTTACTTGTGTTTGCACATATACTGTACAAATACCAATCCTTCAGTGCATTGGTTCTCTCTGTCTTCTGATGTATCCCACACAGTAAGCTGTCTGAAACATCAGTTACTGCTATGAGCACTCTAAACTGCTAATTATTCTGTAACCTATCTCACACTCACAAACAACACCTAATCTTTATTTAAACTTTACTTTCTGACACACAACTATTACTGTGACTTTGCAAGAGCCATTTATATCTGTGCTTAGAGTCACAGTTTTTTCCAGGCTGGTTGTAGTTCAGAATTCAAAACTGTTACTTTAAAAGTTATGAAATTGGTTCATACCTTCTTGCACTGACCTACAGGTGTTGCCAGATCACAAAATAAAACGCTATTGTGAAGCTGCTTAGAAACAAAATAGTGTGAAAAGCAGTATACAAATACAAATTACTATTTCCTATTTTAATTAACATTACTCAATAATATTGACACTTTATCTCACACATCTTGTAAAGAGCCTGAGGTGATGTCACACGGTATGTCTCATGTCCTTACGCTTTCCAGCCAAAATGTTACACCACACGGCAGTGGGTATTTTGTGGACAGGTTACATTTTGCACGTCCACCTCTGCTGCTGTATGTCACTCAGTGTCAAGCGCTGCGTGTTATCATGGTATCAGGTTGCAGTGTGGATGGATGCATCATTGTCCGAATGCACCTTCCCTAATTGTTGTGCAGTTCCCTGCATTTTTACCCTCACCAAACAGCAGCTTGTTTTCCAGCCAAATAAACAGATACATTTCTATTTCTCTTATTCTTTCTGTCTTGTTCCCTCCACCTTTGCACCTTTTGTCCTGTAATGTCATTCTGACATTTGCAAGTTAGGAATGTAAGTTCCCTTTAAACCGCACGCGCATACACATAAGCATTCACAAATACAAACACACGCACACAACAAAGATATTTTGAGAGTGCCATCTGTGATCATGCCAACGCAGACTGAGGTTCCTCTGGATGTCTCACTCGCTGATCAATCCTTAATTATTCCCCTGACTCTCCTACTGGCTCGCTGCCCTTCAATCCCACACTCTTAATTACTTTTTTAAAGAGAAAGAAACAATTATGCAAAGATCCTCACTCCCTTTATTTATGGAGGAATACCTCTGGGAGGAGTGGGACAAGAAGCAAGTTAATAAGTGTTCTCATTCTCCTTTTTGCAAGATAAATGAATTGATAAACACCCCCCACCCCCAATCTTGTGGCTTAACAACAGGCAGGTTCCCAGAAGGCATTGCAGCAGCAGTGGATTTTTGTCTCAGCACTGTGATTGGATAAACCCCAGGCTCTGCAAGGCACAAACGGACAAGGCACTGCTGGAATCTCTCACTCGGTCGATGAGGCTGTGGTTAATGGTTGCCGCTGTTTCCTTCTTGTACACGATAGTGTTGAATGAATTAGATTTGTGGCCTCTGCGGCTTACAGATCATCTATGAATAAATATTACAGCATATATTTATGACGTATTGATTTGTTTCCATGCTCAGACGGCGTGCTGATTATGTTGAGTGGGCGGTTTGTGAATCTGGAATGTGTGTGTGTGTCTGCTAGGAGAGCGGTAACTACTAGCTGAAGCAAGTTTGACTTTGGTTAGGTCATCTCTCTTTTAATATGAGGTGATTTCAACAAGCCACCTCTTATACCTCAGATGACCACACTAATTAAAACAGAACTTTCTGTCTCTCATTTTCTCTCCCTCTCTTTTTCTCAGCACTTCCTCCCTTACTAATATCCCATCTATTACAAACTTAATTGCAGTAAATGTGCAGCTTTCCCAATCTAACTCTACAGTCCTTTTTCTTAATGTTTATTACTTACCTTCTATTAAAAAAGCTCAGTTATAAGACCTATAACAGGAGCCTAATAGATCTTTTGCTGTACACATAAACCAGTTTTAAAATAGCTCCCAAGATGCTGTCTTAACATTACGCATAGCTTTCCCTAATGTTTCACTATTGTAGTCTGTGTGTGTGTGTGTGTGTGTGTGTGTTGTAGGTCTATTAAAAGACCCTTGGCTGCTAAGCACAAAGACAGTCAGACCCCAACTACCTTCGCCTTATACATCTACACACACACACACATATATATAATCAGGGTAGTAGGTTTATAGAAATATATTAATAAAACAGGTATATATTCATAAATGTATATACAGAATTTAGTTTCAGGATAAATGGCATCATTTTTAATTTGATCCATAATTTAACAATAAGTTCAACATTTATATGTAATACTATCTTTCTCTTATAATTATCAGCACTCACTCCTCTTCTCTGTGCAACATATTATAATTGGCTACTTGATATCAGACACAGTCGTTTATTAATTATGGCAGAATTTTACACTGACCAGCCAGTTACTCAGGAAGAACAAATGTTTTTGTTTTCATACTATGCGCATAATATCTGCAACAGTTTGGGGCCCCCAAGTGGTCAGAGGCCCCTGGCCAGTTTGACCTATTGGTTCATCCATGTCCGGCGTGTGTTTTCCTGCTTGTCCAGTCTCCTGTGTAGTAATGTTAATGAAAATAAATGTGTGTGTAGTGAGGGAATGTGGAACAGATCAATAGGTCAGCACCACCCTGGCTGGGAAGGGGGTGATTATTGCTGATCGGCACCCATAAGAGATCAATGACTCTCACTTTGAGGTTTATCCTCTGAGTGATGCTCTTTGCATATAATCAGTCCACAGAGAATAAGGTTAAAACATGTCTGATTTTTTCTTTCAACACAAACTGAAGGTACATGCTTCATACGCATGTCTAAGGTCTGTGTCAGTCCTGGCACCAAATGAATTGCAAAAAATAACTATTTTCAAGCAGATTTCCAGAATCCTGAGTGTTGTGGGTTTGATTCCCATGAAACGCACATACTGATGAAATTTATAACTTGAATATACTGTAAATTGCTTTGGATAAAAGCATCTGCCAAATGCATAAATGAAATTGTAAACACTCCCCTCATCTGCCATTGGCAGTCTAACAGATAGCCCCGCCCCAAACTCATGCCATTTATTGAGTCATTATTGTTATAATTCTTTCTCACTTATTGAGCTGTACTGATGGGGCCAGTGGGCAGTTGAGAAACACTGTTCAACAGCCTATATTCAGCCCAGAGAGCACTGCATACAAACAAATACATACACACACAAAGGTTCAGTAAGGTCTGTAACTTAACCAAATCAATTAGAATTAAACAGCATAAAATGAAAAACATGAATTAGGCAAAATACACTCAGTCTAAGTACATTGAGGAAGCTGAGAGAGATCTAAAAGCTTTGTTTCATCTGTGTTTGTGCTGCTCTGATTTCAGCACACAGTGATTCTTTCAAGTGCACTTGACATTTCGTGTGTTGCCAGACACAGTGGGCCACATCTGTTCCTTTTGCATTATTGTTTTCTGAGAGATCTGACTCCTGCCATGAAACTAACATAATCCTCTAATAACCAACAGGAAACAGAGTTCCACTACTGTTTACATCAATCGCTGCAATTCATACAAGCCTTCTGCTCATTGCTCATGATCAACAGGCTTAATACACAATGAACCTCAGTCATGCTGTTCCAAGCAAAGCTTGTATTTCTCTAACACAATAGTTCTTTGGATTATTCTTATGAACTGTGTTTACTTATATCCTCTTCTTCCATCTGGCATCCCCAGGTAATAGGGAACGTTATATCAAAGCACTGATTAGTAGAACATTTTAAAAACATTTTAAAGAATGTTCTTACAACCAAGCAATAACGTTAATACAACGTCTGAAAACTGGTTGTTTTAAATGTTCTTACAACCTAAAATTGTTAGCTGTGTTTTAGCAGAACTAGGAACCATCAGGACGTGACTGACAGTCTGATTAGCTTATCCACTGACATTACACAATAGATCTGTTCAGTCATGACGTAAATTTGTTGGCCAGCCTGGGACGGTTATCTGTCATGGGTTCCCTCTGGAATTTCGAATGGGTTTTTAGAATGACAGTCTATGATTTATGACATGTAAGATAAGGTCTTTTATTTTATATTTTATACTTATATTTTATTCTTTATTTTTTAACGTAAATTACACATACCCTGCAGTCATGCCTGGAAACATGAGTTTTGAAACCACTGTGTTATAAAACATGCTAATAAATTGCTACATAAGAACTACAGCTGATGCCTGATTTGTCAAGCACATAAATTTGCTTCCTTTTGGTATTTGTAGACCTTTGATAGAAAAACGTTTTTGGAAACATACGTTTTGAAAGTACACAACATTTTTTCAGAATTGATGTTTGTGGTATAGCTGTGTGTAATTTACGCTGTAGAACAAAATAAGAAAGTTTGTTCAAGTATGGCTGACCGCAGACACGATTTTACTCACAAACCGAAAACAATCATTCCAGAACCTCATTAAAAAAATCCTGAGGGAGATCATGGCGCAAAAACGCTGATTCTCTTCCAAATTTGAGGCCTACAATCTAAACGGCTCTATTGAAGCAAACAAATTATTCTCATTTACACTGTCCTTCATTACATGCAAAAACAAATGTGGCAGTGCCAAATCTTCAGCGGGCCACGTGACCCTTCAAGGGTTAATGAGCACACACCTGATAACACCGCAATTACACCTCCAGTGGCCTTTAATTGGGGACATACAGATTAACAATCACAGCGGAGGCCAAAGGTATGTAAGCGGAGTACTTGAGGATTACTTCAGAGGATCTGTCATGTGTCCAACACCCAGTAGAAACCAATTCTCATTTTCACTTATGCAGAGTTAATTAGTCTCCACAGCAAGTGTAATGGGATAAATGCACATTGAGGCGATGGAAAAAGGCAGATAGAGAAGACAGAGAGAGACTGTGATTCCATGACAGCTCAGTGTAGGGGACTGAGAAAGATCATTTGGTATGAGTGAGTGCCATCCCCAATTACTCCTTATTGCTTTTAGAGGACAGAGAGTGGGAGGCCATAAATGAAATTCACGTGGCACGATGGCTGTTTTTATAAGACCAGCGAAGTGAAGGTCACAGTGTGCGAGTCTGAATTAAATTTTGATTGATTTATTTACTGATAGGGTGTGGACTTTCATTTTCCTCGCCGGGGTCATTGGGGATGAGCACGATTTGTCTCTGTGTTCAACAATACCCACACCGCTTAATACGGAGTAGGATTTCATATTTCACATGGGTGTCAAAATTTTGGGAGAGTTTCTTATTGGCTTCCGTGATGCTGTTGTTTAGAGGCCGGCTTCCTGTGTTTGATACCTTTGACAAGATAAAATTCATCAAAACGTTCAGTCTAAATAAGTCTTAATATTATATAGACACATGTCTCCAAACGGTGTGATCATAAGGATTAGATCATGCAGTTCCCTTAGAAACCTTAAAGCCAACACATTACAAGACTGAAGCTCATCACATCCTTACTGTACTGTACTGTATTTTTGGCTCCTCTATCCCCAAGAATTGCAAGAATTACCCCAAGCTCCTGTTGACATGCTGTCAAAATTCAACTCTGGAGCTGTTATATATTCAAATTTATGTGAGAATAAATTTTGGGATTGTAACTTGTAAAAAGTGCACACTAACTTGACAAAAAACAAGAAACTGTGAGGTGTTACATGTGCACAAGGCAATGAGCTTCAGTCTTGTAGTGTGTGCTTGTCTTTTATCTAAAACGAAAATCATATCAAAATTGTCACTTCACAGCTAAAAGCTGCAAACCTGTTTCAGAAGAGCAAAGAGCAGACTAAACGTGTCTCTCTCAAAATTCTCTTCTCTCCTGCAGATGTGTGCCAAGAGGGCATGTATACCTTCACTTTTATTGACCTATAAAGACAAACTCAGGGTCATTTCCATTATGTTTTAGCAAGTAAGTGGTTAGCTTACAGACTATTTAAATATTAGAGAGATGTAATTGTACAGTTCAGTCTCCTGTGACTCACTGCCTCACTGTTTTCTCCCCTGTGGGGCCTGAAAATGATCCATACAGCAATCACAAACAGCCATTACCCAAATCCAGCCACTGCTCCCTGGGGTTTTCTCAGGAGGGTGCTGGTGTGGATCCCAGTTCACTGCACAGGTTGTAACTGTAGGTTAGTTCTGCAGCCTGAACATTCTCTGAATCAGCAAAGGTTGTTGTGCCCCCAAATAGCAGGAAAAAGTGAAGGTTATGGATCATTACTTAGAAATTTTTCCAAAATCAAAAAAATGAACTGTAATCTGTCTACTTAAAATTTACTGTAAATTACTGTAAGTATCAGTGAGTAGAACATATAGAAACTAGCAACAACTCGTCCTCGTCCAAGACAAGCATCACTGTTACTATTGCTCATGCTTTATTATTAAAGTTTGGTACCCATTTCATCCCAACACCATCTGTGCTACAGACATGAGTGACATCACAAATCATGTGGCTTTAAAGACAGTGCTTTATTACTCCTATACAAATGCAGTTGTGATTTTCATATGTCAAAACAGGCAAACAAATTTTTCATTGATCTAAACTGAGTAAAGGATTTAAGCCATATATAAGGAACAGAACATCATAGAGTCAAAGCTTCCTCGCTTTTGCATAGAAAAAGCAAGCAACACAGTAAAAATCACTCAGGCTGTAGCAACCACATAGTTATACCCCAGCAACCAACACAACATCCTAGCATAAACATCTTCACCGTTGTTTACAATACGTCATTTACACTAGCATTACACATTTGTGCTGGAGCAGATGTTTGACTGGGTGTATGAAGAAAGACTGACAGTGGATGAACTTCTCTGGTGAGGAGTGCGTCATCTCATTGTGCTGTGGAGTGTAAAGGCTTTTCTGCATGTTGTCAGAGGAGTTTTAGGACTTGTGTCTGAACTCGTGTCACTAATCTGAGCGAGCAGTGTGAGACGTGATGTGCAAAATGCTCTTCTAGGAGTCTGGCTACAGATGACACGTTGTTTTTAATTTCGGGTTTTGCCACTTTCTTTGTTAAGAGCAGGTTTGAGTGGGCAACACTGGCCAGAATTGATCCTTGTATTCCAGACAAGCACAACTGCTCAACATGACTGGAGTATGTGCGCTGACTGCTAGACCAAAGCTTAGACAAAAAACACTTTACACTACACATTTATTTACAGTGCACCCCATATATTTTATGCCCTGTAAATTTACCCCATGTTCTAGTTGAGCTACAAAAAACACCATTCTGTGTCCTGCACATACATAATAAAAGGCAAAGATGTGTGATCTCACGTCCCTCTGTCTCCCCCCGCACACACAGAATGTCGGTATAGTGACAGAGACTAAGTAAAAAGCGCATGTTGGCCTTTGAAAGTGTCAGCTGGTGATTTAGGATCAGTCTGAGTAAAGGAAAGGACTCTGCTCTGTTTAAGGCCGCGGCCCATCACACCACACGCTCTCACACACTTCTGCAGCCTCCGCAGAGATACGCTTCCTCCTAAACGCTCACACGCTGCGATGAGAGGGCAACCGGGAACACGGGATGGAAATCCATAACCACACTCACTCTTGTCCGCTGTCCGTGTCACACCTTTGATCCTCTCGTCCGCTGAGCGCCACTCTTAATTGCACTGGCGGGAGAGAGAGGAATCGAACGGAATGTGCATGCGCGTGTGGGTGTTCGTGCCCTCGGTCGACACCGGAGGAAGGCGTGCATGTGTCAGAGATGACGGGATGACAACACAGAAAGGTAATAAGTTCTGTAATTGATTCTGAGCCACTCTAGATCTCAAAAGTCAAATATATTAGATGTGCACACACAACTTACAGTAATCACTACGCGCTCACACACACCTGTCCTGAATTCCCTGTAGGGCTGTGGACCTCCTATTGAACAGAAGTGTGTTTACAGAGTGACGTTCCCCACTGGTTTTCTGATCAATGGGATTTTATTTCCCATAAAGAGGGATGAGAGGCTGTCTGTGCAGGAGAAGAGAGGCATGAGAGAATATATAAGGTGAGAAAATATCTCATACATGCAGGTTGACTGGAGTGCAAGACAAGAGAGAATTGATTTCCTTCACTCTCTCCCTTTCTTTCCGCATTTTTGGCTCGGTGTCAATATGTTTTCTTTTTTGTCTTTGCTTATCTTTATTTCTCAATCTCTGCCATTTGTCTAGTCTTGTGCACAGGGTCTGAAATGAACTTTTTTTAATGATGTGTAAATGTGCAAAAAGATTTACTGGTAATTTTTGTAGTGGTCATATAACTGAATTTTCAATTTTAAATTTTAAGTACAAAAAGTGTCACGGTAGCAATTTAACTGCCTTGCTATTTTTCCTTTGCACATTGGTGACAAAAAGTGTACTGTATGACTTAAATTACTGTATAAAATTGCCTCATCACACAGTAATGATACATTGTGATTTTGTTCCTCATACTGTGATTTTTGGTTCTGTAGCTAATGCAAGAGCAGTTCACATGAATACATCACATCACAGACATCATCAGATAAAAGCTTGGAACATTGTTTTCTGTATGACAACAATCTTGTGAAGATCTTATGTAACCAACAACTGAGTTTCTACACTCTCCTCAGTGACATCAGCATCATGAAATTATGTGACTGAAATCATGTTACAACCCAGCTAGAAAACAGCAATAACATACAGTAAACAATGTACAGATAAGATATTTGATGTTTCATATTACCAAATGCCCCAGATTACCCCAATTCATCTATCCAAATGACTACCAAACCCTTTCCAGCACACCAGAGCCACTTTGTGTGTGTTTTAAGTAAAGTTCTAGTGTTTACTTTATAAATACTGTAGAGGACAGCATAATAGCCACGATAACACAAAGGAACTGTCGTCCTGACAAACCAAGAGGAGAAACACTGACAGAAAAACAAAAGAAAGAGATGAATAGGATGGAAACAATAGTACGATAACCGCACAGAATGAGGAGAACAGAGCCAAATTTGGGAAAAATCTGAGAGAGAGAAAGGGATAGAGAGAGAGACTGTTTAAAAGGACAGTAAAAGGCATTTTAAAGATAAATGGAGTGAGGGAGACAGGGACTTGAAAAAAATGAAAGACAGAAAAATGGGGAAAGAAAAAGACGATTTGTCCCAAATATGACAACTAAACTGTATAAACAATCTTGATCAGGCAAAAAAGTATTTCCATACAGAAAGAAAGAAAGAAAGAAAGAAAGAAAGAAAGAAAGAAGGAAGGAAGGAAAGGAAGGAAGGAAGGAAGGAAGGAAGGAAGGAAGGAAGGAAGGAAGGAAGGAAGGAAGGAAGGAAGGAAGGAAGGAAGGAAGAAGAAGAAGAAGGAAGAAGGAAGAAAAAAAAAAAAAAAGAAAGAAAGAAAGAAAGAAAGAAAGAAAGAAAGAAAGAAAGAAAGAAAGAAGGAACTTTGCCTTGGAATGGCTGTGACAGGAAGCAGAATACAAAACATTTGACAAAACTGAAAACTGTTTGTTGGAGAAATTTGCATTTTACAGAATTAAATGGATAAGCTTCTGAAGCTCAGGCTTTTAAGTTTTAACCACAAGAGATATAAATGTTTAATTACAGAACTGATAAAAAATTGAGATATATTGAAATCACACACAGCCACCTCACATTATAATTCTTGTGCATATTTGACATATATTTTAACCTTTCAACCTTTTCAGATAAATGTTGCTCAGCTGTACCTCTGTCAGGTTCCTTAATAACCATTGCTTATTTATTTATTTCTATAGTTATTTTGAAATTCAAATGATGACACAAATATCAAAACTGTCATGATTTTCCTACTCTCAGTAGAATCATTGACATAAACTAGTTACCCAAAACTCTGTGTGCTGGTTGTTGAATATCTGATAGAATTCTGTACCTTCAAGGGCGACACAAGTTTCTCTAGTCTTCTGTCTGTTTGATAAGTGAGTTTAAACAATTCCTGCAAGGTGCAGATTTGCTCTCGCTACCTGGGGAGGACGCAAATGTATTCATGTCGCACATCACCCAATCGATTACTGGACTACATTAGGAATTAAAGGGCACACCACACAAATCATCATTACAAAAATAATAAAAGATAAATATTCACACATTCCCGTGCCTACTGCATCACTGCAAATTCATTTTATCCCAGCTAATTCGAATCTAGGGATACAAGTTCCGTGCTCTGTTGATTTAAAGCCCTCCCCTCCCCCCGAGTCAGTGATACATATAAACACGCCCTCGCACACAAGACGCACTTCAAGTGCACTCAAAATGTGATTAATGCCTCAGACTGGGTCCTTCTGGAGAATAAACAAGAAAACACTAACAAGGCGTAAAACAACAAAACTTGTAGCCTGAGCACCTGTCCTTTTTTCTATTAAATTTGTCTTTCTCATCTTAGAATCCCTCTCTTTTTCTCCTCTTCCGCCCCTCGTCTGTGGACTGGCAGCATATATAATCCCCTGTAATGGACGTTTAATATTTACACGTTTGGCGTAATCACTTAAACGCCTGTTTTACCACGGCCTTGTTTGGGTAGTTGGAGGGCATTTGACAGCCTATTCATCACAAAGTGAGCGTCCGGAACCTCTCGGCCCCCTTAACAATCAATCAAAAGACAACTACAACCTTCTCATATACACACACACACACATCTCAGTTTGTGAACCCCTGCCGCAGATACAGCCTGAATGTGTGTAATCACTTCTGTTTGCATAACCCCCACCACACACACTCACACACACACAAACCTCAGAACGATACCTATTAGTCTATAATCTGAAAGGTCCCACCTGTGAATAGCTCCATAGGCTCTGGGGATTAATCTTTAGCCCTTCAAATGGATGGCAGCTCTATGCATTTAGAGAGCCTCCATTGGCTGTGGTAATGGGATGTGGACTTACAGTTAAATACATCTAATCATAAGGTTAGCTTCTGATTTCCTATGAAAGGATTCAGCCAATGTTGAATTACGTACCTTGGCTGGCAGAGAGCATGTGATTCGGGCGTTTTGTTGGTCTGCTACAGTTGCACTAGTTTCAAAAGTCACTTAAGTGCTGAGTTTGTCTCATCCATTGTGGAGAGGAAAAATGAATCAATGGCATGTGGGCACTACATTGAAGAGTCACTTGTAAGTAGATTGATTTAAAACAACACTTTAAATTAACACATGACCATACTTAAAGTGTGTGTGTGTGTGTGTGTGAGAGAGAGAGAGAGAGAGAGAGAGAAGCAAAGACCAGCTCAAAGCAAATGGCTATGAATACAAATATAAGGTACATTATATACAAATGAGGTGTATATACACTGTAAAAAAATTTGCTGCCTTAAATTGTTAAGTTTAATTAATTTGGCTGCACAAGTTATTTCAACTTACTCTTTGTAATCTTGACTGGTCTTGAGCTGTAACTCAAGCTGTAAAATGCTTGAAAAATTGCTTACCTTTTTTTTTTTTTAAATTATACCAATTATGATTTAAAATTTTATGTTGAAGTGACTTATATATATATATGTATAGCCAAGTTGATTAAACTTAAACATTTAAGGCAGTAAAAATGTAATATATATATATACATGGCCGGTGACCTTTATAGTGCATGTGGCACTATAAAAAAATGACAGTTTTCCAGCAGGTTTCCTGAACACTTCCTATCTTCCAGTGCTGCTGGTTGAGCCAATGTTGCTGTGTCAGGCTGGCGGGAAATCTCATGAACACAGAGCCACAGTGTTTACACTTTTATGGGAAATCAACCGGTTTTACATACTCCATCCAACTGCATTCAGACAACCATAAGACTGAGCAAGGTCAGTTACACCTGCATGATGTCACTGTCTCTACTTTATATACCACTTTAAAAACATTTAAAAATAACCATGCAATAAATCCTCATGAGCTATTTTGACATATATGAATAAATATTTTCATTATGGTAAACATCAAAAGAAAACACAAACAAACTATTTAAAACACTATATAAGATCTTCCTCATAAACTGAAGATTTTAAAATTAGAAGATATTTAAAGGTTTTATTAGGTGTATATTTGCTGCCCCCTGTTGGAAGACGAACGAGGGCCCTTAGCTTTCATACAAGTGATACAATTTGTGAATCCCTTCTGCCTGAATGTGTGTACGCCTGCTTTGTACACTCTGTGTATAAATGGATTAAAAAAGTGGTAAAAGAAGTGTAAGGTTCTCTACATGCAGTGTGACATGCACCACTCCCACAAGGACATCAGTCAGCACAACACAGAACCGTTCTGTCAAAGCTGAGGGTGTGTCTGTGCATTCTCTCTCACTCGCTTCATCAAACCATAAAATGTTCAATCACAAACCGTCACTCTTAGGAGGGAGTGCAGGAGATCACGCTCCAACACGCTTTAATAATATGTAATATAGTCCACACACATGAATGCACATTATATATATCTAAGGATCAAGTGTACTCTTCCTGTTGTTTAGACTGAAACAAGCCCTCCATAATTGCCAAACATTACCCTGCACAAAGGTTTTGGGGCGTTGGTGCATTTGGAACTTTTCATCACAAATTTATTTTATAATTCAAACAGTAACTGACAGGATATTTCGTAAGTAAATTATGTTGTTTTCGTTAACCATCCAGTCATTTATCTGCTTGTCAGAATGTGTATTGTTGTAGAATTAGTCACCGAATTGTCTCACTTACAAAACGCTGCCCAGCGTGATGGAGTTTCCTGGGCATTTTTATTGGCCGTGTGCCCGTGAATTCTCAGAACGGAGCTTTGGGGTGAAGATTTATGAAAGCAGTTAGTAATTCTAAATGTGTCAGCTCCCATCAAACTCTCCCACAAATAATTCCATCATTTTTTGTCTGTCAGTGTTGAGTAGCGAAAAGAGGAGGACACGCCTATGTTTGCAAACTTGATGTTTGTGCAATATGACAGCATGTGTGTGAGGGAGTGTTTCTAACATTCACACAACACTTTTCATCTACAGTGCAATAAAGGAGCAGTAAAATCTCAGTTCCCTCAGCAGCGGCCTCGTTCACTAACAGGTGACTGTCAGGTACTTTTTAAATAATCTATGTTGTGTTACGCTTTATGTGCGCATTTTTATTTCAAATGTGTAAGCTTTTATTTCAAATGCATTAATGAAGATCTAGGCATCTGCCGAGCATAAACCTTTGATTTTGCATTGTAGTGACAGTGAAACATCTCATCGCTTCTGTCTGCAGGTTCATGTCTTGCAGATTCACAGCTCCTGATTCACTGTTTGTTTTCTGCTAACTATTTAGATCTTTTGAGCCATATGGAGCCTGCAAGTGTCTTGCCATATTCTGCCATGCTGTCAGGGTTCTTATTAGAGATCTTATAGCGCCTGAGCTAAAGCTGTAGAAAGTCTGCACATCTGTCTACCTGCTGTCATACATTTACTGGGTAGTTACAGACGTCAGGAGGTATTGGCTGGATGTGAAGAGGCATGCGAATCTACATAATCTATTGAATGGATTGACAACATGACTGTACGCTGTATTCTCAAAGGAATTCATCCAGTCTAGTAATCTTTGTTGTTTATTCCTAATCTTTCATGATCCTCCAGTTCAGAAGCAGAGCCAACATGCAGAACGCAGAAAGCGTGTCAGCGACTTTAGGCACCAACAGAAACTGCACGGTGGAGATCACCAACGTCAGCAGCGCCTACTGTCTCATCAACCCAAAGTAAGAATGTCTCTGTTGTTCAATTGGCAAAGCATTGCTTTAGCGACGCAAAGGTCATGGGTTTGATTCCCAGGGGACATACTGATAAAATATATACCTTAAATGCGCTATAAATAACTTAAGCCTCTGTGCTTAAGCCAAATGCTTAAATGTAGGAGAATGATGTCTGTACATATGTGGATAAACTGTAATTTAACTTTTCATATTTGCATCCATTTAACTTCCCCTGAGGGTGAATCAGATTATCACAATGCTTCTAAATAAACTTCTAAGATTAGAAAATTGTTCAGAGAGAAAAATTATGTTATGCTGTAAAATTCTAGTAAAAGAGGACTGACTAAAAGAATAGAACAATTACAACAATAATAGAGCATATTCTGTTTATTTTCATACAGTTCTTTACTGTTTTGTTATTTAATAATACATTATTGACCGATATCAATTGTAAACTTCTCTCAGAGTGTACATGACCAGTGGGTACAGCTGTCATCCTCCCCAGCCCACCATCCGCTCCTCCAAGACTGAGGTCTGCTCATTCACTAAAGATGACAACACCGCCACTGGAGCTGTGGGCATCCTGACCTACGACCTGTTCCACATGCAGAATCACATGTGCACTGAGCGCATGGCTATTCTCTTCTCCGTTCCCTTTGACTACCAGCGCTACAAGAACGTGCTGGGAGTCGGGCTGTTTGAGAGCAGCCGTGGGTGTGATAAGGCCCTGTATAAACACATGTATGAAGGCAAGGACTTCAGCCAGTTTACCCGGGTAGATGCAGTGGGATCTGGAATCACCCACAAGGCACAGAAAGTTGAATTAAGAGCGACCATGTCAAATGTGGGCAAAGCTATAATTAAAATGGAGCTGTATGATAGGATGGGCTAAAATGATCCCTTAGACTCAAGATAATAATGCACCTACTCTTTCATAATTGTTTTGTATTCTTTCGAATTTTCTGACTGTAAATTTTTTCCAAAAAGTGTCATAATAAAAAAATGCAAAATGGACAAATCTTACTGGGTCCTGTTTTAAATATTAAGATTTACAAACAGTTCCAGTGTAGGCACTGGATCAAGCAGGAAATCACTCAGGATATTTCTATAGCCTTTTGGCAAAACGTTAATCCCAGAATGTTCCCAAACACACCCTTCCCCTTTCTTGTTGTGCAAATAATATAGGCAAAAAAAAAGCCAAATTACTATTATTATTGCACTAATTATATTGCATAAGATTTCATAAACTAGTTATATAATACAGTCTTTACAACACCTTCTCCAGGAACTATCAATAATATATTATTATTATTTCACCTGGAGCTCCAGTAACTGTAACATTTTCCAGTAACTGTTACAATACCTGCCTGCTACAACCTGCATTGGTTCGGAGCTCTGATAGCCAATCAAGCATGGATCACTACTGGCACAGATTTGTGCAAGAGTCTGATAAAGCCTCTCCCTGTGCTTGATCCAACAAATCTAATGCGTGAAGATGGGTGTGGAACTCCTTACAGCATATTTTCCCACATGTCAACATTGTGCAACCTGTCTCTTAAATCTAAGAGAAATATTTGTACTGTATGATTGTGAAAGCAACCGTTTGTGGGTCTGTGGATAAAGAGGGCGTACACCAAATTTAAAGAAGCTTTTCTTTTTTACCAGTGGGAATGTACTCCTTGTAGCTGATCATGAACACAGAGAGAGTAAAAATGCAGTGACTCTTTTATAACACATCTCAGTGTAGACGGCGCACTGAAGCACACACACATTTCAGAGCTTCACAGAGGTAAGCCTTTATTATCCTTGGTGACGGAATATACTTAACAATCATAACTTGATAATCAAAACTAAATGCCAATGTCCGCTTTTATTTGCACACTAAAATAAGATCACAAGAAGACATAGTTTATTCAGTTACGGACACCTGAGCAATTCTATTTCACAGTCTTGGCATCCTCTATTGGAGCAGGACATTATAAATGTTGAAGACTGCTGCAGGCACAATATTTTCTGATGTGGTGCTTCCTGCACATGTTATTATTGTGACCTGCTTTGTTGGTTTGTTAGCTTTGAGGGTTGTAATGAAGTAATAGAGGGGCAGATGTGATCTAGATGTGACGATTTAAGGGTCAGATAATTCAATTGTAAAGAGCACATTATAACATTAACAGCTCTTTTATCTGTATAGCACAAGTTTGTATGCACACACACACACAGCAGAAAAGGATTGTGGGTAGGGCTCTCGAGGTGGGCGGTGTGACTGCTGTTTCGTTTTTTATCATTTTTATAAGAATGTTAGATTAGCTGCATGCCCCAGCCATAGATTTCTATTTACATCACTGTAACAATTTTGAGGGATTGTACCATTGTTAACGTCACAAAACAACATCCTGCTCCGTGTTTTCAGCAGTCTGACAGCAGCAGTGAAAGGTTCTACGGTTGCTCCAGTCTGACATGGCTGCTGCACTTGTAAAGATGAAATATATAAGATATGAAATATTTTTATCTCTGCCACGTCCTGTGTAAAACAGCCTCATGTATGCACCAAACATCATTACAGGTGCATCTTTCATAGTTATGCATTTAGATCAAGTACATAATTCAGACACAAACCTCTGCCTGATTTCAGCTCTGTGGTTTTCTAGCACCTCAACAAAATAAACATTTGGCACGTACACACACATAAGCTCAAGATTAATATATACAAACAGTTTACCATGGCATCACAATGCACGATTACACAATGTCAACCTGTTCATTAAACAAAGTTTATTTATTTAGACTATTTTGTGAGCTTGAGGTTTAACTTACAGCCAAACTTTCTATAATAGAAAAACAAGACAAAGTTGTGTTATGTTCTCTGTGGCCCTGTATGAAAACAAAATGGCATTTGTGCTTATTTTTGAGTGTGCAGTTTCAGTGTTACCTCTGTTCTATCCACCGTCCCTCTGCTCTCCTCTCCGTTTCAGCTGTCAGTCACACCCATCGCACATCATCATGAGTGAGTCTGCTGAGGCTGCAGCTGCCAATGTGAGCAGCAGGAGAAGCGCCACCATTGAGATCACCAACCTGACAAACAGCTACTGCCTACTCAACCCAAAGTGAGAGCAGAAGCAGAAGCCAACCTCCCTCTCCAACCAACTCATTCAAAAAGTTTTTTTCTATAGACAGTGGCTTCAAAAATGTATTGGACAGCTTTAGATGCTTGAACCATGCTTAAATTGAATGAACTTAAAATATCAAACAAGCAGCAGCTGCATACAATGACGCTTATTTCAGAAGTACCTTCCTAGAGTTATCCATTTTTAGCAGTCACCACAGATTTAAACTATGGACTTAATGCACTACATTTGACAACCAGAAAGTGTGCAAATTAGTATTAACTTTGAACAATTTATTAATCAACCTAACAAAGTTCTTGTTTATGTTTTGCTCAAAATGTGTCATTCTGCTATCCTTCTCTAAAATGAAAGTCTGTTGGTTTGTTATTTTGTAATTCAAAGACACTAAAATGTTAATCATGTTGAAAAAACATTTTGAGGCCACTGTATATCTCTACATTCACGGAACAGATTTTTGGACTATAAAATGCACAAAAGCATGTATGATGTGTAGCAATGATTAAATATTTGCTGGTTTGAATATACACTGATGGACATATAAAACATCTTCCTCACAGAGTCTATCTGGAGAACGGCGAAACCCCCAACCCACCCCAGCCCACGGTGCGGCCCCTCAAGACCGAAGTATGCACCTTTAGCAAGACCAGTGCTCATGCCACTGGCAGTGTGGGGGTCATGACCTATGACCTCTATGAGCGAAGCAGACATGACTACATTGAGACCATGGCCATTATGTTCTCCGTGCCCTGGGACTACAACCTGTACAAGAACTGGTTTGCCGTGGGTATCTACCCTAAAGAGAAAGAATGTGATCAGGCCCTGTATAAAGAAATGTACTATCAAAAAAACCAGCAGGGCTTTGTGAGGGAGGAGGCTAATGGTTCAGGCATTAACTATGAAGGCAGTTACCTGGACATTAGGGCCACCATGTGTCCTTTGGGCAAGGCCATTATAAAAGTGGAGGTGTGGGACAAGCTGTTTACTTCTATGGGACAGCAGGTTTGCTGAGAAGATAAGCCAGTCATACAGCATCTGCCCGCTATATGTCACTTGTTATATTTCACTTACCTATATCATAAATGTTTTTTTATACAAACTATGATTAATGTAGTAGACATTACTTGTAATATAGCTTTTTTTAGCTTAGCTTTCTAGCCACCTCTGTAGACTGTCATCATGCATGTTTGATCTGAATTCCACAAAATTATATGAAAGTGTTTAAACTGGATCTTAAACCAGTTTGGCTTTGTAGCAGAGCTATCCTTTCAAGCTCTGTAACCCCCACACTTTCATCTGCTGGCTCTTTCTGTCAGGGGAAAGCTTTAGATGTGTGTTTACAGTTTTTTATGCTTACTTGAGGCTAAATCCGCTCTTACATCAGTCAGCCATTCTTGTGTTGTTATTCAGTCCAACCACCTTCCAGGTGATTTTCACTCCCTCATCAGGGCAGAGATCCCTCTGAACAATACACACTGTCTGTACTGATTGGTGGAGAATTTTCAAATAAATATTTATTCTGCAATTTCATTTTAATACCTTTGCCTCTTTATTTCCCGAGCCTGAAAGCTTGGAGCTGTATGTATTTGTATATACAAAATCTCAAATGAGTTCTGAGGCTGTTAACCATAAGCAGGAAACAATCCTGTGTAAATACTCTGTGAAATGCATTTGGAACGTTCAAATTTCTGGAGAGGGCAGTGGAACCATGGGAAGATATAAAGAATGACAGACAAATACAAAAAAAAGACAACAAAAACTGGTGGGGCTGGTTTTGAATACATAATTTAACCCACTTGTCCTAAACCACTCACGCAGTTAAGAGGGAACATTTTAAGGATGTTGGCTAATGTTCTGTAAAAGGTCTCTCAAAGTTATCAAAAACATTTCTGCAATAATTTTAGTAGAACATTTTTAACATTACATATCATATATACATTAAAACATTATATTTAAATTGTTAGTGGAACATTATAAAAAGTTACATAATTAAAAAAAATGTTTGAGTAACATGTTAATATAACATCTAAAAAACTGGACATCTTGAATGTTTTTAAAACTTCTCAGAATAACATTTTAATGGTTTTTGTTAATGGAAATATTAGGGAAACATTAGGACTCTCTGAATCTCTGAATCAGGCTTAGAGCAAGTAGAGCTCTAAATCAGGAATAATAATCATGCATTTGCCAGACGCTTAAAGTGCATTCATGCTACACATTTTATCAGTACGTGTGTTCCCTGGAAACCCATGCACTTTGTTTTCCTTGTTCCATGCTTGAGCTACAGGAACATTCTGTAAAAACGTCAATGCCAATTATCAGTAAGAAACTGACAAACTACAGGTGTAGCTTTATAAGCAACTATCACTACCTGCCCAAATCCAGAGGGACTGACATTTCATTTAATGCCCCAGCAATCCAGTCATCACAGTCAAAGAGCAACATTTGTAGAGCTCACACCTCAAGAGACTGCAACACTATTACCAACATCCTAAATAAAGATTAGTCTGTACAAAAACACCTAATTCAATGGTTGAGAGCAGGAGTAAAGGGCTCATATCTTTCTTATTTCTCATCACTGCTTCATTATAACAAAGCCCCATTAGCCTCAAACGAGAGCCCTGATTAAAGACAACCATTCTCTATGTGCTGCATCATTTCCATAAAAATCATCATACATAATACAGCAAGCTAAATGTCACTCTTTAGCAAATATCTCAGGAGCATTGCTGTATGATGCACTGAGGTGGTAAAGAAACGCTGTAAACAGATGGCAAGAGTTTTCTAATTCTACTATGGGTATGTTGACTCAAGTGTGTGGATTTATCCTCATTCAGAGAGAGAGGAATAATTCTTACAGCTTCCCTACATTATTTATTTTGCATTGAGGGAAATATCTCCCCTTCTGTGTATGTAAGTCGCTCTATCTGTGTGGTCCTGGTATTCACTACGCTATGGAAACCAAATGTCCCCACAAGTACAGTAATACCAGTAAATTTTGATCTTGTGGGGGCTTTTTTGGTCCACATGAGGAAACAAGCTTATATGTGTAGGGGATAGAATACAGTTTGCACAGTATAAAGGTTAGGTTATTTTGTTTATAACCAGCTGTGTATAAAAACAATAGAAGGTAACAAAATGTCCCCATTTAGATAGATTAGTAAACGTATGTGTGTGTGTCTGTGATAGAATTTAACCTCACCTAAACCCTAAGAAATGGCAGTAATTATTGACACACCCAAATAAGCTTACAGGTTAGTGTGTGTGTCATCTCAGTGTTGAAATACCCTCTCCTTTGCCAGTTTAATGTGCAAAGACAACTATAAGCGTGCTATTCGTAGACTGATTTCACAGCTATCTACTAAACAAATAACAAGCTGACTCTATGCCACTTTCAACACTGCTGTTTATTTGAGCTGCTTTCAGTGGGTAGATGCCGAAACAACAAGTCAGACATGCAGGCTTAAAGTACGTTTCGCCAGTGACAGCTGTTTAAAAGTAGCTGCATATTTTGACTTTTTTAGCACACAATGTATAAATAATGTACATAACATGCATCTGTAGAAAGGACAGACTAGCTTTATAATGGTCAAGGTTGTATTGCATGCATCGATTACAGCAGTGGTTATAATCCTTGTCCTGGGGACACACAGCACTGCACATTTTGTAGGTTTCTCTTATTTAAAGATCATCAGCCTTATGAACCGAACGGAGTGTGTCCGATAAAGGAAACATACAGATTGTGCTGTGCTGTAAGTCAGAATAATTTATTTTCTGATAATATACTGCTGAGATGCATTTGAGTTTTCCATTTTTGGAAACCTGGCTGAGTTCTCTTAATCTCCATTGAAGGAATGATACAAAAATTTCTGTACATTTATTGGCGAGTTTTGCAGGCAGTTGTTTTGTGAGGTGAGACTGCCACTGTCTGGACGGATAAGGAAAGATGACTCAAAGCTACACCCATATTTGCAATAAACAAAAAATCTAGAGGTTTGCGTTTTTTTATAAGTAGCATTAGGATGATATAAGCTATTATCGGTCATGTAAACAAAACATTAAGTTTACGTAAAGGAACTATATATTTAGCTTTTTTATTTAGCAGATGCTTTTATCCAAAGCACCTTACAAATGAGGGAGCGTTTAACAATTTACCTTAAAGGCCAACAATAAGCAGTCTCGATTGACAATACAGAGCTTTTTCTTTCTTTGTAGACAGCACACTGCCACACAGAAATGCAACGACCTTAACACATTTGCTGCCTTTGGTACCATATTTTTAAGAAACCACCATAAATATTATGTAGTGTTCAGACAGATACAGAGGAAAATATGTGTAAAAAACACAAACTGCTTTATAGAATTATAGAATTTACATGACATTTTTCATATGATCTATGCAGACTGTAATCCTTAATAGAGGGAAATATAGAGGAGGATCAGAACATCAAGCCAGTGCGTGCATTTACAGTTTCTGTACCTAATGTTATTCAGCCGTCTTTGAACTGTCTCAGTTTTCTTGCAGTTTCTGGCCAGCAGGGCTTCATACTTTTCTCTGATCTCAGTGATGGCAGAATTCAGATCCACCGCAGGAGTTACATCAGCCTGCACCTGCAGACGCCCACTCAGCAGTGCGCAGAATGACAGCATCTCCTACACAAACAACAACAACCAATCCTGTTCCAGATAGAACATGAAATTAAGATTCATATTTTGTCTTTTTGATTTTCTCAGTATTCCTTGAGGGCTGAAACCATGTTTTGCTGACATAATTCTACATTAGTGTCTCATCATCAAATCACTTTCAAGTTGTTAACAAAGTCTCCATCCCAAGACTCAGTTAACTCTTATATTAACACACATATTTATTTGTTTATGGCTTGTTATTCCATGAGCCTGATTTTATTTCAATTCTGATTGATAAATTCTACACAACTACACTATAACTTCAGTGCTCCTAATATTTTGGATGTTTCTGCTGGTTGACTTCCAGTAATTTGAGATCCACCAGAGAGCTCCTTTAGTAAGACAAGGAACGGCCTTTCAGCCACATTGTCATTGTCTAGTTAAACAACTGAAAACATCATTTTTAATGTTGATTTTTGGTTTTGCTTAGCGGATACATATATTTTTTTCTAAGTCAAAACAGGTGATCATTGACAACAATACAATTTGCCCTGTGTATAGGAAACTAAACAACTAAACAGAAACTAAACAGCTATAAATGCAACAAATAACTCACTGTGCTATTTTCTTAACACATTTTAAGACACACAAACTACTTAGATTCGCTTGTTTGTTTTATTCCTTTGCATAAAAAAGTTTTTACCAGTTATTTGTTTATAGAAAAAAATATAAATATTTACAAACACCCAAAAGTTGCATCAGTAATAGACTATGAAAAGATGCCTACGCCATAAATAAACAATACTAAATCAGTATTGACTAAATCATACAAATAAATAAATAAACAAACTAAAATCTGTGATTTTTAATCTGTGAATATTATAAAAATGAGTTGCTTTGAAAAATCGCTTTTTTGAAGGAAAAGTTTTACCTGAGCATTATTGCGTTTTGATAGCCAGTGATTTTTTCGTTTTTTGCCGCGCCGCTGTTATCACACAGATGTATTGTTTTCTACAGAGCCCGGGAAGTCACCTGTAGGAAAAATAACAGTCCGTGGCGACTGTTTTGCAATTCGTCCCCTCAGTTTATAAACCGTACTCACGAATTATTAAACTGTTTCTTCGGTTTAATAAATCGTGCCCACGTATTTCCAGTCCACGGTTTTGTATACCGCACTTTCGGTTTTTTAATCCGTACTCACAAATTCATAATCCGTGCGCGCGCTTTCGCAAACCCAGCGCTGGGTTTCAGTCGGGTTGTATTTAACACAGCTATTTTAGAGAGAACATAGCGATGGCAGAAATTAAAAATGTAGATCAAATAATTGTATATTTAAGACTTAAACATAGTAGTTTGTTCTTTAGGGTTATGCAATATTTTCATCTTATTTTGAGCACTAGGTCACTGTTTTTTATATCTATCGAACTGGATCATGCACTCAAAAAGTGCTAGGATGCTTCACACATTGTTGGGTTGATTGTGCCGGGTCATAATTCTGGGTTGTTTGGGCTACAGTAAACACTTTGCTGGGTTGTTTATGCTGGATCAAATGAGTTTGAGGGGTTCATTCACAGCTGAACAACTGGTTGGGTTATTTTGACCCAGTTCGTTGAGCTTTCTGGTACTTCACTTGTCTTTAGACTTGACTTTCCAGCAGCTCACAGCGGTCATGATTTTATAGTGAATGTAAGTATTTTTCTGTATTTGATCTGTATTTCAACGTATGTACTTATATTTCTACATTTCTTTTTATCGTTGCCAATTATTTAATAATGCATCGGGTATTTAAAAGACAGAAAGCGCGTTCCCTATTAAAACAACACGGATCTCCGTCTGTTCCGGCGGGAAATGCACACAGACGAGTTTTGTGAGGATAAAGTCTGATTTGAGTACTTCAGACGAAGCGAAACGGGTAAATACCGTGTTTATGTATGTCTTCTGTAATCTTCTGACAGAACTAAGATCATTTAATCAATAATAATAATAACAACTTTAAAAAGCTGTATTATTGCTCCGGTTAATGAGCCCTTAAGACACATCTCAACAAGTTTCTAGGACTTGTATGAACACTGCGGCTCTGGGTGACCATAGTGGTATTTAAATCGTTTACTTTATCATTGTAATGTTGCATACAGAAATATCTGGTGGTATAACGCTGAGGTTGGGGCTATGGCGTTTTAACAAATCGTTTAACTCTCTCTTTTATTCAACGCTATGTTGCTGTACAAACGAATATAAAAAATCAAGTGGACAAGCTCTACATTTTACTTCTGTTAATAGTGGCGATTCTGTCCTTCAGTTTGGAGACTTAGGTGAACAATATCCAGTTTGGCAGTTTAACAAACATACAAATACGACAGAAACATTATTTTTGCAGGTTTCTTTTGAGACGCAAGGGGGCAGTCTTGCTTGTTGTGAATGTTTGAAGACTTCCAAAGTTTAAGATCTACCCCACATGTGAGCAGCCAGAACTTATCCCATGAAATTGCAATGAATGTCTTTGTTAAATTACTTTAATACGTTTAACCACATCCATACATTTAGGGCCCTCCCATCCCACACATAAACATTGTATATTTTAAATGCAGCATAGGAGATCATATTAATTTAGTCTTTAGTGAATTACCACACATTTGACAATTATGGCAGAAATAATTGCATGCATTATTAGGCTAAACTGTCATATGGTTGGTAATAAAAACATGTAATGTGTGAAGTGCAGACATAGGGAACAACTGGCGTGAAGGCCATGGAAGTCTTCTTCCTGTGGTTCCCATGACCTAATCTGTGTGCCAACCCATAGAGAATGAGAGCGACTGCCAAGTCTGAAGTTCAGTTACTTAGTTCAGTTTATTAAATTTTCTTTACATCAAACTTGTGTAGGTTATATATTGAGTCCATGTTGCCAGTTTGGAAGTTTTATATAATTGCTTGGACTATGAGTTCTGCAGACATCATATTCTGGACCCCTTTAACACGGTCAAGAGCTTTTTGTGACTGACTATACTGAGTATATACTCATAAGAGCTCTGTTTACTTTGGCAGTTTATGTTAGAGGGCAGAGCTACTGTATACTCATACTCAGAGAGAGAAGCTGATGCAATCCCTGTGTAACTTCAGGCTCTCCACAGCTTTAAGTCTGCCAGTGGTTGTGACCACATGTAGCCCTTGAGGGACCTCTCAAGGCATTTAAAGTTTGAGGTTTACAGCACAATGTTTTAACTGCCCAGTACCCATACAATAAAAAAATGTTCAGTGAACTTTACCAAACTTTTCCAAGAAGTTCAATTTTGCAACAGAAAATAGCTGGTTTTGTAGCATTGTTGCAGACCTTTTGTTTAGCATACTACATAAAACGATTACACATTTTAAAACGCTAATACAGCTTTGGGTTTTTGTCCATATATTTAAGGCTGTCTCCTGTCCTCACTCCCCTTCTCTAAATATACAGTATTAACATTGTACAACTGTGAGAGAATTTGCTTAATGCAATGCAGAAGCTGCCACACAGGCCTTGTTTTTCATAATAGGTCTGTGTCAGAGGAAGCTGAGCCATCTGGAAACACTGCATGAGTTACTCATTGTGAACAGATCACATGTTTCTAGATCTTAATAGCACACTGTTTCTGAGAGCCGGTTGGTGGTAAAGCTCCTTTACATAGACATAAATGTATAGAAGATACACAAGGACTTTTGACTGTAAGCTATGTGCAATTGATTTTTACAGTATTTAAGATTTTCTGTAGAAGCAGTATAATAATTCATCAGTTTTATTTATCTGTTTCTCTTTTTCTCAGCAGCACTACACTGTGCTAGCTCCTAGCACAGGCTCTGTTTTTATTAAGCCTGTGCTAGGAGCTAGCACAGTGTAGTGCTGCTGAGAAGCTTGCTGTGCACAGTCATCAGACTTATGAATCATACAACTGTTCGACTGGTTCTTAAAGCTTGTTTCCCCCAGGTCATGAGGGCTCACCACAAGATGTTCTTTATTCAGTTGAGGGCTGAATTAAACCCAGTGGTAAATGCACATCATTAGTCTTTATCTCTTGTGTGTTTGTTGGCTCCTTGAGATACTTTGAGCCTAGTATTTTTAGAGCGGGTCACACAGATCAAAATAGCACAGTTTGATAAGAAGGAACAGCGCATGAAAGAAATGCAACAGTAATTTCCTCATGCATCCCCTTTTCATGTTCTCTGTTTTGCTGTTAGAATGAATATCACTTCCTTTCTCAGGCAGCTGCTGTGCTGGTGAGCTAAGTCCCAACAGACCAGTCATATTGTTGTCTAAACACGGTTCAGTCAGCCATGTTTAGTGAGCTGTGTGTTTATCCTCTGTAGGGTTCATATGGGTTTGTGTAATTTACCCAGGTGTCCCTATGTGTACATCTGTGGTTGTCTTTAAAAACATTTTGACACAGACAGTGTTTGTCTAGAAAAACCTGAGGACAGTGAATAGCAAAGGTGTGGTTTGCTCTGTGTGTGGCCTCACTGTTTGGTTGACAGCCAGATATGAGCAGAGCAACAGGCTGCCTGGCTATTTTGGTTAAATTTAAATTCTGCACACTGTCCAGGTCTTGGTCCATTGGAGGCAGATGTGATTACAAAGCAATTAGGAGCCACAGTTTTGTTTGACTAAGCTTTGAATAAGCCTTTTGTCCACATTATAATATTAAAAGGCCTATATCTATACAGCAATATAAAAGCAAACACACTGAACTAGAAGGAAGTTGAGGAACTGTAACAGACTTTTCTTGTTCAGGGAGGTCAGAGGTGACCGGGAAATAGCTCACACTGACGTTAAGGGCTGGTAACAGTTAAACAGAGATACAGAGATCTTACTGTGATGATACCCATCACAAAGAAGCAAAGTGTAATACTTTTGTGTGTGTGTGTGAACAAGTTTGTATGTACATGTGAGAACCAAATTTTAAAAATGTCCTAATTTGTATAGTGGAACATCTCAAGAACATTTAGATGGTCCTCACCGTGTAAATAGTAAAATTTGTTTGAGGTGTCCTCACTGATATAGTGAAACAAACCTCTCTGTGTGTGTGTTTGTGTGTGTGTTGCAAACATCAATGACCTTCTGTGTACCAGGGCACACCCTACTGACAACATCTTTTGTAATTAATTTCCAGCATTTTACAAAGAGAGTTGTGATGACATCAATGCAATCTTGTCCTCACAAACGTCCAGTTAAGTGCTGCAAATTTTTTATTGTGAACTTCTTGGATCTGGACCTGAATTTTTGACTGTGGCATTTGTTTCTAAACTTAAAGTATGTAGTTAGTGGTAGTCATGCTGTGTCAATATCTAAGTCAAGGGCCCAATTTTGTCAGTTTGCACTACCCATTTTTAGCTCTGTGTTTCTTTAAGAGGAGAGGCAAGAGGGAGGAGTGTGGACAGGGTTTTGAACGCCTCTTTTTTTTTTAAACAGAAATTCTTTCTCAAGAGTTTGGCATTTCCTCTGAGCTCACACAGTGTGAGCCCGCTCTTCTGTTACACACAGCGCTCACTCTAAAGGGGGGATTTTCAAACATCCTGAATGAGAGAACCACTCTTGCCTTCGGTACATGGCGCATCTGTAATAAACTTTACAGGGTAAACTTCCCCTTACACAACAAGCCAGGTTTTGGTTTTTGTGTGACAGGGCGGAACAAACATCAGCTTGGCCTTGTTTTCAACAGCTGGAAGAGAAGTTCAGCATGGGCTAGCACCAACTTTTCTCATAGAGCTGGAGTGTACTGCAAGCAAAAGCGGATGAGGATGAGCGTTTACACCCTCAACCTCAGGTTATTCTGGCCACTGGTCACTTGTGTCCTCACAGTTCTGCTGTTACTGCATCAGTTTATCTTCAGAGCTTCAGAGGACCAAGAGAATGATTGCTCTGACCAGGGACCTGCAGCTGTCTCACTGTTTAAGTACATTCTTGCTTTCATGTTATGTTACTTCTTTATTAGGTACTGCTCAACTCAGCCTGGATCTTCTAAAAGGGGTTTTCACAAAGTTCTGGAGATACATGCAAAATCAGGGACCTCTAGGAGAGAGCTGCTGGATGATTACTATGAGAAGCATGTGCGTCTTTCTCCACATGTGCTGGGCCACAGCAAAGCCCATGTTGCCAAGCTGGTAAGTGAACTTGTGAGGGCGGGCCGCACTGATGTCCCACCTGAGTCTTCTCTGGCCTTCCGAGGTGACTTCATACAGATTGGCAGCTCATATGAGGAGCACAAGGTGGGCTCACCTGACTGCTTTGACATCCTGGTGCCTCTGCGGGCCCCTCGTGGTCTGAAACTGGAGGCCAGCATTTGGGGGGACAAACACGGAGGACCACCTCTGTGCACACTGTACACCCCTCGCAAGGCAGAGTGGACAAGACGTCACAAAGCCTTTACTGACACATTCATGAATGTACACAATGCTCAAAGTGCCTGTAGGATGAGCCCAGACTCGGTCCAACGTTGGTTCTACACAGCCATCCAGCGCTGCCTCGCTACTGTACGCTACCCATTTGAGCAGCGCTGCTCCCTCAGCCTGTCTCTCAGTGAGGAGCAGCAGGTGCTGCTCCGAATGACGCCCCGCTCCGATTACGTCTGCTGCCACATCTCCATGGGCATTCGACTGATTCCAGCTTTTTTTCTCAGTGATGGAGCTTTCTTGGTTTCATCCCAACAGATTCAGCAAGGAGAGGACCTCTGGAATGTGTATTTTCCCAAGCAAGAGCAGAGAATTCTGGTAGGGCTGAAAGGCAGGCTGCCCTCCAGCTCCTGTCATCTGAAGTGTCTTCAACTGCTGAAGGAGGTGAGGAACCTAGGTGGGGAGACGTTGGACCAGCAGTCTGGAGCTGCATGGGGCAGAGTGCTTTCTTCTCATGCTCTGAAGACTGCTTGGCTTCGTCTGCTGCTCAGTACACCCCCTGAGGCCTGGGAAGAGTGCAAACTTGTGGACAGACTAGATGATCTTCTTCGCAGTCTGAGGGAGAGCCTACAGTCTCGAACTCTCTGCCATTTACTTCTTGGAGGTGATAATGGGCATCTGCCAGACTCAGTTGCTTTGCCTAGGCTCATGAAGGAGACGGTACCCTCCAACCTGTGGGCAGAATTCAGTGATGTCACCCTTGATATGGTCTCTGCCCGGCTGGCCTACTCCTGGAACCACCTCCCTCGCCTCATTCGCCTTGGGCGGCCACAGAGAACCAGCGTGGGCAGAGGTGTCCACTGCAAATACATAGATGCAGAGTAAAGGTCAACTATAATTGCTATTGCTACACACACACACACACCCATAGTTTGCTACATATTGTTTATGTAGCCTAAAATTACTTTCAGCTATCTTTATGCATTCATCATTGTCTTTTAATTTTCTTTTTTGCATTCAACTTTTCAAACTGACATTCAAATTCAATTCAAAGGGGATTCAAAGTATTAAATTCAAAGCACTAGATCAGAATACAACAGAAAACAGGTACAATGATAGTTTAAAATAATGTGTTTTGGAAACATTCAAAAGTTTTGTAATTGTAAGGCACACTCAGTAATTCAGGTTGGTGCTTTGATTCTATTTTTGTGTGCTGATTTCTGCTTAATCAAATTTAGGCTCACGTTTACAGACATGTTAAGACTTGACCTATTAGCTGTTTGAAAGACCTGTAACTACGATATATGTAGGTCCAGGCTATAGTCTGAAGATGAAGCTTATGAGCTGAGAGAGCCGTTAGATCTTGTTTTGACTCAGGATGACCATGATGTCATTGTTGTGAGGTAGATGTGTCTGTGGGTAGTGAGCAGTCAAAACACCAAATGTTTTTCCACACCCCCACAGTATTACTAATGCCAGATGAACATCCTGTTTAGGAGGGAAAACCCTCCAGAGGGACCAAAAACTTTAACATTGTATAATCAAGATCAATCGAATTTAATTATATCCTTTTCTTTTAAGTTAGTCTAGCTAAGTGAATCTTATCTTGATCTTAGCTTATCGTGATTAACTCAAAATTGTTCTACAGCTATGTCTCTTTTGAATAGATTAAGAATTTTGTTTCGTAACTGTAGCAATTACGATGTTCTTTAATTGATACTTGCTGTTCCATGAATACGTGACATAATTAGTGCTTTATTAGTCCACCCCAGCTCATTACTGTAATTGCCCCACTTGAGAATAAGGCGCTGATGGCATGACATTGACTTTATGTCAGCTGTCTACAGGGATCCCAACATGCATGCACATGATCTTTTCCTTTAGAGATGCCTCTACAGACTGTTGCCATAGAGACATGCTACCTCAGCCTCGGGTCGTTTAATCATGCTGTAGCTTTTATTTTAATGGTTGATTGCATTGCATTTGCCTTCAAAGAGGCAGCAGAGATCCGTATTGATCTCTTGTAGGTACTTAGTGGCGCAGGAGTAGATGGTGTACCCTTTCCTGCTCCATCAACACAGACCTGTTTTTGCACATATCTGTTCAGATAACATGTCATTTATGCCAGACAGATCTGAGATGATGAAACGTGGACAGAGGTCTGTTCTGGATCCCCCATTAGATGTCATAAGTCGCAAAGGGAGACGTTTGTGGTACCTAAGCAAAAATCTGAAGGGTTCTATTTTTCTATTGCTAAAAACCAGAACAAAAAATGAAATAAGGAAATGAAACAGGAAATGCTCTGACAACGACGCTTAAATGTGGTCCAAGCAATATAAAAATCTAACTAATGCTGGATGTATGTAAATTAATGATTTTATATGTGAATATAAATTGATTGTAAAATACATTGTACTTCATGTACATATATAAATATGAGAATTAATTTGTACATATAAATAGTAGATATAATTTATACATGTACTGTAATACATGAATTAAAATGTCTATATATTTTGGACTGCACATGGTTTTGTTGTACATTTGTCTATTGTAAAAAAAAAAATAAAAGACTTTCATTGTTCTGGACTGAAACAATTGGTTCCTTTTTTGTTGTTCAGCATGTTGAGTCTGTATGGTGAGGCATATAATGTCCCTTTCTTTACTTGTAAGGCCATAAAAGGGGACAGTACAAATGAACAACATCAATGAAATCAGAATTGTATGGGACATGGTAACACTTTTCACTGTATTTTTACATTAGAAGAAAGTAAGATTGTCTGCAGGCCAAAAAAATTGATTATTTTTCTCCTTGCAGTCTACACCTTTATCACATTTCAGTCTTTGTCTATTTTTAACATTTTCCCAAACTCGCACAGAATAGTAATTATTGTTTGTAATCTGATTATGTGGTGTCTGTTCTCAAGTGAGTGTTATGTTTAGTGTGACGTGGTTCTGTTTAAATGACAGTGTACCAAAGCATGCCCTCTAGCATGAGAACAATGTCTCATCTTTCTCATGATCATTTCATTTATCCACTGGCTTGCAGGATTTGACTTGTTAGACTTGTAAACCACAGCTGTGTACTGGTGTTATTTAATCAGGATTAAATGGCAATGTGGGTGCCATAACTAGCAAGTATACGTTTAAAAGATAAACAAGTTTTCAACTGAGAACCAAATACTGACAATTCTGCTTTTTCACTACATTACAGTATGCAAGTAATAAATAGCTAGATCAGGCACTGTATATGTATCTGATCTCATAATAATAATGATCTCATATTTGCCCAAACATGGTCCTTAATTGAATCCAGTTATTTGGATCTTAACGTGCAAATGTGGCTTCAGTTTCAACAGTTAAACATGATGCCTGAAGTGACAACAGCAGAGGTCACTGTAAGCCTGTGTTTGATCATCATCAGACGCCTTTTTAATAGGTTCTGAAGAGGAAGAGAAAAGAGCCTGATGTCACACAATAACACAAAAACTCACTGTTTTTCTCAAACTGATAGTTACTTTTTTAATGCTTATCTGTTTTGTTGATTTACTTGTAGTTTTACATTTCCTAGTAGTTGTGAACATTTTGGGGGGGGTGGGACACCCCCATTCTTGGGTCTTTACAACATTTCCTGGTTAGCCTTTTCTTTCCACTGTCACCCTTTGGTTTGCTTACTAGGGGGATTTGTAAGGCATTGTTCTTTGGGGTTAAAGCAGCTTTGAAACAATATGTATAAAAGTCAATCAATATAAATGCAATTATGCACTTCAAACACTGCCGTATAATGGAACAGTGAAACTCTACAGCCAATATCTGACATGTTCCTTACATGCCTAGTTTATCTGATTATCAAGGCCATTCTGTGCCAGAACAGCTGACACAGCGACAGGTCATGTGCCCCTGCCGTTTCCATGGAAACATACCTTAAAGATCCATGTGATCCCCTATTCAGGTTACAATGCTTCACCAGAGATGACCATTCTGTCATATACTGCACTGATTACACAGCTAACAGCCTCTCTCAGATCTTCGCACAGGTCAATCTTTCACATGCATGGTGTTTTAAAGAAGGCACATTAGTATACTTCAGACACGGAACTGCAACAGGTGGCCGAACAGACATTAAACTCCCTGCATAGCATGTTGCCGTAGCAGCAAATAGCTCTTTCACCTGCCGTCTGCCTGTCTCTCCACAGCCTCCCCTGCAGTGAAGGAAACAACAAGTTGTTGCAGCCAGTGAAGGGCTGTAAACACAAGCTGGAGAGACACATAACAGATCTGATATCCATCAGTGCTCCTGCAAACCTGGATGAGTCACTGTAGTCTGAAAGCAACACAGGGCAGGGGGGAGGAGGGCACTGTTCTCTCCAGGGAGTGGAGAGACGATTGCCTTGCATGTCATTTCTGAGGAGCAGGCACGACTGGAGAAGCAGAAAGGAAAGAGGGGGGAGATTAGGAGTGTCTGGGTGGGTGGGATTGAAGATGATGGGGAGAAAGAGGAGATATAGAGAGAGTGAGAGGGGTTGTTTGTAGTTTTGTATCTGGAATGGATGTTAATCATCACTCTTGAAGTTGATTTTGTAAGGATGGAGAGAGAAAACAAGTCAATGAAGACCTGAGTTTATTTCTCGATAGTCACATGTACTGATTGATTCCTGTCTCTCTCTCTCTCGTGTTCAATACCATATTTTTGAGTAAATCTGGATCTGTTGGGTGGCATGTTGCTCTGGATGGGAAGTGAGACAGTGGGGCGAGAGTAAGAGGAGAATGGCGTACACACAGGTGAGTCTCAGTTGCTGTATTACTACACACACACTGCCATCTGGATCTATCTGGATTACATTGTTTATCAGCTCTCTGTCTCTCTTTATATTTATCTTTCATTCTGAAGTATTATGATATTATCATCTGTCGGTCATGATTATTCTTGTTCTTTACGACGATCAAGGCCTTGTACATTTTCAGTTGTAACTTTAAGATTTGTATTTAGTAATTTTATTATATTATTTATTAAACAAATACAAAGATTTTGTGATGCAACACTATAAAGTACATGTAAACATTGTTTCTGTATGTCAGTTGCTAACTGGCCACTGAATTGTGTGGATGTTTTGAGAAATTGCACAGCTTGTGTCTTTTCGTACTGTGTCTTTTTGTTGTGTTGTGTTTTGTTTTAAGCAGAAACAACTTATAATAATGAACCAGATTAACTAATAATGAATTATAATAATGTTTTAGATTAGAGCAGATAACATTAAAGTAACTAAACTTATACATAAATAAATCATTATTAACATTTACAATCAAAATACAGACAAAAAATTCCAATGATTATTTTTCATTTTTACATGAATCCAAACCATATGTGAGCTTGTTTCTGTCAAATTTGCCTTTGCATGATTTTCTTCATCGAACAGACACGACTGAAACATAATACTTACACTAGAATATATGCACACATATGTACTACAGTTTTGTGTGTGTGATGTTTAAACACACTCACAGTTTGTGAAACAGTTTGTGTGTCTGTATGCTGTCTTATGATTTGTGATACTGTGCTAAAGATTGTTGCTGGCATTAGCCATGTGGTCTGATGGGGACTAGGCAGAGTCCCCCCTCCGTTTTGTTGACCCTATGCATCATCTCTGCCCGAGCCGGTGGCAGCAAGGTGCGGGCTGGGAGCTCATATCACTGTTACCATGGTTACAGCTACCGCTAATTGCTTAGACAACACTGGGCCACTGATGAGGAGAAGAAGAGCTGGGCTGAGGTTAAGAGCATGGACAGGGTGGGGAAGAAGAGAGAAATCAACATGTAGATATACACAAGCGTTGGGAGGTGGGGTAAACATCAATCATTCTTTTAGTATGTGAGTGTGTTAGCAGTCTGACGCTTGTGTCTCTGTGTTTTAGATACAGTCCCCATACTGACCAATACACAGCGATGGCTGTATTAACAGTTTTCTTTTTAATACAGATATCTGTCAGTGCGGATAACATATGGTCAATTATAGTGTGCATTCTTTGGATGCTTAAAAAAATAAAGAGCAAAATAAGTGCATTTAGGACAAACATGGTTTATTACAGTGCTCCTAAAAGCAAAAATACAATTTTTGAGATTTCTTTTTCCTAGGATAGTAGTTTTTATTAATTTATTATGAATTGAAATAGTCTTACCAGGTGAAGTTCAGTGATTTTGTGTACCTGCCTCCCACACTAAACTTCTGTGGTCTTCTCTCCCTTCTTTTTTCTGTGTGTGACCTCGACCTTCTGATTCACTCAACTTTTGAAAAAGGACAGCTGGAACCCATCAATGAGGTACGTACAGCCACACAGATATGATTCATTCACTTCCGTTTTGTAAAAGTACTCAGATTCCATTTCACAGCTTGTCCAGCCATGACCCCAAATGAGTGGGAAATCCAGTGTACATTGGAACGGACACCTACAGACCTTACAGACCATTAAATGCTTTAAAACGCACACTTGCCTCTACTCAGTTAAAATGATGCCTTCGCAGTCAAAGGTGCATTGTGACCTTTTCTTCTCTCTTTTGGGCTGAATTGTTTACCTTTAACATCCTGCCTCAAGTCATTCATTATTTTACCAGCCATGGACACATATTCTTCCTCAGGAGAGTTGAGAGTTTCATGGCTTTTTGGAGGAAGTAATCTCCATGATCTTGTGGCACTTGTCTCTCTGTTTGGATGTAGTCAGACTGAATCCAAGAGAAGCATTTTAAAATTAAACACTTGATATTTTGAAAACTCTTCATCAAGGTCTTCTCTCCCAAAGGCTGACCACAGTACTGCCCTTCTTAATAAGGGTCACATTAAGTGAGTGGTGGTTAATGTTATTATAGCTTTCTCTCATTGAATTTGTATCCCTTTTAATTGGCCATTTGCAATTCAGATAGGAAGTGTAGTCATAGTCACACTGTGGAAAAAGTGGCATGAGACATTTAATGTCCCCATACAAAACCTATTAGCTTCTCTATATATGTTGTAGGCTGTCTGTATATGGGTGTACCCCTAAAAGTGAACAGAAAATATATCTATTTACCAAATAATTGAAGCTGAAGCCAAAATCTTGTGCACAGGGTTGTGCAAAATCTTTAAACACTGGAAATATGTAAACACAGGAAAGAAATTTGCTTTCTCAAGTCATTTCATGAAACATTTAATAGAATCACAGTTTTTTAGTTGATGTCTATTGACTTATATGGTTTTACTGCAAAGTCCCACTGGAATAGCAGGAATGCAGTAATTAAGCTCCCTGAGACTTTCCTCTTATTACATTAATACTTTGTGCTTTGAGGTGTAACTGCCCAGAGAATAACAAAAACTGTTTTCATGAAGCACTTATCATTTTTATCACCATCATTTGCCGTTAATGTTTGAGGTTGTTAGATGTTTGGCTTCCTGTGCAGATGTCTTTAAAAACGCTCACTGGAGAGACTCTTTGTGTGCCCTGCTTGTCTTGTTCTCAGGGTCTTCTGTCCAGACTGTCTGACTTCCTGCTGTGCCGCTGGTCGTGCCGCTCGTGTTGGCAGTGGTGCTGGGAGTGCAGCTGCTGTCATTCATCTGATGAAGAGCTGGAGATTCTGGGGCCTTTCCCAGCTCAGACTCCATCATGGCTGTAAGTAGTGATCAAATCTCTAAACAATCCCAATGGTGTTAAGTACTGTCACTTTATCAGGTTGAAAATAAAGATGTTTCTTAACATTTTTAATCCTATTTTCCCTATGTATGTGTTAACACTTCTATGGTCTTGTAGCTGTAGGTTTATGGAATCATCATTGTTTATGCATCGGACATCTTTCCTGATATTTATAACTGAGGTGTGGAGATATTTGTGCTTAGGATCGATGATGAACTATGATTTAAATGGACTCATGAATCATATATTAACAGGGATAATTTGTTCTATAAATAAAATATAATAATAATAATTTATAAATAATACCACAGGCCTTTAAGTTGTTCATGAAAATTGCTTTAAAGACATCATTCAAAGCAAAACAAAAGTGTGATGATGTCTATTCCATATCTAAAATAATGCAAAATGCAGCCATACACGTGTATTTTATCTAGTTCTCATTTTGAGGTGGTTATTATTACACAGCAGCAGTTCCTGTTGTGAAGCATTAATAGGATGATGACCAGGATGGAGTTCTCCACTGATGTGGTCACTAGAGACTGCTATCTAACGTTGGTCTGACCGAGCTCATGCTGTGTGGGAACTGGATGTTTGTATCAAAGTGAAACAGGGACCAAATTACCAGTTGAGAGGCCTCCACATCCCTTATGTCCTCATGACTACAGGCATCCAACAATAAATGTGATTTTAGATTCAGTTCATAACCAAAGAGAGTTTAAGGAACACAACATTGGCAGAAAATAACATGTATATCTCCAGCCCCTTTGTGGGTGTACAGTCATGTCATGACACATACCTCACCCTAACCCTAACCTATAAGTCCAGCCACTCCCATGGCTTCTACTTCCTAAGGCCATTTGTTTTTGAATCCTCTGTTGCTATGACAACAATTTCCCTCTGAGCTGTAGTCACGGACAAAAAGGGTCCTTGATGATCCCCAAGGGACAACTTAGAATCAGGCCTGCTCAAAAATATCCCGCACATAATGTTTATCTCTATAGCTGACAAACAACCAAATTAGCAGAAGATGCTGTTACAACAGTAGTGGGTTCAGCCACAACTGTTTTTCAATGTCATTTGTCACGTTGTACGAAATATTCATGTATTTTAGCCTATTAAATTATGATTTATTGTGCACTTAAAGACTGTTTTGTAATTGTCAGGCCATGTTGGTCAGCAGACCCTCCATTTCATCATATTTCTCACCAGTGCTGGATAAAATCACTGCATTAGTTATTATTTGAATAGTATTGCTATGCAACAGCCTGATCCCTCTTTCAAATGTTTTTCATCATTGCAGCAGCTGGCAGATGTTCTCATTTTATGGTTTGGCATGAAATAGTGTGATCATAAATTAAAAGCAGTATAATGGGCCTTAATGGACAGCTACATCTGCAGCAATATAATGTTCTGTGTAAACTAAACAACAGCAATGTTACATCACTGAATGAGTTTAGCTTAAGTAACCCTGTTAAAAACAACAGCATAACTTGGTGTTGCTAGCTTGTTTCTTGGTTTGTTGTACAGAGTCTTAACACAATCATCTTTTCCAGTGTTAATGAATGTAATGAAGAGAAAAGCTCAAATTCTCACATTGTGGCCCATGACCATGATACACCTGCTCAATCTGACACCACCACAAACTGCAGGCCATCCACCTCAGAGACCTCACGCTCCACCTTCAGCCTGGCAGGCCAACTCGCCAGTGAGTCCAGACTGATTTCTCTGTATAGAGACTAGAGTGTGTAACTCGTTTGCTTAATCTTAAGTTTCCTAATTTTCCTTAGACTGCACATTGCTCTGATTTGATTTTCAAATCTGAGGTTTTTATTATTGACTGTTCACACTGTCATTTTGAAGTGAAATCAGGTCTGTTTACACAGTGTTGCTGTGTATCTACATTTGTTCCTATAGTAATGACGTAAGTATCAACACAGTGCCAACAAACCAATCTGTAAACTGCAATAAATTTGCTTCTGCTGTTTAGACTACAAGGAAAACTAAATGAAGTTGGGTCAGATTTAAAAACAAATCAGGTTTTTGTTGCCTGTCTGAATGCAAAAAAAAAGCCCAAAGCTTTCAATCACAAAGTACATGATGATTTTGGCACTTATGTTTTATGTAGTGGAAATTTATGTTGTTAGATTCCAAGTCTAACTTTCTCATATCTCAGGTCTAAATGCCCGACGGCCAAGCTCCCCCATGGTGGATGTAAAGCCTATTGAATTTTGGGCCATGGGACCCAGAAAGGAAGTGGTGCAGCCCCTGCGAAAACCCCCAACACCACCAGATGACTACTACCGCAAACTGGAGCCTCGTCTCTACTCTCTGGACTCAGGCAGTGATGATGTTGACTCTCTGACAGATGAGGAGATTCTGGTGAGGTATCAGCTGGGCATGCTGCACTTCAGCACCCAGTATGATCTCATAAACGGTCACCTCAGTGTTCGAGTCATCGAGGCCCGGGACCTGCCCCCTCCCGTAACGTGTGATGGTGCTCGCCAGGACATGGCTCACTCAAACCCTTACGTAAAGATGAGTCTACTACCCGACCACAAGAACTCCAGACAGACCGGGGTGAAACGCAAGACCCAAAACCCAGTGTTTGAAGAGCGCTTCACTTTTGAGCTCCCCTTTCTGGAGACCCAGAGGCGCACTCTGCTGCTCTCTGTGGTTGACTTTGACAAGTTTTCGCGGCACTGTGTCATGGGGAAAGTGACTCTTTCTCTCAGTGAGGTTGATCTGGTCAAGGGAGGGCATTGGTGGAAGGCCCTGGTACCCAGCTCACAGGTAATTCCACTCATTACCTCCACTCATTACATCTAAATATATTTGTACTGTAGTATTTTTGTTTGCAGAGTTGACTTTTTTTTACTATAGGTTGTATGCTTATATAACTAACTGTATGTGACAAAATCTTGAATCTTGAATCATAAGCTTAAAATATTAAAAAAAAAAAATTAAATAAAAAAACTTTATGGAGTAAAATAAGAAAGGCACATGGGAAATAGCAAAAAATCAAATTATTATCCTGGTAATTTAATATGTAATATAATATATACATATTAAATGTGATACAATGTATTTTGTAGGGTAATGCAAAATAAAAATGCAGATCTGTGTATATGATGTGGTATAAGCACACACACACGCACGCACACACACAGTAGCCCTGCAGATGTTGTGACAGTTTGGGGTGATGGCTTTGGGATAAACACATGTGTCTCTGGTCCAACTGATATTAAACTGAAACATTTATGAGAAAACTATTTGAAAAGACCACCATTAAACCCAGAGGTAGTTTTCCATCTTTCTAGACTGTACAGCTTCCATTGCCATCTTTTGACCATTAAAACAGTATAGGCACAATGTGTTTATTTACTGACATAATTTTTCTCAGAATGAAGTTGAGCTTGGTGAACTTCTGCTGTCCTTAAACTACCTGCCCAGTGCTGGCAGGCTAAACGTGGATATCATCCGAGCAAAGCAGCTGCTTCAGACAGATATGTCCCAAGGTTCAGGTGAATGTATTTCAATGTGTTATCTGCATTTAACTCTTTATCATCTCTGAAAACATTGTTTTAATGGTTGGCTGCTGCATGGCCATCACAATACTGACTTTTGATTTGTATGGGGTTCTCTGGGTGCAGATCCTTTTGTGAAGGTGCAATTAGTGACAGGCCTAAAGCTGATGAAGACTAAGAAGACGTCCTGTATGAGGGGCACCATTGACCCATGCTACAATGAATCTTTCAGCTTCCGTGTAGCTCAAGAGGACCTGTGTGAAGTCAGCCTTGTGTTCACAGGTACTGCTGTTTACCAGGGAGGAACTGATTTGTGAAGACCAATAATTTATGACAGTTTGTGCTTCATGAATTTAATTATTCTTACTGTGTTTTATTTATTTGTTTATTTTGTTTCATAATTACAATAGATTCATCGTTTGCATCATATGATAAATATCCAGCTAACAGGAAACATTCTAAGAATGTTGGCCAACCTTCTCTAAAAGTTTTCTTTTTGTTTTATATCATATATAATAAAAATTGTTATATCATATATAATAAAAAGAATGTTTTGATAACGTTACAGAATTAAAAAATGTTTGAAAAACTTTAGTATAACCAAGCAATAATGGTAATACAACATCCAAAAAACTGAAAGTATTTAGAACTTTCAAAATAACATTTTTAACGTTTTTGTTACTTAATGGAAACATTAGGGAAACATTCTTACAATCTAAAATTGTTAACTAGGTATGTCCATGATGTATGTCTGCAAACAAGTTACGACAACATAACAAAGATTATGCTGTTTGTATGAACAGAAGGTGTATTTTATTTATTTGTTTATTGGAGAATCTGTAAATGATGCAGCCTGTAAATTATGCAGTGTTTAAGTTTAGCACATAACATCATTTAAAAATGTTATTTTTATGACTATTCAAGCTGCACCTTAGGAAATGAGTGAAAAACACATTTCCAGGGTAGAACACTTCAAGTTACCAGTAACCAGGTTAATCACATTTCCACACAATTAGAGTAACCTTTGTGACCAGAGGCTGCCATGGGTCACCTTATTAAGGTTCATTTAAATTCCAGTAGAATTTATTCAATTACCGATGCTGCCAGTCAGAGCCCGACCTGAGCGGTTGCTCACGCTGAGACTTTGTGCACAGGCACACACTGACATTTAATATTTGCTTCTGTCACCCAGGTGAACCCATGCACTGTGATTGCACAGGGCTGAGAGCGACCTGCTCTCATAACCTGCCATTTAAGAAAGTGCAGTGAGGCAAGTTACAAATGTACCAAATGCTACTGCAGAACATTGGCTAACATTTTCTACAAGCTCTCTCAAAGTTATCAGAAACATTATTGCTGTAATGTTAGTAGAATGTCTCTTTAATGCTATATATCATATATAAAACGTAGTAGTTAGTGGAATGTTTTTAAAACTATTTACAGAATTAAAAATCTTTGAATAATTTTTTGATAGCCAAACAATAACATTATTACGGCGTCTAAAACACTGAACATTTAAATTACCTTTGTAACATTTAGGTTACACAAAGGAAAATTATATAAACAGTCTTACAGCCTAAAATTGTTAGATGAGTGGCTTTCTTTTGAATTTCCTGACTGGTTTATGATTGCTGTTTAAGATGTCTTGTAAAGGGACCAGCATTCAAACACAGCATAAGTTATGCTGGTCTCTTCAGGGATCTTAGCCTCTAGCTGCACAAGGGTGAGTTCAGCCTGTGCCCCAGTCAGGCTGGCCAGCATGTGTCTCTCCCTGTTATACTGGCCAGGGATCTCTGCCCACTGCTTCTCTCTGATGTTTCAGACTACAAAGACCTGCAATCAAACACACTTCGCAATCTGTCTCTGTCTCCCCTGCTTGCCTGTTGGACAAGTGTCTCTTTCTTCCTCTCCCTATGTTTCCATGATTCTCTTTCAGTTGTTTGTCCCTCTTTAGTTTTTGCACGCTACTATCAGGATTTCTCTGGCAAAGTATGTATGATAGTGGGGTTTAATAATAGTGTTTTGTCCATATGCTGTCTATAAGCAGTGAGTAAAAACAGATCTCCTGGCTCTGCTTACATGACTCCCATCAGGCAGCTGTGCTCAGGGGAACAGGTTAAAACTGTGCCCAGTGCCAACAGCACAGGGCGGAGTTTTACTTTGGTGCATAGAGTTCCCTTATGTTCCTATTAAATTACAAAAACATTAAAAATGTTATTTTTAATTTTATAGGAATGTTAAAAACGTCCAGTTTTTTGAAAATTTTATTAAATGTTATTGCTTGGTTAGAAGATTATTCAAACTTTTTTAGTATTGTAATATTCTCAAACTGTTACAATAACAATTTAAAATTAACATTTTTGATATGTTACAAAATGTGCTACTAACATTACTGCAAGAACATTTTTGATAGGTTTGAGAGAACTTTTAGATAATATTAGTCAGCGTTTTGAGGATGTTCCCTGTTAGCTGGGGAAGCCATATGAGAAATGGTATGTCATAAAAAAATGTATGATTGCATGTATGCAGACTGTTTAATGCACAGAGGGAATGTCAAAAAGCATGTCAAATGTCAAAAACCCACAGAAAAGCCAAAAGCCACAGTTGACGTTTTTATATGCTTCCTTTACCATTTGGAGTAGGAGATACTCATGCATTATAAAGTTATATAACCATTGACGCTGGTGTCTCCACAGCCTTGGTATTTCACATGCAGGGCACATCTGCACCTCATCACAGTTGTGGTCCTATCAGATATGAATGAGCCCAGAGTTTGGGGAGCATTAGAGCAGGAGAGATCTCCCAGCACTCTTCAGTGTGACATAGCCTGATGATGTCATCAGCTCAACTTAACCAGTCCAGTGCGTCTGAGCCAAACTTGCACCACGCCTATTCCCTTTACTTCAAACTAAAAAAAAACAGCTCACTGTTTGTCTGTCTCTGAATTCATGTGCCTTAGTAAACACCGCAATTAAAATAATAGTGAACATTTGACATGTAATGCTGTCAAAAGTCAAAACATTAGAGGAAAAGCTTTATTCAAGGCAGATTTAATTGAAGGATCCCAATAAAGAAGCCCCCATTGACCCATAAAATAAATCTTGGCTTTCATCCTTTTAACAGGGTTAAATTCACACCTTGAATTCTTATTGTGATGAAAAGCAGGGTGACCACTATAAATCGTTTCAGCTTACCTCATGAGTATTAATTAGGTCCGGCTACAGTTTTTCTTTGTAGAGCAAAAATGTAAAAGCTTGAAATACAGTGTCACTTTTTTCAAGCACTTTCCACACAGCACCGAGAAATATTGCATTCACTTTAAGACATGTGGGCTTCAACACTCAAGAACTTAAGACATACCAAGGTAAAGCAGTCTTTGCCTTACAGTGGTCGCATAAAGCTCTAGTCAAAAGCTGATGTTGCTTGGAGACAACAGACAGCATTTCATCAGCTCTTGTCTGATCAGGGGAGCCTCAGCAGCTAAAGTGCAGCTGCCTCATTGACTGCCACCTCTGGGCTTTGTGACAAGATCACTGGTGCTTCCTTAATTTCCCAGCACTCTGCTGCCAGTGACAGGAAAGAGAGGCAAATCAACAGGAGTGAAATCTTCAATCTTGTTTATGAACAACCTGATGAAATTAACAGTGCCTCATATTCTGACCTGACTCCATTAACTTAATTGGATTGAGACAGAGAAAAACAGATGATTTATACGGTAAAGAAATGAGAAGCCATGTTTATATGTGACTGCTGCACTGCCTACTTTGGTAAATTGCTAGGTTTTGCAACAGAGTTTTAGTCTTAAACATTGGATAAATAGGAACAAGATTATTTAATTAATGCATAACACAAATACTCCAAGCAGCCATCACTACTGAAAGCATGTTAGTCTGATTATCTGATTTTGTCTTCTTCTTAGTGTTTGGGCACAACGTGAAGAGTAGCAATGACTTTGTGGGTCGTATTGTGATTGGTCAGTTCTCCACCGGCTCGCAAGAAACCACACATTGGCGTCGACTGCTCAGCTCTCAGCGCACCCCAGTGGAACAGTGGCACAGCCTGCGCTCGCGGGCCGAGTGTGACCGTGTGTCACCCGCTTCCCTTGAGGTCACATAATACTAACACACTGGTCGATCAGTAAGGCAGTGTTAAGAGAGAGAGAGAGAAATTGAACTTTACCTAACTTTACCAGATATGTTCTCAAACCACAGATTCTATAGAATGGTGGGCTCTGCCTCGACATTATTTGTGTTTGTGGACTCTCCCTTAGAATCACCAAAATGGGAGATGTAAGTTAAAGTATTTTTCCATTATAATTACGAGCAGATGCCTGCTGTCCATGTTTTCATTTTATCACATTGATACTATCTTACGCTGGAGCTCAATAATCTTCATCTGAACCTCAGCTGTGTCCCACCAGCCAGTCAGGTATGTTGAATTAGATCAGCTGTAATGTGGGCTCAGACAGCTGTAACCACACCTAACCGCTGGTCTGGGATGCAGAGTTTAAATAATCATATTGTTTCTTTTTTCAGACTTCAATATGATGGCTCAGATGATCACTATTTGACATAATCGCTCCAAATCCTGTGGAAACACAGCTGGTATTTTTATTTCCTGGTTTGATTGTTTAAAGTAAGATTTTACACCAAAGCTTGTGTCTGTGACCCATAACACTGTTCACGCACATTTTCACCTTTGATTGTGTTTCAGTGTTCGTGAGTGTGCACGTGTGAATTTAGTAAATGTCTGCATTTATGGCAGCTGTGGTCTGTATCACCATGTTAAAATGCATTTGTGTTAGTATCTGCACAACAGTGAACATGCTTTTACAACTCGGGCAATATAGCGTCACCCAAACAAGACGCAGATACATATATATTTCCTCACCCTGTTCCCTTTATTTCTAGCTGAATGCTTTTGCCAAGTTCAGCCAATTTACTGTATGATTGATTTACTATGTCTTCTCCTCAGTCAATTGTCTGTACATTACATAGGCATATATAGGAGGAGATGGTTGGAAAATATATACATAGCATAGAATCTAAGTGCAATGAGAAACGTTACTGTGTCCTTTAACTTTCTTGTGTGATCTGTGTGAGCTAAGTGGCTGTTTCAGGTCAAAGGTCAATTGTATAATTCCACAAATGTCACTGATGATGTAGATGACAGGAAAAAACAATTAGAGTGAAAAACATAATAATAATAATAAAGCTTTGCCAGTGAAGATTTTTATTTATTTATTTAGAATATATATATATATATATTTATCCTGACAAACAGATCTGTATATATTTATCATTTAAAATGTGCACACTGGATTGAACAAATGCATGTTGCAATAGAAGAACAGACAAATTATAGAAAATATGTGTGAATACAGATAAATCATGATAACTGAAAAATTACTTCACCAACAAAAACATTTTACGTTTTAAAGATGACTGTTTGTAATGTGTCCACTGTCTCCTTGTCTGTCCTAAAACCTCAGAGAGTTTGTTATGCTGCTGCTCCTTGTGTGATAGAAATATAGAGCAGGATCCCTTTAAATGTCTGTTTGACAGAGCTTGCATTGTGTGAATCCATCAGAGAGATGTCTTAAGTAAGGAAAATGTGTTTGCCATGATGTTTCACAATGCATTAAAGTGATGTTTGTTACTAGACTTTCCTGTCCTCAGTATGCTTTTTAATTTTCATGTATATTTGTGTGAGTAGATTTATACCAATAGATTTTAATGCTTTTAAGAATTAAACTGAAGGGTCCACACAGTTTTAATTACTTTTATTTGGTGTTTTGGGTTCTCCTGTAGCTCAGTGGTAGAGCTTTGCGTTAGCAGTGCAAGAGGTTGTGGGTTCCATTCTGAGGAAGCACATGTACTGACAAAATGTATAACTTGAATGTACTGTAAGTCAGTTTGGATAAGAGTGTCTGTCAAATGCGTTACTTATCAAAACCTACATTAACGAATGACTAAATATATGCACAACAGAATAACATTCCAAGAAAAAGGAAATTTGGTAACTGAGGCAGTTGAACTTGAGGAAATGAGGTTATCATATCTGAAATGTCTGTTTAAACCATAACATTTTGCAATGGCAGTGATGTACTAATTAAATCACTAAAATGATTCAGGGCTTGTTTGTGTATAAATGTTCCCTCTGAGGGCTATAAGACAGAGAGATTAGTCACTTAATTACTCTCTCCGGTCAGAGGGGAGCAGCTTAACCCCACTGTCCACATGAGTCCTGGCTCTGTGTCAAGCACATAATGATCACAACTACCCTGTTTACATCTGAGATCATATCTGCAAATTACAATGTTCACCTAGACGCATTTCAAAATGGATCTTGTAGGCCAGTAATATCCAGGCAGAGTCATGAGTCATCTGTTACCAAATTCCCACCTGGAAAGCACTAAGGCTCCACAAATGAGGTTATTAAAACTCCAAAGTTTTCTTTCTGGTGAACTTTACAAAACCTAATGAAGTATGGTTTTGTAAAGAAATCAGACAATCTGGATGTTCTTGCAATACTCTGTGGCCAGTGTTAAATATCAATTCAACATCCTGTGGGGCGTGGCCTATTAAAATTCATAGCCTATTCTTAAAACTCTGAAATCTGCCCAACCTGTCAGTGGTGTGAATGTGGGTGCATTAGTTTGTTTTGCTGACAGAGCTGTGTGGATAGGAACAGAGGTTTTCCACCCAGTAACTGGCATGATCCATGCGCTAGAAAGAATGTATAAAAGGTCATCTGCCAGGCAAAGGTTAAGCTCTTTCTGTCTTTTGAAGATCTGCAATCAATAGAGACCTAAATCCCTACTCTTTCAGAATCTAACTTTCTATGTCAATGATAAACCGATGTTCAGAGAACCCAGCTAACAGGGAACATCTTCAGAACATTGGTTAATGTTCTCTAAAAGTTTGCTTAAAGTTATCAAAAAGATTTCTTGCCATAACAGTAGCGGAACTTTGTTTAATATTATATATCATATATCAAAAACGTTATTTTTAAGTTGTTAGTGGAATGTTTTAAAAATATTACAGAATTAAAAAGTTTGAATATAACCACATTCTTATAACCAAACAGTAACATTAATACACTGTTTCTAGAACTTTTAAAATAATGCTTTTAACATTTTTAGTACTTAATGGAACATTATGAAATGTTTTTACAACCTAAAATTATTAGCTGGAAAGGGCGTTGACAGCCCTCTGGATGCTTGCCCAGATCCAGGACTCAATAATCATCACATGGACACACACATACTTACACACACCAAGAACACACATAAACAAGCCAGATCATGATGAGAGGTTTGTTAACATTTTATAAACTCCAGCAAACAAAAATAATGTCCTCACAGCATGTACGAGCATCTGGTGAAGGGTGTGGAGCTCAGTTCTCATTAAAAACATCCACAAGGTCCACACACAATCCAAATTTCCTCAAACTCTGCTGGTGCAACTCGCTGTCTGTGTCGAGACCAGAGCAAATCTCGCTGGAACCAGATCTGACCAATACGTAATTCTCAACAATAACACTAACATTAATATCCAACATCAACATGTGTAATCAACGGCGACTCTACAGGGGGAAACATGTAATTTCCAAAAGATCTGAATGAAGGAATGTGTGTGAGTTATGAGTCAGTGGTCTAAAGAAGCCCCAGAGAAACAGCACTATGACAACAGCCTTGGGGGCGGGAAACAGGAGGGAAGTGCAGAATAGAGCTGAGGAGCTGAAGAGACTCTATCATCACTGCAGGGATGAAGATGAGAGGACAACCTTTTCTGTACTGTGATCGGAGGATGTTGTGGTGTCATTGTTGACTATAAAAACTGGACATAGAATCTCTGATCTGGTGAGAGGTTAGTTTTCCAGTGTAGGAATCTTACAGACGAATGGAAAAGCCTTATCACAACTGTTGTCATTCCAAGACCTTAGAGCTGAAAAAGATGAAAACAAAGAGTGCAAACAATTTGGGTTGTCAATCAACTAGAAAAATAATCAGAACTAATTGCTTCCTTCAGTATTTGTTTAGAAAACTAAATTAAAAAAACTAGATAAGTCATTAAATCATAGATATTTCAAAAAGTGCCTTTAGAAGTCAAAACATTATTTATTATACCCCTTAACTGAGCTTAAGCCTATTACTGGCCTACAATTCACAAAAATCCATATGGCATTTAAGGAATTGTTATATGATTTATTTAACTAAATTACACACTAAGTTGACATCCCTAATCTTGAATGACACAGTCCACTGAGAACTCACCACTGTTTTGCCTGTACCAGATCTCCACACAGTCTTCCTCCACAGGGATGCGATGAATGCCATCATCTGGCTGGTTTCCATCCCAGTAACTGTATTCATAGGCTGACCCATCTGTCCACTCCATAGTGCCCTCCTACCAACAAACCACGATTAGCAATGCTATTGCATTGTCCTACTCCTTGCTCTTTGACCCTAATGTGATTACCAGAGACATCCAGCCTGTCATCATTTGATCTAGAGTATCTGTGATACTCCCCACAGCAGGTTTATGGACATTCTCTTTACAGATCAGAGAGTTCATTGTCCATAAATCATGTACCTTCTACACCACCAATACTTGGTGGTAGACCAACTTGGTTGACTCACACATGCCTGGACCTGATTTAACATCACACATAGAAATCATACATTTCTTTCATGCATTTAGTATTGAGAGGTTTGACAGGCAACTTTTAATGTTTTCATGGCTACCAATAAATCAAATATGTGACATTTTGCATGAATTTGCTCTTCTCATTCACAGAAGAAAGTCATAAGGGTTTGGAACAATGTGAGAGTGAGAAAAGTAAATGATAACAGAATTTATATTTTTAGGTGAACTGTCCCTTTAAAAGCATCACGTTGCATCATGGTCAACAAAACATCATGCAAGACTATGTTAGAAAGCAATGCTTTCACTGCAAAATAATGACACTGCAGTAGTTTTGAAAGTCTTCTGTGTTTGAGTACATACAGTAATTGTTTCACAGATAATTTGATCATATTCACCTGTCTTCTGTCATGAAGGCCAATCCAAATATCTGTTGGAATTCCTGGTACACGACTGTTCACGAGGTCATAGACAAACACATTTTCTTCCCAGCTATAAATATACACAAAAAAATACGTACAAAATGCAGAATTTTAACAGACAGCCAAAACTTATGGAAACTTTGTCCTACTGTCCAGCTCTCTGTAATTTCCAGAAGGATTTATACCTGTGGATGGAGGTGAGCTTGGCTGATCTGTGTCCATTGGAGAACTCTGCACAGTAAAGGTCCGCTTCAGCCCAAGTCCGGTTCAGGGGAAAGAAACGGTAGCAGTAGCCTTCAAATTCAGTCCAGAAGAGCGGGCATATTATAGGCTGGTTGGAGTCTGACAGCTGTAGGGGCAGTGCTGTAATGACATAGTCACCCAATCGCATAAAAAACATACAAAACACATTATTACCTTATTAAAAACACCATCTGGAAAGTATCTAACTTATTACAAAATATATTGTCATTGTTTCCTTTTCACAGCAACAGCCTGTATTCAATTTAGGTTGTACTGCAGTAAATCTTTTATACAGATAAAGAATTACAGCTAAGTGACACTGTTGAGTATTATAGATATTTCATCATAATAGGTTCAATGACATAAAGAGCTTACTTTCAAAATATACTCAATATAATTACAATAAGACATTTAATAGAAATGTAATTACTTAACATTTTCCTAAGATATAACATTTTCCTAAGAAAGATAACACTTTCTTACCCTACCAGAAAATTGAAGTATTTATAAATGACTTTGCTTTATTTCCAAGAGATCAGACTAATAGTATTTATATAACAGATTGTCATTCAAAGGGCAAAACTTTCTCATGTATTCTGTGCAATGTGGTGATATTAAAGAAGTTATATGAGAAGCAAAGTAACTTCTAACAAGTTCAACACCTATGATATTTCAAAACCTGAAATATCAGCTCTGGTTGGCTTCATATGTGGTCTGTCTATTCTATACATAAATAAGGAACTTAAAGCAGGATAACAGTGTCTGCTGTAGTCTTAGTTCTGATGGCACTCACCTTGTGTGATCTTGATGTTCGTTGAAGGCATAGCCCACACTGAGAAGCCAGTCAGCAGAAGGACTAAACACAATTCCCAGCAGAGCATTTTTAATGCAAGAGAGATGAAACTGAGATCTGGTGTGTGTGTGTATGTGTGCTGCAGGACTGTGTATAGTGTTGGGGAGATTAGAGGGTGTGTGAGCCTTTCTCAAACCCTTCCTTTCTGTTGGACTCGTCCTACTTGGTCATGTCCAGAACTCTGACATCAGACTGTGTGTGCATGTGTGAAAGAGTGAGAGAGGGAGAGAGAGTTTGCCCATGGGGCCTTACTTTGTTACGTGACATTTTGTGTCATATGCAATGTTTGAGTTCATTAAATGTCATCTATGTATATTAGCCAGTGTTAACCATTTAATAAAACTTGACTGTTGATCTTTGTGCTGTCAAGGTGGATTATTTGTTTACTCGTCAGTTTGTTTAATATATAAAACAAAGTTTTATCTGTTTCTGTTAGTTGCTAAGTCAACATTAATTTAGTTAAAGGATTACTGATTGCTTTTAATTAACTGTAAAAACAAATTGTGTTACATAAACAGATGGCCTGCATCTAATTTGTACTTTTGCAAAAAAAAAAAAAAACAATGACCTTGTAGACCTTTAACTTCCTGAGTCCTGACATGACCTGGAATTCAACCCCTAAATCCCATTTACAAAGAGATTCCACAAAGCAACCTGGAGTGAGTAAATGTTATTGCTGCAAAAAAAAAAACAGAATTAAATTAATAAACTAATTAGTAAATACCCAGAAGGTTTAAATTTACTACAGAATATACAAATTAATGCAACATAAACACCCACATTAATTATTAACCTTGAGACCACGTGGAGGTGATCTAGACGGGCTTCATTCACAAGCATTTCGCTCTGTAATAATCTGTTGGTGGGATTGTGATTTCCAGCTTGTCTGCAGGGTTATTGAACACCCACTTCACAGTGCTTGCTTAGTTCCATTAAGCTCACCTGACACTGTCTTAGAGTTGATAGCGTGTCTGTTTTATCTCGAGGACTACAGAACTCTTGCTATTAAAGGCCCAGAATTCCTCTTATCTCTGTGAGGGCTGCCGCCTGTAGCAGCTAAGGGCAGCACACAGATATGACTCATTGTTTTACTGAAGAAGACTTCCATTTCAGTTTCTCTGACAGCATTGTTGCTAAATATGACTTCTAAATGAGTTCCACAGTATATTCCGTTGCTGTGTTCTATCAGATATATAATCTCATATAATGAGAAAAGAGAGATATGTGTGCAAATAACAGCTATCACGTAATACAGACACTGACCCAGCTAACAGGGAACATTCTCAGAATGTTGGCGTAATGTTCTCTAAAAGTTCTCTCCAAGTTTTCTAAAAGTTAACAAAGTTAACTTTTCAAAATAACAAAGTAATTCAAAGTTGTTTTTCATAACGTTCTACAAAAATGTTATTCTTAAGTAGTTAGTGGAGCATTTTATAAACTATACAAAATGTCTGAATAGCGTTCTTAAAACCAAGTGATAACTTTAATACAATGTCTAGAAAACTGGACGTTTTGAATGTTCCTAAAACCTTCAAACTAATGTTTTTAACATTTTTGTTACTTAATGGAAACATTACAGAAACACTCCTACAACTAAAATTGTTAGCTGAGATGTCTTTCCATACATAGCTTTTCAAACTTTCCACCTCATTAACATGTGAGACCTGTGCACTGTATAAAACTGGTTCTTCAAACAGCATTTCTACATATCCTGAGTCCTGGATGAATCCCTGCATCACTGAGCTGAAAAACCTAGCCAACAATGAGACAGTAGTTTCCAGATATTTCCAGTGCATCATTGGGTGTAGGCTATCCCTGATCTGTGTGAGGAAGATGAACTCAGACATGTGTGTTGGCTAAAAATATCCTTTTTGAGTCTGGTATTGATTTTCAGTCAGTTCAAAGAATTTCAAATAAGCTGATGTGCTGACAAGATAAAACATTTCACCCTGTTACAGTGCCAGAGCTCACAAATAAAACAACAACTTGCTTGTAAAAAAATTAATTGACACTTACAGAGAAGTTTTTTAGGTTAATTTTCTCTAATTGCTTATTTCCTTACATTGGTTGTAATCCCTCAGGTGTATTGCAGATGATAGCACACATAAGATATGCAACAGCTGGGACATACAGTGCAGCACTTCCTGTTTGCAGGACAGTTGAATAGCTGCACGTATTGATAATAATAAAAACATCATGTTGACCCAATACATTAACATGATGTTAATGCAATACATTAACATGATGTTAATGTATTGCCCTATGCCAAATTGTAATGGTTTTATATCTGAGTACCTGTATATCTTACATGAAGACATTGTTAACCCAGTGGGTGCAATAACACACTGTGACCACTTCAAACAGAAAGATAATTTCCATAAACCTCCATAAGTCACCAGCTGTCATCCTTATGACCTTCCATGTCTGACATCCTCTTTACTGCTACAGTGTTTATTGTGCATTTTGTTGCCTAGCAACTTACATGCATGCATTAGAGTGGGCTGGGCCACAAACCATAGAATGGTATTAAAACACTGCTCTGAAGGACACAATGTGCAGTTTTCAGTGGACCATCTCTTTTTAATTGCTGAAATTGATGTCTGTTTGACATGACTGAGGCATGTCATTATATATCCATCATAAAAGAAATGTGGAGGGAAAACATTTGTTTTTGTCAGCCTGGTGTCTTAGAAACTGTTTCAGCTTTATGCTTCCATCTTGTGGTACAATTATGCAACATGGGTGTGGTGGAGAGATATGCAAATATCACTATTTGACCTAGGAATCCAATATCTAATAATCTTGAATCTAAATATCTAAAATAATATTAATTATTATGTATTGTTTACCTAGTAATTTGCTTTTAAATAAAGCTTCACGTTCTGCTAGATAAATGTTTTATGTTCAGTCAGGTGGTAACAGACGTGGTTTAGGTAAGACCAGCTCGATCTCTTCACGTAAGGTTAATGTTTAAATCACTAAATTGAATGTATTAGAAAATCGGTTGAAACAAGCAGTTATAAAAAAAAGCATCACAAACTTTTGGGCAATAATTCTCACAATCAGCAGACAGGTTGACAAAATGAAACCCCTCCTGCTAATTATTTTGTTACTCCACCTGAAAGCAGAAATGCAAATTATTTTTCTCTTCCTCTCTGAGGGGTTAATATCTTTCACCAACTGAAGGTGTTCCACTGTATATGCCTCCTTGCACCTTTATGATAAACAGTATACTGTTAACAAAATAATTTTTAATTAAAATGCACTGAATGCATCTGCATTACATTGCTTTCTTGCTCCGTGGTTCCACCTGCATCTCTTTTTTACACATTCCTGTTGTCACTAGGCAACCACACAGTCAGAAAACCGGGCTGAAGCAACAGATGTTTCCATTATCTGCTTCAAGAGAAATGAAGATTAAATCTAAGTAATAACTTTTATAATGAGCCTACATTAGTAGTTTAGTAAAAAAAAAAGTGAAAAGAAAGAAACGCAAGTGTAGTAATTCTGGCATCGACAATTATGCATTAAAACCATGGGAACTGCATCCGTCTCGGCATCAGTAATAACAATAGAGCTGAAGTTGTTTTAATCACCGATAGATGGCGCTGACGTTGAGTTAACCACCACCCGCGCTAAAGCGACGAGCGGAGAAATATATGGGAGGGTCAGGCCGCTGCCATTCGGTTTCAAACACACACAGCGTATTTCCAACCTGTGCATGGACATAAAGTGAATGCCGAAATTGGGAGTTGTTCTCTTCCCGTGTTAGACGGGTCATGCTGTCTTCGCAAAGGTAATGAGCCGCAAAGCCCTCGGGTCTCGGCTGAGCAGCGCCCACAAACTGCAGCGAAACTGGAATGACTGGCAGACCAGGTCAGTAGCGCACCTCACGGTCGAGTCCGCGCACTCTAGACCGCGGCTTCAGCGAGGCCTTGTTCTCGTCAGTCTCTTTATTGAATACCTCAGCGCTTTCTCTCCACCTGAAGAGACTATAAAAGAGAAATGTATCATTATTCACCTTACACAACGTCTCACGATGCCGTTTGTAGCTGTAGTTTGTGAACATCTTCGTAAAGTCGCCACACGGTGAAACACGACAAACGTTTTCAGGCTGGTTAGCAAACACTAGCACAAGCTAACTCTCAAAAGATCGCTTGGCGCTTTTTTACCATGTGAGTGTTTGTCCGCAAGTTGCATTTGTAAAACACGAGTAAAAATGTGACCGTAATGGATTGTGTGTCTTGGGCGGACATGGCGATGAGTCGTGGCATTCATTTATGGTTTATGTGGGGGAAAACGCGCGTGGTGTGACACGTTTAGCCATCAGCTATCGTCTTCATGTTGGAATAAAAGTGTTGTGGTTTTGTTACATGAGGTGAATTGTAGACACACGGGGCGATACTCGTGTTATTTTGAAGCACTGCCTTTAGTCATTCAGTACAGCTTGGTTAGTTTTACTAGCACATAAATTGCGACGCCCTCGTCAGTGTGCAAACCAGCAACGTTATAGTTTTTATAAACATTTGCCGTGCAACAAACTATTTACTTAACTTTAAAAGTGCGCTTCGTTTTTGTTACTTTTAATTTGATCGTCTTTGACAAGCCAGTAGAAGTGAGTGGACTGGATGTCAGAGTCAGCTTTCTGTGTGGTTTGTTGTTAGAAAAGCAAACTGATCAGAGGTGAATCGGTGAGTCCATTGAACTTTAAGCGTGAAAACAGGATATTTGCTTGACAGATGAAACCTTTTTGCTCGCCAAAGAAATGGTCAGGTTGTCCAGACAATATAAGAATGAATTTCAACACCCCCGAACTTTTTGTTTTATTTATATTATTAAGTTATTATATGACATAACGTTAGTAGTTGCCTTTAACCACGTGTGAAGAAACATCGATTACTTGGTTACTCATTGTGGTTTATTATAACCAGTCAAGACAGTAATATAAACACCACAATTCTGTTTAGTAGATCTAGTTGTTGCATTATTTGAAACCATGTAGAAAATCGAAAATGCAGCTGTACAGTCAGTGACATTGTGTCCAGAGGTCCCGGATGCAGATACAAATTTATGAATTGCCTGTAAAGATTTATGAATAATGCATGTTTGCTTTGTTTTATTATCCTTTATGTAGCTCTTGTGAGACGCTGCTGTTCTGTAATAAAATGAGTGTTGCCAGTGTTTTCTGCAATATTAGAAATGTTTTGCATTAGATGTTTGCAACAGGGTTGCTATAGGCATAATCAATATTAAACCTATGAATTGTTTATCAGTATAACTTAATCTCCAATAAAATCACTCTCTTTATAAAGAAAAGGGCATTAAGGATTGTTAAAGTGCCTGTTGATTCAATAAACTAACTAAATAAATAATCACTTTATAAGTTTGTGTTTGTAAATAAGAGTGTTTTACATCTTACATCCTTGTTACTCTTGTATACAAACAATGGATGTGTAAACCAACCTCTTAGAGCTTTCAGAGGGATAGAATTACTTGATATTTTATATATGTGATGTCATGAATTTAAGTAGCCTCCTACACCTTTCAGTCAATTAAAGAAAAACAAATATTAAAAGCTCAGACATTATTATGCCCTACTCTTCTTAAAGTGAGGCTTGAGCATTCTGACATCATCGCTCTCCCCTGCTATACACATAGACAGGTTTGTCTGTGATGTCTGTTAAGTCAATGACAGTGCATTGAATGCTTTACAGAGGCGACGGTGTGTCAGCCAGCCAGGACGGTGTGAAGTGCAGTGTCTCTAGAGACCACGGTTCAGAAGTTCTTTTCGACACTCTGTCCTCTGACCGGCCTGGCACCCCACCTCTGCACAATGACGCCTTCACTGCCTCAGACATACTCGAAGAAGGAGGTGTGTGCTGCCTGTGCTCATGCCCTTTTGTTTGGCTTTGCTTTAATAAGCTGAATTACATCTACTGTGTTTTTTCTTGAATTATTATGATTAGCAGCATCAACAGCTACAATGGAGCTGTTGTGTGTTATTTTGGTGGCCCTTAGAAGTATTGTCTCATGAATCTTCTGTCTCTTTCACTGGTTAAAGTTTCTGTTTATAGAAACAGAAAGAGAAAGTGACCAAAGTGATTGTTTTCTGTTTTTGTTTGGAAGGTTCCTGTGATTCCTTGTTTAGATCAGTTTCTGTTTACATAACCATTTGTGTTTAAGCTTGTCTTTTTATTTATGGGTTATGTCATGTAAATCTGATGGCATACTCTAAAGGCCAGGGCTGTGTGATTTGACCAGAAAAAAGTCATTATCTCTGTTCTGATGTCACGTTATTGGATTAATAACTTGAATCGAGTAACTTAGATTTAAAGTTACATTTAGTGCAAATTAATTTGAAAAAAATCTGAACAAAGAGGGAACTTTGAATTCATAATGCACAGTGTAAGTGAACTGCACCATAGATTTAAAGCAAACTACTCAGAAGCTGCTGCAACATTGTAACAAGCCCTACATGTGCTCCAAGTAGGTGTAATGGAGTACAAACAGAACAGAGCGCCTACTCGTCAGATTGAAGCGTGCAGCATATGCAGACTGTGCCATCTGACAGGACCGTTTGACAGTTTTGATTTTATTGTTACACCATTGGAGCATAGAACCTGCTTATGAGTGTAACCACCAGCAGATATTTACATATCTGTAGACACATGTCTTTATTTACATATATAGTTAGATACTAGTGTGTGTATGTATATGTATATGTATTACCTTCACAGTTTCAAACAAATGTTATTCCAAAGAAGGAAACTGACGTGTTTCTGTTTGTAGGTCCATATGACGCTGATGGAGGACTCTCTGAAAATACTTATGGTTGGAAGTCGCTGGGGCAAGAGTTGAGAATCAATGATGTGACAACTGATATAACCACTTTTCAGCATGGAAACCGTGCTTTAGCTACAAAGGACATGAGGAAATCACAGGGTACATGTTGATAACACAAGAACGTCTTAGATATCAGTATGCAACGAATGCTTATATGTTGCATATTTTAACTGTCTTCTCCAAAATTTGTCATAGCTTCAAACAAAATTCAGAAGCCATAGAGTTTAACGTAATCTGGATGTATTCATTTATTTACACAGCATAACATTCTTCTTTATCTTTCAGACCGACCGTTGGCTCACTCTGAGGAGTCTCGTCTGGCTAATCTTCTCCGGCGAGCATCACGTGAAGATGACAGGGAACGCAGACTGGCCACCGTGAAACAAATGAGGGAGTTCATTGTGCACTCCGAAAATAAAGTGGTAGGATCTTTTTGTAAAAACGGTTTATTGGTGTAGCTGGAAGGTTGAGGGCTTATTAAACAAAACAATTGTGTTTGTAATCTGTTGTTTTCATGCATAAATTACAGGTCCTCGTGAAACAGCTGGATTCCATTTTGAACACGCTAAATGACATATTGAATGAGAGGTATGATTGTGTGCTCTATATTTAACACAGTGGATTATCAGCTCACTATTTTTATATTTGGCGTGTCGTTTTCATGAAAGCTACATGAACTCCTCACTATATGAACTCCTCACTATATGAACTCCTCACTATATGAACTCCTCACTATATGAACTCCTCACTATATGAACTCCTCACTATATGAACTCCTCGCTATATGAACTCCTCACTATATGAACTCCTCACTATATGAACTCCTCACTATATGAGAAGTTCATATAGTTATTTGTTAGCTGTCTTCCTGAGGTTAATGATGAAGACTTATGATAGCTAGTTTTCAAAAAGCCTGGTCAAACGGGTCCATTCAGAAATGTCTTGTTTTGGTTTGGTTCTGCAGTAGTAAGCTCCTGCAGGAGCTCAGGCAGGAGGCTGCATGCTGTCTGGGATTGCTCTGTGCTGGTGTCAGTTATGAAGCGGAGAGGATCTTCAGGTGGATTTTTCTTAAGTTCAGTGTGTCTACAAAGGAGGAGGTGAAGCTTCTCTACCTGGTTGCTGTGCACAAGGCTCTTGAAACAGCTGGGGAGAAGAAGGCTTTTTCAGCTGTCATGCAGGTATTTTGTTCAGCATGATAGAGAATTCTTATGTGTGATGTACTTCTGTGAGCATCTTGCTGAAATGTTTGGCTTCTTTTGTTGTTTAGTTGGTGATGAGCAGCCTTCAGTCTATCTTGGAGAACTTGGACACACCAGAACTGTTGTGCCAAAGTGTGAAGTGTATTTTGTTGGTGGCGCGTTGTTTTCCACACATATTCAGCACCAACTTTAGGGTAAGCAGAAGAACCATCTTCACTTGAGTTCTGAAGTCATTCATTTGTATTGGTGTTTTGAAAATAATTTGCATGACCTTCTTTACTTTCAAAATCATCTGCATTTATTTGGATTTGTAATAGCCTTTGTGCTGCTGTACTGTACTTTAATACATTAGTATTGTTATCTTACAAACTGCATGTAAATGAATTGCTGTCTGTGTTTTGCAGGACACAGTGGATATCTTGGTGGGTTGGCATATAGATCACACACAGAAGCAGTCTCTTACGCAACAGGTGTCTGGTAAGAGTTGTCAGGTTTTCAGCTTTAGGTTTTCTGTTAGAAGGTAACATTTTGAGACTGATCTGTCTCTGTGTGTCTTTTCAGGCTGGTTACAGAGTCTGGAGCAGTTTTGGGTGGCAGACTTGGCATTTTCAACTACGTTATTGGGTCAGTTTTTGGAAGATATGGAGGCGTATGCTGAGGTAGTGTGGAACTGCTGTAGATTCATGTCCTGTTGTACTGTGATTTGGAGATGTCTGAAGTCACTCAATTCTTCTGTTCCTTTGTAGGATTTAAGTCATGTTGTATCGGGTGAATCAGGGGATGAGGACATTCCCCCGCCAACTATTTCCCTGCCAAAGCTGGCAGCCCTGTTACGAGTCTTCAGCACTGTAGTACGCAGCATTGGAGAACGATTCAACCCCATCCGAGGACCTCCAATTACAGAAGCATATGTCACTGATGTTAGTATTCAATAACAGATGGATATCTTATACAGAGGTGATTCAAACAAAACAGCAGTTCTGCAGTGATCTGATGATCTCTGTTTTCCTGCTCTGTTTACGGCAGGTTTTGAATCGTGTTTTGGCTTGCATCACCACAGCCAAGCAGGTGTTTTTCTCTGAGGTGGTGCTGACAGCAGGAAACGAGTGTATGTGTGTTCTGTTGGTAAGCATGGACCCGAACAGCCAGCTAATGGATGCTGTCATCTCTTATGGGCTAGACCAGCTGGACAGCTGCCAATGCTGCGGACCCGAATACAGCATGTCTGTCCTCACCCTGTTAACACTGGTAAGAATTTACAGCTTCACTCCAATAATTGAATGGCAGGTGAACAATGTTTATGTAAAACTCTGGTTTAATACTTTTGCCTCTAACATAATTTCATTTGTCATGTATGTGAATAAGCAGTGGAATCCTCTGTGTTTGTTTTTTAATAATCATTTATATTTGAGGTTCCTTTAAATGTTTAATTGATTTGTTTCATGTGGGGTTTGCAGATTGTTGACCAAATCAATACTAAACTCCCAGCTACTTTTGTGGAAAAGTTATTGGCCCCAGATTCCCAACTGCTGGAGCTGCGTTTTCACAGAGAACAAGAAGTATGATTTTATAAACTCAGAGCAATAAACAGCATGTCAAATGAACAGCATTGAGTTAATGGGCTTGTATTGCAGGTGATGGCAGCGGCACATGGAGTGTATCATGCTGTGCTGAGCCTGAAAAACATCCCCATCCTGGAGGCAGCTTATAAACTGGTCTTGGGTGAGATGGTTTGTGCATTGAACAGTTTGCTGAGTCCTCTGGGTCTGCCTGCTGCCTGTCCCCATATACAACACCCTGCCTTCAGCCAGCTGCAGTTCAGCCCAGAGAGAGCCGAGTTTATCCTCATCTTCAACCTCAGCGCTCTCACCACCATTGGCAACACCAAGAACTCACTCATTGGGGTCAGTAGTGAGTCACTCTTATATTTTAAACACTATGATGTTTTAAATAAAGTAATTTGTGGTATTTTTAAACACTCATCACACATGGTCACTCCCAGTACGTTGTTTCTCTGAAGTGGGTACTATTATAGCTGGTAATGTTTACACAATATCAGTTCTGTGAAAGCTGTTATGTTTGAGGAACTAATGTAGCTGTATTTTTTTATGTGTGTTGCAGATGTGGGCTTTGTCTCCTACTGTGTTTGCCCTGCTCAGTCAGAATCTGGTTGTGGTGCACTCCGATTTGGCCGTCCATCACCCTGCGGTCCAGTACGCAGTTCTCTACACCCTTTACTCTCACTGTACCAGGTATCAATGCAACATTAGTATGAAAGCAATGCTTAATTAATAAATGAACAATTTCATTTTTTACAAAATGGAAAATAGTTCACAGAAAAATGAAAGTTTGCGCTGTTCTTGCATGGAGTGAAAGTTGCTTGCTATAGTAATGTCTGATTTGTGAGCAATTGAACAGAACTATTTCACTATTTCCAGTGAAATAGTTGTTGGTTAACAGATCAGCCTGATTCATTAGTTTATTCAACCTGAATTTGTATGATTTTTAAACTCTTATACAGCGATCATAAACAACTAAAAACTACAACAACTAACAACACATAAACAAGTGAAAAACTCTTGAACCCTGTATGTAGTGTAAATTGAGATCCAATTTTGGTCTGTACGTATTTTAAAAAAGTCATTGATTACTGTTACTGTCCAGTTAAATATAGAGCACCAATAAGTCACAGTGTTTTGTTGTGCAGAATTATATGATTGCATCATAACTCTTTATTGTACTTGTATCTGACATTCTCTCTCTCTCTCTGTTTCCCAAGACACGATCATTTTATTTCAAGCAGCCTGAGCTCCTCCTCCCCATCCCTTTTCGATGGCGCTGTCATCAGCACAGTTACCACGGCAACCAAAAGACATTTCAGCACACTCCTTAATTTGCTGGGTATGCTGCTCAGCAAGGATCATCTCAACCCTGAGGCGAGGTACAGAGCTCACACTGCCCCTCTGTTATGATTTTATTCATCAGAACCTTTAGCTTGGCTCCTTTAGCTGCTATAATCACTTAAACACTGATCAGTGTAATTACACATTTTTTTAAACACCTTTATGTACGTATTGCAACAGGATTTAAGTAAATTAGGGATTGTATGTCATGTCTGTGAATTAACGCAGGACTAAAGTATATTTTCTCTTTTACGCCCATTTTTAGGAGGCTGTTACTCACCTGGTCATTAGAAGTGTCGATGATGATGAGGAAATCTGAAACATACTCCCCTTTGTTCTCGCTGCCTTCCTTTCACAAATTCTGCAAAGGTTTACTGGCAAATTGTGAGTGAATGTCTGTGTTGTTCTGATTGAATGCAGTTTGAGGTAGTGAAAAACTATCAAAATTGTATCAATAAAGATGTGAACATTAACCCTTACTGATCAGGAGGATTATTTTAAAGGAATGGTTCAAAAGAATATTATATTCATTTACCTTCTGCAAACCCATATGCCTTTTTTTCCATGGAATGCAAAAGGTGAAATATTGAAGACCGGTCATTCTTTTCTATATAATGAAAGTAAATGGGAGCTGAGACAACTCCTTTGCTGTATTTTAAGTCTTCTGAAGTGTTTAGTTATCTTATTCTCCGCTGTTCACATTCAATAGAGTGTGTAAATAACAATAGGATTTTCACTGTTGTGTGAATGTGTTTGGATTAAGATTATAGCATCATATGAACTGTAGCCTGTGATGAATAAACATTAATGTGCTGTTTTTCTCTGAAGCATTGAATGAAGACCCAACCATATGCCTGCAGGCTTGTAACAGTCTACAGGTTCTGTCGACCTCTCTGTCCGCAGAGCTTCTCCAGAGGTAATCACACATTGTCTCCTAGACATTGTGACTACAGAAGCATTCATTAGAGTAGCAAGTTTTCCTCCTCCAGCTCTTGGGAGGTAAAACATTGTTTGATCAGCACCCATTCTTTCCCCTCGATCTGCACAGGTGTGTGGACGTGTGCCGAGTTCAGCTAGTCCACTCAGCAGTCCGAGTCCGGCAGGCCTTCGGGAAATTGCTAAGATCCATTCCCCTGCACATCGCATTAAGGTCAGCCAGAGCTCCATCTGCCTAGAATCCACACAATGGAATACAAAGGGGGGAAAACTTGCCTCCTAGTTACACCTCCAGCTGTAGCTGATGTGATGGTAATTGTCAGCTTGTCTCCCAGCAGCGCCCGTAGTCACTTGGAGATTAAGGAGATCTCGCTGGCCGTCCGCCGACACATGAGCAAAGTGCCTAGCAACACCTTCCACCCACAGGACTTCTCTGACCTCATTGGGTTTATACTGTATGGAACGGTCCAGCGTGGGGGGTGAGTAGGCAAGATATATACGGCCGAGATATACATTCACTTTGACGGGCGACAGTTCTCTGTTCCTCTGTTCACACTCTTTGTTAGAAACACATTGGTGCTTTTTTGTTTTTTGTTGCTTAATTTGTCTTAACTCATTAATGCATGTTGTTTAATTGTAATGAAGCTAAAATAAAGCATTTTGTACTAAACTAGTTCTGTACTGTAGTGTCACATTTATCACTTTGTGTAATTTGTAGTAAGGAGCCATGGTTGGAGCGGCTGTACCACAGTTGTCAGCGGCTGGAGAAGAAGGACTCAGCTGTGGTGCCTCGTGCCCTGCTGAAGATTGAGGCTGTGTTGTGGCAGTGGGCTGTATGGGAGGCTGCTCAGTTTACCGTGCTCTCCAAACTTCGCACCCCTCTGGGACGAGCCCAGGACACCTTTCAAACCATAGAAGGTTAGTGAGCTGTGTGTAATAAGGGATGTATGTAACAGAAGGTGCTTTCATTCAAAAGGTGCTTTGTATTTCTCAGTGGAAAATAAAAAAGTCACTATCTCTGTAGGTATGATCCGTAGTCTGGCGGCTCACAGTCTGAACACAGAGCAGGAGTTGAGTCAGTGGAGCGGAGGAGAGAGCGATGAAGGTCACCACACCAATCAGCTCCGCCTTGCTCTGCTGCTGCAGTACCTGGAGAACCTGGAGAAACTCATGTATAATGCCTATGAAGGCTGCGCTAGTGCCCTCACTGCACCACCAAAGGTGTGTTGAAATGTACTGCTAGCTATAATGTTGAAGACCCTGTAGAACTGGTTGACAAGCACAGTTGTCTCTCTCCTGTGTTAATGTTAATGTTTTCAGTTATGTCACGGGTGTAAACCTACTTGCTAGTCTGAGAATCATCCACCATGAGGTGTTTTTTTTAACTTGCTTTACTCCATATTTAGGGCATCAGGACATTTTTCTACACAAACCGTCAGACGTGTCAGGATTGGCTGACTAGAATTCGTTTGGCACTAATGAGGGTGGGGCTTCTCTCGGGTCAGCCAGCGGTCACGGTTCGTCATGGCTTCGACCTGCTCACTGAGATCAAGAACAGCAGTGCACAGGTGAGACTAAACCACACCCCTTACAAACTGCTGCAGTGTTGGTAAGTAACAGATGTCAGTCATTTTTATAAGGCGCCTGCTCCAAACCTGCTCCATTTGGAATTTAATAACTAAACGCCTACATGTTGTGCTTCTGTGCTTCTTCTTGCAGGGTCCAGAAATGGAGGTGCCAATCACCATGCTGGTGGAGGCGTTGTGTGAGCTGAAATGCCCGGAGGCCATACAGGGTCTGGCAGCCTGGAGTCTGGCCAACACTGGCAGGAGTCTGGGCTGGCTGAGCTCAGTGGCTCTGCAAGCTGAGGGAAAGTAAGTGTTTTGTATCCTGAAAATGATGAACCCAGTTTAGTCTATGCACATTTGTTGGTTTGTTTTTAGTTGTGAAATGCTAACGTTGCTCTGTAGGGGGTGAGTAGGTGGTGGGGAGGTGAGAATATAGTCATTGTAACTGGCACAATCCCATCAGTTTATTTAAATCTCGAATAAAACAATAACACATGAGGAGCTGCTTTGTTTTGCTTTCTGAATTATTTTTGAATTATAGAACTTTTAATTTATTGATAGAACAATATTTTCTCTATATTGTATACATATGACATTCACGGTTGTATTGACTGTAGCAGACAAGTGTAAAATATTTTGAGTTAAATATTAAAAAAAGTTTAAGTTAAAAATAAAAATATACATTTTAAATATAAATTGCAGTGCTCAGATTTATATTTTATTAATACTCAATCCTGCTTTCCTTATGCTGTTTTTTTTTGTGCTTGATGTTTTTATGTAGTATTTTTAACAAACATCTTCGGCATCCGTATAATTTTTTTCTTGAAGAATAAAATGCATAATTCCCTCATGTAAAGGTTTGAGAAGGCAGCTTTGGAATACCAGGAGCAGCTGTGTGCTGTCACAGGGATGGACTGCTCCATTAAAGGCTTTGATCGATCTCTTCTGAAGCTCACAGGAACCAACTCCTCCAGCCCTAAACACACCAGCAGTGGTGAGAAATCCACCAAATACCTCACTTGAAAGTCTGTCCTCGGGTTGTTTTTAATCCGTATTATGTTTATATCTTACTATGTGTTTCATGGCTGTTTTAGTAGGAGAGGGAAGAAAGACTGTCCTGTTAAAGTCCAGTGAGTGTTCTGCAGAGATGCTGAACTTCCTGGCTAATAAGGCATGTGAGTGTTATGTGGCCCTGAGTGACTGGGAGTCAGTACAGGAGTGGCAGGCCAGCATGATGAACCTCAAGAAGAACAGCAGCAGTTCAAGTGTCAACCTCAAGACTGACTTTAACTATGTCAGGTGGGCAGCAGTTGTCTGTTTCTAAACTTCTCATTCTGCATGAGTGAATTATTCAGTTGAATGATTGTGTGTGTGTTGGAATGTTGGTGCTCCAGAGCTCTGAGCAGGTTTGAGGAGGGGGATTTTGCGGAGTGCCGTGCCCAGCTGGAGTTGTTGCCCGGGGAGGATTATGGCCTTAACTCCACAACAAAGGATAAGATTGGTATGTATTATCAACACAGCCTGTATTATCAAAATCAGGATAACTGAATATGCTTTTATCATCAAAGCCTAGAAATATCTGGAACATTCTAGTCAATCTATTTGGTCAAAACTATTGGGTAGGAAAACTGTTTTAATGATCTGTTTTACTTGATGATTTATGGTTTTGGACTTTTTTTACAGACCTTAAGAGGCTTCTGCCTGCTGTGTTGAGCCCAGACCCCTCAGAGCTCCAGAAGGCCATTGAGGTCCAGCTGCTCAGAAGCGCTGTGGGAAGCATCATCTCAACCAATCATGAACAGGACCAGAAGGTTCTCACCTCATCCGAGTAAGTAAATACAGCTGGTTTTGGTTTCCACGTCAAGTTGGGTAGTGTCCACTGATATAGCAATACTCCTTTTGGTTTTTGATCTTCAGAAATCTGGTGAAGTACCTGAAGCAGACGGTGCGCATCTCTTTGGGTCCTCTGCGGCTCTCCACCCTCACCCTGTCAGACTCCTTACCCACCCTCAGCACCCTGCAGCTGCACTGTGCCAGCTCTCTAGAGAACTCTCTCTGCAACCAGCACCCAGAGGTCAGAGTTGCAACAAACACAATGAACCTGCAAAAACTCATGCCCAAACACTATCACTTTGAAGCTCTTTTAAAATGTTTCTCTTTGTGTCTGTCTATAGGACTGTCTTATCCCACTCTTCAGTGAAGCCTTGACCACATGCAAGCAGCAGGATGTTCAGCCATGGCTACATGCTCTCCGCTACACTTCTTTCCAGCGCCAGCTCTTCCAGAAGCTCAAAGGTAAGCTTTCCTCTGTCAATTCATGACTGTTTTATCAGCTGAATATTTCTGGCCATTGTCCATATGGCCGTAGCTAGGGAAAATGTAGTGAATGTGTTGTGAGAACTCTTAAATGGTTCCCCCAGGTTCCTCTGCTCCCGTGGACTCTCATCTAATGGAGCTTTGTCTGACTGCAGTGAAGTTTGCTCGTAAGCAAGGTAATATCGCCCTGGCCACACGTCTTCTGGGCCAGTGCAGCAAGCCATCAGTGGGTGACTCTGAAGGTCAAGACCTTGTGCAAATCTTCAAGCAGCTGTCACTAGAGGGCACTGTGGGGGAGAAGTGGGGTCCCGAGCTGGAGATTGAGAAGGCTAAAGTTTTGTTTGCTGCTGGTAAGTGATTTTCATCTACAGCATTTGGCCAGTTATTTGTCCTTTCTATTTGTTTTGCATTGAGCTTGTGTGAAGCTTAATGGGTTGTTTACAGAATATCTTGCATGCCCATGTGCCTCTCGCTGCCAGGTCAGTCAGTAGCTGCTATGGAAATGCTGAGTTCCTGCACGTTGTCGTATTGTCATTCTGGGAAGTGTGAACGCGCGGCCTGCCGCTCTGTGCTCACTCTGTGCAAGTGGCTTTTGGCAGACTGGAAAGATCTAACACCACAGCTCAAAATGGTAGTAAAAAGAAACTCTGGGTCTACCAGCCTCTCAATCCTCTCCAAGAACATCTCAGGCCTGTTGGAGCTGCCGCTGGAGGATCAAGGAATGCCAAACATCACTACAGAGACCACAGGTAAATCTGTCCTGACTTACTCCCATGGAAGCCTACCAGCATGTCTTCTCTTGTTTATCTAGTTGATCATATTTTGTATTTTTCCTTTGAATAACTCGCATGTTGTGGAATTTTCAATGAACATCTAAAAGGAAATACTAGTAATACACCAATGCATTAGTTTTTACATGACTGTAACCTGTAGAAATAAATGTTTATGATGTCCAGTGAGTGTTGGTGTTGGGGAGCCAGACTTTGTCCTAGGGCAGCTGTACCAGCTCTCAACTACTCAGGCTCCTGAAGTGGCTAAATCATGGGCTGCTTTGGCTAGCTGGGCATACAGATGGGGAAGGAAGGTTGTGGACAATGCCAGGTATTTAGCTCTTTTGTTTCTATGTTCTTTCTGCAGTATATCATTTGAAGCTAAAAAATCTTTATCATATTAGCTTAATGACACACTGTTGGGTTTTGGTGTGTGCTGATAGTCAAGGCGAGGGGGTTCCTCTGCTCCTTGGAGAGAAGAAAGAAATAGAGGCGCTGCTCCCAGCAGGCACCAGCGATGAGGACAAGGAAACCATTTTCAGCATTTTGGGTCAAGCCATGTGCCGGCCAGCAGGAATACAGGTCATAGAGTTTGCAGTTTTAGGCAGGGTTTTGAATTACTCTCTTCTGAAAGTTTTTGTTAGTTTCTCTACAATTTTCTTTTATTTCTAGGTCAGATGTGGGCAGATTTACTTTTCTAATGTTCAAATGGCTTTAGATCAGTGGCTTTTAAAATCTGGTATGCGACATGACTGAAATGTATAGTACAAATGTTTAACTTCCATTGTCTATATATAATTTTAAAACAGCTTTGAGCATCTATAGCTGTAATGCCTGCATCTTTTTGGTTTTGTAAACATAATATGGAAATTAATAGGTAAAGTGTTAATCACTTTCAAGATGCATGTTTTTGTAAGGTGCTGCTCTGATAGGGTTCTTCAGTAGGTCTATTGGTGTTGATCTAAATATAGCATGATGTCACCACACAGTCCTTTAGCTTGTTCTGATTTAATCAGAGCTGGTACTTCTTCTGAGATGTTTAAGAGCCACTGGTCTAAGTGATTGTGCCTGATTGTGTATTGATGTTTGTGCCTGTTGGTGTTTGTTGTGGTTGTCTTGAGCAGGATGAGGACATGGCCCTGCAGAATGAAGAGGATGAGGAAGATGACATGGTGGATGTGATTGGCAGACAGCTGCTGAGTGCCTGTCCATGGCTGTCTGAGGTGGAGGACAGTGTGACTGATGGGCTGATTGGGGTGTGGAGGCGAGTGGTTGATCGGATCTTCAGCTTGTATCGGGTCTCCTGCAGGGCATATTTCACCTTCCTCAAACTCAATGCTGGACAGGTTACAGCAAATTCTGAACCAGTTTTTATTCAGTCTGTATTTAATGCTTCTCCTGCATTTTTCTAAACATGCTCTGATCATCAGGTGCCCATAGATGAAGATGATCCTAAGCTGCTCCTGAACAACCAGAGCAGCAAACAGAGCAGTGATGATGTTATCGTCATGGCAACCCTCCGTCTGCTACGCTTGCTGGTGAAACATGCTGGGGAACTGAGAGAGGGTCTGGAGCACGGCCTGGCATCCACCCCCACTGCACCATGGAGAGGTTAGAACATCAATATTCAATACAGTAATAAACTGAAGGGAATTGAAATGTGAGGGGGTATTGAAATGTCTGTTTCCTCTGTAGGTATCATCCCTCAGTTGTTCTCCAGACTGAATCATCCAGAGGCCTACATCCGTCAGAGCATCTGCAGCCTGCTGTGCAGAGTGGCCCAGGACTCGCCCCACCTCATCCTCTACCCTGCTATTGTGGGCTCCATCTCTCTTGGAGGAGAGGCCCAGGCTGCAGGTACTTGCTTTATTTACAATGTTCAACTTAAAACATCAGTTGTCAATTAAGGCTTGTGTGTTCTGGCTTCTGTTATACAATTCATCAGATAATCAGTTGACACTGTAGGTTTTCCTGTATGAGGTTTAGTTGACAGCCTGCTCATTCTTATCAGGTAATAAGCTGCCATCGGCCCTGCCCACGCTGCTGGGGAACATGCAGGGAGAGGCTCTGTGTGAAGGGGAGAGTGAAACTGGCAGTGGTCCGACCTCTCAGGAGAGCAGCCGTGGTGAGGAGATGGTGATGTATTCCAGCGAGGACCAGGCCATGATGCAGGATTGCTACAGCAAGATTGTAGACAAGCTCTCCTCTGCCAACCCCACCATGGTGTTACAGGTATTGCCAAGAGTGTGTGACACAATTTGAGTGGTATTGGAGCATAAAATGCCAGGGAAGTACCAGGGAATTTCCCCAAAGAAGTCAGGATATTAAATAATCTTATTTTTAATTTTTTTTATGCTAGTTGAAAGGCTGTTCACATTCTGATAGCAATCACTAAGTGGTCTAAATATATTTATGCATAAATGGAAGGTGCTGGACTATAAAATGGTTGTCCAATCATTACATTCAGTCTGAAAGCAATAGCAGGAAGTCCTACTTGTCTGTCAAACTGTATATGCATACCTCTGCACACCCTGCTCATGTAGAGTCTTCCATCATCAGTGTGTTTTGGAGGTGGTCTTGTTTTGGAGATCGCTGTGAACGGAGGGTGAGATTTTGTGCTTAAAGCTCTAAAATTGCCTACCCTACCTTTAAGTTATGAAACATGGTAAATCCTGCAGTGTGCTCTGTTGTAATGTGACATTTTAGAATATCGAATCTGTTAAATATTGCCCTTGTTGGAGAAAGATCTTTATCCAATAAAAACAAGTGACTGGGGCAGTGATGTAAATGTATTGAAAATGTGGGACTGATGTTGAGTGTTGTGTGTGCAGGTGCAGATGTTGGTGGGAGAGCTGAGGAGGGTCACTCTGCTCTGGGACGAGCTCTGGCTGGGTGTCCTGCAGCAGCAGCACATGCATGTCCTGCGCAGGATTCAACAGTTGGAGGAAGAGGTGAAGAGAGTCCAGAACAACAACACTCTACGCAAGTGAGTCACAGCAGTGCAGTGAAAGACTAATGCAAACATTAGAGAGCATAACTCATAATTGGGTTTAAAAATCATCAGTTCTCAATGCCGTGCTCTCTCCTGTGTTGTTGTTGTTGTTGTTGGTTAGGGATGAGAAGGTGGCTATTATGAGAGAGAAGCACTCTGCTCTGATGAAGCCTGTGGTTTTTGCACTGGATCACGTTCATAGCATCACAGCCGCACCAGCTGAGACTCCTCACGAAGCGTGGTTTCAGGAGACATATGGTGATGCCATTTACAATGCTCTAGAGAGACTAAGGAACCCTCCCAATCCAGCAAACCCGGCCAGCAGCTGGGTGCCCTTCAAACAGGTCAGGGCTGCTGTGTGCCGATGACACCAGGAAATGTCAGTATGCAGTCTCTGTGTTGCGTTATGTAATTTTACCCTGTCCTGTTGTAGGTCATGCTGAGCTTGCAGCAACGGGCGCAGAAACGAGCCAGTTATCTTCTCAGACTGGATGAGATCAGTCCCCGCCTGGTGGCCGTGACTAACACTGAGATGGCTTTGCCAGGGGAGGTGTCTGCCACAGATGCAGTTACCATCCAGAGCGTCGGCAACACCATCACCATCTTGCCTACTAAAACAAAACCGAAAAAGCTCTACTTCCTTGGCTCAGATGGCAGAAACTATCCCTACCTCTTTAAAGGTGCAAGCAAATTTTAGACATGGTTAAAGCACTAATTCACAGAAAAAATGGAAATTATATCAAATAATTTCCTGGTTCTGCCCAGTTTTATAATGGCAGTGAATAGTGCCTGAGATTTTGAAGTGTCAAAAATCACATCCATACATCATATAAGTATTCCATTCAGCTCCAGTGGGTTAATAAATGTCTTCTGAAGTGAAACAATGTTTTTGCGAGAAAAGGATTAACATTTTGAGTTTAAGTGCATTGCCTTCAAATGCATTTCATGCCAAAGTTTAATGTAAACCATTCTCTTTGTGCTTTAGGACTGGAGGACCTGCATTTGGATGAGAGGATCATGCAGTTCTTGTCCATTGTCAACACCATGTTCACAAAGGTGAATCAGCAGGAGAGTCCAAGGTTTCATGCCCGTCACTACTCTGTCACGCCGCTGGGCACCAGATCAGGACTCATCCAGTGGGTGGATGGAGCCACTCCTCTGTTTGGGCTGTACAAACGCTGGCAGCAACGTGAGGCTGTGGTCCAAGCTCAGAAGGTGAGAGTGAAAATAACCATATCACACTTCAACATTTAGCACTGTCAGTCACTAGTTATCTGCTTCATATATCCTTTGTTTTCCACATAAGAAAGTCATACGAGTATTTTAAACAACAGAAGACTGAGTAATGTTCGTTTTTGGGTAAGCAATCTCTTTAACATCCTACATTTTCTGGATTGTAGGCACAGGACTCCTTCCAGCAGCCCCAGAACCTTCCCATGGTCCCCCGGCCCAGTGAGCTCTACTATAGTAAGATCGGTCCTGCATTAAAGGCTGTTGGACTCAGTCTGGATGTGTCTCGTCGTGATTGGCCACTCAGTGTCATGAGAGATGTTCTGCGGGAGCTGATGGAGGCCACGCCCCCTAACCTGTTGGCAAAGGAGCTCTGGTGCTCCTGTACCACCCCCAATGAGTGGTGGAGTGTGACGCAGGTGAGAGGAGCCACCATTTCCTGTTACCATGTCCTTACTATATACAACATCAGAAGCTTCCAGTGGCAAGTTGACAGTCCACAAAGAAAAAGAAATCTTGCACAAAATGGTGAAATTACAGCCAATGAGAATATATCTGATCTTGGTGGGATACTACTTTGTGGAGTGAGATTGACATTTTAGCTGCTGGCGCTACCAAGTTCATTGTGATGAAAATTAAAACTGATGAAAACTAAAACCAAGTAATCGACCCAATCTCTGTTGTGCTGTGTAGTCCTACTCCAGATCAACTGCTGTGATGTCAATGGTGGGATACATCATTGGTTTGGGGGATCGTCACCTTGACAACGTGCTGATTGATATGACTACAGGCGAGGTGGTGCACATTGATTACAATGTCTGTTTTGAGAAAGGTGAGTGTTTTTTCACTGAACCATACTTCTAAAGACTCTTAAAATAAACATCTTTTGCAGTCATTTAAATTGTTTATTGTTCTAACAGGAAAAAGTTTAAGAGTACCTGAGAAGGTTCCTTTCCGTATGACTCACAACATTGAAACAGCGTTGGGAGTCACTGGAGTGGAGGGCATCTTTCGACTGTCCTGTGAACAGGTGAGAATTATTTTTTACTTGTAATATTTATTTAACATTGTAGGTTAGAAAACATGCAAATTAAGCTGTTGTCCTTCCTTTCAGGTGATCCAGATAATGCGCAGGGGAAGAGAGACCCTCTTGACTCTGTTGGAGGCATTTGTGTACGACCCCCTGGTAGACTGGACAGCCGGTGGGGAGGTGGGGTTCGCAGGTGCGGTGTATGGAGGAGGAGGACAGCAGGCAGAGAACAAGCAGAGCAAGAGAGAGATGGAGAGAGACATCACCCGTAGCCTCTTCTCCTCCCGTGTGGCTGAGATTAAGGTGAATATACTTGAAGTGAAAATTGCAGAGTAATGCATAGGTGAAGCAAAATTTCTGTCTCCACATACAGATGTTTGAGAAAATGTGCAAGTATTCACTTTACCTTGTTTCTCAGGTGAACTGGTTTAAGAACCGTGATGAGATGGCAGGTGTGCTACCACAGGTGGAGGAGGCAGTGGATGAGTACCTGAGCCTGCAGGTGCAACTCACACAGGTGGAGAAAGTACAGGGCAAGCTACTGGAGGAGATGGAGTTCCTGGAGGGTGCTGACACCAGAGCAGATCATCCCATCCACACCCTGGAGCACAGGTCAGCAGATGAAACTCAGCTTCATGTTCAGCTGCTCAAAATCAGTGCTTGATCATTAGTATAATGACATTTCCACAAACTTAAAGGTTCTTGCCCTTATTCTCTGTTTTTTCCACAGGTACTCTGAGCACACTCAGTTGCAGTCCAGGCAGAGAACCGTACAGGATGCCATTCAGGGAAAGCTGTCTGATTTGGATCAGTGGATTACTCAGTATCAAGCTGCCTTTGCCAATCTAGAGGCCACCCAGCTTGCCAGCCTCCTGCAGGACATCAGTAGCCCTATTGATTTAGGTATGTACAAAATAATTTATGCTTGGCCACTGAAAAAGTCAAAGAAGCTAATGTCAGACCCTGTGAGCTTCAAACCCATTTCAGCTGATTGTTTTGGTCTTTTTAAACTTCAGGTCCTCCCAGTTATGTGCCAGCCACCACCTTCCTACAGAACGCAGGCCAGGCGCACCTGATCAGCCAGTGTGAGGCTCTGGAGGCAGAAGTGAGTGCTCTGTTGCAGCAGCGGCGCTCTCAGCTGCGCGGCTGCCTTGAGCACCTGCACAGCTACGCCACCGTGGCCTTGCTTTACCCCCGTGCAGTGCTGCACAGACACAGAGTCCATGCTTGGAAACAGTGGATGGAGGAGCTGATGTGCAACATGACAGTGGAGCTCTGTCAGACTACCTATCACCAGTGAGTGCAACTGTTGCTTGCCTCAAGTCTGAGAAGTAGTGAAAAAACTGGGACCTTCAAACACCTTTCCAGTCTTAATTACTACTGTTTTCACTATTTTTAGAATGATGGTGAAGACATTTAAACAATAAGACAAATGGTAGTATGGGAATTATGGAAGAGTTTCCATTTTATTATGCTGACTTGTTGGCTGCTTTTAACTTCACCATCCAGTCTAAATAAAATAAAGGAATTAAAATGAACACGAATTTCATTTGAGTATATTTTTAAGTATAACCCTTTAAATCACAAAAAAAAAACAGTGGCCAAACAAAGTTTGTTCACATCTGGAAAAGGTAACCAACTTCTGTAAGTGCCAGTAAAATAATCATGTCAGAGGAACAGCATCTAAATGGACTCAAGTTACTGAAAAGGCACTTTTCTCTATTTAGGTATGAAATGCAGTTTGCCCCTCAGCCCCCTCCTGCCACGTGTCAGTTCCTGTCCAGCATTGAGATGGCGCTGCAACACCACGCGGCTGAGACCAACACTCGACTGCTGCGGCAGGTGGAGCGTCTGAAGGCAGAGGGCACCAGTGTGCCTGTGTGTGAGGAGCAGCTGCAGGAGATCGAGAGATGCATTAAAGTCTTCCTGCATGAGGACACTGAGCTCAGCTCCTTCAGCCTCGCAGGAATCATCACCTCTGCTCTCTGTGCCCTCACCAGGTCTGTTTGTGGCTTTGAAAAGCTACAAAATGTAGGAAATTGTCAAAGCCTCATAATTCCAAGATGTTTTTTTTTTTTTAACTTAAATGGTTCCTCACAGACTAGAATCTTAATAATTTTAAGTATTCAAGATGTCTGTGCTTTATCAGGCGTAATTTGGTCATGGAGGGAGCTGCAGCAAGCGCAGGAGAACAGCTGGTGGAGTTGACGTCCCGAGATGGCGCCTGGTTCCTGGAGGAACTCTGCAGCATGAGTGGAAACATCACGTGTCTTGTGCAGCTCCTACAGCAGTGCCAACTTCTGTCACATGATCTGGACATCCTGAGTCCTGCAGAAACTTTGCAAGCCGTCTACTTGTCCAATGGTGTCTATACCTGCCTTCAGGTATGAAGGTTTTTCTAAGTTTCATGTATTTTCCTTAACGTACCTTATGTTGTCAAATAACAGTAGTCGAGTAACACTGTGCTGCGCTTAAGTAACAACACCCTTCTTTTAAATGTATTTAGCTTTTTTTTTATATATATATTTGCAGGAGCTCAACACAAATTTCCGTCAGATCATCTTCCCAGAGGCTCTGCGCTGCATGCTGAAGGGGGAGAGCACACTAGAGAGCATGCTGGCCGAGCTCGATTCGCTTATTGATCAGTGTGCTGATGGGGTTTCCCTGCAGGGGCTGGGAGAGGTGCTGCAGGCTCATCTCCGCAACACTGCCATGGGTCTAGAAGAGGATGCTGATGACCACTATCTGGGTGTCACCAGGTAACATTGACATTTTTTATGTTTAAGTTCTGTTTCTTGTCTATGGTGTTAACTGTGTGTTTGTGTTACGTCAGGGTTCTACGGGCCCAGTATTCCGAACTGATCCAGCCACGCATCATGGATAGCTCAGTTCGGGAGACACCCAAGATGAGCGCTGGGCAGATGTTGTTGGTAGCTTTTGATGGCATGTTTGCACAGTTGGAGACTTCTTTTGGGCTTCTGATAGATAAGGTAAGGGGCTGAGCTGTATAATCAGACCTAAGATACTTTATAGAGTGATCCTTTATCTGTATTACAAGATTACAGTTTGGTGTTGTTTTCTTTTTCTGTAATTCTTTCTGTAAAATCACTGTAATTCTTGTTGTATCCTTCAGCTCAACTCTATGGACGTGCCTGCTGCCTGGAGAAAGGTGGATGTGATTCGGGAGGCCAGAGCTACTCAGGTCCATTTCTTTGATAATGTGCAGACCAGGCAGGTCTTGGAGGAGATTTTCTTCCTGAAGAGACTCCAGACCATCAGAGACTTCTTCCGTCTGTGTGGCTCATTTGCACAGACACTGTCTGGTAAATTACTGCTGGATTTGTTTTCCTTCCAAAAAATAATCGGGTTGCTATGGTTATTTACCTTGTGAGGTTGTTTGTGAAGCTGTTGTAGAAAATAATCTGAATTATATTGAGCTTTAGCAAAGTGTGCTTACTCATGCAGTAAATTTGTCTTGGTGATAGAAGCTTCAAGTCTACAGAAATATGACAGGACAGTTACAAATAAAAATGTATGTAAAAAAAAACATTTGTTCAACAGGAACTTGCCCTACACCTACTGATGAGCCTCCACCTTCTAATGGCCCAGTGCCCATGGTGAAGCCCTTGTACCGTGGCTCCACTGTGGTCAGTGAGGACCAGATGACAAGGCCCATCAAAGCCTTCACTGCAGACTTTGTGAGGCAGATGCTGATGGGACTTCCCACCCAAGCTCTAGGCCTGGCCATCTGCAGTGCTCTTAGTGCCCTTGGCATGGATCTCATTGCCCAGGTAGAGGCTAAGGACTTTGGTGCAGAAGGAAAGGTCTCTCTGGATGACCTTTGTAAGAAAGCAGTAGAGCAGGGGGTGCAGGCTGGACGGCTATCCCAGCTGCTCCTCAACAGGGCTACAGTGCTGGCCAGCTCTTATGACACAGCTTGGAAAAAACTGGACCTGGTACGGCGTCTGGAGGTCAGCATTGAAGCTTGTAAGGTCAGCTTACAGAGAACTCAGCTTCACATTGCCATGTTTCAGGTAAGAACTTGTGTTCCAGGATTCTTAACATAATGTACACGTCAAAATCATGTGGAAAGTTCTGGATTGCCAAGATCAACATTATGGAATCTGATGTGACTGTAATCTCTCAACAGTGGCAGCATGAGGATATTCTTGGTGCGAGAACTCAGCCCATGACAGTCAGCCCCCCACCCCGTGCCATCATCCTCAGCAACATGAAGAAGAAGCTTTACAAGCTTAGTCAAGATGAAGCTTCTATTGCCAGTGTCCAGGTTAAAGTTCTTCCTTGTTTTTAAAACTCAAATATGTCTTTTAATTGTACTCTTACCTGATTTGCCTTGACTTGGCATTGCAGGACAAGTTGTCAGCTCTAGAGGGCAGCATAGAGCAGAGGCTGAAATGGGCTGGTGGTGCAAACCCAGCACTCGCCCCAGTGCTGCAGGACTTTGAGGCCACTATAGCAGAGCGCCGTGCCTTGGTGATGAAGGAAAGTCAGCGTGCCAACCAGGTCACATTTCTCTGCAGCACCATCCTTAACTTTGAAGGTCTGCGCACCCGCACCTCTGAAGCCTTGAACATGGATGCCACGCTTTTTGAACTTGTGAAGCGATGCCAGGCCACATGCACCTATGCCGCCCAGTTCAGCACCTCTGTTTCCTCCCTGGAGCTTCAGCTGCTGCATAGACTGGTTGGTGTTCCTCCCAGTTTCACTTAACCTCTAAATATAAATATAAGGCATAGTTCAACTTCATAGACTCAGTGTTCATCCGCACAGCATGTGATTACTTGAGCTGTCAGTCAACCTCTTTACTTAATAAACTGTATTAACTTACTGGGTTGTCTTTTCAGAGTCCTGCCATGGATCTGTCTATTGGTGGGCCTGAGTGGCTGGTGTACGCACAGAATCACCTCACCCAGGAGATGTCCAGTCAGAGAGCCATGCAGGAGGAGAGAGAGCAACAGCTAGAGAATGTCACAGAGACCTTGCAGCTGCTGGTGGACTCCATTAAAGGAATCCTGTCTAATCACAACCGCCAACTTGCTGATGTAAAGCACCTACTGCGTGCTATGGCAAAGGTATTAAATATTTGAATGGCAAATGTTGTAAATATTGATGCTTTTTATTTAATAGAAATATTTTTAAACGATAATAAAGTGTTTTTTGTGTAGACTAATATTAGGTGTTTGATTTTGTCAGGATGAGGAAAACGCCCTTGCAGAGGGAGAGGAAGTAACTTATGAAGGCAGTGTACGTCAGTTCCTGTCAGACTACAAGGCCTGGCAGGACAATGTGCAGATAGTGCTGTTCACGATAGTGCAAGCCACAGGTCAACCACGCAGCCAAGAGCAGGTTGAGCTGCTGCAGGAGATCCCTGCCACCCTGAAGGAGCTCAAAGTTCAGAGCCTGAGGTGAGTGCCCGCCCAGAGCTCTCTAGAATTCATTACAGTATTTCGCTCTGCTTAAAACTATACAAGGTACTGAACCCACATGTAAGTTCTGTTCTAAGTCTTGTGTTGTTATTTTTCTCTATAGCATCTACAATGGTTTGGTAGGTTTTGCCTCTCCCCTGGTCACTGAGAGAGGAAGTGACTGTGTAAGTCCCACTTCCACAGTCCAGACCAGCTTTGCTGCTGGTGAGTTCAACAATGTTCTTGTTGTTCTTTATTTCTGTCACTGATTTGTGTTATCAGTGTAATTGAACTTTGTGTGTCTGTCCTATACAGCAGTGCGCTCCAGTGGAGTGAAGACCCAGCCTGATAGCATGTCTCAGAATGCCCGCAAAGCTCTTTCTCGGAACTTTGGGACCCCGGTGGACACTCCCCCCAGCACTCTGATGGTCAACAGCAAAGGACTGGCCCCCAGCCCCAAAAAAGCTGTGCGAGATCCTAAAACTGGTAGAGGTTAGTCCTGATGCAAACACCTTGATTTCATATATCAAACAGTCCATGTAAAATCTTATAAACCTGCAAGGATCTAGAAGGTGCAATTCTTTTATTGGACAGAGAATCAGTGTAAATGCTTTTCATATCTGTGTTAGTATTGCCTTAACACTGTTGTATGAACACAAGTACAGCCAATTTAAATGTTAAACAACTTTTATGATGATAAATTGGTATTAGTTTTGGTATTGATTTTAGTTTAATTAGAATAAGTACTGTTAAAGTAGCTTGGATAATCTAGTGTCTTCTATGTCAAGAAGACACTAGATTATCCAATCTTTTGAAATATTTAGTTTGTAACAATGGATTCCCATTGGAACTTTAATTAACTTGAGGCTTTGCTGTTCAGAACAAGTAAGATCTTTAATTTCCTTCAGCTGTGCAAGAAAGGAATTCTTACGCTGTTAGCGTGTGGAAGAGAGTGAAGGCCAAACTGGAAGGGAGAGATGTGGACCCTAACAGGAGAATGAGTGTCACTGAGCAGGTACTTGATTTAAACTAATTCCCTCTTTAGATGTTACCTTAGGGCTCCTGTGATTCTTATACTTGGTGCCTTACTGCCTTCAGGTGGATTATGTCATCAAGGAGGCCACAAATGTGGACAACCTGGCACAGTTGTATGAGGGATGGACGGCATGGGTGTGAACGGGATCCTTGTAGATCACTTTGGTCCAGCGAGGGTAGAAATACACCAAAATCCACTGGGTCTGGGGCAATGGAGCCACAGAGCACCAAGCAGGAAAAGGGGGGTTGTAGAGACCCTCCCTTAGGCCCACATCGGATCCCCGTAGCACAGCTGCACCCGGCGATCCAGCTAACACACAAGAAATGGGTCTGCATCTGTCTCCTTAAGATGTGTGGGGAGCTCACCAAGATGGGGAGGCGGGGTGGGGGGAAGGTCAAAGCACACAGCTTGAACTACCCCCCCAACCAACCCCTGTATCAACAACAACAATAAATGTCTGTCAACCATCAACAAATATGATTTGCTGCAGGGAAATTTGCAGGGGGCAGTATCCACTCTTAGTCTGCATTAATTAGCAAGTTTCCAGAATACATTTGTGAGCAAGGAAGGAATGGTGTTTCAGTCATCAAGGGATCCTCTGGCCTCTGTTTTTTTGTATGCCTCAGAGTCAGGCATGAGTTGCAGCTGAGCTGTCTTTCTCCTGGAGTGGATGTAGAGAGCTGTCTAACCAGAAGATTCAAGGGACTCCATTCGAAGTCAGAAGGCCTTGGCAGACCTTAGAGTTCTTGACCACAAAAAGACCTTTTCCCTGAAATATATATAGGACAACTCTGAAAACTTATTTTACACCTGCACAGATTTAACAATTAAGAGGCAAAATGCAAACTGTGGCTTTGGGAACATTCACTGTCGTGTGTTTATGAATGTTTGGCACAATGAATGATGTGCTTAAAGTTGGTAAGTTCTCACTCTGAGATCTCTTTGATTTGATCCTTGATGAAGCCAAATGCCTGAGAAATGAGGCCCAGGCTCAATATGTGAGTTGTGGAAATCAGTTTCTGAATGCTTTTCACTTAAGTACACATTTTGATCTTGTTTATGTATTGTATATTCTTTCTCCCTTTCCTTCTTTACTATAGATTAAGTCTAGATTGCTTCTTTTTTTGACTTGCTTGTGGAAGTGTATTAATTGATACATGTCCCCATTAATGCTTGCGTTTTACTGATCTTGACCTAGTTTTACATTTTTAGTGGGAGAATAAGTAATGGTTTGTGATGTGGTGATGGTTAAAATAGTCTCTTAATGGTTTTACTTTATTTCGTTGATCAAATAAAACTATGATTAAAACTTATGATCTTCACAAGAGCATTTGCTTGTATTAGTATCCTTGTTCATACATTGCACTTCCTGATTCTTATACATTTCACACTTTGACCCAGTATAACTTGGTTTCACACTGCTCATATAATTAGCCCTGCCTAAGTAGTAGGACTTTGCAAACCAGGATTAAAAGCAGTGTTAACCCAAAGAAAAGTGTTTATTGTGCAGTTAACCAAGGGTAACCTATTGATGAAAACCCACTTGTTATTCACCAGATTATTATTTTTATTAAATGTACTATGTATTGTTCTTTCAATCGTAAAGGCCTAGTTTTAGGCATAGAACTTATATCATCTATCATTATCTATATATCATCAATATCATCTATCATATGAAACACGAGGTGTACAAAGAAGTCTTGTGGTACCAAAGAGAAACATTTAACTGTGTGTGAATGTGTAGTAATGCTTACATTATTCCTTTTGAGTGTAACGCGATAGCATGATCGTGTGTTCATTACATTTCATTAGATCCTTTATGAGGATGTGTATTGATACGTTATAAATGAGAACCCGTAAAGGCTTGTTTAATCGTGAAACTACATTTCCCATGAATCACTGCGCTCTGAGTTTCAGATAAAAACATCCTGAAATAACGGTCAGTTCATAGACCGTCGCAGCCGAGGAGCAGCGCGTTCAAATAGTCGTGCTCTCCAAAAACAAAAAAAACTGAAAAACTCTTAAAAACATGGCTGAGGGCGACAACAAAAGTGCAAATCTGTTGGTAAGGGTTCTGTTAACGTTGCTTCCTATATGCTCGCATGGCGTCTAATATTTCCTATTAGTCTAGGTGTGTACATAGGCTCGTTTTCCTTAGCAATATGCTACACAGACCTCTGCTGCTTTCACTAGCCTGATCAGCTACAAAAGCCACCCGAAACGGATTTATAATGATTGATCGATCGTTTATTTGTAATTGTTAAGCGTATAAACACGGTGAAATGGAGGTACGTGTGAACTGCGTGATGTACATGTTAGCAAACCAACGTAACGTAATATGCTAATGACACGGATTATCTCAATTGCCCCATACTGTCTTACTAAATGTTTCCCAAACCGGGACCTGCTTTGTTCGCGTTATTTGAGTATACAGCTTGATGGGCCTAAATTCGTGCATGTGAAACTGCAATCAATATTTACACGCCTGCCGTTCTGCGGCTTTTTGACGTAATCTTTCCGCGAAAATAAGTGCCAAGAGCTCGGTCTGAGGATTAATGCGTTTTAAATCTACACTACGCCTATGTTTAAGTTATATGTATACTCCTTATCGAAGTTAAACGACGTTTTCATTACTGACATTTTCATATTTGCCTGCTGATTTGACTAGAGCATTATTTTTTCTCACAAGTCGCCATTGATTTAACATTCTTGGCATGGCAACAGTATGTGCCCATCCCACGACTCCTCCTGACGCTCCTGTTTTATAACAATCACAAATAATACCACGTCATCCGTTGTGCAAGAAATCATTGTTCAAAACTATTCACTGAGAACAATCTTTTAGGCTCAGGAGACGAGTCAACTAGAAGAGCAACTGCAAGGATGGGGAGAGGTCATACTGGCTGGAGACCGGTTCCTGCGGTGGGAGAAGCCGTGGTACCCTGGAGTATTAGTGGGTGCTACCACAGTCCTCTTCACGTGAGTGCAGCTCACAGAAATATTTAGTACAGCATTTCAAGGCTTGATCTTTTACTTCAGTTAATCAGATTAAATCTATGACAGACAGCCAGAAATATTGAGCACTTTTCTGACTCCTGCCTAAATTGTCTCAGTTTCTAGGTCATTGCACGTTAAAGACTTCTGTTCTTCAACGAAATCTAATAGGATTTAGCACAGCAGACGCTTCCAGTGATTCAGTTTCATTGATTATAATGGGAGCAATTCAGTTTTAATGCGCATTCAGGTCTGGTGTAGACACTTTGTGAAGCACTTCCTTTGATGAAATCATGCACCATACATTGTTTTCCACTGTGGCATTATTTATTAATGTTTTGATGTGTCTTTATTGTCAGGCTGATCTACTACTTGGATCCCTCTGTGCTTACTGGTCTGTCCTGCACTGTAATGATTCTGTGCCTGGCTGATTATCTGGTGCCCACTCTTGCCCCCCGTGTCTTTGGTTCCAACAAATGGTAAGTGGTAAGAAAATACTTTAGAACCTGTGATAGGAAATATAATCTCTTAATCACAATTGCCTTTGAAGAAGTGTCTACTGAGTTTAGTATCAGGCAGCATGTTCAGTTTTCTTCAAAGGAGTGTTCCTTTTTTTATCTAATTAACAATTTAGACACCCCTGAGAAAATTTGTAGGTATTTGTACAGCATGTACAGTCTTGCTTCTTCTGGTTTAGTTTTAGTCTGTAATTCTCCCCTGGTGACCCGCTGTAGTTAGGGACTCCTCCTTGAGTCTTGAATGTCTTTGAGTGGCGGCTTGCAGTTGCTGCTGGATATCCAGTGTAAGACGGTGTTAATTTGACTCAGCAGATATCTACTGTGCTGATCGGCCTGTATGCTCTGCAGACACTCTGGGGTCTTGCTATGCACCCCCCGAGTCTAGATCAGAGTACAGCTGTTATTTTAGAGTCTGGCAGCGTCCTGAGGCTCTTGGCCTTAACCTTGAATATGGTCGTATTTTATGCCCAGAAATAAATTGTAGCGCATAAGCACAAATGGATGCAGCTTCCCTGTGAAACTGTGGACTCAGAATTAAATGATTTTTCAGTGCATTCTGAATATTGTTAGATATTTGTTTGCATTGTTGTATTACAAAGTTGTGTTTTAGGTGGCCAAAAAGGTGGTCATTACAGGATAATATACAGTCGCAGAGTAAACCCTGGCATAATGAAGACACCCATTGTATCATGGATATGATCACTGAATGATACTGTCTTTTTACCAAGCATGCAATGGACAATAGGCAACGTTTGTTATGTTTTCTGGGTGCTGTTATGTTTTCCTTGTGCAGGACCACAGAACAGCAGCAGCGTTTTCATGAGATCTGTGGAAACCTTGTGAAGACCCAGAGGCGTGTGCTGGGCTGGTGGAAGCGTCTGTTTGCCCTGAAGGAAGAAAAGCCAAAAATGGTACACAGCCATTATTTCTCTCATTCCATCACCAGTGGAACAGCAGCTTCATTGTTTCATGTCTAAGCAATTCTCTAGTGACTCATAAGCTGATTTCTCACTCAGTGCAACCTGCCATTTCACACCACTGATTCGACTTATCACTATTACCCTGCAGTTAGAACAAACAAACACCAGCCCAACCCCAGCATTTCCATCATGTAATTTTAACTTCTGCAGAAAATTGGCTCCTCCTGTATGTAACACATTTACTTGACTTCTCCACAGTATTTCCTCTCTGTGATCAGCAGTCTTGTGGTCGTGGCCTGGATTGGGCAACAAGTCCATAACCTCTTCCTTACTTACCTGATTGGTATGTACACTGATGCATTAGGCAATACGCTGCTCATGTCCTTGCTGTTTTATCACAAAATGTACAATTTATGGTTTATAATCTTACACTGGTTGAATCATTTCTTTTACCTTGTCCAGCATCTTGGATTTATTTGTTCACTGAGCTTGTCACTATGAATTTTTGGTTAGCCTTTGTGCACAGGACGTGCATTTGGTAAAACTGGCCAAAAAAGGTGTCTTAAGAGGCAGCATGAATAAGTTGTCTACCTTTTGCATAGCTTAAGGGAAACAGTGACTAGGCTGTGCAACAAAGAGGCCATTGTATTTGGGTCATTAAAGGGATGAAAGGCATAGATCCAATCCAGAAATATGCTGCCTCAAAAGGCAGTTCAATCCATTATACAGGACTTTAAATTAGCAATTGTCATCTTATCTCATCTGTTGTTTCGCAGTGAGCTTCCTTCTGCTTCTGCCTGGCCTCAATCAGCATGGTATCATCACCAAATACGCCGGCATGGCAAAGAGAGAAATCAACAAACTTCTCAAACAAAAGGAAAAGAAGAACCAGTAAAAGGAAAATGCTTTGAAATGCTGAAGAAATCTCCCCTTGAAAATCTGAAGAAAATCTCCCCTTGCTTATTGTCAAATCTCAATAGACCACAGAAGCTCTTGCAGAAACCAACTGCTGATTTTAAAAGGAAAAATTAACGCCCAGTAACCTGCTTAATGTATGCACATCACTTGAGGTTCACATTTTTGTGCTTTAGGTTTTGGTTTAGAGTATATTTTAATTATTTTTATCTTTAACACCATGATTGGCAGAAGTTGTTTTTTAACACTCATGCATTCATTTCGGCTCTCACATCCATGTATTTGCATGTCATAGTAAATGTGGTAAGCCAGTGAGGTAACTACTGAATTATTAATAACCAGTTAGATGCACAGAACACATTCTGAAGTTTTCAAACAGCCTTTTCTTGACTGAATGGCTTGGATACATTCATTTCTGCACTGTTCTGAAAATTGCACTGGAAAACATAACTGGAGTGAGAATGTTGTTTGTGTAGGGGAATTTAGACACATACTGCTGTACTAGTGCTATGTGGACCTTATTACTGTCCTCTAGCCACTTCCCAATCCAACACCTGTTGCTGGGCTGTAAATACATGTTCATTTCCTCTCCTTGTATTACTTTGTTTCTATTAGCTTGTCTTAAGTTTATTCCTCTCTGTGTGTCATTTTACATGTCACCTTTGTTTCAGTGTTCAGCAAAACAATAAACTATGATTTAAAACTAACTTTTGTAGTTAGTGGTGGTGTTTTGTTATATATTGTTAAATATAGGAATGGGTCAGTGAATGTATATATATATATGGGGAAAAACTTCCCATATAATGGCAATATGCTAACTTTGGCAGACAAGGAAATTATCAGTGTAACAAGCTATAGGTTAGCCTGTTTCCCAAACAATGCTACCAGAAAAGTTTAGATTATAATGTATAAATTACATAACCTAATACCTTTCTCCCTTTTTGGAGTTTAATAGATGGTTATTATGAACATTGATCATTTTGTAAGTAAATAATGACACAATTTGTCAGTGTTTCATTTTGGGAACATTTTATTAGTTTCTTGTTTGCCTTGTGTTGTAGTAATATGACTCTCTGCTGAGAGGTTCAATGCAGACGGAAGGAGTCATGCTGTTTCTCCCAGCGCCGGGCGGCCCACAGAACCCTCTCTCCAGATTGTCTTTTGGACGGCCTGGGCACATCTGGTGCCTCCTCTCCTATATTCCCAAAATATAAGTATGGCTTTTTTAAGGGCTGTTTGCGTACTATGTGGTTTTGTCTGGACTAAATCGTAGTTTCATGCATATGCTGTGTGCTAAGGTACCTGTGATAATATTGTGCCTGTGCCAGAGGACTGGTTGTCCACTGGATTCACATGTTATATGTCTGCTGGAAGTGCGGCAGTGCTCTGTGTGGTATGTGGTCTGATACAGAGTGACCTCACCGGGGTTGATGAAGTCTTTCATTACAACACCTCCTCGGTTCTGTCTTTTATTCTGTTCCCCCACACTGTGCAGGATGTGATGCTGTGTACATATTTAATAACACTCACATCAGTTTTCCAGCGATGACCGACTCATCTGGTCCTCTTTAATCTTGACCATTTGGTTACACTCTCGTTTGATCTAAAGTGGTTGTATGGCTTAGACAGCAAGGCCAAAACACAAGCTCAGTTGTTTAATCAGATCTTAAACGTTAACCTATCGTCGCCACCTACTGTAAATAGATGCTACTACATGACGACGGTCCTGTAAATCGTGTTAAGGCTACTGTTAAACAAAAACTGATTAATGGGCTATATATTTCTAATCACTCGGGTCTTGGATATGTGCTTACTGGTACGATGTCCTTCGGGTCATGTACATCTCTGGAGTGTGTCCTGTCTAGTGTCCCCTGTGCGTTACTGAGGTCCAGCTTTTCATTATTATGCGGTGAAGGACAGAGCGGATCTCTGGAGGAAAAGACCAGCGCCTGACCATCGCGTCCTCTCCCGGAAAAACTCTTTAAGAAACATGATCGAAACATGACATGATCATTGTCAAGCGTTTTTTTTTTACTTTTAATTTATCTTAAACCATATGCAAACGTTAAACTATAGTGGCGGTAATTGTTGGGGTATGCAACTTTCTAAAATGAGCGTCTTTGGAGGTACGCAATGTGCATCAGACAGGTTGCTCGTTGTTCTTACCTCGGCGTGTGTTGTAGTGTAAGTTGGTTTGGTCTGATCGCCTAAAATCAACGTGCTTTGATGCATCGGTCGTTTGCCTTTTACGACAACTGTATTGGATGTGTCTTTGATGGAGGGCATCTGTTGACAGTTCGTGTTGTATATGTATCTTCTCGGAGATGATACCATTAACACGAAATCCCCGGTGCTCTTAGCAACGTGCAAACAAACGACTGCTTTATAAGACAATCAACCACAAGAGATGAAGGAGCGAGTGAGCCCACTTTTAATCCACCCAAACACCAAAAATCATTGCAAGCCGGACCAAAGTTAAAGAAATGCACATAATACGCCCAACATATATTACGTGATCTCTTGTTTTCTTTCCTCTTTTATTTCCATCAGACCTAAACTGGAAAGTGTATAATCATAAAGCGATTAAAATGAGAACAATGGAAACTTTGATTAAATAAAATAAGACCCTAAGATAATGGAAGAAAGCGACTGGGTTCAAATAACTTTAAATACGACACCAGCAGTAATATATCACAATGTACTTGTTACACACCGATATATTGTTGCTTGTTTGGATGTTTCTTCATCACGTTTATTTCATGCGTCTATTGAACTAAATCCCAAATATATGCTACTATATGGCAACGGTCGTGTTTAGACTATTGTTAAACAAAAACTAGACTTAGACTATGTCTAAGCACCCGGATTTATGTTTACTAGTACGGGGTCCTTCGTCCATGTACATCTCTGGAGTGTTTCGCACTTGTGGATCTCTGGACAGACTGATAGTGTCTGACTATCGCAGTATGTAGAACCAGTATAGCTGTATAACAGTCAAATAAAGTACCAATAAAACACTAATAAAAAGGCAGGAGAGAGACAGTATGTTTACGTCTCTCTCTCTCTCTGTTTGTGTGTCTTTCAGGGCGCTGAACTCCCATGAAAATCTCCAGCAGTCCCATGAATCCCGAAGACTTGCTTCCATTCATTACAGTTTCAGATCTTGTGATGGATTACATAAACATTAAAACCTCTCTGCAGGACCTGTTCATTTCAGGGCAATGTGTGTATACTGTATATTTACTATATGCATTTACATTTCTAATACTAAACACATTTATGAAGCTCACTGAAACACTTTGCTTTACATGTACGTGTGATCTCGGGATGTGTGATGTCGTGCGCGGTGAGGCGCTGTTTTTGTTATGCGATTAAATCACAGTTCTTGCCGTTTCCATGGCTGGGATATAATACCGCTCAGTATGGGTAAGTATTACATTAAAATACATATAACGTTATTACATTTTAGCTCGATTTATTTACCCGTCTCAGCCAAAAAATATGTGTATACAAGTTTCGCTTAGTTTGTTGTGTTCAAAGTTGCGCGTTTGTGGGCTGAACGCAGTACGTGTAAAGGCAACATGTTTACACACGTTTATGAGTTTTGGGAAAATATATATCATAACTTAAAAGATAGATACGTCTTCTACTGGAGATTTAGTTTACTTGTGTGTTATGTTTTCTTGTACAGATATCCTCTGGAGGTTTTCGACAACGAAAGAACGACAAAAGGGTGAGTGACAGACGCATATGGGCTAAATATTATATAATGTAACACGACAGTTACTAATAAATAAATAATACACTTTGTACTACTTAAACTAATGCCACTTAAGCCCAGTAATAATAGCTAAATATGTGGGTGAACGTTGCTAAAATGTGATTATATTGTACTGCAATTGATATCGTTTAAATATTAACATGAAAAGTAGTTTGCACATAGTTTGTAAGGGAAAGAACCAGTGTGTATGAGAAATAGCCTTTTACCACAAAGAGAATAAAGGGAGAGATAAAGAGAGGAGCCATTGAGGACCTGAAGCTTGTCCCAGAGAGGATCATGGAGCAGAACATATACATTCACATTACATCCCATTTCCATTTGGTAACAGTTAACAACACTTCAAGTCAGTAAGTTAGTAAACTTCAGCTGACCATGATCAATACTACTACAGTATTTATTATTCTTAGTTAATGTTCATTTCAACATTCAATCATTTTTTTAAATGAAAAGCTGTATCTGTTAACATTAGCAAATGCATAATTTACTAAGAACAAGCCATAGCCAACACTAACAAACATAAATAAATGTTGTAAAAAAGATGTTGCTGATTGTTAGTGCATGCTCATGCATTAACTAATGTAAATCAATGTGATCTTACAACAAAATGTTACCATATCTTTTTCTTGACCTTATGAAAAAAATCTAGCCTGAGACCAATCAGAAGATTATATTTAACCCTCGCTGTACTGAAGAATTGGCAGACCCCCAAACATACAAACATCTCAGCCAGAAGTCTGTCAGTATCAGATGGTCTGTGTGCTGCATTGAAAGCATAGATTAGCATATATTACTTTATATTATATATATATATATAGTAATAATAGTAATATATGCTAATCTATGTTTGTATGTTTGGGGGTCTGCCAACTCTATATAGTTATAGTTATATATATAGTTATTATTATTGTTATTGTTATATACACGTCATATTATTTTCTCCCATTCTGTGAAAATGTGAAAATGATGTGCACGTGATTTTATGAGAATGAGTTTCAGGATTGTAGCTTCAGTTGAGGGGAGGTAATGTTGTAGTTGACCCACCTTATTTGCGATCAGTTTTGTTGCACATGATATAATTGTGGCATAAGACAAACTGTGTTGTTTTCAGTGATAAACTGTGTGATGCGCTCATAATTTATGCATATGTGTGCTGTTAAAAGCTGTGTGTATTTATTTTCAGTAAAACAAGGCTGCCAAAGTCCATTTCCTGATCGTCCCAACTGTAAGTCTAAGTGATTGATTAAGATCAACCCCTGAAGTATAATATAAACAAATAAATATAAAATGATTAACTTTTGGAGTTGTACTTCTTAAAATTAACCCTAACCAACTGATGATTTAGTCTGTTTATTTACTTTGATTTACAGTGATTAAAATACCATGTTAATATATCATATTAAACATGCAAACATATATGTACCTAAGATTATAAACTTTCATTAATATAAATGTTTTCATTTATTTTATTAAACCTGTTTATTCACAAATTTCTACAAGTCAACAAGTACTTCTACAAGTACAATTTTTCATTTAGAGATTGTGTGACTAGCACCTGTTGCTGAAATACCAACAAATTAGTTCTGGCTTAAAAAAATTAATATTGTTGAGAAAGTTCCTGTGTGTTGGTGCTGTGTGTTTATAAAGCCACAAGATCAACGGTTTGAATGGCAAAGAGTTCAAGCAAGTCAGAAGCTGACACAATAACTCACATATCTGCCATTTATTAAAAAAAAAATCTGTGTCATTGTGAAAAGGAAATGTGACTAGCAGATGGTACATTTAGAAATGGTTATCTATTGGTTTTACTGCATTTTTTGTGCTGTTTGTTTCAGTTAGGGAATTGAGGATTGTTCTGCTGGGAAAAAGTTTATCAGAGAACATCAGAGTGAGAAACTCTATCCTGGGAATAGATCTGAGTGAGAGTGAAGCTCCTCCATATTGTGAGAGTGAAAGAATCAGTAGAACAATCAAGAACAGGAACATCCTATTAATCAACTCTCCTCACCTGCTCCAGTTGAACCTCTCTGAACATCAGATCACACAAGCAGTTAAGGAGTGTGTCAGTAGCTGTGCTCCAGGTCCTAATGTGTTCATACTTGTACTGCAACATTATGACTTTAGTGAGGAAGACAAACACAGAGTGAAGTTTGTGCTGCACTGCTTCAGTGATGAGGCAATGAAACGCACCATACTGGTGACAACAGATGAAGAGACAAACAGATCCAAACTATGCTCTGTGGTAATGAATCAACATATTATTCATTTAATAGAAGAGTGTGGAGGAGGACATCTTCAGTTCGGTGAAAATGAACCAACATGGCCCTCTGAAATGTTTAAAAGGATAGATGAGATATTTAAGAAAGAACCTGAAGAACATCTCAAGATCAATGTAGGTGCAGAAGCTGATATTGATGAAGAGATGATCATACATGAGTATTCAGTGAGACCAGAGAAGGATGAAGAGGATTCTTCTCACAAAGACAATGGAAAATCCAAAAAAGGAGATGGAGGAAGTGTTCAAAGATTTTTTTGTAAGCTTTTAAGAATTGCGCTTCTATGAATATGACCAAATTTTTATTTGAAAAAGATTGCTAAGCAAAGAACGACTGAATGATTGACTTTGTAATACCAAGACACATTTTTGAACATTTTTGATCAAAATATTGATTTCAATATTTTGTGTCCACTTATCGTCACAAGTAACTGTAAAAAAGCCAATTGTCAATTGTTATTGTAAATAAAAGAATAACAAAATAAAACATGTAAAACACTATTTTATGGTAATGACCAGTGGACTGTACATTGTCCCTTACAAGTTTAATTAGTGGCACTTGCAAAGTGAATCATCACTATTGTTATCCTGCATACTGCAGTGCATTCAGAAAGTATTCAGATAGTATTTTTACATTTTTGTTTTGTCATTATGAGGTACTGAATGTATAATTGTAGTATCAGGCTGCAACATAACAAAACTGAAAAAAGTGAAGGGGGTCATTCAGTACTTTCTGAATGCACTGTATCTATCTATTTATCACCTTATCAGTCATTATTTATATGTCTTCTTCAGAAAATGTACTAGTATTAATACTGTCATACAGGCATCCATCTTTCAGCACAACACCAGAGCATGTTTGCCTGAAGACTAAATCACTAAACCGTTTTTAGCTTTTGATTTCTACGTAAAGACTAACATAAGTTGTTTCCACATGTATGTATTAATATTCTTAAGATCTTAACAAAACGCTGCTTTCTCACAACCTGATTTTATCATGAGAAAATTTTGCACCCTGAGACTGGAACTGATGTTAGATTACGCAATGCTCTGTTATTTATTGTTAATTGTTAAATTGTTATTTATTTAGTGCTCCTTTAAAGAAGTAACATTTGTGCCATTTACAGTCAGTCTTTGATGCCGTTCAGTTAAGGTTTTATTATTCAGAAAAAATTCTGAATGCTGATAAAACAAAACACATGCTACTCAAATTCTAAGACATCAACATGTGACCTGGTATCTTTTCATTAGAAAGCTGTCTTGGGAGGTTTGTTTTCACATTTTATTTTTTATTCAACAGAACATTGCTGGGAACTATTCTCTCCATTCTCAGAATTATTACACTCTTTCTGTTCCTTCTGTCTGCATTGAATTAGTGAAAAAAAGGTTTTTAAGTATATATTAAATAAATTAAGCTATTTAATTTGGTGATTCTAAAACATTTTAAATCCTTTATTTGAGAATTGGCAATTAATGCATGGCCTCTAAGGGCTTCCATAGATTTCACAGTATGAATGTATTGTAATCAATATCCTAATCATATTATCTAGTAAAATATTTGTTTTTGCTGTTGTCTAAGTGTACCAAACAGTACAAGACAGTTACCAAAGTTGAACTGTCTTGTCTCTCATGTGTTCTACAGCAGTAAGTGGAAAATCCAAGTTGAACTTGGTGCTTTGTGGAACTGATGCAGGCCTGAAAGTCTCCATGTCTAAACTTGTACGAGGGAAAATGAAAAAATCTTCAAATCAGAGAGAGTTCAGCTCAATGTGTATGAAGAAAGAGGAGAAAATTCATGGACATCAGATCTCTGTACTGGAGCTTCCAGCTCTGATTCACTTGTCAAAAGAGGAAATAATGCATCAGACTCTTCACTGTGTGTCTGTCTGTGATCCTGGTGTTCATCTGTTTCTCCTCATAGTTCCTGTTGGTCCGCTAACGGATGAAGACAAAGAAGAAGTGGAGAAGATCCAGAAGATATTTGGCACCAAAGAACACCTCATGATGATTTTCACAACAGAGTTCACTGTTGACAGAAGTATGACCGATTTTGTGAGGTCTTCAACAGAAACTCAAAGATTAATTAATATCTGTAGGAATCAGTACAGAGTGATAGGGTTGAAAGAACATGATAAAATGAAACAAATACCAGAACTGCTGGATTATATAGAGAATATGAAGACTGAACCATATTCACTTCAGATGTATGTGAAAGCTCAAGAGAACAGAGTGAGACATGAAACAGAGCAGAAATATGAAGAAAAACTGAGTGAACTGAAGAGTACAATTAAAAGGTTTGAAGAGAAGTTTCCGTCATATGGTGAGTATATTTTTATATTAATACTTTACATTGTAGTACTGTAATAAAGGTAATACTATTAGTAAACGTTTTACGTTTTACAAAAAAAACATTTTAAAAAAATATGTACTCAGTCAAACTGGAAAAGTAAAAAAAAGTATAAGAAGATACAGCAGATCCAAGCTCAGCTTAATTCTTAAATTCCATAACTTAATTTTTTTAGATGCCATAGGTGACCCAGATGATTTGAGGTGTTTGAGAATTGTGTTGATCGGGAGGACAGGATGTGGAAAGAGCGCAACAGGAAACACAATCCTGGGAAAACAAGAATTTCACAGCCAGTTAGGTTCAGATTCAGTGACGACTGTTTGTCAGAAGAGCGTTGGTGAAGTTGATGGTCGATCAGTAGCTGTTGTTGATACTCCTGGTCTCTTTGACACAACACTGTCAAATAAAAAAATACAAGAAGAAATAGTGAAATGTGTCTCACTGTCAGCACCTGGACCACATGCCTTCATCATTGTGTTGAGGCTGGGAAGATTCACTAAGGAAGAAACAGACACTGTAGATCTGATAAAGGAGATCTTTGCTCCAAAAGCTTCACAGTTCAGCATCGTTCTGTTCACTGGAGGAGATGATCTTGAGGGTGAATCCATAGAAGATTATGTGAAGAGAACTAAATCTGGAGAGCTTAAGAAACTGATCAGAGACTGTGGAAACAGATTCCTGGTTTTTAATAACAAAGATAAACAAAACAAAACTCAAGTGATTCAGCTTGTAAAAATGATAGAAATGATGATTGCCACCAACACAAGCCAGTATTTTACTAACAGTATGTTTGAGGAGGCAGAGATAGCCATTAAAAAGAGAGTGGATGAAATACTGAAAAAAAGAGAGAGAGAAATTGAGGCTCAAAATGAGAAATTAAAAGCCAAATATGAGACAGAAATGGAACAGCTAAAGAAGAAACTGGAGGAAGAAAAACGAAGGGCAGAAGAAGAGCAACAACAAACAGAGAACAAGTTCAGACAAAAGGAGGAAGATCTCAGAAAAGAGTTTGAGGAGCACGAGAAATCAGAACAGCAGAAACGAGAGAGAGAGAAACTGAGACAATTAGAGGAGGAAGAAAAACAAAGAGCAGAATATCATCAAAAGATAGAAGAGATGAAGAGAGAGATTGAACATCAAAGATCACAATATGAGAAACAGCAGAAAGAAAGAGAGGAGGAGGATAGAAAGAGAGAAGAGAAATACAGACAAGACCAAGAGAAGATGAAAAAAGAGCAAGAACATATTATAGCAGAATTACAAAAGAGACAAGAGGAGGATGTTAAAAAGAGAAATGCTGAGGAACAATGGAGGAGTGAAGAAGAAGAGAGAGAGAGAGAAGAATGGATGAGGAAAATAAAAGAGGCTGAAAATGACAAAAAAGAGATTCAAGAGAAAATTAAACAACAACAGAGAGAATGGGAGGAGGACATTAAACAACAGATGAGAGAACGAGAAGAAGAGGAAAGAAAGAGAAAAGAGAGACATGAGGAGCAACTGAGAGAAAAACAAGAAGAGCTTCAGAAAATGAGAAAGACATTTGCCAAAGAGATAGAAAAGGAAAGACAAAAGAGAGAAGAGGAGAGAGATAAACAGAGACAAGAGAGAGAACATAAAGAGGAAGAATATGAAGAGAAGAAACATGAAATGATGAAACACTATGAGCAGCTGGAGCGAGAGAGAAAAGAGCAATGGGAGAAAAAGAAACGAGAAGATGATGAGAGAAGAGAAGAAGAGAGAAAGAGATGGGAGAAAATTATAGAAGATCTCAAACAAGAGCAGGTGGAGGATATCAGGAGGAGAGAAAGACAGGAGAGAGAGAGAAAAGAAAGAGAAGAGACAGAGCGAGAAAAAATGATGAAGGAACATGACTGTAGAATAAAAGAGATAAAGAAGAAACATGAAGATGAAGCCAGAAAACAAGCAGAAGAACTGAATGAGTTCAGAGAGAGAAAAGAGCAACATGTTCAGGAGCTCAATAAGATGCTTGAAGAGCGTCAAAGACAACAGGAATTTCTGGAGAAACTCTATCAACACTTTAAAAAACAAAAAGGAGAAGAAACAGATGACCTACGAAAGGAAGTTGAACAACTGAGAAACAAGTCAAGCTGTGTCATTCTGTGATACTTTCAGATATAGTGTCATACTTTCTGTTTACTACGTTACATGTACCTGTGGCTCATCTAGCCACCTTTTCACAAAACTTGAAAATGTGCGCATAAGAAGGATGCTCAGGACTTCCAGTTCACAGCTTGATGTCTTTAGTTATTACCGAGTGACCTGGACAGCTCTGAAACAGACATTGTAATCCGTTATATTTTACCGTTTTAAGTCCATAATGCCAACAAGTAATATCAATGGTAGTCCACAGCACAGGCAAAAGACTGTAAACAACATAACTTTGTCCATTTCTCACACTGCAAAGTTGCCCAGCACCTCCTCTTGGATTGATTATATGAAACTCCGGAAGCAGTAACATATGTTGACATTTTCAGGTGTCTTGTTTTGTCTGAGGGTATAGATGGTCTGAGGGTATAGATGGCCGGTATAGATGGCTTCTGTGCTTTTATAGAAATTATAAAAGCACAGAAGCATACACTTACACAGCATTTACTTTCACATGGTCTGTTAAAGAACCATCCCACTTTATAGATGTGATATCTGGGGCACTTATGAGATTATGCAGGCAGAGGTCTGAAAAAATATTTTACACAAGCAGCAAAAACAGCAACAACATAATAAACTTTAAAAGCTGTAATCTGTAACTTTTTTGTTTAAAAATGAACAAAAATGCAGCTATTGAGCAAGTACATGACAGATCTCAATTTAATACAATTTGTGAATGTGAGCACAGTGTTTTCTAATCAAATTCTTTCCAGAATTGATTCTGTAAGAATTGATTAGAATAAGACCTGTCTGGATACTCAGATATGCAGATATTATCTGTATTTGGTCGAAATAAATTTGTAATAGTCCTGTTTTTATTACATTTCTTTAGGATATATAAAGTGTTACTTAAAAGTGTTATTTAATAAAGTATTGTAATAATTCTGAACACATATGTAAAATTGTTTTTTTTATAAACCCAGCAATAACCATGAACATAAAGCTAAAATTTAGTTCTTCACTCTCAAATCTAATCTGCCCCACTGCGTGTAAGTGAAATAGTGATAGCTTTTCTAAATCAGTTATTAATAGTGCTCCATTTCTCCAGTGTGATATCTGCAAAACATGTTGCCTGAACAGTGAACAGCGTGCAATGAACAGCGTGCAGATGAATTACCCAGCATGTGCAGCTCCGCGGGTCATCAAAATACGTTTTAGAGTGTATTTAACATTGTTTTTTCTCGAACAGAATATGAAATATTAATCCATTTTCATGGCGATAACAGACCAAGTGTAGTCCGTCACCTCCACCAACTCGCATCCTGAAATCTAAACCGGTCCGAGACCATTTAATGTTAAACTTGCACCTCCTACTCACATCTTTCATGTCCAGCATTAAATAACATTAAATATTCCATTGCATATCCATAAACCAGCCAGGAAATAATGAATACTCAGTAATGCAAACTTTTTTAAAACAGTTTTGTTTTTATATAAAAAATTCTTGACAAGACTTTTAAAAACAATTTTTCATTAGACTGAACAAATGCAGGCATTATCATTCTATAACCAACCAGTTGCAAATTATTTACATTACAAAATCTGTGCAATAAAAAAAGTAAATATATGTTTCCTGATTTAAGAATGCCATACATCTTATAACCAGTTTCCTAAACTAATAATTCAGCTTTAAATTTGCTTGAACAAACAAGTAGGTGAAGTTATACATTAACACATAATGACAGCTCATTCACAAGGTCACACACAATGCACTTTGCCCTTTAAAAAATTGCTACTTACAGGAACTCCAACTTTGGGGTTATCTGACACCTGAACGTTATTATAGACTGCAAACAGTGTTCTTCTCTAGACCTTTTAATGAGCTGAAACCTTTCCCACATGGACTGCAGGTGTAAGGCTTCTATCCAGCATCCGATCTTACATGTTCTCTTAGTGGTCATTTCTTCTTGATTTCATGAGTCTTCATATGTTTTTTAAGGTATGATTCTAAAACAAATTTCTTTCCGCAGTGGTTACAGTTAAACTCCCCTACTCCAGAGTGAGAGAGGAGCTGGTGAAATTTGAGACTGGTTGCATGTATGAAACTCTTTCCACACTGATCACACATGTAAGGACTCTCTCTGGTGTGAATTCTTATGTGATCTTTAAGGCCTCTTTTATAACGAAATCTTTTTTCACACTGAGGGCAGGCGAACGGTCTCTCTCCAGTGTGAATGATCATGTGCTCATCCAGGTGTCCTTTACGAGTGAAACTCTTTCCACACTGAGTGCAGGTGAAAGGCTTTTCTCCAGTGTGATCTCTCATGTGCTGATCAAGGTATTCTTTACAAGTAAAAGTCGTTCCACACTGAAGGCATCTGTGAGGGCCCTCTTCAAGATGAATTTTTACGTGGTCATTAAGAGTTTGTTTATTCTTGAAACTCGTTCCACACTGACGACACATGTTGTCATTGTATCCAGTGTGAATTCTTATGTGAATATTAAGGCTTCGTTTATGACGATACGTCTTCCCACACTGATGGCAGGTGAATGGTCTCTCTCCAGTGTGAACTCTTATGTGATCATAAAGACGTTCTTTATGAGTGAAGCTCCGTCCACACTCAGGGCATGTGTGAGGGTTGTCTCCATTATGAATTCTTATGTGACATTTAAGATTTCGTTTATAACTAAAACCCTTTCCACACTGAGGGCAGGTGAAAGGCTTTGTGACTCCAGTTCTCTGACTGTTTGTTTTTGAGAAAGTCTGCTCACTCTGTGAGCAACTAAAAGATTTCACTCCAGTATTATGACACTGCTGCTTCTCCTCCACTATATTCCCTTCCGGATTTCCCTCATTTAATTCGATCAGACCTACAGTGGAAAGTATATAATCAAAAAACGATTAAAATGCTTTTAAAAACGAAAAATTGAATGAGATGAAATACAATAAAACTTAAAGTTAAATGGAAGAAAGCAGCTGGGGTTCAAATAACTATTTTGATTATCTGCTACATGTTAATTTGATTCATAACTACAGTTCAATGTATGAAATTATTCATTAAAGAATGAAGAAAAGACACTAACCTCTCATTCTGCATGGTACTGAATCGCTCATATCTCCACTCCTCTCTTTAAATACGACACCAGCAGTAATATATCACAATGTAGTTGTTACACACCGATATATTGTTGCTTGTTTGGATGTTTCTTCATCACGTTTCTTTCATGCATCTATTGGACAAAACCCCAATTTGTATTTGTCATCTATGAACTAAAATGATGTGTTTCAAGATCGTAGTCCACGTCTTCTTCTTTAATTGCAGTTTGAAGCACAACTTTTTGTGTATACCGTCCTCTATTGGCCTGGTTTAGAAAACTGGCTCTCCCAAATAGGACGTGGCTTTCTCCCATTGTCAGATAGACACAACATAACAACACATAGCAAAATAGCTATTTTATTACTTTTAAAGTATATGTTGGGAATATGTTGGGAAAGCATCGCATCAAGGCATGTTTTCAATAATCGACATGTTTATTTAATTCAGCACTCTGATCCACCATAGTTTGTCAAACTGGGTGAAATAACATCAAATATCCCATAGATGGCGAAAATGCGGCTCTCCAGTGAACCATCCGCATTTGTGTCCCACAAGAAGAAGAACAACATCCGGAAATACAAAACAGATGATTTAGTTTGTCTTAACCAAATGGGAAAGTAATATTTTGTTGATATGACTGATATTTAGTTTGAACAATGCCTGTTTGTTCGGCTTATAAGTGCAAGAAACGTTCAGACGGCAGGTATAAAGAGGCGTACAAAAGGGGCGAGTTTTCTTTCCACACGTAAGTTTTAGATATGTTTCTTACAAGTGCTGTGAATGAAATTTCAAGTAAATCTCATACATAAACACCGCATATTCACACACTTATTTAACAACATTGTAATAGTTTATAGTAGCTGTTCAGTAGCGCCACAATTTTGACAAACGATTTCTTGCAGGCTTTGTGATTTGTATAGGTGTCGTTGCATGTGTAATAAGTATATTGGATTGTGGTGATATGGCAAATAGATGGGCATCGCAACAAATAAGCAAACATTTCTAAGAAAGCAACACACTTTTCACGACGTGTTGGTGTAAAAAGGTAGTTTGTTGTATTTATATAAGGCTTGGGTCCGATCCCTCTCTCACATCAGTAAAATATATCAATAATAATATTGTTTGGTTACACTTTCATCGGGACTAAAGAAAAAACACAGAGAAAACAGGGGTGTACAAACAGCTGCACAAAAATAAAACGCAAGGGAACTTCACGGCGAGAGATGTTGCAATGTCTTCATATGTCCAGTAGGCGGCACTCTGTGTATAATGTGCTATAGAATCCTGCACGAAGTACAACAGCTTCCGGAAATACAAAATACTCTCGCTGATTTCTGATATCTTATAACTTAAAGAGTACAATTGCGTAAAGTCAGATATATTTTTTTGTTTCTGATGAAGCAATGCCAGTCTGCTCAGCTTATAAGTGCAAGAAACGTTCAGATAGGGAGTATAAAGAGGCATACAATAGGGGAGAGTTTTCTTTTCACAAGTGAGTTTTAAATGTTGTCTGCTGTGCATGTATGTTGTCGTGAGTCAAGTTTCTAACAAACATCTGAATTAAAGTGTCTGTGGTATCTGTACAGCAGTATTTACATGCATGTGTTTCTCTGTGTTTGTCAACGCATATGAAACCCGTGAAGATTCCCGTTAGCTGATGGCTTGAGAGTGAGAGAATGGCTGCGGCGGATGAGATGGCAGAACTGGTGGCCGACTGGAAACTCGGTGCTGTGCTCGGATCACTTTGAGAAGGACTGCTTTGAGCAAGTGGGAAGTCATAAACGATTGCGGCGCAACGCCGTCCCAACGATCTTTAATTTCCCTAAACATCTGCAGAAGGTAGGGCTTGTGTGACTTTAAACTCTCGTTTTGTGCATATGTGGAAATTCCTGTGATTCTAATAATTTTATGCATGTATGAACTTGCTGGTTCATACATGCATAAGGACCTATAATGCGGCATGCAGGTTTACTTTTTAAACCTTTTATTTTTTCACAGAGTCTTACTTACTCTTATTTTCTATTGCATCCACACCCAGGTGCCAGCAGTCAAAAGACGATCTCTGGTATGTATCAGAGGTCAGGAGAGTCACATTATTCATTTTTAGTTATATGGCATTTTTGTCACATCTTATTTTAAACTGTACTATTTGTTTTGACATGTTTTTTAGAATCGTAAACCAGTAGAAGTGCCCATCAAGCCAAAACCAACACCAGTGGCAGACCAAGCAACACCACGGTAGTGTTTATTAGCTAGTATTACTTTTACCTCTCACTGTTTTTTTCACTGTTAAACGCAGCTCTTGTGTTCATGTGTTTGGTAGACTTGAGGGGAAGTTTGTTCGTGTTATTCAGGATTCTGATGGTTCTAACTGTGGGCCTCTTCATGCCGGTAGCTTCCATGATGACTACTGCAAACCACAGGTCATTAGTTGTTGATTTTAGTCTTTAGGCTTATAACTGAGGACCATCTTAATCACTTGTTTAATTTATATACATTTTTGCTGCAGAGCATACAGTGGATGAAGCTGGCAGACAGTGATGATGAGGATGAAGACACCAGTGTATGTAGAACTTTGTACTCTTTCAATGATATAGCTGAGCTAAAACCTAAAGCACTCAGTTTTGCTAATAATCTCCTGAATGTTGTTTTTACAGGATGATGAAGTCACACATGATGATGCATCATTAGACACACCTGAGAATTCAAACACACAGTATATGAGGGTATACCTTTCTTACAGATTAAAATACATTAGTTATTACTAGGTCAGGACTTTAAAGTGTTTAGTGTTAAGTTGAATTCCCTTATGGATGTTTAAAAAAAACTGCTGTGGTCTACAATAGTTTAATCTTTAAACCACTGATCACCTGTAACCTAATGTCTGTACATTACAGGTGACAGAGAGATGGCAGTGGCTGAGTATAGATGTAACAGGTCCGTTTCAAGAAAACAAAGGCCCCTACAGCCACATAGTGGTCATCTGTGATTACTACACAAAATGGATTGAAATATTTCCATCAGAAAAGCCCAATTCTGATTCCATAGCGCTGCTTATGTGTGATGCCATTTCCCGCTATGGTTTTCCTTTGGGATTTCTCACACCATGGGGGGCCAGAGGAATTCAGGTCAGAACGGTAAGTCATGCATTTTGTTTATTAGATAATATCAGAGCAATTAGTTTAGGTGTATAGTGATGCATAAAATACTGTGTGATGTAAATGTGCTGACATGATCCTGTCTTTTTTTGCACAAGGTTAACAGAGCCCTTAATAATATTTTGAAGATGGACATCTCTCTTGTCTCTCGGCATCATCAGGCCTCACAGCTTGAGCCTCACACTCAATACCACATTGTCAAGTATGTTTGGAAAGTCATCATGTTGATGACTAGTTTTGATCAGGCCTCAGAGCCTGGAGATCTGTTTAAAACATTTGTTTTTCTGGTTTTTTACAGTATGGTGGAAAGTCTGGTGAAGAAATATCCAGATAACTGGCATGTACATTTACCTGTCAGTGTGCTGCGCTTCAACTGCAGTGTTCACCCAGAGACCAAGTACAGACCTCTATCCCTCCATCGCTGTGAGGGAACTAAACCCTATACCTCACCCAGAGATCAGCCAGTATGTGTTTCAAAAATGCAAGTGTTAGTGAAAATGGATATTCTAGTCAAAGAACATGAACACTTTATAGTAGTAAATAGTTGGAATAGTTATGGGAAGAATATCTTCATAATTCAGTACCTAGTTCCTCAGAAGGTTCCTTAGATGATGTCAAACATCAGAGGCAGAATTGCTCATGCATTAGTAACTTTGTGCTGCTATACATATAACAATCAAACGAGTAGCATTTAAATAGTCTTAGCTAAATTATGTTAAATAATACTCAGTAGTATTATTAAATTGTGTATGTGCTCTATTGTTTTTGTCCAATCAAGCTCAGTGAAGATGACCTTGCAAAGTACACATTCAAGATAGAGAAACCAAACCCCTCAAAAGAAATTGAGGCACTAAAACAAATATTCAGTGAGTATGATAAATTACTAACAAAGTCAACATAGCTGTCTGTCTGCGTTTTCTTTGCATTTGTGGTCATTATCACGTAAGTTAGAGGTTCACATTTGTTAATACAGGACAGTCAGCTGACTGAGGAGTTTCTGTGAAACCAGGAAACTTGCAAGTATGAAACCAAGTATGTTTGTTTTCTTTACGTGTAACACCAATAACATCTCCTAAATGAGAACAGAATATTGCTATTAAAAATGACTTTGTAATTTAACAGTTTAATTAGTTTATTTTTCTTTGTTTCACTTCTAGCGTGCCTGAGTGCTAAAACTGGTGTGACTTTAAGCTGGTGATCAAGTGAAGACAACGTTCAGTGCAGATCGAAAACAGTGACCACTTAAAGTCTATAGAAACACAGACTGAAGCATTATTTATTTGTGATTTTCATATTGAAATGTTATGTAACAAAGTCCATAGATACCATTAAAGGTATTAAAGAGTTGGCCTAACTGTAATATAAACAAACTGTTTACATGGGAGGTGAAAAAACATCATTGGTGTTTGTTTGTAATAAACCCAGATTAAGACATCTGATGGTAATAACCTACAGCACTGTTGTCATAATAAATGATGATGCCCTTTAAAACTCTTGTAAATTGCATGCAATCCTAAATTATTGTGGGGCTCTGAGATGGAGTGTGTGCACGAGTCATTTTATGAAACATGTTATGCAGTTTTAAATAAACATTTGATAATGAACATAAAGGTGTAATAGACAGTCAGTTATCACAAAGACGTGGAACCATACACGTTTCCAGACAAAGTCTTGTATGCAGTTTACAAAACAGTAACAAAATAGTTACATTGGATACAGCCGATAGAGGGCGACAGTCGCCGGCACAGAAAGACTTCAGGCTGCTCACGCAAAGACATCTGGGACTTTGGAGGACTGGCTGGAGCGCTTTGATTTCCGCAGTGCAGCGTGGGGTAGTGGAAGAAGTGAGCAAAACAGTCCTACAGAAATGGTGAGAAAGGAGTGAATTCTGTATCTAGTATATGTACATGTTTTCCACTTGAATGTTTAACAGTAAAGGGTTTATAACCAAACCAGCGGCTGACCGAAGTCGCTGTTTAAATGCGGGCTTTACCCAAAGCTCTTTGTTTCGCAATATTTATAGCAGCCTGGCTAACATTCCCTGCTAAACCCGTTTACTTCATTGTGTCACTAGATTAAATGGACAAATGGATGGCCTGGTTATCTTATATTAAGATCGATGAGTTCCGACGATTCGTTTCATTGCAGTTTTGTTATTTGTTTGTTAGCTGTAAATCGCGGTGTTGATTTAATGACAGCGCTAGGAACGGGCTGTGCCTGTCACTGATCATGATGGGCCTTTTATATGGTTACCCAGTGACTTCATTTAATATTAAATGTAATGTTTTAAACAATTTAAAATAAACTTTGAACATAGTTTTGTTGCTGGACAACTAAAATGCAGATGAGATTCGTTTTGGTTTGTTACTCGCACGGTGGCAGTCTGGTTTAGAATAAGCAGTTTGTACTAACTCCGGTTTATTGATCTGTTATTTAAACAGGGTTTGATATTCAATAACTGCTTTGTATTTATATTGTTTTCCCATAGTATTACTGAACAGTCGGCCCTGCATTGCGTTGTTTGCAGTATACAAACAGCACAGTTTTAATAGCTTTACATTTGCGTTGGGCCGTTCATAAAGTGTGAGTCTTCACAGCTGTCACAGTGCAGTCGAATCTGCTGACTGAGTTTCAGCTGCTCACAATCTGCTTTTCTCGTTATTGTTTAATCTGAAATCCAGCATTGTTGTTTTAGCTGTAAATTACGTTTCAGTAATTTATGTATATATGTAAGTTTCAGTGTCTTAAGTTGTTTTCTTAAGATTGTTGACATCACTTTATAACACTTGACAACATTTAGTGAACTGCAAGGTTGGAATGACCAAGAGTTCACACTGTTTTGGTCCCAATTACACATACTCATGGACTGAAAGACATGCACTCTTGAGTTAAAGGTAACATAAAGAGATTCAGAAATGAGTAATTGACTTCTTGTTCTTTCGCTCAGGATGTGTTTTTAATGATCAGACGTCACAAGACAACCATCTTTACGGATGCTAAGGAGTCTACCACAGTCTATGAGCTGAAGCGAATTGTGGAGGGCATCCTAAAGCGAGCGCCAGAGGATCAGAGGCTTTACAAGGTAAAAACTACACTTGGCAGAAACGCATTAATCATAGCCTTCTGCTTCATTTATAAGATGTCTGCCACTTTGTTTAAAAAAGTCTTGATTAAAGGAATACTCTACCCCCAAAATGGAAATTGTCATTATTTACTCACCCTTATTTTGTAACAAGCCTGAATAACTTTATTCCTTACTTTGAAACACAACATTATTTTGAAGAATATCCTGGCTACTCTTTTCCATATAGTGAAAGTGAATAAGGACCAGTGGCTGACAAGCTCCACTATGGAAAATAATAGGAACTATAAAAGTATCATAACAGTTATTTAATACAAAAACACTTTCAATTTCAGTTTGTCCCTCTCATGGCTTCAGCTAATTTGTCAATTGATATGGCAATTTTTATTATGGGGTCATTTTATTGTACTTTTATGGTGGTTTGTTTGCGTTTCTGCCATTTAACATCTTGATATCTCCATTCCCTATTCACTATCATATGAGAATAGCCAGGATATTCACTCAAAAATGTACCTCGTATGTTCAGACAGGTTTGGGAAAACATAAAAGTAAATATACAACAGATTTATAGGTTTTGGATTCCTTTAAATTATAGGGTGACTTTGAAGATTTGATGGCATGCTAAGTAATTAAACTGCCCTTTTCATGAATAAACTACATAAAACCTACAGACTGTACTAATGACCTCGCACAACTCAAACATGCTTTTGAGCTTCTTGTGCACTTTTGTAAAAAAAACTCTGTTTATCCCCCAGGATGATATGTTGCTAGAAGATAGTAAGACTCTTGGAGACTGTGGATTCACAAACCAGACAGCCAGGCCTCAGGCTCCAGCCACAGTAGGACTGGCTTTTCGCATCAGTGGTGAGTTCTTGTTGTTTTTTTTTAACTTGCATTCCTATTTTCTTGTGACTTATATTGGCTTAACGTGTCTGTTTTTATCACAGATGATGCTTTTGAGCCACTAAGAATAGAGTCTTTCTCCAGCCCACCTGAGCTTCCTGATGTTATGAAGCCTCAAGACTCGGGCAGCACCGCCAATGAACAAGCCGTGCAGTGAAGACAACGGATGATAATGGGTGGGGGGAGGGGGGAGGCGGCAGCATGGGGTATAGAGTTTCCAGAACAGCGGACAAGCAAAGTGTGTGTTTTAAGATGGTGGTGTGTATTGAGTTGCAAAGGAGGGGAAAGCATGAGTGAGAGTTATCCCATGTGATGTTGTAACTTTGCTGAGTTTTTGAATCGCTCTCCCTGTTACCCCTCAATTCCCATCCAGCATTAGCAGCTTACTCACACTGTATTGTTGCAGTCCCTTCCAGCATCCAGTCTTTGCTCATTTACAGGTTAATCCACCAATCACAACGCCCCCTGTTGGCACAGGTGTATTTTGATTTGTTAGTGTTCCCCTCATTGCTGAGTGAATCTTTTGACAGACAGCTGTAAGTCACCTGACAGAGGTGGTTAGATATCATAATATTTAAACCTGTGCTTCTTATTTAATTCATGCAGATGTTATGTTTGAGAAGTTCAACGTTTTGTGCTTTGTGTGTTTTGATCTGTTGGGGCTGGGGTGGGTTTGTGTTAGTGGCTATAAGGTTTCACAAATGCCCACATTACTGATCGCATTTACAGTATGCTGTTGTGTGCTAATGAGTATTGATATTATAATTATCCTTATTTAGAGCCTTCATAATTTTACTGGAGTGCAAAGGCCAATGTTTTATGTTACCAACTTACTATAGTGTACATGAAACTTGCTGGAATCAGAATGGGCATGGATGCCATCAGGTTATACCTGTAAATTAATACACAGCACATGAATAAGATGAATTCTGACATACAGGGGTTTCATTGTAAATACATTTTTCCACTTGCATTGTTGCTTCTTGAAGTGTGTGTTGCTTTCTTTACAATTTTGTGTTGGAGTTTGTGTCTGCCGGTTTCTTTTGCATTTTTGTTTTGAAGCTTTGAATTATTCTCTGATTTTGTATTTAAATCAGAAGGGAGCGTAAATGCTAGTCAGTTTATTTCTTTGCGTGTGTGAGGCATTTTAAAACGGTGGAAAGCTTCAAGTAAAAATTGAAAGATCAATAAGATTAAAGCCTTTTGGCAAAGTTGCTTAAGTGAATGTTTAACTTTATCAAATACGCTGACATTGCGTTCATCCCCTGAAAACAAAAGCTCCTGAATTCACCTCTATCCCGCAGTGACAGCAGTGTTCACAATGCTCTTGTGAAAAATAAGTTACAAACAAACTGAAAAGAATTCATGCTGCAGTAACTGTAACTGCTTTTAAGTGAAAATTAAAATCAGCCCTTTTCCACTGTTTGTCTAATGTTGAATGTCTGTTTATTAGTGCTGCTTCCAGTGTGGCTGTAAGTGCTAAATTTATAATTGAATTTTATCCATAAAAATTAAAATAGTTAAGCGTGCATGGTTAACTCTCAGTCTCAGTATGATTAAAGCTCAAAGACAGACGTCCCGGGATATTAGACATGACATATGATATTAATGTGCCACTGAGAAAAGCTTAAGGTAAAGGGCTAAAATTGACTCTAAATAGGATGTAACAGTAGATATAGGAAACATTTAGACAATATCCAAACTAAAGTTTGTATATGCAATGCTGTATTGCATTGCATATGACACAGTCCTTCGTTCAGAAGTACTAGGAAATTAGTTAGTAATTTTTAAGTTATTTAAGTTAGTAATTCGTCATTAAGGAGATGCTCATTAATGCACTGAAACAGCCAAGCATGTACAATGCTTAACATTTTGGGAAAATGCATGAGTATTATTTTTGTCCTTCATCGTCGTTTCACACTACATCCCAGTAGGTGGCAGATATGCACCATTAGTTGGTTTGCCAACCACCAGAAAACGGAAAAGAAGAGTCATCTTGAAAGGTCTGTAAAGGTAATCTCGTGTATTTTGGTTGCTAGTAGTAGTACTCAATACAACCGTGTTAGTATGTTTTGAGACGTAATTTTTGTATTGACATATGTGGCAGACTTTACATCCATTATTGCTTTATTAGGATCGCCGTTGTCCTGAATCTTTTTTGGAGAAACTGTTTGTTTTTCTAGCTTTGATGAAAACCTTCAATTTGTCCGACTTCAATATATTTACGTGTAGATGGAGGTCCGTAATACGTCTGTGGCGACGGCAGGACGGGCGATAATGGACCTCATGCAGTCTGAATGGGAGCCGCTGTCTTATTGGGAACTGGATCAGCGTCTGGATCGAGCAGTTGAGGAAATGTTAGAGGCTGACCTGATGGCGCAGGCTCAGGGTCAGTCCTCCTCTGTTTTCATGCAAGTGCCTCAACAGGAGGACTCGTCACCTTTAACACAGACACAAACAGTGACCCTTCATCTGTCCGAGTCTGCCTCTGTTCCTGACGCCACCGAGGTAAACCCCGCAGTAAAGGTAAAATTTCCTCTCTTACACATTACATCAAGTAAAGTAAATAGATTTTGAAATTCTTTATGATGAATTCTTTATTTATTCTATATAAAGTTTTTTTATGTGATTCTTACAGTATGTAACAGATCTTCTGCAAAGCTCCAACTCAAACCACAACAAGAACCGATTGTCAGGAAGAGCTCGGCTGTCCTTGTCCCACACTGTCCTCCTGTCACTCACCCTGTTATCCAAACGCATCAGCTACCGCTGTGTGTCCTCCAGTTTCCATCTGGAGAAAGGAAATATTCATAGAATCTTCTTTTCTTTCTGTGAACGAGTGACGGCATTGCAGGATCAGCTCATTCAGTGGCCAACAGGTATCAATACGCAGTTAATACACAGTGGGTTTTTACTATGATTTAATGGCAGTCATTAAAATACAGTCTTTATTCACCAATGGATTGCATAATTCACCCTAATGATCATTTATGTAGTACACAAACGATTCCGCTGTTTACTTTTTGTTTTGACCTAAGTCAGTCAGTTTCAAGTTTAGTCAGTTCTACAGCTCTGTTCTCTGTTCCTCTTGTAGGACAGGGGGCTACACAACATCTGCTTCCTTTCTCCAGCTGGCTGGGTCGCAACGAGGGCCTGGAAGAGAGGGGTCTTCCTCAGGTGCTTGGGGTCTTGGGTCACACACGCATCCCAATCCGTCTACCTACCGGCAAGCAGGACTGCGAGACTGACCCTCCTGAAGCAAAGAAACTTAAGAATGAACCGCATCCAGATTCATGGCTGAACTTGGAACTGGTCTGCAATGGTGAAGGTCGGTTTATCTACTGCAACATCAGCAAAGGATCAGAAAACGACAGAGCAAGTGTATTAGTTGAAAGGCTTCAGCGGAACCCTGAGATGGTGCCTCCAGGGACATGCCTTATAGCCGGAGTTGGATACCCACTCACAGGGCAAATACTTACTCCATTCCCTACAGGTCGAAGCCCTCAGGAAAACCTCTACAACAGATCAGTGGCTATCCATTTGGGCCGATTTGAACAGGCGGTAGCAGACCTAAAACAGCGATTCCAGAAACTGAGATATTTGGATATGGGGAACTATGACAGGGCGAAAGCAGTGGTTCTGACTGCTTGTTTATTAAACAATGTCTATCTGGACATGGGGGATGTGACAAAGGGACTGATAGAGAGAAGCACAAAAGACGATGTGGAAGAGGTAAAAGATGAAGCTGGGGTGAAGATGAGGGACACTGTAGTGAATCTCCTTTACAGCGCTTTGGAGTCAGAGACACATTAAGCATTTGACAAAGATTTGTTTATAACTTTCCTTTTTAATGTCATGCCAATTTCTATAGCTCATGTCATGTTCATGACTTGAAACAGTATTGTTATTTCTGCAATTTCATGCACATACACACTCCTCACACTCACACACCTAAAGGAACTTTAGCATCTCTGATTCACCTAATTTACATGTCTTTGGGATTTTGAAATCAAAGAACCCAGAGGAAACCCACACTAACACAAGGAGAACATCCTAGCCCAGCCAGGACTCATCAGGAACCTTCTTATTGTGAGACAACAGTGCTACCCTGAGATACTGTGCCATAACTTGTATATTATAAACTCTGACGTGCAAACCTGTTTTATTTTACGTGCAAACTCCATTTTTGCAGATGAACATTTGATCAACACATTTTGTATTTTACTTTTTTTTAATTAAAACTGAAAAATACAATGTCATTTACTTGTGTTGCATGAATGCGAGAATCTAAATGACACAGTTATGTTAACTATTATTTTGCAAATTAGTAATGGAAGTTAAACAAGAGCAAACTTTGTAGTAAGTCACTTAGCATCAGGAAAACATGACATTATTCATTTTGTTACATCAGTCAGAACAGTTATCTCAAGGGAATTCAACAGACATTCAGCTGACATTTCTCTAAAAATATAAATCCACTCCTTTTATCTGATAGAACCAGACCAAAACCATGACTAACTCCTATTGCTGGGACGAAGGGGTCTCTGATACAACACATTCTTTAGGTATGTGCATGGAATTGTCCTGGGCCAGACAAGTAATAGCACGTGCCAGGTTATTGATGGCCTCGATCTTCCTCTCTTCCAGGGCTTTTTGCTGGGCCCACATGTTCAGTTTCCTCTCCTGCAGCTCCAGGTACAACTGCAGCAAATCCTGAGGGGGCCTGGTGGAGGGTAACTGTGTAGCTGAGGCTGCAGTGGGTGTGGGAAGGATTGGGGTAAATCGTTTACTGGCTATTGCCCTGCCAATCTTTGTGCCATTAAGCTTTGCCTTCCGCTGAGCCTCAATTTCCTCATAGCTTCTGCCCAGCACCTCATGCATCTCCTTGAAGAACTCCCAGTGAACACTATTGATTCCCAGCCTTTTGGCCCGTTCAGCATTTTTGCGATATGTTGCTAACATGTTCCTCCATTTCAGGTCGCATTCAAAGGCTTTGACTGAAACATCTGTGCAGCCATCAGCCCTTAACTTTGCAGTCACTCTCTCAGCCACTGTCTCCCACAGCTTCTTCTTTTTGCATACAGGCTGGTCAAACTCTTGGTCCATGTCCAAACGAACATGGACGAGATGCCATGTTGCTTGTAGCGTCCACACAAATTCTGAACGATAAAGTTATTACAATTATTTTTAGAGAAACAAAACACTGCATAAAGTAAGACTGGGTAAAAGTTTAGAAGTGAACTCAGTTTAAAAAAAATTTTTGTTGTTGTTTTCTTTAATTTTTTTCTTTGATATAAATAACAATTCACATTCTAACATCTTAATCAAAATCGACTATTATTGAACTTTTATTGGAGCTCTGAAACTCTCTTGACCAACTCAAACCAGTTATAATCGGAGGACCAATCTATACAAACTAGTGATGTCCTCTTCGCTTGCAAAACCCAGTGCGCATGCTGCAGCATTGACTGCTTACCTGTTTTTGACTTTTCAGGCTCCAAAGTGGAAATAGTAGTTGTTGATTCCTCAAGCTCTATGGGTTCTGTAACAATGGATTCAATGACTTCCATGTTGACTTTATTTTGGGTTTTTTATCTTCTTTACTGTTACAGCGGTTAATCGTGGATTTTAACAACTGCAGCGATGACTTCTTTCTGAGCGTCAACAACAGCGATGATAATAACAACGACCTTGTTTGCACCAAATCCAGCGCTGAACAGGGTGTTGTTTTGTCCGGATATGAACGTATCGTGTGACGAAGGATTGTGGGAAATGTATTCCATTGTTTCTACGAGCGATTTATGCGCATGGTAGAAAATATGCGTTAAGATTTTCGGTCTTAGGAGTAAATAATGATATTAAAATAAATGCATTCATAGGTATATATTTATCCGTTTTATGTTTTTTTATTATCCAAAGTTTTATACGAAGGGATATAAACGGGAATCATGAAACTACAACTACCATACGCTTTAAAGGGACCGATTCTGCATATGCCCCTCCCTTTCTGACAAACCCTTCTGTTTGTCGCTCTGCAAAAGATGGCGCCAGTGCAAATCTGAGGCGATTGCGCTTTGTAGCGCATAGGAAATTTGACGTGAGTAGGATGAAAGGTTAATAAAGCCTTCTCACTCTTCATCGAAACATCAAAATACACCCAAATCGATTACGCGCAGGCAGCACTGTCAATATTTTATTTTTTGTTGGCCTACCTCTCTGTGTAGGCCGTAAAGGCATAGGTCTCACGGTTAAAAGACTCGATTTCCCAGAAGTCATTGCTCGGTTGTTGTGCTAGTTTGATTGGTGAATATGGTAGGTGTAGTTTTTAAGCATTTATTGTTCTTTTGGAGAAAAAGGGACAATCATAGAAGCGTGTAGTAGTGTGATTGTTTTTTTCTTTGTATTTTTAATTAACATAATATCTGTTTTGTAATGCACAATAGTAACTTTATTTCAAGACACTAAAATATTGTTATACCTGAAAAAATAAATTAATTTTCAGGGGAGGGGTGGTGGGGTCAGTGTTGTGCACTGCAGATTCATCATGTCTGCATCTATAGAACAAGACATTAAAAAAAAATTAAAGGTTTCAACCAGCACCATAGAGGGTTCCTCCACTTTCCCAGAATCCTCACTTGCCTGGTGCTTGACTCAGTTGTCCAAAACAAGCTTATTGGCAGACAGTGGACTTACAGAAACTGGCAATAAGCCCATTACTGCAAAGGACAAAGCCAGAGATGCAGACAAGAGACTAAGAGCTGGTCAATGGAGGGCGCTGGTGGCCATTCGGACCAAGCACATCAAGGGCGGTGGGGGTAGGATAACACACTATCAAGCACGAGGAGGACTTCCTCCTTTGCTGGATATCCTAAGGAGACCAGAAAGCTCCAGAAAGTTTCTGGACCTGGCGCTTAGCATCCTGGCCAATTGCTGTACTGAAAAAAAGACAAGACAAGAAGTAAGAAGGAGGTTGATACAACATTTATAAAAAAGCTGTAAAGCATAAAGCATTTCACTTTTTTTGTATATACCTATGGTATGTTTTTTCTTATTTTAACTTCTAGGTAAGGAAGCTTGATGGTATACCTATTGTTGGTAAGTCATTAAAGGTTTTTCAGAGACTGTGAGATGTGTTAAAAACTGAAAGGAAATCACTTTTCCTAGACATTGCTAAATGTATGCTATGATAATCTCTTTAATTTTTTTCTAGTGGATGTTCTCAAGAGAAATGTCTCTGTGGAAACTGTACAGAATCGGGCTGCAAGAGCTCTGGGAAATCTTGCCATGGATCCAGAGGGTTCTGCTGAGGTCCACTCTGCAGGTAAGTCCCTGGTTATTATAATAATCTTTTAAAAATGTTCTCCAACCATCAGATGTAATCACAAATACCAATCCTGTAGTGCTGAGTAGAATGTAATAATTACTGTCAACATCCTATTGCAAATCACTGAGCTGTTAATGTATTATCTCTTTTATTTAGGTGGTGTTCCACTTCTCCTTCTCTGCCTGTCTCTCTCTCCACCCTCATCCTCTCCCTCTTTCCTGACTCCCAAACCTGAGCTAAGTGCTCCTAAGCTGGAAAGTGCCCAGTCTGCTGCCCGAGCGCTTATCTACCTTTCAGACACACCTGCCAACCGACACCTGCTGCTTTCACAAGGAGCTGTACCGGCACTTGCCTTATTTATTGCTCCAGAATACCCCTTTGGTCTTCAGCGGGCTTCTCTTCGTGCCCTTCATGAGCTAACCAAAGGTTGCAGTATAGAGTGTGCCAGGGAGATATCCAGGTCTGGGGCAGTCACTCAGCTTGGAGCCCTTGCCTCAGAAGAAGGTGGTCAGCCTTTGGAAGAGCTAGCTTTGAAAACTTTGGCTAATTTGTGCTCTCAGGGCTGCCTGAGGCCACTGATTGGCTCACTGGGTGTCATTGGAAAGTTTGCAGAGGAAGTGAAGAAGGATCCTCTTAAGTCAGGTGTATTTTTGAAGGCCCTGTGCCTGTGCTGCAGAGAGGCTGTGAACAGGGCTAAAGTAAAAGAGAGCAGGGGACTGGAGGTGTTCATTGGATTTTTATCTGCCCATCAAAACCATCCGCTCACTCGATTTGCCTTTTTAGCTTGTGTTGACTTTGTCTATGATGAATCAGCCCTTGAACAGCTGCAGGAGCTTGGGTTGGTGCCACTTCTCGTCAGGCGGTTGGTGGAACTTGCTACAGAAGAGGAACTGACTGCGGGAAAGATTGATGCTAGACTGTCACCTAGTTCTCCCTGCTCTGAACTGATGACCTCGTGTTTTGACTCATTTGACTTTTGTCCCTTTGAAGGAAACAAGAGAGAAGATGTGTGCAAAGATCAACCATCGGGGTCCTCCAGCTTCCTCAGTCTCAGGTTAGTTCTTTATACTCTTGGTTTTACCAAAATTGAAAGAGACCTTAGATGCAATAGATTTTTACTAAACTTTTACTTCTTGGCCCATTACATCAGAGCATAATTTTGCATCTGGCCTTTTGGCTGAGCTTACACCATTTTTAGTAAAATTACAGTAAATACATTTCTTTGCTTAAATGACATAGAGCATGATTGATTGTATGTAGTATATTGAAAAAAAATTGTTGCTTAGTTGCTGTAGTTTTTTAGTGTTTTCCTTGCCTCCAGGTCATGGCTGGTATCTGAGGGTCTGATCTCCTCTGAGGGCGACCTGACTGAATCCCCAACTGGAACTGATACTGGTGGTGGCAGCCCTCAATCCGCCCTCTCACCTTCAGGGCTATCACCGCCTTCTGAGTTCTCTAAAACTCAGACCTCGCAGCAGCCCCACTTATCTCCCTGCACACGCTCTAAACCGAATCGGTTCTCTTCATCCTCTTCATCGATTCCAGTATCTCCTCAAACCTTACAACTGAGAAACCTACAAGGATCACCTTCCTCCCCACACTCTTCATGTACCTCCACACCACATTCTGAGAAAACAATGCCCAAACCTTACATCTCCCCCTTATCTCCCCTCCTGATCTCCTCTCCTCCCAGAAAGAGATTTCGTGTATCTTCATCCTCCTCCATGTCTTCATGCCATAGCCTGGTTGCCCTGGAGAACCCCCCTGTGATGTCCAAAACCCCAGTGTACCATCATCCCTATCACCCTGAGCCCTGGGCCCCAGAATCTCCTGTTCTCCTTCTTCTGTCACGCTTCTCCCATGCTTCAGATCCTAGCACATCACTCATCAACACAAATGTTTTCTCTGGGCTGTTGTTCTACCTCACCCAGCACCATGACCCCAGTGGGCGGTGCTTTAGGATGCTAGGCAGGCTCAGCTGTAACCCAAACTGCTTGCAGGCTCTGGTTAGAACTGGAGCTGTGGCTCTGATCAGACAGAGACTGTGTGTAAGAGAAGACATCGCAAATGACAGAGGAACAGACAGACAGTCAGAAAAAGTCAAAGCCAAAATTACACAACTAGGTATGTGACCTAATATTAATATACAACTTTATTGTACGTTGTATGTTATTGTATGATATGAGTTCTTAAACTGTATTTATTTTTATAAATAATATATAATAAACAATATTTCTTAAACTTTATTTAACTTTATTACTTCTTTATTACTTGGAACACAATTATAAATATTTGAAAATGTTGATGATATTTCACCAGGACTGCTGTTCTTGCAAAGCTGACATGTTCTTTGGCTCTCTAGGTTTGGATCTGCTCAGTAATCTAAGGGTTCAGAGTGAGTCTGGATTTGGTTGTGGAGTTCTTACCCACGTCATGCTGTCTGGCTCAGAATCTGACAAGCTGTATTGTGTTCTTTCTCTGCCACTGATTATCAGGTATGATGTATTGTCTTTCTATTAAATTTCAAACTTTTTACCTTTTTTAAGCCTAGTGTAACTGACTTGATCATCTGTCTCTTTTTCTGTTGCAGCAACAAAGTTCTTTTGAAGAAGCTGCTATGGGATAATGGAGGGCTGGCAGCAGCTCTTGATCTGATTGGCTGTCACAGTGAAGATGATGATGGACGAATTGATAAGTGCAAAACATTACTTGCTGGTTGGTTACAGCCTCATGAGCAAGTGTCCTCTTTCAGACTTCATTTCTTGTACTTCTCCCTTCTGATTGGCTGCCTCTCCAGTCTTTTGGCTGGAGGCTTCAAGGAGGACAGAAATAATTGTAGCATAGATTGTGTGACCAGAAAGCAGAACACCTCAACCCCCTTGAAAACATCCCAAGTTCTAGACAAAACGTCTTACCATTGTTCCCAGCCACAACAGAACCAATTATGTCCCTACCAGGAGGCAACACATGACCTCAAGTTTCTCCTTGATGATGGAACTCTTCTTCTAGCCAGTCATAATGCTGTTGCTGGGGAAGAAGCGGCGAGTGAGGTTGGGTCTGACTATTTTAGAGCCCTGTTAATGGGAGGATTTGGGGAGGCTCATAGAGCTAAAGGGGAGGTCATCCATATCAAGGACGTTAACAGTGGGATGCTGTTACCTGTTCTTCACTACCTGCATGGATGTCGTTTGCCTAAAGAAAATGACCAGAGCACAAGAGAGCCAAGACAAGATACAAACTGTCTTGTTTTGGGTACTGTAGTGACTAGTGGGTTGAATGATTTTCAGACGACCCCACTGGCCAAAGCGATGATTGGGGCTTGTAGGTTTTTAGTACCTGGTTTACAAAAGGCAGCTGAGGACCTATGTGTTGGCCTCCTTTACTCTGCAGTCTCATCTGTCTTAAGAAGCCGGACCAAATGTTGCTGTTCAGATATCCCTGCTGCTAGCAGAATGGATGTGGATTTGGCCTGCAAAGATCCAACACATCCAGTACAAGAAAGATCACTGCAGTTGTCTACATTTAAAACAATGGATACCCAGCCAACAGGACCAAGATCTTTGTCAAAGCGCACCAAACAACATTCTAAACCCTCTCAGAGTTCTAAACTGGTTCCAAAAACGGATTCATCTTCCTCTACCTTGAACAGTGACACTGAGGGAGCTTGGCTCAAGTCTCTCCTGCCCCAAGTGTACTGGTTCTCACAACGCTACTCCTACCTGCGATTAGGACAAGCTTGTCTCTCCATACTGCTGCAGCCTCAGGGGTTCCACCCTACTGCCCTTCACCCCTCCTTCTCCGCTGACTGCTTCCTGCAGTTAGCACAAGAGGCAGACTGCACTGAAGGGCTGAGAAAGGATATCTTAAACCTTGTCAAAACAGCCCTCAGCTAGAAATTGCTAGTAGTAGTGGATGGTGAAATGAATGTAAAATTTGCTGGTGCAAATGAAAAAAGTAGTAGCTGCTGTAATGCACATTTAAAACAGAGAAAGGGAATTACTGGATTTTGTGATGTTTGGGACAAGACAGAATAAGATTTGGGTCTTTATTTTTTGTGAAATTTATTTACCAAGTACCTTAATCAGAAAATATTTGGAACCGTGTAATTCCCTAATATTTTTGTGCTCACATTTTCCCCATAAGAAATTACATGTACATGGAGTAGAATGACCAACTGTAAGTACTTTTTTGTTTTGTATTCATTTTAATACTTTCATCTTATTTCACCTAAAATGAGAATCGGACTGATGCAAATCCACATTTGTTATAGAGTATCCAGATCGGGTATGTTTTTTTTGTACAGTATGTTTTGTGAATAACATGTTTAGAAGAAAGAACCGTTTGTTAGCTATATTTTTCTTTTTGTTTATTTTCTTTTGGCATTATACAATTCTGGATTAAGTGATGTATGGAGTGCCATCTTATTCTGTATATACCTGAAACTGATTCACTTTAAAAGGCCAAATGTGGAAGAGAGCAGAGGATGTTCAAAATAAAAAGCTCTGCATTAATGTTTTTGTCTAAGTTGTCTTCCTCAAGAATTTAATCTTGTACAACACTTGTAGTTTCTTATTTGTGTTAAGCATGTGAAGTGATTAGATTTTGGGCTTTATAGTTCTATAGCTTTTGTCCTCATCACAAAGTTTTGTATTCAGTTGTCACAGCCTTGTTTATTTGGGTTGTTCCTGTAATTTAAGATGGTGCTGTTCTATTGCGACACTGCTTAGAAAAACCCAAAATACAGCAGCAAAAGATTCTAAATGAAGATTCTTATAATGACAAATATGATAGTGGTTAAGGTAATTCTGAAAGACAAATGCTTTAAACAGAATCTCTGCTTATTCAGATACACACAACAGCCTCACAGTAAAAACACTTGTTTATTTCTGGTAATAGTGTTAAAGGTTCGTCTGTCAGAATGGAGACTGTTTAGGAGACAGACAATGAAGCTGCTCGGTGTAACGCAGACAGCAGAGGGCGTCTTGTTCAGTGATGAGGTCCCTCATAACCGGTCGGCAGAGGGTTTGTGTGAGAATTGTGGAAGAGGGAGTGATTTCCATCACCCCAGGGCCATGGCTTAAAAAGAAAGACAAAGCTATTTGTAAATCAGGTTACTGTTGATGAACATAGCTAAATACATAAATTGTATTTGCCTTGTTCTGTACATGATTTATAAACACCAATATAAAATAAATGTTAAAACATGTTTTGTTTTCAGATTAACCAAAACTAAACATTGAGCTTATTTACGTTTTGCCACATGCACAGGTAATGTTGAACAGTGGAGTTATAAGGTCACCTTGGTTCGAATCCGCAGGTGTGGATATGGAACAAACTCTGGTGGGTCATGGGAATGGGCCTGCATCTTCAGGTAAGCGTTTGCCATGCAGACACCCACACCAGGCAGAGCTAATACAAAGGTCAGGATCTTCCAGGTCCTTGCTGTGTAGGATTACAGTTTTAAAGACAGCAGTCTCCCTCATTTATTGTTAACAAATAATGTGTAACAAACTGATAACAGTTGTTTGTATGCCGGCACCAGCACACACTACACTAACATTTGATCATGCTTTAAGAACTCGCTGATCCCTACTGCATAATTATTACTTATTTACCCTACAAATATGTAAGGAGTCCTATTTAACTATTTTACAATTTAAAATTGAACAAAATGCAGGTAATCTCAAACCTCCTCCCTCGTGGCTCCCATGTGATGCAGCGGCAAGAGCCCGACGGGCCACCATAGCAGTTGGAGACATCATATCTGAAGCACAGAGAACAGAATACTGTCCTTTCCATACTTACAGACAAGACTGTGACTGAAATAACATGATTAAATACATTCACTAAATGATTCCTGTATTAAGAAGTTGTGCAAAAGTCATATGTAACATTACTTTGTTTTTGCATGCAGTCTAACAAGGAGTTCAGCGAAATGTATCGTGAAATGTCAACTATGTAAGTTTAAGTGTGATTAGTTAACACAAGCGTAAACAGTGGCTTCATCACCCTGTGAGAATGACAACAGGGTTTAGGGTTAAATTAGGTGAAATTATAAATCTGTCAGAGAGAGAAAGAAAGCATTGCACCTGTTTGAAAATTTACTGTGCTTCTTAATGGAAATTCAAAGTGAAGGTGATGCTAAGGTCAAATAATAATCAGATCCCTCCATCATGAATCTGTATTACCTCTGTGTTTACTTCACATGGTTCTCTTATAGCTGTATTTACAGTGGTAGTTATCATAAAGATTTAATGTGCCCTATTGCTGAAATGTTATAGTGTTGTGCTAGACTGCTGTCTTTAGTTTTTAAAATAAAGTTCATTTTTAGCTGATTTAAGATATTGCTTAAGCTGTGGCCTGTTGCTTCTTCCGTCTCTTTAAAAGGCTATCTGTTTCTACCCTCAATGCTATGTGATATTTGACCCTCAACCCTCTTAAAACTGCATATGAAGCACTGTTAACAGAAAAACTTCACTTAACATTTAGATGAGATACTCATTTTGATTAATAATCCATATGTCCCATGCACAAGGACAAACAAGTTCCCGTTGTGAGTCATGTGCTGCATTACTGCTGGTAAAAGGAGGAAATACTTCACTGGTAATATTTATGGTAACACCTACAGACAAAAACATCAAAATGCAACAGACACTTACAGTCTCTGCTTCCAAAACGTATGATCTGCCCTTTTAATTCTTTGTTGCTCAGATATTAGCCACTTTCTCTTTCTACACCTCTGTCTGTCTGTGTGTCCTTTGGTCTGTCCTGGCCTAAACCATTGAACTCCTCCCCCAGAAAAGTCTGTCTGTCTGCCAAGAATCATGCAGTTTATATTTGGTCAAGTGCATGGCCACAACTGCAGTGGTAACACAGAGTACTGAACACAATGCATGGAAACTGAGAAAATGCAAACAGTTTGCACAGGTGCAACTTGCAAGTCTGGCTATAGGAGGGACAGAGACTCACGATGAAGGAAGATCCTGCAGTTGATAATTTACTTAATGCTTGTGTTCAGTCGACAGCTGCACATTTATACACGGGTTGGGTTTCTGTATGGGGATGTCTACGTGACGCTGTTCTCGTATAGACCTTCTGTCAACCCATTGTTGACATTTTGTTTGTTACTAGTTGTTTCATTTTGTTTGAGGGTTTTTTAAAATAAATTAATAAATAATGCCAGTGACCCTGATCGCGTTTTTCACAAAACTTTCCTAAACATTTGATCAGGGTCCATACTACGCTTTCCGTTTGAAAGAGCGACAGTCGCTAATGTACATATTCTAGTATGGTTCATGAATATGCATATTTGTGAATATTAAACGAGCTGTATGATTGGATTGTGCAGGAATATTAATAAGTAACGTCAGGAAGTTTCTTTAATATTTATAAAGTTGCAAGACGTTAGTTGAACACGTTTTTATAACAGCAGTGATAGCTGGAGTACTACAAATTTTCGCTTTAACTTCGAACTTCAGTAATAAGTGGAAAAAAATGTATATTTTATAATTTTTCTGTTGTTACTGCTCTGATTATCTTGTCCCAGACAAACTAAAAAGCATTAAAATAACTATGAAAAGTTTGTGTGTAGTGTTCATAGTGTTCACAAGGTGGAGCAGTGTGTCTCCATTTAATTGTTGGTAAGCTGTGTGTTATATTTTAAGATTAGTTTATCAGCTGTCATGGTTAACAGATGTTATGCAGTTTGATCATAAGTTTATCTTTGATTTAATTCAAAGATATTCTTCATACAAATTTCACTGTACCTCAACGAATCAACTATCTATGATTATTATAGCACAGAACGTCTCCCCTTTGATTAAATGTATACAGGGATAGTGTAGCCTGGGTAATGGCTAAAGCTCTGGTCTGGTACATGAAAGACTGCAGATTTACGTGTATCTCTGTAAGAGATGATTCATTTGCTATCACCATTGTGCCTTTGAGTGGGATACTTAACCCAGGGTGCTGTGGGGGCTGTCTCTGTACCAAGTGTACACGTCCCCAAGTTGCTTTGTGTACAGACACTGACTAAAGATGAAATAGCCAGCGAAATGACTAATCAGCAATTATATGCATGCTTGGTGGTGGACACAAACTGTGATCTTTCTTCCAGTCAAAGTAGAATAAAAAATATGATTTAGTATATAGGCAGATGTCTGCGGGGGTGGATGCTTCAGTATGTTTGTGTATATCTGTGTGAGTAAGTGTGAAAAACTTGTGTGCATATTGTTTTCACACGTATTTCTGGTGTGAGCTTGTGTACGTGACAGCTTCAGCATGTGTAACCAAAGTCTTGCACTGCCAGACCTTTGATTTGTGACAAAAGGTCTGATGCTTTATTTTCCAGCTTAAACTGGCCAAGAACTACCCACTTAGAACGGAAGAGCCATTTGAGTAACATCTGATGTGATCAAGCACAGTCTGCTTTGTTATATGTGCCCTTTAGTGGTGGGTTTATAAATATGTTAGAAATTACAATGATATACCAGCATGAAAGATTACTTAACCACAAAAGATCAGATAGGAAGACACAGTAAAACAGGTGAAAATATGTAGAGAATCTAAATACAGTACATTAAGAAATTGCTCGACCTTACTTGTGGAATTTGCATGAAGTCAACCAATCAAATGAGCTCTTACTAGATAGTTATTTCCAGTTTTGTGTGCAATATGCGTCAGCCAGTTAGTGAACAGACTGGGCGTGGCATCTGAGGATGAGAACAGCACAACCCTAAGTGTGAAACTTTTTTGCACTCTGTTAGGAGAGTCTTTACAATCTCTGTCTGCACAACCATTTCCAATACAAACAGACATGTAGAGCCAGACATGAAGTCACCCTGCAGCTCAGGCAGTGAAAGAATAGCGGTCTTGGATGTATGTCTGAGCGTCTGGTCCAGTGTTTTTGTGGGCAGAATCGTTGTCTTGTATGTGTACACAATCACACAAAAAACTCAAACACAGAAAGAGGTATTTAAACACAACCTGGGTGTGTTTTAAAGACTGGGTGACTATCAGCTATGATATATCAGCGTAAAGAGTCACTCTTCAAGTGAAAAGCACTCACAGTTTACAATAGTTTTCATTGAGAATCGAGTTCTCACTTTCTTCTCTGTCTCCCTCTCTTTCTCTTGCATTCTTTCTGTTAATCTCACATACACCTGCTTCTGTAAACTTGGCACATCTCTTAGTTTCAGGAGACATGTAGTCTCAACACAGTTGAATGTGTGTATAAACAGTGTAGTAAAGATTTTTTGGTTTTGACTGGATCCACAGTAAAAAGTAATGAAATCTTTAACCATGAAGCTTGTTAGAAACATGACACTATATCATCAACGCCACACAGCAGTTTTCCAACGTGAGTTAAGAGGAGGTCATGCCAGCAGCAGTCTTCAGAGGATGAATGGATCTAATATCTGCACTAGAATGTATTTACAGGAGTCCTCTTCTGCTATACCTCTTTCTTACCTTGTCATTCCCCAGCCTTCCTCCTTTATTCTTCTATCAGACATTTTTTCACTCACTCTGTTTGTCATTTGCTGGTTATATTTGTGTTTTAGTTTGAGTGTATTTGGCTGCATGTGCTGTGATGAAGAAAATCAACATTGTTATACAGATGTTAGTTTGTTTGGTGGGATATTCAAGTGAAATGGGTGTTGTCAGAAAAGACACCCAGCACCTTTAACCTCGAAAGATGTCGTAATGGTGAAAAAACAAATATAAACAGCTGGATACAGGTAATGTGTTTATGTCTGTGATGAACAGAGAGCAATTGTATGATCTCTATAATGGGCTTCGTTCAGGAACTACAAAGTATACATCCATAACAGGATATGAGACTCTGTCAGTTTCATATATATGTTTAAAAAGAGTTTTTATTTGCTGCTTGCTCTGTAACTTTGTTTAAAAAAGAATCATTAGCATCTGTCTGCTCAACATCTCTGTCTTCCTCACTGTCTCACTTCACTGTGTGTCTTGGACCTGGGCTAGTGTGCTTGTCTGCTTTCAGTTAAGGCCTCTGGCTGTAGACACTTAAGTAAATCTCTGACATGAGGGAATCCACCACCAATATTGTCCCTGTCTGACTGTGTCAGCAGGATACTGGAATGTAAGAGTATGACTGAATCAAAAAATCATTTATTCTCACATACTAATCAACAGAAGAGAAATGACATGTCCATCAGCATTTCTTCGACAATTACACTGTATAAACCTGAAATATAAACTAGCTTCAGTGGGCTCTTAACTTGGTACAACCATAATGACTCAAATTTACCAAAATATTTGACAAATAATTCAAAAATATTTTATAAAGTTAATATAAGATTCAAAGTGCACAAAAAATCGGCATGTCTCTGTGGTTCATTGTGTTTTCCCGCCATTTACGACACAGTTTGTGAAGCGCAACACTAACACAGCACCAGCACAGGTGCTAGCAGAGTGACTGCCCTACCAGTACATGAGTTAAAAACACAGCATGTCAAACACTGTGCCAGAAAACATAGTATACGCTGTATGTTTGTGTGTGAGTAAATCTGAAGTATAACAGTTAAATACTGCTACGCTGAGATGATTAACACTGGAAAAGTGTAACAAGAGCATAGACGAAAACATTTCAGTGTAGTAAAAGTATTTTTACTGATAAACATTCATAGGCTTTATCATTTACTGCCGATAAACATGAGCTTTCATAGAGGGTGAATCTGCCTGTGATTATTTGTCTTCATCTCATGTGTGGTGGTGGCACTCAGTCAAACACCCCCAGACTCCTCTCAAACTGCGTGTGAGGTATATTTAGGAATGTTAAATGTGCTTATTAATGGCTCTATCAGGTATTATCCTGTGGTACAGTATGTGATCTTTTCTCTTCCAAACTTCTGGGTGGCTTGTGGTTAGTGTCTGGGTGTCCATGTAAGTGGACAATAGAAGCCAACAGACCTGTCAGTGCATACATGTATTCCATTTCCTACACCTGTATCTGTATGTGTGACTGTATGTATAAATAATGTATGTATAAAGTATAAATAAATCAAGACTCCGGGAGATCATACACACACACATATAGCGTATAATCTTGATTTATCTTGATTTATTTACAACATAACAATGTAACGTTTTCTAAGCAAGCTGGCAATGTATGCATAACATAGTATATGCATACCAAAATCTTTTTAATATGGCTGGAGGTCTTGTTCATCAGTAGTAAACATGTTTTAACATATTACTCGTGGCCTGTTGTCAAATTGCCATATTCATTAAGAAGCCAAAAAAGCTTCTAAATAACTTAACAATATAAATGTCAGTTGTTACTATAATGAGAGAAATATTATTACTGTACAAATAAACAGGGGTGAAGTGACTTCCTCTTGTTTAGAAAGTCTTCTTGTTTACCATGCATCCATCTACAGTTTTATACCTGTGTGCACTAGGTGTCTCTGTGTTTGTATTGCTAAAGACATTAAAAAGGATTTCTTCAGAAATGGGTGAAAAGGTAAATGGAAATTTTTAACCAGGTGACTGGGTCCCAAATACAAGCCCTTGTCCTCTGTAGGTTCTTACTGCATGTTCTGTGTTGATTTGCAATGTGTTCCTTCATACTATTTGAAAATATAAAGTTGAAAATGAATGAATGCAAACACACTGAAACATCTTAAATTGACATAAACTCTTAATGAGGTGCTGGCGGAGGCGCTAAATTGCTGTTTAAATATGACTTCATTGGACTAGGTCTCCGCCAGTGTCTGCCCTTTAGTGAAAAACAAACTTTTAGAAAGCTTAATGTTGAATTTAGAGTTTTAACATTCAACAACTGGTTTATTCCCAGGTTATTTCCATGCTCTTTTAAAATGGGACATTGTCGCAGAGGTTTACAGAAAGCTAATAGCCAGACCTGTCTGGACTTCATAAGCTCCAGGTAATAACTTCTTAATATTCACAACAGACTGTGACTGTCCTTCCTCCATGGACCTGTTTTTGCACAGGAGATGGACTTTCTGTTCTGCATGTTTCAATTTACAAAGCCTACGTAATCTAAACTGTCCCATTTAGAGAAATTAGTCCACTCACGGTTTGCCATCACTGACTGTAAAAATATGAAATTTGTCATGTGATAATAGTCATATAAACATTAAAATATTCATAAAATCTCTTAAAGGCTTTTGTTTCTCTTGATAAATCAATGGTAATGTTGTCAGTATTAAGGGAGTTTCTGGTTTTATCTCCTGTAATAAATTTTTTGCACCTAATGTTTAATTCCATTAATGTGCATAAAGAAATCAAATGCTTGTTTAAACTCTTAGAAATTAACAAACAAATTTATCTTCAGCACTCAAATAAAACATGGAGCAGTGGAACATCTGAGGACAAAACGAAAACAAAAAGAAATGCTGTAAACTTATTAATGTTTCTTTTTTGTTGCTGTGCTGTGACTCATATGATGTTTCAACTGCTATAAATCACGGCACTTTCCCCATGTGAGGTGGAGCTCAGGCCATGTGTGTATGAGCAGGCAAACTCATGTGTTCTTTGGACCAGCGCTCAGATACAGACAATGAGTGAATTAGGAGCAAATCTCTTTTTAGAGAGAACTGTAACTATGTGTGTTCACAGCAAAAGATGATTCACTTTCTTCAGATGATTCACGGTCAACAAGTTCAAAAAGATGACTCACTTTGTGCTGGTTGTTTTAGGACAATAATGTTATGGTGACGTTATCGTCAGTAATACAAAACAACAGGCTCTAAAGTGACTGATCTTGATGGTACCATCTGAACTGAAATCAAGTAATGTTATGAGTTATGAGGTGAGAATCAGCAGGGACCTGGTGAAATGATTTTATATTGATATCTGGATACAATATGGTATTATTTTCATTTTCTATGTTAAGGTGTATAACGTCCAGTATTTAAAGAAAAAGTGCTGTATTGCACTGTATTGGCAAAGATCCTTTATGGATTTATATTCTGGTTACTATCTGGTTATTCTACATATTTTGGGTAAATGGAAACAATTAGAATGTGTGTTGATGTAATACCACAGGTTTTTGTCTTCAGGTGGTTAGTCATTATTTTCCTCAGAAGTAAATATTGCAATACTCTGAAATATTCCCTGTCCCAAACCACTATTATGTGTTGTCCATTGTTTTCCTTAATGTGTTATGTTTGCTTTCTCCAGTCTTTCTGTTTCTACTTTATTGTCACTATTACAGCTGCAGAATTGGTGTGTCCTCTCTTTCTCTCATTCTCGAACACTGAGCCGTTAACATACTTGACTGCTTAGAATGTACATGATGTTTCTGGATGGAGCTGGCTGTCTTCTTCAGGCTTGGTAGAGCATGAGGAAAGGAGGTGGAAGAGTGGGATGTGAGGGAAGTGTAAGGGCAGGTGCTTGGTCCGACGGTGCCCAATAGCACAGCAGAAGGCAGGGCTGGTCTGAGGAAAGACACAGGCATCCAGACAGTATTTAAAGACCAGGAGGACAGATTGACCTGTGGTGCTAATTTAATCTGAGACCAACTGACTCTTCCTTCACCTGTCTGTCCGGTTGCATTTCTGGCTGTTTGCTGTCATCCTAAGACTGTCTGTCTGTGAGTCTGTCTGTCTGACACTATGCTGGTACGGGCCCTTCTGCAGACCTCACTGGTGCTGTGGCTAGTACAGAACACCATACAAGGAGGTAAGTTCTTGTTCAAGAAGTTCTTACCGGTAAGATTTATGTTTTGAGTGCACTTACAGTAAAATTACAGTAACAATCTGCAGGAGGAAAGTGGTCTGAAATATGAACAAACATCATTGTGATCATCATTAAAAATGAAACCTGGTTAAGTTGAGATGAGACTAATCTGGATGGAGACGAATAAGACTTTCTATTTGGTCTAATTTTGCTCTGATTCTGGCTACTGCCAATATAATAAAAATGCTACAAAATGTAGAATAATGGTTGTCTAATGGCTATAGAGTAAATAGATCTTAAACACAAGGGCTGATCACAGGAAAGACTGACCTATGAACTGGAAAGCTGCTCATCTTCAACTCAAGCTCTATAACCATTGTAACCTAGAGCAGCCAAAGTAAAACAAATAAAGTGTGGTTCTTTTACTGAACATTATCTGAACATTAATCTGTGAACCAAACTTGCTGTCTAAATCTACACTACACTGATAATAGCTCCTGTCTTGCACTAATTTAATTTCTACTTATATAATTTCTGATTTGAATATTCATTACAATGTAGTCTGTACCACACTGCCATTGCATCACTACATCCTGCTAAATTAATACTACTATTAAATAAACGTACAGTAGAAATACAATAAATATTAGTTTGGCACTGGTAAAAGGCATAATCAAACAGTGTATGTTCAGCCAGCAGTCACAGATAGGTGTATGTTCGGCCAAAAGGAAGCCAAAATAATAAAAGGCACCTGACAGCTTCCTGTTACTTTTCTGACAGCTTTGATAAATGAAGAAAAAACAAACCTCTGGAAGTGAGTCATTATTTGTTATATCTGGATGTTATCCAGCCTCCATAACACCAACCGCAGCTTAAACACTCATATTTCATGTCTGGAGATCAAAAGCTGCTGCCTGAAGGTGGTGAGGATGGTCAAAATTTGTCGACCTTCTGTCAGTGGCAGCTTTTTATGACCCGCACACAGTCCATCTATTTAATCCTGCTGTGTTTGAAAATCAATGGAGGCCTGTTTCCTGATATGCTGAGGCAGCGGCAAGTCTGATGAGATTCACACCGCTAATCGCTTATTACGTCAGCTGCCACAGCCTTTCTGACCGTAAACATGTCATAGGCTGGATTCTAAGAATTCAAATAGAAAGGTTTCGAAGAAGATGGCAAGAGTAAAGTCAAGCATTGTAGACACAAGTCTGGGTATTTGTCAGGAAATACCATTCCTAAGCCAAAATCTAGCCACTGTTAAAGTGTCTTTTTAGCATCTGTCATTGCTTTTTGACCTTCCTGATCCTTATCACTACAAAAATTTACTGTAGCAAATGACAGTGTTGTAGTCAAGTCTAGCTCATCTGAGTCCAGTCCAAGACTGAGTCAGTCTTGAGTACTACAACACTCAGCGATCTAGACTCAGCTTGAGCTGGACTCAGCTTGAGCTGGACTTGAGCTTTACCAAGATACAACACTGTCAAATAGTAATACTTTCATTTGTTGATTTATACTTTGCTATTGAATGATTTCCATATTTATGTACCAAGAGTACTGTTTCATATCATACTTTAAATACTATGGTACTACATGGTACATACTCAAAACATGGTATCACTATAATAAATATCTAAAAAGCCATGGTAATTTCATAGTACTTTGAGTTGCTTTTTGTTAGAGCATTACGTTCAGCAATTTTAGAAGAAATTTTAAAATGAGCTTAGCAATATGTTACACACCCTTCTTGTATTTTTGTTGTTTAAACAGGAGTAAGACCACAAGCTGGAGCCCTGGGAAGATTGGCACAAAGTCGAGGTATATTACATTTCTAAATTTGTATGAGATATTAGCACATGATGTCTATCAGATAATGATTGACCACATCTGTTTTCTTTATATGTGTAAATTATTATTAATATTTCTGTGTTTTTATATGTTTAGCCGCAGGTGTTCTTGGAGCGCGTGGTTATGGGGTGGGTAAACCAGGCCAGGCAGCTGGTAAGTGAAGTACCATCAACCTCTGCTAGAGATAAAAAATGACAAGAAAAAAACTATGTTTATGGACGGATAAAATGCATAGACAACAACAAATTAGGTTATCTTTTTGTGTAGCAGTAAAAATGGTTGTTGATTGGTTAACAATACAATTTACAACAGCACTTTATATAGTAGCCTAGATTGTTAGTCATTTGGGTGATGTGGGATACAGTGTTTTGAATGTAACTAAATATTGTTTATCCTTTAAACAGCTGGCCGTTTTCTTGGAGGTGAGTCCATGTATTCTGTTTTTGTGATTGCATGTGACAATGCATGCTTGTATAGTTTTTCAGTATGTGGAATTTTTAATAGGTTATATGTATAGTAAGTATAGTATTTTTTAGCGGGAGCTTATAGACCCACTGGGGTCAGAGGAGGCCTGAAACAAGGATACGGAACCCTTGGCTATGGAGGTAAGACAGAGTAATTTCTAAAAAACTGCAGTTATCATAATTCATCTGTGGTGGATGGGTTTTATATTCTTGCGTTTACCTTGGCCTTTCTGTGTTGGTACTAGCAGGCAGTCTTGGAGCTGGTCCTGGAGCTGGTCTTGGACCTGGTCTTGGTGCTGGTCTTGGTGCTGGTCTTGGTGCTGGTCTTGGTGCTGGTCTTGGGGCTGGTCCTGGAGCTGGTCTTGGGGCCGGTCTTGGGGCTGCAGGATTGGGACCTGGAACTGGATTCGGCCTGGGCAATGGACTAGGAGCAGGACTGGGTTATCAGGGTGGGAAGCTTGGAGCAAGAGGTGAGAATACCTCAATTGCTATTTATTTAGCATACTGTACAAAACTACTTTTGTGGTTGACATGGCATAACGATTCAATTAATTTACCATTTTTTCTAGGATATCCCAGTAATGGCTATGGGGCCCAACTAGGTAAGTGTATCTGCTGTAACAACCTTAATTCTAGGGGTATCTGAAGGTTGTGTACCAGAATGGATCTGATCTAATCAATCACAAATTGACCTTGTGCTATGATTAAAATCTTTCACATGGAGTGATATATGCTCTCCATTTGTCATGATTAGGTGTCAGTTTTTGATTAAGCTGTAAGTTTTCTACCATGTGTGTCTGGATAAACAGACAATTATTTCTTCCTCCTCTAACCGTAACCTCTCTTGTGCTGTTGCCAGGTTACGGTGCAGGAGGATACCCTGGCGCTGGACGCGGTATGTAACCTGTTCTTGTGCAAGCATAAAAACTGTCTCATTCTTGTGTGCTTTAACTCAGGTATGATCATCATCATCTTCATCATTTACTTTGATTTAGCAACCACAACTGACCAATTCTACCTCAGGTTAAATTTAGGAGGGGGCTGGATACTTTTTGTTCCCATAATCTTTTCTTTATTTCAGATTGCTGCAGTTGCCTTGGTCCTATGGTTAAATACTAAAATAAAATTACAATAATAATTAATTTTTCAATGAATTTGATGTAAGTAAATATTAGGCTTCTACATTTTCCTATAAAAGACCCTATTGTTAATTTTTTTGAAATAAAGAATAGGGTCAATTATTTTTCAAAACGTACCAGACATAGTGAAATGTAAAAAAAAAAATTGACATTTGAAGTTGTGGCCACTATACACATGTTTGTGTGCACTCGTTTGTGTTTGTGTGCGTGCTTGCACCGACTTTAAAGAAATCATACAGAAAACAGTGAATCAGCGATGTTGACAGCTTTAACATTTTCATTGATCGCTGATGTTTTTTATATGCTCAGTTCATACTATAGACTAAAAGTTCAGCTGATCAGACCACTGTGTTTGCAGTGGTCAGCAATTAAGTGATTTTCAGATTTTCAGAATAATTTATATATTTTTATATATATATTTTATTGTTGTTTCACTATGTACCTGCATGCCACGCCTCTCAAAGCAGATACACAAGAAGCCATAAGACAGCCTGTGCTATGAGTGTTGTATTGTCATCATCATTTGTGGATGTCTTTTGACATCTTTGGCAAAAATGAAAATGAGTTAATTTCAGGTCTTTAATGAGCTTGCTGGGTTCTTATTCTGATTTGTATGTATTTATGTATTTGTGAATATCTGCTGGTTTAGGGGCTAGAGATGATTGTGAATGGTTCTCTATTCTAGCTAACCATACATCATTGCGTATGCTAGAGAATAAAAGTGCTCTCTCGAATTCAGATCAGGTGTTTTCAAAACTAACATTAACAGAATGATTTTGTGATCTTCAGGATATGGAGTACCAGCAGGCACTCCCACAAGTCAAGGCTCAAAACCATCAAAACTGGGTAACTGTCCAATCCTAACTCATTCTTCTTCTGTTTTTCTTTCAGAGAACATCAATGTCCGTTCACTCAGCTCTGAACTACTGACATTTGTCTGTGCATTCCCTGAAAAGAGTAATGAGAAATGGTTTAGATAACGTTTAACCAAGAAAACAGGTTCAAAAATATGAGATATTCACCTACTATATATTTTAACATATCAGATGAGGTCTGTCAGACTTAATGAAGAATTAAGGATTTCATTCTTCTGAGGGTTTAGGAAGCATTATACAGGGCTGATCATTTATTCTGGATTGTAAGACTTAAAGTTGAACTGTCCAGCCACCAGTGGAAGAATGATTCACCCATGCAAAATGATAGAAACATTTAAGAACAGAGACGTTTGAATCGGCAGGAAGTTCAGGCCACACCAAAAGCTTCCCACAGCTCTAAAATTATCTTGGAAATGCTCTCGATTGCTCATCAACAATAATCAAATCTTAGGTCCTGTTGTTCCACCCACTGGTCAGACTGTTTGAGATCAAGAACAAATAGGCAAATACTGTACAATCAGATTTAGTTGGCAGCGGTGCAGCCACATCTGTTCAAGCCTCAGTGTTCAGAGAGAGTCTTTGCTTACATTGGAAAGGCAACAGTTGGAGTGGCATATAAAGGAAGTTTTCTCTACTTATGAGTAAATATAGATTTATTATTCCCTTAAAACAAGGCAGAAATATTTTTATTTAGTTTGAATTAGTACATGTTTGTGTGTATGTTGTTTTTGTAGACATTCAATTCAATCACGTATGTCATAGTGAAAATTCTATGCTCTTTGTATGGTTGTCACTCACATCAAGAATCACTGGCCTATTCCAGTTTGTATAGGTGTTTGTTGGTTTAAATAATCAAACGTAAAAAGTTATTTGTATGTTTCTTACCATTGTAATCTTTGTTTCCAGCCGATGTGTCTAGGTTTACAGGTGTTGGGTCCAGAGGTGGCCAACCCTTGTCACAGGGAGGAAGGGGTGATGGTAAAGCATAACTCCTTGTGTGCGCACTGTGTGACTTTCATGCTGTTTCAAAGCTTTATTCAGCCCTGCTATAATGAATGTTTGTTTACAGTATTCAAGCTGTTTAGACTGCATGTTGCACTCGTCACCTCAATTGAAACACAATCAATCCCATGAAAAGAAGCACAAATTTCTTCTTAGGTGGCATATTGTTTCTTGTAATGTTAACTTGTGTTATGATGTTTAGGTTATGGTCCCAGAGGAGGCCCAACTGGACAGGGTGCTATAACCAATGGTAAACCTCATCCCAGATGTATGTGTGACTTGGTTTTAACATACAATTGGTTACTGTAGCTTTACTGTATTATTAAGTGATAGCAGTTTAAGAGTATGTATGTATAGTTAGTACAAAGTCTATGGCAGGCTGGTCCTTGTGAGCCACAGTCCTGCACATTTTAGGTCCAACCCGAATCAAACCTACCTGAACAAGCAAATGTAGGTCTTCAGGATTTCTTGAAGGCAGTTGTGTATTATTGGCATTGGAACTAAAATATGCAGGACAATGGCCCTCCAGGACCTGTTCTCTGTCTATGGACAGTTGTGTCCTCTAATGTCCTCTAAGGATAAATTATTGTGGCTGAAGTAAGTAATCTGGTCATTTATGACATTTATGAATTAGCACATAGTAATTGTAGTTGCGATCCATAGGTTACCCTTCGGGACCAGGAGTGACCAATGGATTAAGAGCTCAAATTAAGGGTAAACACTCCATTTGCACCTAGCCCATGCTGAGTCACCTAAATACCAATTAATAGTGGAATTACTAATTAGATTATAAAAGATCATGGTGTATGCTGATAATGGTCAAGGGGTGAAGTGCTTGGACAGGAAGATATGTTTATGTATCTATAAGACTGTATGGGTCAGACTGTATGGGTCAGACGATCAGCACACAATTACTATTATGAAAACATTTGTTATGATCTGTAGGCTATGGTCCAGGACCAGGTACAATTAATGGACAATGAGCTATAAGCAAAGCCTTCCCTGTATTTATTAATCACAGCTCAAAATGTGTTCTGTATCAGCAGCATGTAGTTAGAAATGATCTGGTTTGAATCTGTAACAATAGAGCATTTGTAAGTAAAATGGGAATATCTCTGATGAGGTCATGTGTATGTGTCAATCAGAAAGGCAATTATAAAACAAAAAAGCTCAAAAGCATGCTGCATAGGAGAGGTGATATGAGCTATGCAGGACATTGAGTGGTTTATCTCAACACAGTTGTGATACACTACATGAGCAGTCTTGCCCAATGGACAGGGCAGCAAACCATCCGAGACGGGTAAAAGTTCTTTCAGATTATCATGTCTCAGATCCATGGCCAAATGCATGTCGTCAGGTGGTGTTTTCCCCAGTCCTAAATCAATACAGTAATCCAGGCATCACCAAATAAACTGAATATGTGGTGTATGAATTAAATCAAGCGTGTTTAGTGATTACAGACTGGAAAAATCCACCCTTTATCACGGGCTCATTGCAGATGCAGAAAACTCTCTGGGTCTATGACTGAGTGCTTTTCTCTTTCACAGCTGTTTCTTTTTATTATTTTGTGTGCTGGACTTGTGTTTCAAAGTCTGGTTCACATTTCTCTTTTGTGCTTCACCTGAGCCTTTGTCTCTCCAGCTACCTCTAAACTGACGTATCTCCAAATGCATGCAGGATTCTTTTTCTCCCACAGGCCACAATTATGGACCAATCACACTTGCATGATTACTCAGCCCTGCAGGCTCCTGACCAATCATGTCATTCTTTGCCGGGCATGCTTTTTTATTACCAAAACTAGTGGCCAAATTTTACAATTAGCATGCTTGTATTTCACAGGGTACGGCCTTGGTGCAGCTGGCTATCTTGGAACTGGTCTTACTGATGGCTTTGGAGCAGGTTTAAATTTTTACTTTCTTAGAATTTTCCAGTAATTTAATACAAATGAATATATACTATAGTATAGTCATATTTTGATAAGTTACCATAATTACTGTAATTTATTGTTGTTACAGGTCTCGGGGCAGGCGCATATCCACAAGGAGTTCGAGGAGGAAAGCAGATAGGTAAGGTCATTTCTTTCTTGTGTTTAATAATGTTTACTTTTTTAATTATATATGGATGACTGGGGCTAGTTGTCACAAGAACTATATTTTATTATTTATTATGGCCAAAACAGCCTTTTTGTATGTCACCTTTTACATTTTGCTGTTTCAGAAATTGTGTTCTTTATAATTTCACATATGTTAGTGTTTTACTCAGTTTAATGAAAGTTCCCATTGTGACAAACTACCCCATATAGTCTCCTATATACAAATCATTGTTTCCTGCTGTACTTTATCTGTGCTGATGTCTGTTTTACTGAATCGAAACCTTTAGTAATAGTGGTTACTGTGTTTTCAAGTGATGCATTAAACACGTAGTCCAAATGTGGTCAGACCGGAAACCTGCTGGTTCAGCACAAAGTCAAGAGTATCTTCAGAGGCAGAAAGCATCTCTGTCTTCTGTCTGACATTAGGCACACACTTGTGTTTCACACTCTCTGTGTTTCTCCACGAAACATATTGGTTACCAAGTAGTCAACCTTGACTGAATAAACACAGTTAACTTCCTGTGTTACTTTACGTCATTATTGTTTTTCAGCACTCAGCCTTGGAAAAAAGCTTTGAACATTTTCTTGTTTTAAGTAAGATTGAATGTTCTCTTCTCAACAGGCTACAGCAATGGATTTGGCAGTGAGGTTTATGGTCCTGCAGATGGATATGGGGCAGGTGAGTCAGAATGGGTTGTTATGATGGAGCCTGTCCTGACACACACTAACATATAGACATAATTATAATTGAGTGACAAATTAAAGAGCCTCTGAAGCATTGCTAGGCAACCGCTGGTGAGGCTGAAAGTTATCAAAGTAAACATCCTTGCATTCACAATAAACAAGTAATATAATAATATAAAATAATCAAATAATATAAACACCTGTAATCCAAATAGTCTAACAATGCAGAACACTGGTAACAACGTAAACAGTGTTTACACAGTGTTTAATTCATTTCATTCTGTGATTATTATGTTACTCAAAAGTTAGGCGATAACTATAAAATTAAATGGATAAGATTTCTTGCAGTCGTGCATTAAAGAGGGATTTGAGATAAATAACTTCACCAAGTGTAAAAGAGAGTCCAGTCAAAAATCACAATTCTGTCATCTATGGCAACATTCCATCATACAGATTTGGAATGACATGAAGGTGATGATGACAGAATTTTTGAGTTTTGGGTTAGCTACCTTTTTAATCTAAGTAATTGGAGTGATTTAGCTTGGCAACTAGAGAGTGCAGTCTATTTTCACTTATGCAAAAGTCATTTGAGCAAGACTACAATTTGCAGCTTGTGAAAATACGAATGGTAAGCCAAGTTTTTGCATACCTTAACTAAAAGCAACATCATCTACGTGGCAAGTTAAATGACAGAGGTCAACCTCTGCTGCTGCAGGTCTTGGAGCTGGTGGTCTTGGAGCTGGGGGTCTTGGAGCTGGTGGTCTTGGAGATGCTGGTCTCGGAGCTGGCGGTCTCGGAGCTGCTGGTCTTGGAGCTGCTGGTCTTGGAGCTGGTGGTCTTGGAGCTGCTGGCCTTGGAATTCCAGGTCTGCTTGCTAGCACTGGTTTGGGTTCTGATGCCAAGTCTAGAAAGTACGGTAAGAATTCGAAAGCTAAAGATCCACTGTAAGCAGAGACAGTTCATTCACCATTTATGGATGATTCTTGCCATATGATCAGTCATGCTTAAGCCTGTTCTTCCCCATCTACATCTGTCCTACATGTCACTTTTCTCCTCCGCCTGTGTGGTCGTGGTTGCCTGATCCCATAATACCTCTGATTTGTCTAAAGGGTCAGGTGGGGTTCTTGGGGCCGCAGGATCTTTGCCCTACGGAGGCCAGTCTGTGGTTTCAGCTGGGCTTGGGCCTCAAGGTAAGACTGGTAGCTATGGTGGAACTACATTGGGAGAAATACCAACCTTCGGGCCTGACACTGGCCTGGGTTCGTGCCGTGCAACATCTTTGTTATTCAAATGCAGCATGCAAATCTCATTTTTCTGGCTTTCCTGATGCTTTGCCTGAGGATTTGACTTGTGAATGTGAACATCTTTTACCTGTAAGAATGAAAACGAGAGAGGTTAAAGAAAGGTTTTTTAAAAGAGAATAAAGTGTATGAATGTACAAAAATATGAATCTAAAGATTGAATAACTGTAACACACATTCTCCATCTCTCTTTTAGGTGGTGCAGGTGCAGCATTAGGTCCTTTAGTAGGTAAATGTAGTTTCAGTAAATATATTAATAATATATCACATTTTATTTATAAAAAGTCACTTATAATTGAATGCTATTCTATATATCACATAGCGGGAGGCGCAGGCCAACTTCCTTACAGCGCACCAATTGTTGCGGCTGGTCTTGATGGTAAGTTAGTAAGATACAGATAATATGCTGTCTACTAAGATCTAAAATTATCTACATGCTGTCTACTAAGATCTAATATTATCTGTGTGATTTTGGCAAGCAGCTTTATGTGTCTTTAACAGCCACTATCCTATGTGTGCAGTTCAGCTGGATGAAAGATTAACCATTATTTCTAATGGCGTAAATTAGATTAAACATGTCATTTCTTTACTTTAAGTTTCAGCTTTTAATTCAATTTATGCACTAAAATAAACATCACTGACATTAAATATTAATTTGATTATCTTTTAAACTTCTTTGAGTTTGTTCCTAGGTCATTAGACACACTTTGGAAGCTTGTCTGAAACCAGTTTCCATTGGAGAAGCCTTTGGTTTCAGACACCAAAGAGCCAAAGAGAAATAGATTTAGAAAAACGATTCATTCATATACCCACAGGTGATGCTGGCTATCCCTATGGTGCTGAACAACTTAGTCTGGGGGCTGATGTTGCAAAGACATCTGCCAAATATGGTGAGAAAACATACGTAAAGAAGCACCAAATTGTTTAATCTATTTCATCACTAAACACAGGCTTGTGTATGTCTGTTTCTTATAATTGTATTTTATAGCATTGCCTTAGTGGTATTATGGACAATTGCTGAAAATCTACAGGCAAAATGTGTATGGTATGCTATAATACTGTATTGTATATACCTGTATGAGTCTGTTACCTATCTGCCTTTATGTGTCTCCTTGTCTTAATCATTTCTCCACTAACACATTAATGACTAGCAGACATCAATGGCCAGACCTAAACACTCCTTACCAAAATACAAATAACTACTTTCCTTACTGATGTAAATTCAGGTGCTGCAGGTTATGGAGCTGCATTGAGTACTGGCAGCCAGGGTGCTTATGCTGGTGAGTGCTGAAGAGACTCCAGTTACACAAGCTGGCACATTTTGACATCTGTAATGCGTGCACAGCTTGAACATTACGTTCAATTTCTCTACAGGACAGAAGGATGGCAGCAAGTCAAGCCTTAGTGGTGTTTATGGGAACGGGTACAAAGGTAGATGAAGTAATAGATCCACATTCCATTTACCTTAGATTACATGTATGCTTTTGAGTTATGCTTGTATTTATTAAAAGTTCTTGCCATGTATTTGATCAGTTTGGTGCTTAATGGGAACCAAACCCTTGATTGTGGCATGGCTGCCAGATCAGTTGAGCTACAGGAACATTCTGAGTCATGCTGGCATTTCTCATCCACCTCTTCTCTGTTTCTCTAGGTTGAGTTCTGAGGCCAGGCTGTTAACCTCCGCAGTGTTTTTGGTCCCTTTTGCCTCGTGTTCCTCACCGTTGTGCGTTTTGTGACATGTTGTCGTATGTCATGTTGTTTAAGTCTGACTTGTGCCCGTTTATGTGGGTATGTGTGTTTTGTGTTTGTATGTGTGGTGTTTATGGTTTTGGGCCTTATAGCATTTGTGGTTGTTCCCCCAGTCTGTTTTTGTTCAGTGAAGAGTGTTTTCATCCCTTGTGTGTCTCTTTATCTAACTAAACATGCTAAGCATTTCATTGGCTGTTATTTTAGTTCTTACAAAACACTAAATATTCCACCTTTGTATCTGACTCTCTTGTGTTTGTTTGTGAAAGATAACACACAGTATATGAATATAAATGTCATTTAAAAACAATCGCCCACTTCTGCTTAATAGCACAATTAAATTGGGGTTTGGACCTGCACTATTTCTGTCAGAACAAAGACTTAACCATTAAGTTAACCACAAGTCATAAGATGGTTTTGACTTCTTGTGTGAAAATATTTCTGTTGATCTTATCATATTAAAGGTTATACATAATGTATTGAGGGGGAGGCACTAACAAATGACTAAATGACAGACAATAAAATAACACTTTCAGAATCTTTTAAGCTTTCACATGGGTGTGAATATTTTTTTCACCATCCGTTTACAGGAAACCACAATACAAGCATCCTGTGTCGCACCACAGAGACTCCAGTTAACATAAAGAAAACTAATCAGACCCATTACTTACATTACACAAAAAATGTTTTAAAAAATGTTTAAAAAAATAACATGAGTAACTATAAACTGACAATCTGTGGCCATTGAGCTTTTAATGATGCAGTGCAAAAGAACATTAATTTAAAGTGCAAGAATATTTGTGTATACATATTTACTTAAATGAATTGTCATAGTATCAGAAACCTACTTATGAAAAATTATGACTCATACAGCAAGAGTAACAACTGTTAAAGATAATTATGTGAGCGGATCAAAATATATATAATATATATATATATATTATATTTATATAATTACAATAATATGGATAGCACAACTGTGATGATGTGTATTTGAAAACATGAAAATCCTGCAATAAGGACAATAAAATACTTATTGAACATGGTCTCTAAAGCTGAGTAATGTCAAAGATTGATATTAAATAGAATACTACAAATGAAATAAAGACTGATATTAAATAGAAAACTAGAAAGGAAATAAATACATACAGAATCGGATTATATTTTAAATGCTGGTTACATTATCAGATCCTAACCAAAGTGAAACTTCACTTTACTACAAGATATTTTTATCACTGTAACCAGTTTTCTGATGCAGGTAAAGGTTATCCAGAAGCACTCCTTTCTTCATGAGTATTTCTGGTGGCACAGGTCTTGCGTTTCGAGACACATAAACCTTCTCCAGGTGCAAGTTCATAGGAGAGCCCACGTAATCTGCGCAATAGGAGCCGGACAAACTCGGGGCGCATGTCACTTCTGTTTTGTAGAACAGCACGCCATGATTTAAATTGCAGAAATTCTCATTCTGACCTGCTTTTGTAGCTACTTCACAGGTTCCCAACAAGTCATCGTCCCATTTGCTATCTTCATCCCACACCTCCAGTTTCAGATTGTCACCGTCAGACAGTACAACATCACCCAGGTCAAAGGTTGCTGCCCAGTGGGGTGAGTTGTTATTCACAATCATGTCAGTTCGCCCAACCTGAATATTGTGTTTGTCAAACACTTTAACATAAGCATCGGTTGCTGTGGTGGTATCACCCCAAAGGTCTTTAGCTCTCACAATGGTGACCTTTACCCGAGCAAGTCCACGCTTAGATGGGCAACAACTGGGTGTAATCCCAGGATGGTTGTGACATGTGCAGACACAGGGATCTTTCTGATTGGATTTAATGCCAGTCTTGCAAGGATCAGAGCAGTTCCTCCAAAGTGATTTTTCCAGGATGTAGTCGTGGATGGCTTTGCGCAAGTGCTTGCGCATTGGATCTTTGGTGGAGATCAGCTCATGCAGAGGCTCCAGAGAATAAGAAATGATGTCAGGGTTTTGTGGCAGAGAAGCGAGCCATTCTTTGTAAGCGCTTGGATCTTTGTTTGCTGAGAAAAGCAGCTCAGGCTCTGTGGTGTGACCTCCAGTGATCTCTGTAAGCCTTTAAATTAAATAAACAATTTTAATTTGAAGTGTGTTTCAAAAATGGTGTGGTATTCTGAATGAACGAGGACAATGCTCATATAACTAGTCGTGATTTACAGCATACGTCATATGTGAAACCCACCTGTCTTGAAAGCGGCTGGAGAAACTACTTTTACTCTCAGTTTTGTCCTTGTCTTCATCACAGTGCTTAGTTTCTGCTTTCATTTCAGCTTTGCCACGAACATTGGCGTTTGCCTCCACATCTAAACATATCTTCACCTCTTCCACACTTAAGCCCTGTAGAGCAGTCTCACACTGTCTGATGCTAGTCACAGAGTGTACGCTTCCACCAAGCGTTACCTGGCAACATAAAACAATTGTTTTGGACAAATGAGTGATTTTACAGGGATGCAGTGGACGTTCATGTGTCAGGCACTGTTGCAGCATTTTGGGCCTTTATTTACAAACACAAACGTTTAGGGTTACTTGACTTGAAATGTTTCTCATGATATTAAAGACATTTTGATCTAAAGGAGTATACTTAAATGTTTGAAATTGGTTATGTGTTAACATATTCATTCATATCTTTCATTATAAAGCTAACATTTTATTGTATTATACGTTTTTGAAGTGGATGACTTGGACCAAATAATGAAGAAAAGTAAACAACAAGAGCCCAGTGTAGATTTTAAACTATTTATAAAGGATCTCAGGGTAAGACCTCAAGAAGCTGGATAATAATATACCAAGAATAAATTTTTGCAAATTCTGGGAAAAGGACGACTTCTTCAAAGATTCTAAAGTCTAACATGGTTTTGATTTATTTTGGATGTTTTAATTACAAAATAATTCAAAATAACACAAACTAATAAAAATGTGTTACGTGTTATTTAGTAGTTTTGATGAGTTTACTATCATTTCAAAACATTAAAAAGAATATTAGTTATTGACCCTAAACTTTTGGTTGGTAGTGGAATTTTATATATATATATATATATATATATATATATATATATATATATATATATATATATATATATATATATATATATATATATATATATATATATAGTGCATTAAAGGTACATCATTTTTATGTTCCCTGGGAATTGAACCAGTGAACCTGGCATTGCCAGGCATTGAAACATGCTCTACCAGCTACCAGCTGAAGTTAAAGAATTACCTTAGTGATATAATGGGTTCCATAGGTGTTCATGAACTTGTAGAATCGCGATTTGAAATCAAGATTATATATCTTGGGAAGCTCCTTTATAGAGCGCTTAAACTCCGGGTGGAGAACCGGCTTGTTGGAAACCCTGTAGCTATAGATAGACATGAAAAACAGACTCATTTTAGACAAAGTAGGTGAAGACATAATGACTAATTTGTTCCTTTTATATGGAAGAAAAAGTATTCAGTAGTCAATGAAGGCATGAATCTGTGAAAACAATAGCATGAATCAGTGGAAACAGTGGGCTGTTGTACCTGTAAACGGCACATGAAACACTCTGACTGGCAAAACTGAACTTGTCTTTTTTGGTCTTCTCCATGGAGTACTCCGCAAGCTTGGAGTTAGTTCCCGCCAAAACGAATGAGCCCTCGCTTTGATGAGTATTTATCCCCAAGTTCAAACCCCAGTTGTTCTCAATAGAGGAGCTGCTGGAGCTAACCAGCTCTTCACTGGACTCGTAGATGGAGCTTGATATTTTCATGCTGCACTTCTGACTGGCTCTCCAGTCCACCACAGATATAGGAAGCTTTTGCTTTTCTTTTTCCATGTAGGGATTTATGCAGACAGTGCATGATTTGTCCTTTTGACTCCAAATGTTCATGTTGATTATGAAGGCTCCTTTGCGCTGCATCCTGGTCACATCGTATCCTTCCCCAGCCAGGTTTGAGCCAGGGGCAAAGGTTGCTTCTTTACATTCACTTGGTGTACCTTTTGTACATGATTGCACATTGGGCAGAAAGAGGTAAATTAAAAGCCCTGCCCACATCACTGAAGGTATTGTAAGATGGCTTAAGTGAAGGTGTCTGGATGGTCTTCTTTTCTATGGAAGACACATCAGATTGTAGTTAGCATTTGTGGGATAGTTTGTGAGATGGTTTAGCAGATTGTGGCTTTAGGCATCATAAAGCATAGAATCAGACTTATACAGTAAGAATATTTAAAAACATATATATATTTTTTTTTAAAAAGTGTAACATTTTGTTTAAAAGACAACAACGTTTATTTTAGTTGCTTATTTCCATCACAGATATTGCAAGCTTAAGAAACCTTCTTACATCAAAAACAGCTAATATCAAAAACACTACACAGAAGAAATTATTTGTTTTAAAGTGATGTTCAATTTTCTTCTTACCTTGAGCTACTCTGTGTGTCTGAAGGGAGTTCATGAGCATGACTTGTGAGAGGGGTAAGTGTGAGAAATAAACGTAAGCTTGGGGGTGGGTTTTACCGTTATAGGCTACCAATAAAAATACACACACATATGTGGGGTAAATGAGGTGGTATGGGTTTCAGTTCTGAAGAATGATGTGGTCTTTAATAGCTATTAAGGTGTTTTGTAAACTCTGTGGTGAAACAGGGGAAAGAAATGCAAGTGAAGCATTTGAGTATTCATTTATACAGTGACCTGTGGATTGTTAAAATACTTTAAAAAAATGTTAAATGTGTTTAGAGTTGCTGTTAGTGACATAGGATTTGTAGTTTCTCTTGTGGTTTAAAACAGACCCCTGCCTCCCACATATTTTTCACAAGCAAGAATGACATGCACAACCACTTTAGCATGCAATTGTTAAAGCATTTATTTCATAAAATATAGATAAAGCCAAGAAAGAGAAACAGAAAGTAAACCAAGAAAAAAATCAATTAACACTAACTAGAAAATGCAAATGCTCAGATGCAAAACACAGTAATCTTTCTGCAAAAGCTCAATTTGTTTTATTTTAACATTTCGTTTTGTGTCTTTTCTTTTGTGCCTTCAAGAAACTGGTTCTTCACTTTTAGGATGATGGCTTTGACCAAACAAAACACGGCGCTCGTCTATCAGCACCCCCATTTTTATCAGCACGTCTTTCGGGATGGGATGGGCATGTCGAGACACGTATGTGTTCTCTAGACGAGAAGACATCGGAAAGCCCACATACTCAGAACACAAGGAGCCACTTAAACCAGGAGCACAAGTTACTTTGGTGTTATAGTACAGCACACCATGGTTAAGTTGACAAGAAGTCAGTTTTACTGCCAGCTTTAAGTTTAATGTTGCATGCTCCTAGTAGATCATCATCCCACCCACTGTCCCTGTCCCATACCTCCAGTCTCAGGACACCAAAGTTTGACAGAACGTTTCCACCAAGACTTAAGGGCCAGTTCCAAACAGGTGAATTTGTTATCCAGATCTACTGGTGTTGTCCCCAGAATGATTTTGTGATTTCTCAAGACCTTGACATACCCATCAGTCCTTGAGGAGTAATCACCCCATAGACCTGTAGCCTTTATTACAACCACAGATATCTGTGCATATCCAAGCTGTGCAGGGCAGCAGTTAGCTTTCACTGCTGGGTTGTTATGGCAGCTGCACACACAAGGTTCCTTGGGGTTAGTTGGAATTCCAGCCTTGCACGGGGTAGAGCAGTTCCTCCACAGGGCCCTCTGCAGTATGTAGTCACGAATGGCTCTGTGTAATTGTTCTTGTTTAGGGTTCTTAACTGGTAGCAACTTATAAAGGGGCTCCAATGAAAAGGAAATTACATCTGGTTTTTCTGGTACAGAGGAGAGCCACTGTTTGTAAGCACCAGGGTCACTGCTGGATGAGTAGAGAATAGCAGGGTCTTTGGTATGACCACCAGCAATTTCAGTTACCCTTAAAGAAAAACAAGAGAGCTGTTTATATACAACTATATCTATAGTTTAATCCCTTGTATTTAATTCATTAATGCTTTATTATCAAAGAAAGAAAGAAATGAAGGAAGAAAGAAAGAAAGAAAGAAAGAAAGAAAGAAAGAAAGAAAGAATGAATGAATGAATGAAAGAATGAAAGTATATGGACCTGGATCTTTAAAATTTCTCAATATATCTGGCCCAAACAAACCTGTCACTGAATATGTGAGCAAAACTGTCCTTGCTAAGTTTTTTGTCTTGGGTCTGTTTACAGTGACGATATGCTGTGTTCAAACTGGCCCTCCCTGTGACACTTGCAGATGCCTCTACATCCAGACATGTTTTGACCTCATCTGTACTAAGGTCCTGTAGACTGGCCATGCATTCTTTGACACTGGTCACAGACCGCACTGCTCCACCCAGCTTCACCTAAACAAAAGTGACATACATTGTGACAGATATATGCTTCAGAGTCTGTAGATATACTGTTTTTTGTATTACCTTTGTAATGTAATGAGTGCCAAACTTTTCAACAAACGACAGGTAGCTTTCTTTTGTTTGGTTGTTATACATCTCTGGAAGGTTTGTAAATGCATAACTCAGTTCATGATGAACAGAAAAGAAACTGGAGACCCCGTAGCTGCAGACATTAAATGTATATAAGTAAACACTTAAAATACATAATAAAATGATTTTTGTATTTGATATTAATTAATTAAATACGCAAATGATGACTCTAAATCATGATGTCCATCATACAATTTTTTTATATTTTGTCCTACCTGTAGTATTCACAGGACACTGACTGTTTAATAAAACTAAACTTGTCTTTTTGGTCTTTGCCATGGAATAGTCAGCGAGTTTGGAGTTAGTTCCCAGCCAACATCAGTGATCCCTTATGCATAATATTACCTAGTCCCAGGCCAACCTTCCAGTTGTTCTCTACAGAAGAGACACTGGAACTGACCAGGGACTCGCTGGTTTCATAAACAGAGCTGGACAATGAAAAAATGCATTTCTTGGGTGGGCTCCAGTGTACCACCGACTGTGGGAGCTTCTGCTTTTTGCCCTGCATAAATGGGTTTTTGCACAGGTTACAAGTTTTGTTCTTGAGCTCCCATTTGCTCATGTCAATGACATAAGTCCCCAGGCGTTGCATCTTAGTGATGTCGAAGCCCTCCCCAGCTAAGTTAGACCCTGGTGCAAACTCAGCATCCTGACACTCGGCTTCTTTGCCCAGAAAGCACACTGGGCTGATTAGAGCAGGAAGGGACAGTAGAAACCAAACCCACAGGGTAACTGAAGGGATCATTGTGAGTTTGGATGTGTGATGTTATTCAGCTGTGTTAAACAGAATAATACAAATACGTGGAAATAAGCAAGGAAACATATAGATGAAATAAACTAACTTAAAACTCAAAAGAATAGTGTTAACCTACACTGTATAAAAAACTTTGCTGCCTTAAATTTTTAAGTTTAATCAACTTGGCTATACAAGTCATTTCAACATAAAATTTTAAATCCTACTGGTAAAAATTAAGCAATCTTCAACCATTTCTTTAAAGTTCCAGCCTTTAGTTTTAATCTGTTTGACTAGGCACAATGTCTTTCAACTCAGTTTTGTAATCTTGACTGGTCTTGAGTCGCTGTAAAATTGTTGAAAATTTGCTTATTTTTCTAATTACATAGAAAGGATTTAAGCTATTACGTTGAAATGACTTGTGTTTACATTAAGGCATTTATATTTTGATATGCTTTTATCAGTCATTATTAATCATAGGTTAGAGTTTAAGAATTTTTTTCACTTACCTTGAAGGTTGTTTCAATATATTTATATATTAATATAGCTCTGCATGAATGCAGCATGCAGAATCTGTGTGCTGTGCCTTAAAATGTCTATTATATATATACACACACACACACACACACACGTCAGATGTCAACCAATGCAGTGGACAGGCAAACATTAACACTTGGTCACTGACTCATTATGTGTGAAGAGGGAAGTACTGTGAGGAAATAACCATGAACATGCTGCTTGACATGAAAGGATGTGGATCAACAAAAAACAAATTGTTATATTAGTATTGAACTAACAGAACGGCATAAGACACCAAAACAAACCATTAGTATCCATTATATATTGAATTATATACTGAATTATACACTAAATTAAGGAAATTGACAAAACTTACAAATGTAATAATGTAAAAAACTTACATCAACTTACAAAAGTAACCTGATGGAAATGATTTTTAAAACATTAGTTGTTTAACAGCTTTTCTAATCTCTTAGCATATTTTAGCAATGGTTTTTGTTTCTGTGTACCAGTGCTTGAGATCTGCAAATACTGTGATCATGTGAAATACAGAAAAGTGTTATTGTTTTTTGTGTTTATGCCTCTAAACTTTGCATCACTGCCCACATAGAGAATCACTTTTTATCCAACATGTGCATACATCTTACATACATACATTTGTGTTGCCATTTTTATTGTAACACACCTTTCTAAAATCAGTTTTCCCCTTTGAGCTTATAGTTCCTGGTGTTATGTAAGCTAGAGAATCTCATCATACTGAGCGTTGTTTAAAAAAGGAGATGTCTACAAACATTTATAAATTAATTAATAAATGAAAATGTAATTCTCTGGGCTCATGAAATGATTGTGGTCTGCAAGAGGGTTTAGTTAAAGCATGTGACTCACAGTTACACATATGAGTGGTTGGATTTTTGGGTGGGGGGTGGTTGTGTTCATGGTACTTTTACATACCCTATATGGGCAGAGATATAGGTGTTACAATACTAAATATCCTCCTACATACTCTAAATGGTCTAAACCTCGTGTCACTGAAAATAAAATATAACCCTGCACTTCTTTAACAGCGTACTGCATATGCTGACACATAAGATGACACAAGCAAAACAACACTTGCTGCAAAGATGGGTAATATTATAATAACAATTTAATGTAGCTTTAATATTAACTTCGCAAAAAAATACATAGTCAAAAAGCATCACTGCATGGCAGTAATGTCCAATCTATCTACCGACCCCTTTCAATGATAAGTATGGGTCCAGTGTAGAATTAAAGCTCTATAGGTCAAGCGAAAATAAATGCGATTGGCAAGACAAATACTGATAAGCAATTTACTTTTACAGTAACCCGTTGATTTAAGCGTGCTTTGACTGTCTAACTACTCGATTAATTGTAGAGCAGTTTTATTTACGTGATTACTCGATAAACGTGTGGATAACTTATACAAAAGATAATATAGCATTCTAATATTAAGAAAACATTAATTTAATTAATGTATCATCAGAATAAAATAATATTCTAATCAATGTGACGTTCATTGTATTGGTTTCAAAATATAGACCTACTATCAGTAATATAGGTTAATTATATTTCTACACCTACTTCCTTCCTGCTGAGCTATCTTAATAAAATACCACCAGTATGATAGACAAGAATTTTGTTGTACCATTCATCTTACCATTAAATGTTTATAAAACATTTTTAAAATATATATTAAAATATAAAAATTGCATTTTTACTGAAAACTACTGAAATGGATTGAAGGTTTACGAAACAAATTCAATCTATCCTGTTTTTGCACCACCCCCGTCTCTTCCCCGTTGGTCCAGACTGGATTAGAGCGCTGCAGCATCAGCGGATGAGATCAGGTGAAGGCCGGGCCGCTGCGCCCCACCACCAGCCGCATGTTTCCGCACACCGGTGTCAGAGAGCCTTTAAAAAACGTGCCGGGTGAATGCACTGGATATTAAGCTGTTTTTGGGATAAGCGCCTGTCAGAAACGGATTTCCTTACCAAAGCTTTCATTTAAAACTCTGCTGGCTGAAATCACTGCAAGCTAGCAGCAACATCACTTGGCAACATTGGGAGCCGTGTTCCTGAGCTGCCCACCGCGTCCATTTGCTTGCAATAAATGCCAAGCCTACGGATGGTTTATGTGAAGTATTTTTAATGCGTGACCACATCTGTCACTGCATGGGAAATCTGGTGATGATGGCTAACCTCTGATCAATCTGTGAAGCTCATGTGTTTTGCAGTCAGCACAATCAAGGTGACGGTAGCTAGCCCGTTAGCTTTGCTGTGCACAGTGCGCTTCCTTATTGGATAACCGTGCTCGTCACTGATGGTGTAAGAAATGCCAGGGAGTGCTTGATATCTGGTTAAACTTGACATATATATATAATTGAGACTGGGGTAGTATTGTATATCAGCCTCGCATGCTTTTTCGTATAGTGTCATCGATTCTGACATTGCACTGTACACTTCGTTAAACACTAGCGTGCTTGCACTCCGTGCCAAACAACATCATCACGATACATTATTTTTTACACCGGCATCTGTTTGTCACACAATACAGCTGCGTCGACCGGCTTGAAATGCCCAGTTAAAGAGTTTCTTCTGTGTCATTTGCAAGTCTCAAAGAGCGCTGGTAGCTTGAATCAGAGTATATGCAAAAGATCCGACGGACCGCTGATGATTCACTCCGCGGGAATATGAGGAAGTTACCCAGACTCGATGCATCGAGGCTACGGCGAGCCGCTCCGCACCGCGCATAACTTCACACAAAGCCCGTTTCTTTATAAGCCCCGCTGTTCCCGATGGTGAAACTACCCGGCGACTGTTGGATGAGCAGCCAACGAGGGACGCGGGCTGTCCTCGGGTCGCCCCACAGGTCGAGCTGACAGAAGCCGCCGCGGTTTGTTTGACAGGGTGCGACCGCCCTTCGTTTAAATGTTACACACAACACCGCATATATCCGCGAAGCTCACGATGAACGCAGCCTGCAATTTCTACGTCAACCCGTGTGGATGACACGGCCGCCGGTTCGAAAGCCAACAGCGGGATAAAAGCGCGCAAAAGTTGACTTTTAAAACTATTTGGGCAGAAGAACAAGTCGGCTAGCAATGTAGCTGGCTGCATATGACCGGACCGGACTCCTTCGCCTAATGTCTAGGGTGTCAACTCTTTTTTTAGTCTTGTGTTTTACGTGTTCGTGTAGATGAATGGCGGGGTTATTTTAGCGTCGTGGTGGTGACAGTTTCTGATTGCTATGGCATTTTTAAACGGGCCCAGACTGCTGGACTGGGCAAACTCTCCTCCACATTTGCAGTTCAATAAATACGTCCTGACGGGCTACAGACCCATCTCCTCCGTCCAGGAGTGCGTCAAAAGCCTCTTCTATCTGCACAATGAGCTGGGGAACATCTACACACATGGTGAGTCTGACGTGAAGTGTTGTGGCAGGAAGATGACTGCGTTTATCTGCCTCACTGTGTATGACTGCATTACTCTTCTGCTTTCTGAAGTTTGAAATGAAATGCATCACTTTAATTCAGTCAGATAAGTTTTACCAGTTGTGGCTGATTTCCAGCATTTTGCATTTCTTTTACCAATTCATACTCCATTTAAATAATCAGCATTGTTAAATTATAAGGGAGAGATTTTATATTTCTTAACTAAGCAATGCGCAACGTGTTGGCACTTTCATTATACCGCAATTTCTCTCTCTGTTCCCACACTCTCTATTTTACTGTTGTTGTTCACTGTATAGTGCAGTTTGTTGTATGTAATTAATTGTTTTTCAATAACATGTTTCTATCAATAGCATGGCCCTAGCAACACCAAGGTCATGGATTCGACTCCCAAGAAACACACACACACAGCAATAAAGGAAAGAATGCGTTTGTGTCAAGCACGTAAATGTAAACAACAAGAGTTGATATCATCTTTTAATGACTTTGTATTAACTGTAATGGCATTTGTGCTGTATTGCAGCTACAGAGAGCAGTAAGCATTCCAGTGCACTGGTTATAATGTAATAAATGTGTAATCAGACATAAAGATTTAGCAGACAGGTTTGCTCCAAAAGATCCACTTGTAAGCCTGCATGAATCATTAGACTGGATTATGTGGTTGTATGCAGGTGTATGGTTTCACATGCCTTTGTTTGCCTTCTTGGAAGCCGGAAGTTAAAACGTCATCACTATTGTGTTCTACTGTTAGATGATAATGAATGACACATTTACACCCATATTATGTTAATGCATTGCTGACATATTATGAGAAAAAGACTGTCAACTCTCAAAGTGCCCGTGTATTCTCAAGCTAGCACAGTGAGTGAATATATTTGAGAGCGTTGTGGCCCGGTGTAGTCAAGTAAGCAGAAATCAAGGGTTTGAAATGTGTGACACAGCTTAACTTGACCCAAAAGATGACTTTGCTGTAGGAAGTCAGGAAAAAATAAATGCTGCATCTGGTTGGTCTTTTGTAAGCTGTAATACAGATGCATTTGTTTATCTGCCACTGTGTGAAGAACAAGAGGTCTGAACAGTGGTAAAGATGAATGAAAGTTGCTTGCAGATATCTTCACTTGTAGATGCACTTTTATACTAATGCAACCCAAACTGAATGATTTCCATTTTTGAACAGGTGCTTTCTCCTTTACAATGTTTGCTTAGTTTTCCAGTATTTGTGTTTTACTTTGAATGGGATGTTTGCACTGTTTTGTCTCATGTTTGCATGACATGTCTCTGCAGCACATTTTCTGCATATGTCGTAATGTTTTTACATGCTTGTGTGTAAATTCTTCAGTGTGTAACTGCTGTGTTGTGAAAGATTCAACATCCTTAACCCAACAAATGACTAATAATGTCATTAAAAACTTGTTTCTTTTCTAACCGCTGCTTTACTGATGTCTTTTATGTTTTGTTTCTTGGTCTGTGGGCTTCTCTGAAAACCCATATTCTGTGCATTTGGCAATTGATGGAGGGTTATAATCTGATAGCAGGCTGATCCGTAAATGTATTGGCCCCTAAACAGACACCACAAATTAACCAGCTCAGCTGAGCCACAAACACTTTTGAGAAGATTTGCAAAGCATGCATCAACTTTCAAATTACTGCTTCTATGTATTGACTTGAAATTAGCTCTCATTATTGTCAGTGAAGTGAAAAACGTGATAAATAAAGAGATGCTTTAATTTTATACATTTACCTACAATGTGTTGTTGCTGCACAGATGCACACATGCTTTCTGTGGTAGAGTGCATGTTGTCTATCTATAGTGTCAGACTGAGGGAGAGTTGACCAATGGAGATAACTCACTCAAAATAGATGTGCTGGATGGGATTGGTGCTTTTACCTGGCCAGACAAATTATTTGACATTGGGGGATAAGCCTGGAGCAAAAGTAAGAGTCACCAATAGCCAGTCTCTGAGTGTGTTCAAACCTATATGCAACAATTCTTCTGTGTTTGAGACACAACCGTCCCAGCTAACAGGAAACAGTCTCAGAACATAGGCTAATGTTCTCTAAAAGTTCTCTAAGAGTTATCAAAAAAGTTCTGCTAAGGCTACTGCAAGAACTGTTAAAAACATTAGTAGTTGGAATTTAGTAGTTAGTGACATGTTGTAAAAATATTACAGAATTAAAAAATTTTTGAATAACGTTCTTATAATAATAAGTAACGTTAATACAATGACTAAAAATGGCATTTTAAACGTTCCTAGAACTTTCAAAATAATATTTTTAATGTTTTTGTTCCTTAATGGAAATATTTGGAAAACAAATTCTTACAACCTAAAATTGTGAGCTGGAATAGTGCCAATAACTGTTGTCAGGATTTGTAAAGTTCTTTGTTAAGGTGTGTAGTGTGCATTGTGGCAGCTGTTGCTATTATTAGCACAGTGAGGCCCTGCATGGAGACCCTCGCTGTAGTGGGCTGTACCCCGGTCCTCCATAAATCCATGTGTTGTTAAAGCTGCAGTGATTCAGCTCACGGGCCAGTGAGTCTAATGCCAAATAACAACCTTCTTGCTCTGTTCACAGGCGAGGTGTGTTTCAACAGGACTTTACACGTCTTCACATGTCTTCTGTACAAACATAGACTCACCTGAGAACGTTTGTCTCATTCTGTCTTCTCTGTTCAGGAATCCCCCTGCTCTGCTTCCTGGTGCTGCTCCCACTCAACATCCCCTGGTCTCAGATCAGCGTTACGTGGCTCGGTGTGGTGCACTTCCTGGCCTGTTTATCTCCACAGCTGGGATCAGTGGTCTATCATCTCTTCATGAACCATGAAGGCGGCGAGCCCGTCTACAAAACCCTGCTCACGCTAGATATGTGTGGAATCTGCATGATCAACACGCTAGGTCAGCATCTCACACCGGTGTCTGATGAATCAGAGCTCAATTGCAGCATTTCTCAGAGCATCATTTGATTTTTCTTTTCTGTTTTGCTTTGCTGACTGGAGGTGTTATGGCCTTCCACATTGATATTTTTATACAGGATGTCAGCTAATGAAGTGTCATCAATGCTTTCCTCACTTATTTAGATCTGGGTCAGAAACCCGATGCTTCCCCTTTATCTGTATCTGCGATCATGTTTAAGACTTTCAGCATTTGACCAAAAGAGAAGTGGTTTTGTTGTTCTAAACAAATGCTGTAACAGAGGAAATAAAGTAGCAAAGAGAAAACAAACCAGAAATAGTATTTAAAATAGAAATGGAAATTAATCCTTTTTGAGTTAAAGTGTCTGACAAAAAGGAAATCTTCACTGTTGTTTCATAGTATATCCATTATGTCTTGTTCTGGTTATTTGCTGGTTATTTCTCATCTTTGGACATTTTAAAATGTTATGTTAGTCTTTTAACCTCACACTCTATAGTTGAAAAGGGCATTCTGACAGCTCTCTGTGTGATATGATTTACTGTTTAGTAGTTTAATAGTGAGTTAAACTTGCCCACACAGAGGTTTTGAGTGAGTCATTCATAACATTAGGAGAACTGAGTTTTGTTTGCTTGGTAATTTTGCTTTTGTGCAACAACAATGCAATTGTTTACTATATATTTTACTAGTTGCATTAACAACTAGCTTTACTTTTTCACAAATTATTTTGCACAGTGGAGTGTACATGTATTAGATACAACTTTTACAACAATTCTACCATGCTTAGGTGATATAAAATAATAACTAATGTTATGAAAATAAAGAGTGTCATCACTGTAACATTGTGTTTTGGTTTGCAGGAGCTCTGCCTATTGTGTACATCACTCTGCTCTGCTATCCCTTCACTCGCACGGTGGCTCTGCTGATGTACATCCTGCTCTCCAGTTACGGCATCTACTGCGCCATCACGGCACACAGCAGAGTGCGACGCCTGCGCTCCTTTGCCTGGCAAGCTCTTTTCCGCTTCTCGTTTTTCCTACTGCGCTGGGTGGGTGTGGGCGGAGGCAGTCCCACCTCGTTGCGTCACTTTGTCACCATGGATGCACTGGCGGTGTTGGGCGGGGTCATCAACATCACTCGAATCCCTGAGCGTTTCCGCCCGGGTCTCTTTGACTACTGGTGCAACAGCCATCAGATCATGCATGTGCTGGTGGTGGTCTCTATACTTTACCTTCACTGGGGGGTTCTGGACGATCTACTGTGGATCAACAGCCATGACTGTCCCTCAGACTGAAAGTGGCCCTGCTGGTCTGGAGTTGTGGGTAATGGGGCATGAGGACCTCTTTTAGTAATGAGATGGTTTGGAATGCAACATAATTGGGTTTAGAATAGTTTGGGAAGGGGTGGTTGTTGTGCTTTGTATATAAATGTGTGCACGAAAGTCCATAAGAAGTGTTTTACATGTTTTTAGGGGACACCAGTGCCAGCCTCGACACACATGCTTGTTTGTGCCGTCAGTAGCCAGAATGTACATATCTGTGTTTGCATAAACATTGTCTGTGCATGGCACTGTTTAGATCTACTAGCTCAAACAAAGGCTGATTTATTTATTTGTTTATTTATTTTCTTTTAGATCTACACATTCTATAGGCTTACACTCACATTTATACACACATAGGTATACATACACACGGGGTCTGACATTATCTGATGTCATATGTTCACCAGCGTCGAAAGCATTTTTTATATAGCCTCTAGTGTTTTCTTTCGCTAAAACAGTGAAAGACAAAATCGAGCCCACCAATGATTGGCTCTCAAATAGCAAGATTTACACTGTTTGAAAGCATGGCTTTTGTGAAAACTGATTACAGTTTATCTCTGTTCTCAATTTGCCAGTGACACAAAAAAGGTCACTGGTGCAGAAATGATGTATGCACTGAATTCGACCACCTACTTTCAAAGTCTATGCAGCATATCAGTTGTTACATCAGTGCTCACTTTGGACACCACACACACACACACACAATGTACTGTATGACCAGTCTCACAGCAACATATACTGGAAATACTTGAGTTGATTTTACTTGTTTTATTACAGTCTCTTTGTAATGTTGTTGTCTACCAGTTTGGGTCCATATTTATTGCGTGAAGGGGAAAGGGGTCATTCCTTGGTTTAAAGTCAGGCATTTATATGGCTGGCTGATTAAAGTTACTGAGAGGCTCTGAGTGGCTTTGATCAGTCAGTTTGTTAACATCTATGAGGGGTCATTTAGTCAATGCAGTTTTTTTGCAGATGTATGATGACCTTTATAAGTTCCATGCAGAAGGTTGTACTTTAACGTGCTGTGCCACTGAATAGTCTGTTTAACCTTGTACATTCACGGTTTTAATATCCTAATCTGCAACTGGAATTTGTACTGCTCTAAATTAGATTTAATTTCAGTTTGACCGTTAACCTCAATTATCTGCATAACCTTGGATTCAGCACGAGGCAGATTATTTCGTAATGGGGTTCTGTTTGCTCAAAGGCTTCTGTTCTCTGCTGGGCATCTTCATCCACTGCACATCTGATGTTCTGTCTCATCAGATGTGACAGAGAATATTAGACTCCTGAATGGAGCAATATTACACATGCCAATAGACTATGAATTCCCCAATGAAGACAAATGTAACTTTGTCATAACCTCTCTACTCCTCACTTGAGACAAATTGCTGCATATTGAAGCAAGTTGTTAGTGTTTTTTAAGGCTGCAATCAATACCGTTTGCCTCTCTGTCACCATCTCAGTTTGAAGCATAAAATTGCAGCTTACTTGACATACTTTATTTACATGTGTTAAAGTCAAACTGACATTTCCTGTGAAGTCTGACTGGGCAGCTCAAATTATAAATCATTATTATAAACTTACCATTGTGAATCGGGGTAAGGTAAGGAGACAGTTCTGAACACTGATCTGAGTGAATATGATTGGATATAATACAGAATGGTCATGCGTTTAAGTTTTTAAGGTTTGACGGAGCTGTTTACAGTACTAAAGCTTAACAACAATCATATTCTGCTTCATATGTACCTGAGAATGTGATTTAATGTAAAGTAAATCAGTTCTTATTGCAGGTTGCACTATGGAAATGATGTTCCAAATGCACTGGATTACACTACTGAGAAAAACAAACCAAGGATGACTCCTCTAACCCTTCTGAATTCATTTAACTAAACGAATGAACAAATAAACAGTAATGCCACATTTAAAGGCAGGGTAGGTACGTAAATTGGTCTAAATATATTTATACCTAAATATATCCTCCAGATCAAAAAATGTTCATCCAATCATTGCATTCGGTGCACATGCCATGATTGGATGTTCTACTTACCTGTCAAACTACGTATTTGCATTCCTCCACACACTAGTGGAGGAGGTGTGGCTTTGGGGATTGCTCTGAATGAAGGGCAGGATCTAATGCTTTCAAAGCTAAGTTGGTATCGTTAGCGTCTCTAAAAGCCTACCCTACCTTTAATTTCTCAATTCACAAGTCACCTCCACTACCCCATCATTTGGCATTATATAGTTATGTAGAATGTTTATGTTTACTACCTTGTTTATCTATTTAAAAATGTTGTAAATGTTTTATTTAAAAGAGATCAACTACTACTGCTGTTTTTAATTTTGATCAGGTGGGAATCACACATATCTTAACATTACACAATCGCAACACTCTGCTAGTCAACCTATAGCAAAGGTCTGATTTACTAGTGTAGTATGAGTGCATGTTAGAGAGAATGTTGCTCAAATGTATTAGACAAACAATCACCACCTTAAATATACTCTATGCCAAATTAACTGCTACAGGACCTCAGGTGTCGCACATAATGGTCCTGTTCTTAGCAGATGAGGGTGGTCTCAAATACAAGCCACTATTACACAACATTTGTTGTGGTATTCACATAACACAGTCCCTTATAACAGGGCAGTTACCCCGTCCCCTTTAATGTTATAAGATTCAATGACAAACATTTGACTTACGAAATAAAGTGGTGCATGCAAATAGATAAAGAATGAAAAATCAAACCCCTTAAATGCAACATAAGATTCGCAGAGTCCTAATGCTTGTGCAATGCGATCACTGACACACATGCTAAACGTGCAGTAACTGAGCTAACGCATCAGATATATCTGTCTAATGAAAGGGAATGAAGTACAGAGAGACGCCCAGAGGCAATACAACCATATCAAATAATTACCTGCACTGTTTATTTCTTTACCAAAAGGGCTTTGGATCAAAGTGAGAACCAATTAGGAACTTAAAGTCCATATAGGTTATGTAAACACCTGTATGTAGACTATATGCAGGCAGCGTACATACTGACATTTTTATATATACACTAATATATAAAGCAACAATGTTATAAGAAAATATCTGAATGTTAATGTATGTATCTCAGAGATTGACACTTAATATGAATTGTCGAGTTTCATTTCAAAGAGATAATAGAGATTTTAATTATTCCGAAAACAGTTAAAAAGTCTTTAAAAGCTAAAATTGTGATGTCACAATGACAGTGACCATGGCTGAGACAGGAGAGCTAACAATGTTATTAGAATGTTATTTAGAATGGTTAGCATCATAGTAATGTGTATGTAATACTATGGTGTCATCATTTCATTAACACAGTCTTTTATTTTATGAATGACGGTTTAAAAGGCATTGTAATATAGTTTGGTTGGCAAAATCTCTTTTACATAAGGAAACGTTTGGAGAGGTTACAGTATAAACGTTTTGGTTTAAGATGAGGGGTCCTGATATGTTAATACCTCTGAAACCCACTGGATAACTATGCATAATCAAAATATGTACATATATATGTATATACACACACAAACATGTTTGTACGTGTGAATTCCAAAAGAGTCCTGAAAAGGAACAATCTGTGTGTTCACACTAACATGTTTTGCTCAGAGTGACATCTTTATCATGCCATCCTGGGGTCTCTTCTTCTCAGGGTGCCCTGTCAGTGCTCACTTCTAATGAGTGACCTCAACAACTGATCTTGGGCCAGTTTTCTTTTCATCTTGTAATGTCTTTCTTTGTTATGTTTGTGGTTAAAAAGACTGAAAATATGATGATTTGACAGTTATATGTCTTTAAGGGCAAAGGTCACGATGGTTTATTACGTGTCTGGACCATGCATCTTATTTTTGATGCATATTGCCTTTGTTGGGGCTTGAATGTGTCCACAAATGCTGATCAAGAAATCAAGAATGTGTTTCCTTATGTAGTTAGTTAAGAACTGTGAGAATGTGTCGAGCATGATAAACTTGAACAGCGCTGAGAAAATGGATTGCATCACACAACATGTTTTAGATGAGGAACAAGAATGTTCAAATGGATGATTTCTCTTGTCTGTATATTCTAATGTCCTGTGGTAAAAAATAATGACAATGTATGAAACGATAATAACATTTTTTCTTAGTATGCAGGTGCTGGATAGCCTGTTATGACTCACCATTAGTTACGTTTCACATTATTATAATAATGGATATATTGTTATTATTAATATTGTTCTAAAATGGAGCCACTGTCGATGATGATTATAATTTGGGTACAAAGGCTGAGAATAATAATGCACATTGGATGACAGAAGGTATCTGAAAGATCTGTCGATTTTTGTTTCCACACTGAACTATGGGTTTTCCATTGAATTTGATTGTTGCTTAGCGCCATCTTGTGGCCGCGGTGCTGCACTGGCGCTTGTTCGTCGGTAGCTTCATAAATGATGATCAGTTAAAACAGTGGTGACCTTTGGGAAGATTTCAGGCACTTAGGTCACTCGCTGAGCTCCATTGGCCATTCATCTTTCTTTATTGTTGTTTTATTAGGTCTTCTAAACTCATTTACTGCAAAATGTACTTGTCTGTAAATGGTTTTATCTACAAGCGTATATGTCTGTTAGTTTATTTTATAGGTCTATATTTCTCTCTCTGCCTATATGTTTGTCCACGGTTACATGTGTTAACACAGACAGATCTTCCTAACCCCACGGTCTCCTGCAGCGATTGTGCAATAAATTGAGGTTTATATTTTTAAAATTGTCTTTTGACTCTTCTTTGACTTGTTTTTCTTAAGTTGCACCACCCCTGACATGAAATGTGTGTCTATGTGTGTACACTGTGTGCACAATTATTAGGCAAGTGAGTATTTTGACCATATCATCATTTCATCTATAATTTCCAACTCCAAGCTGTATAAGCTTGAATGCTTATTGGAATTAATGCATATTAGGTGATAGTATTTGTTTGTAGGGTGTGGCCTAAGGCGATCAACACCCTATATCAAGGTGTGCATAATTATTAGTCAGATTCTTCTCCTCAGGAAAAATGGGCCAAAAAAGAGATTTAACTGACTCTGAAAAGTCAAAAATTGTAAAAAGTCTTTCACAGGGATGCAGCACTCTTGAAATATCTAAGATATTGGGGCGTGATCACAGAACCATCAAACGTTTTGTAGCAAATAGTTAACAGGGTCGCAAGAAACGTGTCGAGAAGAAAAGACGCAAGTTAACCACCAAAGATTTGAGAAGAATCAAACATGAAGCTACCAGGAACCCATTATCCTCCAGTGCTGCCATATTCCACAACTGCAACCTACCTGGAGTGTCAAGAAGTATGAGGTGTTCAGTTCTCAGAGACATGGCCAAGGTAAGAAAAGCTGAAACCCGACCACCTCAAGACACATAAGTTGAAACTTCAAGAATGGGCCAAGAAATATCTGAAGACAGATTTTTCAAAGGTTTTGTGGACTGATGAGAGTGACTCTTGACGGACCAGATGGATGGGCCCGTGGTTGGATCAGTAACGGACACAGAGCTCTGCTTCGACTCAGACGCCAGCAAGGTGGAGGTGGGGTACTGGTATGGGCAGGTATTATTAAAGATGAACTAGTTGGACCTTTTCAGGTTGAAAATGGACTCAACTCTCAGACCTACTGCCAATTTTTAGAAAACACTTTCTTCAAGCAGTGGTACAGGAAAAAGTCTGCATCTTTCAAGAAGACTTTGATTTTTATGCAAGACAACGCTCCATCACATGCATCAAAGTACTCCACTGCGTGGCTGGCCAGTAAAGGCCTTAAAGATGAAAAACTAATGACATGGCCCCCTTCTTCACCTGACTTAAACCCTATTGAGAACTTCTGGGCCCTTCTTAAGCAGGAAATTTATAGTGAAGGTAAACAGTACATCTCTCTGAACAGTGTCTGGGAGGCTGTGGTTGCAGCTGCACAAAAAGTTGATTCTGAGCAGATCAAGAAACTGACTGACTCTGTGAATAGAAGGCTTGTGACTGTTATTGAAAAGAAGGGTGGCTATATTGGTCACTGAGGTTTTCTTTTTGAAATTTCAGAAATGTTTATTTGTAAATTTTGAGTTTGTTTATTATTCTCACTTTGAGAATAATAAACAAGTGACAATTGAGATGGGTAAATCTTTGTTTGTCATTTAGTTGCATAATAATTATGCACACTAATAGTTGCCTAATACTGGTGTACATGTAGATATTCTCTTAAGAAAGCCAAAACTTCACTTTTACTACTTACATGTTCAGGTTTGAGGGTTTGTTAACATTTTGGATTGACCAAGAGCACTGTAGTTGTACAAAAACAAAATATATCCTCAAAAATACTCATTAGCCTAATAATTGTGCACACAGTGTATTATATTTTGACCTCCGCTCCAGTGGCTTGCTAAAGTGATGAAACTTTGTGTTATTAAATTACCCCCTATTTTTAATCTACCGGCTGTTAAATGCAACACCTTTGAGACCTTGAACCTTGCCTGCAAAGCCACCCCTTCTCCCAGATTGACACATGGTTCAAAATGGTTAATATGTATTATTATTAGATGCATAATTTTCACAAAAACCTTCTAATTGTTTTTTGTTTGTCAATGAATTTATAATAATTGATCATTTATTTTATAATTTAATAATTTCTTTTTAATAATTATGAACTCTAACAAACACAGTTTAACATTCAACGTTGACCTTTATACCTACTTTTATATTATATTTTTTCTTATATGGCTAATATTAAGTTACTGAAGTTTTATTGTAATAATAACATAACTAGCAAATCTGGTGTAGGCGTAACTATGGTTACCACGGTTCACTTTTGCAAAGGCTGTTCACTACTTTGGTAGCCTATAAATAAGTGCAGGAAGACCTGCAGTAGTAACGATGGGCAGACAAAAGGATAAACGTCAGATCATAAACTTTGTCGCGTAAGAAAACGTGAGATGCAGCTACATCAAACGTGAAGCGCTTTAAAAGGAAACATAAAGCGAAGTCGCCTCCCATTCTCACTGACATTTCAAACTCACTTCCTCCACGATTTAGGCTGAGCTGTTACCACAACTGCTGGCATTCACCTACTTCACTTCATCTGTGTCTGCTGTCACAGTTCAGCGCTTCAGCATCTCACTCCAGCAGCCAGAGGCCCGTCCGCAGACACAGTTCTCAGGTACGCTCACCCGTCCCGTTACTCCACGCGTTTCTTTACAGAAACAGATAGTCGTCTTTATCTGCGTTTCAAAACATATTGTGTTGCCTACCTAGACAGCATCTTTGGGCTGGTCTGCCTCCAAACGCACTTTAGAGCCCCAGTCTGATCAAACTGTGCGTGCACAGTCTAGCTGACTTGAAACTCGCCTTTATTTTGCCTAAAGCTTATGTTTAGTTAGGCTGCATTCTAGGTTTTGAGACACAGCCCTGCGGATCGTTGCAAATAAGCAGTCGTGTCATTTACTAGCTTAATATTGTCTAGTCTTAAGAAAGAGAAACGTTTTAGCCTGAATGGCAATTTCTAGGTGTGCCTTTCTGAACTGTGGGCACGCTTAAACATTTGAGGAACTCAATGTTTGGCAGCATATGAAACAGGCAAAATGTAAGAGAACTAAAAAGGTTTTCTAGCTATAGATACAGCTCGCTCACATTGGACTGCAAATGATGATAAATTGGGTAGCCAATAAGAGTTTGCTGTGTTGCTTTCAATATGCCTTCAATGAGCCATCTGAATATTTAAAAAACCAAATAGATGATCTTATAGTAGTGTGTCTTTAAAACATACAGTATAGGTAGAAGTGACTAGCTGTCATCTGAGTGAAAGGATGTGGTTTAACTGAAGTTTTGAGCACCTCCTGCATTCCCACATTTGCTGTGGGGTCATTCCAACAAAACAATGTCCTCTCACGTTCTGTAATGGTCATTTTTTATGCATCTGTCTTGTTTTAGCTTATTTTAGATTGTCTAAGTGTTTTAAGCATGTAGGTGAAAGTGACCTGTAGTATTTCAAAAAATGTGAGTAATACTGACGTATACATGAAACTTCAGTTGATTTAGTGATGAAAGGAAAAAGAGGGCAAAATTAAAGAGGTTTATTACAAGAGTCTGCAGACAACGTGGCAATATGCATAGAGAAGTAGCCAGAGCATTTCCTTCTGTCTCACTTTATGCTACTTTCTGCTTTCCTTCCTCTTTCTAGCTGCTCTTTGCCTTCATGCAGTTTCATACTGAACAAAGAAAGAGATTGACATAGTGGCTTCGCTATCTTTTTCGCTCAAACTCTCTTGTTAGTGGTATATGCTTTTTGGCCATTTACTTTAGCTGTTTCTTGTTATTTATTTAAATTCAAGAGCATTTAGAGATCAAATCAAGAGTTTAACTGGAGTGCAGTTAAGGTCACCACTAAATGCGAAAATCTGAGTTTCACTGCAAATCACAAATAAATAACACACCTGATAATTTGTAAATATTATTATACAGTCATATTCTATATTATGGTGTATTGTCCAAAACATTAGAAAACATACTTGATGACTTAAAGTTTACCATAATAAAAACATTGCAAACATTAGGACCTCCAGTGAAGGTTTAGTGCATTCTTTTAACCACTTTGAATGATGAAAACGTTGAAAATTTCTAAAATGCAGTAGAAATGACAGTAATTATTATAAGTTAAATGAACGGAAAATATCTTGTTATAACAATGAGGAGAACATGTCTTCCAGTGTATATGAACCCTAAATCTTGTTGCTATGATGCTTCATATGTATATGTGGTCTTTCCTGTATTGTTCAGGTCACCATGTCTAGGAAGGTGGTCAGGTCCAGTAAGTTCCGCCACGTCTTTGGCCAGGCGGTGAAGGCAGATCAGTGCTATGATGACATCAGGATCTGCCAGATGACTTGGGACAGCAACTTCTGCTCCGTCAACCCCAAGTTTGTGGCCATGATTGTGGAAGCCAGCGGTGGAGGAGCTTTCATTGTCCTGCCCCTGAATAAGGTACATCTTCATAGCATGTCAGACTCACTAGGCTCTGTTCATTCAATCTTTGTATAACAAAGCCTTTATGAATGACATGAGCTTGTCTGAACTCAGGAGTCAGTCTGAGTTGTTATATGCACTTTATGGTCCCTCCAGTAATGTTGTGCATTACTTTTGGAAGGTTGACATGTCCTGTGGTGTGACATTTACATTTATGCATTTAACAGACACTTTAATTCAAAGCAACTTACAGCGCATTCAAGCTATACATTTATATCAGTATTTGTGTTCCCTGGTAATCAAACTCACAACCTTTTGCACTGTTAATGAAATGCTCTACTAGTTGAGCTACAGGAATACATGCTGTACGTTATTCAAAATCTTTGTAAAAATTGGGCCACAAGGAATGCAATATATATATTTACAATATATACTTTCCTTTATACATTGTTGACACAAGTCACTTTATGCATCTTAACTACCTGTGTGTTTGTGTGCAGGACAATATTGTTATCATAAATCAATACTGATTCAATATCATCATATCATCAATACTGCACTGAAGTTTTCTTTCAAACTCTGCAAACTCTAATCTAACCTAGTCAAACCATAGTTTTACCACATTACCTGTTTTGAATGTTCTTCTGAATGTCTAAATTTTGAATTCTAGAAATGCATGAATTCTAAATAAGGAAGTTTAAGGTTGGGTTTCCTTGTTACGTGTCACCAGATCTAGCATCTCTTCTCTTCCTGTGCTCTTGCACTTGTTTTTGCCATATTTGGAGTGTATCACTGTCAACGCTGCACAGGATGTGGTGACAGCTTGCAGATTGACATAGTGAAAAAAACTGTGAGAAAAAGGACAGCTGCCACTTAATGCTTTAAGTGTGACACATTTCACATGTCTGTTTTCACCATGAGATTGACAAAATTTGAGTGTACAAAGAGTACTGTAAACACTAAATCCATACTTTAAATGTTTAAATGCCTTTACATTTATTTCAAAGAAATATAACACAAACACACTTTCTGAGTGAAACATTTCTCAAAAAGAAGTTTGTTTTGTTTCAGATGATTACATTTAAATACATTTTAATTAATAGTAAAGTAAGGTTAAAAGTATTTTTTACTTTTTCTGGTTGTCAAACATGTCCATAGTTAATGTGATGAACTACCCCTGTGGTTACTCACCTGTGTTGGTATCATGGATCTACTAAAAAACACCTTGAGACCAGTTAAAGTAATTTCTAAAATGTTCAAAAAGTAACTGCAAAAGTAATTATAAATGTTATATCTGAGAAAAGGACTAGCATCCTTTGTTTGTATATGGCACTTGGTTTGATATCTTGTAAGCTGATGCAATGAAATGCATTTTTAAGTGTGGTTTGAGTGACCAAAATATTTTATGGAACCAGTGTATTTTATATTTCTTCAAACATTATGATTGAATTGTGCTAACTTTTCAATATACAGTGTAAGCAGCAGATGATGTTTGCATTGGTAACTGTGACAACATTTTCTGTCTTCCCCTTTTATCATACAATGTATTTTATGTGCCTTTTCATTCTGTTTATTATTCATTCTGTCTATCCTCTCTTCTGTTTCTATTTGTTGCTCTGCCTGGATCTTACACTACAGAATGAATGGGTGTTCTGTCATCTTCATCTACTGTATATCCTAGACTCAGTGCATTGCTCAATGGCAGCCATTGTTTGCCAGTGAACACGAGAATTTGAGTCAAGCTCTTTCATTTCATATGAGTGGCTGGAGGAAGTTTTTGTTAGCTTGTTTCTTGGTCTTCAATAACTTTTTTTAACTTAGTCATTCAAATTATTATGCTTAACAATATAATTTGAAATGAAAATGTTGTATAAAAAATACAAAACATAAATATTTTCACAATTGATCTCAGGCTTTTAGACTCAAAAGATGATGTTTCACTACATCAAAAGGAAGGTTAGACAAAAAAACAGTGAATACATTTTCTTAGTAACTTAAGAGACCAAAGTAAAATAGGGGAACCACTTTCACTGTAAATAATTGTATTTGTTTTAATAAATGCTTCTTGCAGACATACATGCATAAAACATGCATAGTCACATTTGATATTATGATAGAGCGAATGCGCTCTCCCTGTGCATGATGGGAACTCCAGCAGTGTGGTGTCCTCTGTAAATAGGTTAGTAGTTATTAGGTATAATTGAAGGCATAGCTGTAAAATTAAGCTCAGCTGACAGAGGTCACAGCGCTATCTCCCTCCACAAGCCCTGCTCTCCTCCTGCTCCCACTAGCCTGTTTTTAGAAGCATTAGAAATTCCACAGATTTTATGTTGTCATTTTATGAAGCTGTGTATTGGTTAATTTGTATATGTTGTGTGTAAGTTTGTGTTACCCATCCTTTAATTTGTGACCCATGTCTCCCTCTGAACTCTTTCTCAGACGGGTCGCATTGACATGTCCCAGCCCACTGTCTGTGGACACACTGGACCTGTAATGGACATTGAATTTTGCCCACACAATGACAACATCATCGCCAGTGGCTCTGAAGACTGCAGTGTCATGGTGAGTGACATAAGCCATTGGCATCCAGGTACACTGATGCCCTATAAGTGATATTAATGTTATGAGTTGATGCTTAATCATACCAAAATGAAAGCGCTTATATAATACACATACTTTGACTGATTGTCATTTATATATACATATTATTATCACTATTGCATATATTACATTACATATTATATTGCAATGTTACAGTTGTGTTTTCCATTAAAAATATATTAATTAAAATATAATAAAATATAATTAAAATATATTAAATTTATTTTAAGAGATTTTAATATGTGCCTACTACATAATTGTATTTAAAATTACTTAATAAGGTCATGGTTGTTATTGTGTAATAGATCTGGGAGATTCCAGATGGGGGTCTGGTATCACCACTGAAGGATCCAGTAGTGAAGCTGGAGGGGCATTCGAAACGTGTGGGCATCCTCAGCTGGCATCCTACTGCCCATAATGTGCTGATGAGTGCAGGTAATGTAACATCTTGCCAAAAGGATGGGCATTCGTTCATTTATTCATTCATCACCTAAGTCAAAAGTCTTAAATGCTTTTTAAGAGATAAGACAAAATGTGATGGCTGATCCAATCCAAACCCTTAGCGCCCTCTGCTGACTCTTTACATACACGATCCACATTTTTATTTTCACTCTTTCTGTTACACCCTCACCTGCTTTCTCCAGCTCTCTGCATTACATTTATCACATCCATCTCTTGTTTTGTGTCTGAAGGCTGTGATAATGTGATCATTCTGTGGAACGTGGCCCGTGGAGAAGCGGCTGTGCGCATCGACGAGCACACGGATATGATATACAGCGCCTGCTGGAACAGGAACGGCTCTCAGATCCTCACCGCCTGCAAGGACAAGAAACTCCGCGTGTTCGATCCCCGCAAGGGCACCGTCATCCATGTGCGTGCACGAACTTAAGCCGCTCTCAGGGTTGCCATGTCTGCGTATAAACCATCCCAATGGCCAAGCAAAACTAGCTTAAAACTATCTTAAAACCATGGCCAAAATACCAAAACTCAACAATTAACAAACACATAATATATATATATATATATATATATATATATATATATATATATATATATATATATATATATATATATATATATATATATATCATAACAAAATATGTTTTTTTGTTATATATTAACAATATTTCCTCCCATATCTTAAATCCATATTTTACAGTCAATATGCAATATGGCCTTGAAATTCACTGTATAGCTGTACACCGTAGAGTAAATTTATAAATATTAGCATCTCAGTTAAATAAAATTATTGGAAAATGTCAAATCTTTAACCCGCGAAAACCTAAACTGCAGCAACAGTTTAGAAGTAGCCCAATTCCTCGGGATAACGATGGACTTGGCAACATCGTCTCTCGTCCACCTTCTCTTATATACTGTAATGTGATTTTCACCGCTCGTGGATCTGTTGCAGGAGAACGACAAACCTCATGAAGGCTCCAGACCGGTGAGAGCTGTGTTTGTATCCGATGGAAAGATCCTGACCACCGGTTTCAGCCGCATGAGCGAGCGGCAGGTGGCGCTGTGGGACCCCGTGAGTAGATCTTGACGTACTCCGTAAAACATGTTCTGTCTGGTAACCTACAAAATATGCATCATGTGGTGACAAGTCAAAAATGTAATTTCAGATAAATATCTCATCAATAAAAATTATGTAACAACTGCATGTCACTGCTTTTAGCAGTGTACTTTAGAGGCACTTCTAAAAGATTTTGAAAATGGGATTACCTGGTCTTCATAGGGTAACATTTTGTGATAGTACAATTGGAAAGTCATGGCAGCGAAAAGTGTGGGAAATATATATTTAGTTATGCGGATAAACGGGTACAGAAGTGTGTTGTTTGTGCTTGCAGAAGAGCTTTAGGGAGCCTTTGACCCTTCAGGAATTGGACACCAGCAGTGGAGTGCTGTTACCCTTCTTTGACCCTGACACTGGCATCGTCTACCTTTGTGGCAAGGCAAGAAACGTCCACAAGCACTTATACTAACACCACTGTCCACAGACAGAACATAGTTTGCATACATTCAATCACTTGCTGTTTTGCTTAAGGTCGTTTGTTCAGTCACAAACCCAAGTACCAGATGCAACAATATGATCTTCATTGTGTTTAGCTTTGATAGCTTTACAACTGCTAATTTAAACTTTTAGCTTCACAGACGTTCACATAATTTAGCAGTGAAAAGCAAAATAATGTCCAATAGCATATCCATAAGGGAATAACCTGTAACTTGTGCGTATGGTTTGACAGGGTGACAGCAGCATCAGATACTTTGAGGTGACAGATGAAGCTCCATATGTTCACTATCTGTCCATGTACAGCAGTAAAGAGAGTCAGAAGGGCATGGGCTACATGCCCAAGAGAGGCCTGGAAATCAACAAATGTGAGATTGCCAGGTAAACGCATCCAGCCCTTACAAAGGTCAATGGTTTTTAAGTTCTGCATTATTTTAAGGCTAATATTGTTTAAAACCTCTCCTCAGGTTCTATAAACTTCATGAAAGAAAGTGTGAACCTATTGTGATGACTGTACCTCGTAAAGTAAGTTGGTGTAACACATTTGTCCATACTGAGATAAAGATCACCTGAAATATTGTCATACAACATCCATTAATGCCACACTGTTAATTTACTGTATCTGAACTCAGAAAGACTATTTCCTTGCTTTAGTCTGACTTGTTTCAAGAGGACCTTTACCCTGACACGATTGGTCCGGAGCCATCAGTGGAGGCAGATGATTGGTTTGCTGGTAAAGATGGAGAACCAATCCTGATCTCCTTGAAAGATGGTTTTGTGGCTACCACCAAAAATAAAGAGTTTAAAGTGATCAAGAGCTTGATGGCCACCACATCATCTTCTCCAAACAACCGACAATGTGATAGTGCGGTAAGAATCCTCTGCATTTAAACCCAGTAAGGGTGAATTGTGTATAAATCTGAGCTTCTGTCTAAAGTAAACTCTTTTTATTGCTCTCTATTTCTCTCTCTCTTTCAAATACAGGGCGTGCAGGCCTTGCAGAATGAGGTGAAGGAACTGAGAGAGATGGTTAAGCAGTTGACCAAGCGAGTGAGCGAACTGGAGAGCAAGTAGCTGGAGGATGCTGTGCAATGAGACAAAATACAGATGGACATGTACAAGATTTGTGAATATTGAAACAGAAAAATGGTGCATGGCAGAAATAAGATGTGCAAAATGTTTTAGAGGATACAAATATTGCAGCCCAAATTTTGCTTTTCAGGGATTCATTCAAAAGAGTTTTAGTATGATCAGATTTGGTTAAAACCCATTTTTAATATATGTTTTGTAGAATCTGAAATAAATCTGTTATTTTAACCAATTTATTTTTGTGTAAAAAGGCATTATAATGTTTATTAAATACAAATGACTTAAATGATTAAACGTTTATTGAAAACAAAATTGAAAATAAGGTGATAGAAATTATGACCTCAAACACAAAACGGTTCTGTATTCCGTCAGAATATTTAACAAATTTACAGTGTTTGCAGTAGCTTGCTATACTCTAAAAAAGTTCTTTAGCACTCAAAGACTTTACTTAATTCAGTCATTAATTAACATTGAAATGGCAAGGACTAATACTTTAACAGTGACCACAAAATATTTAGTCTCAACCCTGAATTTTGGCTAACAAGTGCATTTATCAGCTGCTCATATTTCTGATCCCACCCTTTCAGAAAAAGACTCAAATATATGATACAGAAATCACAACTGTAAACCATAAAAGACTAAAAAAAACCAAAAGGCTGTATTCTGACAGTTCAATAGCTTGAAACAAATAATATTTACAGATTTCTAGATGAAGACATTTAATGAATGAACTTGCTATTTTCTATCAGTCATTGTGAGTACACTACTACTACTACTAAAGCATTTACTAACACAGAATCAGAGTTTGTACTGCAGCAAAATTGACTGTGGCTTCTCCTCAGCTTAACTCTTATCTACACATAGTTCTTGTTTGGTGGAGAGGCGCTATTGCTGTAGTATTTGGCGGCGCCCGATCCTCCAGAGCGGGGTCGGCTGAAGCAGCACAGCAGACCTCCGGCCAGCAGCAGCAGGACTCCTCCTCCCCAGCCCACGAAGATGCAGGCGCCCAGCTCTCTCTTCTGAGCTTGAGGGATCAGCGGATTGTTGAAATCGCGTATGACGTTGTGAGCAGACCAGCTGACGGGGATGATAAGCAGCAAGCCCGCAAGCAACAGCCCGATGGCGGACACCAGACTCACTTTGGGTTTGACCTCGTCGTTGTCAATGCAGGTGGTGAAGTCTGCGCCTGCGCACAGAATGAGCAGCGACAGGACGCCGAGCAGGGAGCTGATGATGGTCATGGCTCGGGCTGCCTGCAGGTCAGAGCCCAGGATGAGCAGTGAGTCGTAAGCTTTACACTGCTGCTGTCCCGTACTCTGGACCACACACTCCATCCACAGGCCCTCTTCTTGAAGCTGTGAGGAGAGAGGAAGAGGTTACTGATGGCAACTGTAGCCAGGGGGACAACTATATCCTGTTAGATTGTTATTAGTTATTGAAATCTTCAAACCGTGACAGTCCCAGCTAACAGGAAACGTTCTGTAAAAGTTCTCTCAAAGTTATCAATGTAGTGTATCAATTGTCATAAATGTTATTCTCTGAAAATGTTATTTTCAGAGAATAACATCAAAAAGTAAACAAATGTTTGCGTAATGTCATTATAACCAAGCAATAACGTTAATACAACGTCTAAAACCGAATGTTTGGAATGTTCCTAGAACTTTAATAATAACATTTTAATGTTTTTGTTACTTAATGAAAACGTTAGAGAAACGTTCTTACAACCTAAAATTGTTAGGTGGGGTTGCAGTTTTTGTGGGCTATGCTTTTTTTATTTTAAGCATTGTAGAATTGTATTGTACATTGTATTGTAGAATCTCAGTTTTGAATGTGTAGTAATGGTGTACCTGTGCAGTAATAATGTTCTGGCCAGTGAATGAAGAAATCTTCCATCTTGGAACAGCAATGGTCACAATGGCAGCAATAAGACCTAAGACTCCCAGTGCCACACACACAATCTGTATACCTGCAGAGCCCATCCTGAAAGAGTGAGTGAGGTGGATTAAATACTGATACATTATTTACACTAAGATATCATTGAGACTCTCAGTATGAAGGGGGAAATAGAGAGAAAAAGTGTTAAAGAAATAATAATAAAGAAAAATAATAAAAGAAAAAATAATAATTATTAGGAAAAGTACACTTGGTAATATAGATAGCGGTTTTAAATTCTCTACTTGTTTCATTCGCCTAGTGCTTATGTATTTGTACATAATGTCTCCTCCCTATAGACAGGCCTGTACAGGAATTTGTACCTCTGGGCTATATAGGAAAAAAACATCTCCAAAGCTACATCGTGAAGCAAGCCTCAAGTCTCAACAGGTTCAAACAGTCTTATCCCTTTTACATCTGCTCTTAGCCACAACACTGCCACTCCCTGAAGAGGGTCTCAAGTCCCTCTCGTTCTATTCTATTTTATTCTATTCAATTCTATTGGCCATTCTAGTAAAATGTTAGCTAATTTCTGTTCCCTACACACTCACCCACAGATGTCAATCTCAATGAACTTCTCTTTCCTCTCCTCAGGGTTTGTTTTTTGACTGATTCATAAAACCACTGCTAAAATATGTGGACTTTAGGTAAGACCCTCTAGTCCTATATAGTGCACTGCATTGTCTTCCTACTCAGATCTAATGTAGAGCTCCATAGATTGGTCAAAAACCTAGAGAGGGTGACCAGGTGGCGCGTAGGCACAAGCAAAATGACTAACGGTTATTGTGGCTGTTTTTAGATGATGGTGAATCATTCAACAGCTCTCTGAGTGATTTACATGCCGTTTGGCTCACAGTTATTATTCCGCAGGTCTCAACCGAACTAAAAACATGAATGAGGAATGTTAGATTTTACATTAAATGTGCTATAATGTGCCATTTTCTGGTCAGTTGTATCACAAGAACTAAACTTTCACTGAAAACTCGAAGCCACTGAATTTCAATCACCTCTAGCGGTTGGTCTATAAAATACACATTCCCAGTTTTTCTATTATAAATAACATGATATATATTGTTATATATTGTTACCATACAAAGCCAGCATGATAAATGTTAACATTTAACATCATTCTCCAAACAAGTAATAATGTTAACACTTTTACATTAAACGCTTCTGTCTTATCTTACTAAATGTAACTGTTGGCTTTAAAACAAAAAGGAACCACCCTTACCACCTGTAATCAGTTTGCATGCAGTCTGATCATGCTGGATATTGTTGTATTGACTTGTTGGTGCTGTTTGAGTTGTTACAGGAATTCCTAATTTTTACACATTTTATTTACATTTTATTTTATTGTAAATTTTTAGAAAATCATTTGTAGTTGTTTTTTCATATGAAACTTAATTATCTTTACTTTCTAAACAGGTTTTTGCAAAATAAGTTTGAATATTACCTTTGTTGGAGTATTTGTTGCAGAAGTCTCTTGAAGTTTTTCCCGGCTCTTGTTCTGGCTTTTTCTATATGTTAGTCTCTCAGCTTTACAACAAAGACTTATGAAGTTTGTGTGATGTGAGGATGCTTAAGTATGTGAATGCAATGGGTGGAGTAAAAATGAGACGCAGGTAGGCTGGTAAAAGAAGAAAAGGCCAGACTGGACTTGTTCTCTTTTCTCTTCTGCTTTCCTTCCCTTCTATTCCACCTTCTTCAACTATTCAGCTATTTTTACATTGACGCTATGGAAAAAAATGTAAAAATCCATTTTGCATCACATGCTTTCATGTTTTGATTGCATAATCCACATGGTAAACATACATAGTTTTACGTTTATGTGGGGCTCAACATCATGATACCGTGAGTCACAAAATCCTCAAAACATAATGACATCTCAAAAACAGCCTCATACTCTTTGCTCATAAGCTCAACCCAGTCACCATTGAAACCACACATGACGTATAGAGACGGTCATGAGTTGGAGAGGGTGGGTTTTAAATTGTGAAACGTATGGATTGGGAGACCATGGGATATACTACACTGGTGTTAGGCAAGGATGGATTCATCAAAAAACTATGTAAATAAGAGACTGGAAAGATAAGACAGGAAACAGACTGTCAGAAATATCACAAGAATTTAGAATCACCTCTTTAGGTTTTCTGTTCATTGAAAGAGTTTTATTGATTAGTAACACACTATCTGCCCATGTTTGACATGTTATGGGGAAATGAAAAATACAATGAAAGCATTTAAAACCCCACTTTGGTTCTATTTTTAATGCAACTTATGCAATCTGTCTGTTCCTGACTTCCCCATACAATCTTGAAATGTATTGATCATTTTTACTTCATTTTCATAATATAGATTTTGGATTTATATGTATATTAATTAAATAAATTAAACCAATTAAAATAGTAGTGTTATGCAATTTGTCTGGTCCTGTCTGACTTCCCCATGCAGTGTCTTGAACCTATGTATTTAGTTACACTATGAACATTAGTATACACTACCATTCACATTTTGAAACATTTGACTGAAATTAATTTATTTTGACGTTTTTTTGAGTTAAACATAATTCCCAAAGTTACATTTGTGCTATTTCATAGTTTTGATGAGTTTAGTATGTGGTAAAAATATGAACAGGAATGCATTTCAAAACTTTTGAACAGTAGTGTAGATTTATGATTTATATGTATATTAATTCAATACATTAAACCACTTAAAATAGAATTGTTTTACAGACACGTGTAGCATTTTATTTTGGTATTTTGTGATATCACAGGTCAAGAATGAAACAAAAGTTGAGTGCAAGTCTCACACTTAACACATTGTGAATGTTTAGGAGTGGATTACTGAAATAACTGAGATAATTACGGGAGAGGATATTTTTTAATGGTAACTCTAGAACCCAACTATGATAGGTAACTTAACAGACTATTTAATATCTTAAGATTTATTTTTTACAATCTCTTTTTAAAATTATTAATCTTTAATTGAAAAAGAAAAAGAAAAGAAAGAAAGATCTATCAATCCATCATTAGGCTATGACTTTTCAAAAATAAAGATTTGCTTAATGCCATCTCCACACTCACAGACAGTTTCAGTTATATCTGGCAACACAAAGATTATAAACAAATTTAAAGTAAAGAGGTGCTGCAAAAACTACATAGAACAAACTACGTAACACCGTTCAGATTTGTGAATTTATAGCATTATACACCCAAATCAAATTTTAATACAATGCAATTAATTTCAATTTTACAGTGTAATACTGTTTAAAATTGTAAAATATCGTGAAGATACCAGTTATCACTTTACCCAGCATGTGAAATCATGTGAAAAAGAAGGCACACCCTCTTTGAATTCTGTTTAACATATCAGGACAAAAATCACCTGGTCCTTAGCAGATCTTTAAATTAGGAAAAACAACCTCAAAAAAATAAACAATGTGACTCAGTATTGTAATATATTATGTACCATGACATATCACGTGAAATATTCACATACAAATCACATATCACATTTTGTTAAATAATGTCATTAATTTAAGTCTTTAAGTCATGTGTGAAAACTAAGTAGGCTAAAACCCACAATTCAATAGCTTATAGAACAACCTTTGGTAAGAAAAACTTCAATTAACTGTGTTCTGTATGACTTTATTATATTGTTGTGGAGATATTTGGGACCACTTTTTTATCCCACATTACTTCCCACAGTTCATTGAAGTTTGCAGGTATTTATAAAGTATGCACAGCTTTCTTAAGGTTCTGACACAGCATTTCAATCAGTTTGAAGTCTGGTCTTTGACTGCAGCATTGCAACACTTTGATTCTTTTCTTCTGCAGGTGTTTCTGGTGTGTTTTGGATCATTGTCCTATTCCATGACCCTGTTTCAGTCAAGCTTTAGCTGTCGGACAGATGGCTGCACATTTGACTCTGTATTTTGATATACAGAGGTGGAGAGGTGATGATTTGGGCTTGTTTTGCAGCCACAAGACCTGGGCACCTTGCTATCGAGTCGACCATGAACAACTTCAATTAATGCACCTTGCGTGGTCGACTCGATAGCAAGGTGCCCAGGTCTTGTGGCTGCAAAACAAGCCCAAATCATCACCTCTCCACCACTATATTTGACAGCTGGTGATGATGTGCATTTTGGTCAAACAATTTTGGTCTTGTCTGTCCAAAGGACCTTGTTCCAGAAGTCCTGTGGATGGTTCAGATACAACTTATACAAAATTTACACTGAAGTCATTCTAAAGACATATGTGCGTTTGTAAAAGGTAACTAAGAAAAGTAATAAATTGCAAACGGGACAATCTATCTCTGCCTATAAAAGCAGAGACAATAAGCCATTATATTTATTGATCTATAGAGGGCACTAGTGTGTTGAAAAATCATACTCTAAGCGAAATATGACGAATCCTATCACTGAACATCTAATGTCTATGTAAATGTGTGCGTTTTTATAATTATGTGACCTCGAGCCATTACGTATTATTATGCTATACCCACTTAAACATAAAAGTACATTGTAAGTCCCATCAGGTTTACAGTATGTATGAACATCCGCTCACCATTCTGTTCTTTTTTCAACTCATTGACGCCATTACTTTACAACTAGAGGCGGGGCAATGGAAATGTGACGTGCGTGAATATAAGCCAATGAATGACCACATCCTCAGTTCAAACGTGATACGTTCTCCAATCATCTGTCAGGATTTCCAAATGAAGGCGGGCTCTACCAACCTCCGTTGATTTCGCTCTTCACGGTCTTTTTTAAAGTTCCGTAGACGATGCGAGGAGGGTTGTAAGAATACGGAAAACAGGGACATTCCACATATTGTAAATGGTCGTAAATTATAAACAATATCAAAAGAAGTGGTGACGGGATATATTTTGGTGTTTTTGTATCTTTCCAGCCGTTTCCTGGTTGGTGTAATAAATACGGGTAGTCAATAGCTAGCACCATCCGGCTAACGGCGTTAGCAGCTAGCGATCAACCAAACGACAAAGGAAATATAGCCAGTCAACTTTCATTCTCAAAACGACACCGTTTATGTGCGTTGTCTGTTCGAGGGGCCTTATTTTTGATTAATCACTAGAAATACTGAAAACGGCAGACCCGACCTGTTTGAATAAACGCGAAAAAGCCCACTAAAATGGCGGAGCCGGACAAATTAAACATCGACTCCATAATACAGCGTCTCCTGGAAGGTGAGAACTGAACACATCTTTACCTATTAATTGCACCGAAGTATCCGAGAACAACAAATAATCGTACACCCATGGCTACACAGCACGTTTGTGGTATTAAAATGGTAATTATGTTTTATGTCCGTAAAAAGAGCCAGAATGAACAATAATTATGCTGGAGGAAGTGGAGCGAATTAGCAGTTGCTAGCCAACCAGTCTACACTAGTTTACTCCGCTAACGAGCAGGTAGCCGGTTTAACGTGGTTATTGGGAAAAGGTCTAGTTAGCAATGCTGTTCTGTCTGTATTTTATTGACTTGTCGTTTTAAGTTTAAGGTGTGAATCATCAGTGATTCTTTAAATGGCTGCTTGGACGCTTTAGTGTTTCAGGCGATCTGTGTCTATATTGGCTGTTTGGTAAACTTTCATTTCAGGCAGGGATTTTAAGGAATCAATGTGTCCAAGTAAAACTGACAGCAGCAATAGGATTACTGGAACTAATGAGGATGTAGTTAGTGAAAGTGCAGTACCAAGTGATCTTCACAATAGAGTTGAACGCAGGTAAGAGTAAGATGCATTGTTGTAGAGTGTTTAACTGTATGAAGTGTGCATTTAAATAAACATTTTAGTGATTCATGGTTTAGACCCTCCAGTAATCTGAAAACATATTACTTACATATTGTAAATTATTATAGTTGCGTTTGGTTATTTTGTCTATCTAGGACCTGGAAAAGTCTTGTAGCAAAGTCAGGTGTAAAGGTCCAAGTTTCATAGACCAAGTCAACATTGCAAGCTGACTGACTTATATCATATTAGAGCCACAAAGTTTGAATTCCTTCCCCACCCCTGATACTGTGTCTGAGCAAGAATCTGAAATACTTAGTCTGTTCATCACAATCACCAGCTGTTAAAGTATGTAATTTTGTTTTGATGTTTATCACTATTAAAAGGCAACATCTGTTTTTAATAATAAATAGGACAATCGGTATTAAAATCGACTGTCTATTCACAACTTATGAGTTTGTAGCCTGCAGTGACAACTTGAAAATGTAATTATGAACCATAGTACAGATCAGGCAAGTTTATCAAAAATCTGAGTCACATCAAGCATGTGTGTGTTGCGTAACAGGAATGCTTTAGGCCATCTTCTAAACTCTACCTTTAAAGCTCTTTCAGTTGCAGGAAATGGCTAGTAAATTTAAGTGGTGATGCATTGTAGTTACTGGTGCCCTTTCTTGAATTGTTTGGTCTGCCTTTACAAGAGCTAAACCTTAACATAATTACATTTTTATTCATTGAAAATTTGCTTTTGTGCATCATTTTTTGATAATCCAAAAAGAACATTTCATTTGTTAAAAGGACAAAAGTTTCCTGCTCTGTCACATGTTAGCAGGCACGCAAAACACAAACGTTAGGCCCTTTTACCTTTTGGCTTGGGTCCCGTTGGCAACACTGTTGTGTAAACCGCTGTTAAAAAGTGCAGTAAAAAAATAAACAAGCATGATAAGTTGTATTTATATCATCTTATGTAAGACTGCTGTCCTTTTTCCCTCAGAGCTTGATGTTTCCATCTGAAGTCCTGATTCTCTTGAAGATGATTTTTTTCAGAGATCATTCAGGTTTTTAGTGGCTCCTCATTAATTTACAGGCAATCATGTGTCAAAAAAGAACAACTACCCTCAGAAGAAGACATGCAAATTGCAGGAAATATTTCTAAGATTATCATTAATGTTAGTTGTGTACATTTGTCCTGTACATGTATCGTGTGGTTGCTGTCTCTGAGTCCAGGAGTGAAAAAACATGCATTGCTGCATATGCCGTGGCTGACGTAGTTAGTCGCTGTTTGTACGCAGGCAGTTTGCTCTCAAGAGACAAGTGTAGTATAGCGAGTAGACCAGAATTTAAACTTGAGTTAACGGGAAGGGCTGAGTGTCCCATATTCCATATTAGGTTTTCTTGTAAACTTGGTTTCAAGGTCTGTAGGTTGGAAATAATTGCAAAAAGCAGGTTACATAACTTAATCTTCCCTTTAAATGAACACAGCGGTGCCTCTTCCGATAGCTGGTACCAGTTTATCCTGATCCCAACACTTGCTCAATGGAATGTTGAGAAATTCCAGCTCATAAGTATAGATCCTTTTAGTTCATGCTGTTTTGTAAGCCTCATGGCCATCCAGTGGAAAATCAATGGTACTGATTACAGGTGACATGATGGATGCTGTTGTGCATGAATGTATTTGGTTAGTTGTTGCTTGTTGCTATTTTTGGCCAGCATCTGCTAACACTTGTCATTGTCAAGCAAGGTGGCAGTTAAATAGTTGTTTTCTTCACCTTAGGTTTCCCCTCTGATTGTCTTCATTGGATTATGTGTAAGGCTGTGACCTCTGAGTGCCTGAAGGAAAAACATAGATGTCTGTGTGAGGCGTTAGACTGTTGGCACAAGATTTCAGTCTGCTGCTATTTCACGAGACAGCTAAATGATATGGACATTTGTGCTTGTATGATTGAGTGTGAATTGTATTCAATATGATGAATGATCGAACTGTTTCTCTGCACAACCTCCTCTTTATTGTTATTTCTGGAATTCAGCACACCTAATTTAGCACAACCAACTTACCACACCTACTGGTTATAGTTCAAGTGGATAATTGGTTGCTCATCTACCAAGTACACCTCTGTTTTTGTGGATGGTTAAACCGTTATCTGCGCTTCTTTTCTTTTATTTTTATGAATTTGGCACACCAGGCTAGCAAACATACTGGTTCTAGTTTGTTGTTTATGTGGTTGTTTATCAACTAGGCCCACCCCCACCCTAGTGTTAGTCCTAAGCTCTGGGACGCTTATTGGCCCTGTGACTAACTTTAGAGCAAGTGCTGTCAGGGCATTAGCCGGCTTTAATCTGGGTTTAAAGTAACGAGCAACAGGATCCTATTTATACCCACTTTTCGCTGGCTGAGTTGATGTTCTTCCGGTCACGGTCCAGGCCTTTAAATCACTCATCACCTGCTCACAGTGCTGGAGATCTTTAAGGCCTTCTTTTTACATGCCCCACCCAACTGCTTGACTACACCTTTTGCACACATTTGGCTGAGGTGTGTCTGATTATTGTTTGCTTTAAACGCATCTTAAAATGGAACTGAAATACATTTCATGTCATTATCAATAACCAAAAGTTGAAGTGGTTGTCTTGTTATATGGAAGTAAGTTGGAAGCTTTTTTTGTTTTACCTTGCTTGGCAAGAGAGGAAGAAAAGAGTTTCCCAGGTGACTTTGTTCAAACATGTATTGTTCTGGACTTGGGTTTATACAATAACAAACTTTCATTAGTGGATCCCACTAAAATGACATGATTATCAATACTAATCAATACATTTCTATACCACAACAAAAATTAAATAATTTTAACCATGTTCTTTCATACCACATATTGATTCAATATGGTGCATAAATCAATTTTAATTATATCTGAAATTTCACATTCATAGTCAAAATGAAAGTTTTTTTTTTTTAACATTATTTCTACACTAAAGAAGGCCTAACAGTCGAAACAATTGTATTCCTCCATGTATGAAAAAATTACACTGAGTGTGAATCATAATGAACTTTCAGATATGAATCTGGATCTAAATTGTTTTTAGAATGTGGAAATTTATAGTGTCACTGAACATACATTCAGGCAGCTGTTGGCCTGCATGGACCATCAGTTTAAGTGTAGGATCTTCTGAGATGCTGATATAAATGACCAGAGATGGATTGATGTTCTCTCTCCCTCTCTCCCCCCACTCTTTGATCTTGCACCATGAAATTATTCTGGCAGAATTGTTCTGTTTGTAAGAAGTGGGCACTATGATGTCATAACGTTTATTCAGTGCCACAGCACTGTTTGTGTCTTTGGAGGTTTATCTGTGTAAAAACCCCATTTTAAACATTTATTATAGAGGTGTAGGCTGGGTGGATCGATTTTTGTGACCGTGCCCAAATAAGCTCCCAAAGTCTTGCATAACTACTTTATTATGTGAGTCACAGGGATTTACTCAGTACTGTTTTCGTGCCTGAAGCCTGCCATGTGAAATGTATATTTAAACAGAGCATTCTCAAGGTTTCTTTCTTCAGAGGAATACATCAGCTGGTCATATTGTTTTCCTGTAGCTCAACTGGTAGAGTATTGTGTTAGCAGCAGAAAAGGTTGTGGGTTTGATTCCCAACGAACACACATACCAGTCAAATGTATAGCTTGAATGCACTTCCAAATGCATAAATGTAAATGTATTGACCTTACAGACATCAAGGGACTGAAAGTTTTCCCTCAGCTTCAACACTGCGCTGTCTAAAGAGATGGCAGTATTTCTCTGCTCCAGATAAATCATATGCTCTTTCATTGTATAGCTGCCAGCTAAACTCTCAGAACATTGTGTTTTATGTAGCCAGACTAAAAGGGCATGTTTGAATAGTGCCGTAGGTCTGTGTTGTGTGAGATGACAATCTGTTTAGATCCTGCAAGTCTTCTCTGTCACAAAGCGGCAGAACATTTCTTTGAGGCTCCTTTTCATGCCTCCTTTCCTGCACAGACATGAGAATAGAATCTGTTGACCCATGTTAATAGTCACCTTGTTTGGTCGGTTGGTTGGTTTGTTTGTCATGAATATTTGATTCTATCTAAAGCTCAATTTCACATGATCTTCAACAATGAGCAGCAATCCCTCAGAGCACTGTGAGATCTTTATAGTTGTTTTCTAAAGCCACGTGTTACTGTACAACCAGCTTTAATAGTGCTTGTGCTAGTGTTTACTGGTTTGACAAACATTTAAGGAATGTGTTAACTAACTTGCTAAATTCTGTGAATTCTTTTTTGGTTCTAGCACGGTTGGGGTGCATGTTTCAGAATAGACACACAATACAGTGCTTGAGTACACAGCATCTGTGCCTCACTAGTCTATCCATCCCATAATTTCCCAGAGCCCCTCGAGTCACATTTGTCATCCTTTAGTTCTTTATTCTTGTTTTTAAAGGGCTGTCTGTACTTTTTTAATGAGAACTGGCTCTGAGCTGCCGCATTTACTTCGTTGTTTTGGCTTGTTTCCTGCTACACTCTCATTTTGTGTCCTTCTGATTTTTCAGTTAAAGGCTCCAGGCCAGGCAAGAACGTACAGCTGACAGAGAATGAAATCCGTGGTCTCTGTCTCAAATCTCGGGAAATTTTCCTCAGCCAGCCAATTCTGCTGGAGCTGGAAGCACCACTCAAGATCTGTGGTGAGTATGTTTGTCCTTTGAGGGATGCTCACTTCAAACTTGTAAGAAATGTCACACATTGGGAAAGTCAACATTAGTTTTAACTAGTTTCCACTTGGGGTGGGTTAGAATGACTAATTGTCCATCAACTGACTAATCAAATAGCAAGGTCAACTAGTTTTCTAGATTTTCTTTTAAAATGTACTTTATTTCAGCAGAATAAATATAAATAGAATAAACCTGGATACCTGTCTGCACAGACTTTCACCAGCACCATAATTTGCATGCAGCACATGCCTCTGTGGTAAAATGATAGAGAACAGGATGTCTTCAAAAGACAAACATACTAAATTAGAATGTACATATCTTTGTACATATCATCTTTTTTTAACTTCCTGTGTGTCTTGTTATTATATTTGTGAAATTGTTCTACATGCTTATTTAATTTAAGTACAAGGTAGAAAAAAAGCAAATTGCAGCTTGATTCTGAAGTATTTGACTGATTTCCTGTACAGGTGATGTCCATGGTCAGTATTATGACCTTCTTCGTCTCTTTGAGTATGGCGGTTTTCCTCCTGAGAGCAACTATCTGTTCCTGGGAGATTATGTGGACAGAGGGAAACAGTCTCTAGAAACCATCTGCCTCCTGTTGGCCTACAAAGTCAAGTATCCTGAAAATTTCTTCCTGCTGCGTGGCAACCATGAGTGCGCCTCTATCAACCGTATATATGGCTTCTATGATGAGTGTAAGCAGTACCATTATTATACCCATATATTGCCATATATACATAACGTACGTTCATTTATAGGTTCACATTTGTTGCCTTGGGTATGATGACGGAATCTAAAATTATGTGAATATGTCATTATCAAGTGATCTTGATTTTCTTTTGGAAAAAAATAACTCATCAGTTTTTTTAATCTTAAGGTAAGCGACGGTATAATATTAAGCTGTGGAAGACCTTCACGGACTGTTTCAACTGTTTACCTGTGGCTGCCATTGTAGATGAGAAGATCTTCTGTTGCCATGGAGGTGAGTACAGGCAGGTCCTCCGTCCCCATGGTAATTTTAATGTTCTCTCATAACTCCTGTGTTGACATTGCAATTTCCCTGGAGAAGGTTAATGTGGCTGAGAAAAATGTATCTGTTTATAACATCACTGTAAAGTCTGGTTAATTTGGTCATTTTTTTTTTTAACTCAGCGGCATACCACTTGACTCTAGAAGAGCCCTAATAAAACAGGGTTCTGAGAGTTCACTTCATTTAAACTGCAGTGTGCTTTGTGAATGATGTGACAGTAATCTGGAAGTGGACAGTTATTTATTACGGTTGGAAATTCATCAGTCTCAGAATACCCGCCAGCAAGGGATTGCTGGGGTCGGTGAAATGTGTTTACTAGTAATACAGGCCATGTAAACAAAGGCACAGATGGAGTGTCCACAGAAAGATGCTGAGATTAAGGATTTAAGAGGTTCACTGGAACTATTGATTGTCATAAATTCATGCTGCTTTACAGTCCACAGTGACTGGGTGCTGCTTTTAGTAGTTTACAACTGTGGGAGTGATTTCAAAACTGTCGAGCAATCTAGTATTTTTACCTCAAAACAAATGTGAAAGATGAATAATGTGTTTTCTGCTTCAGGTCTCTCTCCAGACCTGCAGTCAATGGAGCAGGTGCGACGTGTCATGAGGCCTACAGATGTACCTGACCAGGGGCTGCTATGTGACCTGCTTTGGGCTGACCCAGACAAAGACGTGCTGGGCTGGGGAGAGAATGACCGTGGTGTATCTTTTACCTTTGGTGCAGATGTGGTGGCCAAATTTCTTCACAAACATGACATGGACCTAATATGCAGGGCACATCAGGTTAGTATACTCTCTTTGGTCAGAGTTGGAGGGGCTGTTCTGTTTTTCCATGTTCGTGAAACAAACGAGACTGTTCTGCAGACTCCATATCTCAGACTCTAAGCATCTTTTTTTTTATGCAGGTGGTGGAGGATGGTTATGAGTTTTTTGCTAAGAGACAGTTAGTTACCCTGTTTTCCGCTCCAAACTACTGTGGCGAGTTCGATAACGCTGGAGCCATGATGAGTGTGGATGAGACTCTCATGTGTTCCTTCCAGGTAGGAGAACAATTGCTGCCATTTTCCACCCTCTCTTTTGTACCCGATCGTGAGGCTTTCTGGTTCCTCTTTAGGTGTGTTAAGTATGTTTAGGCGTAATATGTCTAGCCATTACCTCTGTAGATTTGCATTAGATCATTTCCTGAAGTTGTGTATTCTGCATAAGCGGTGACTGTGTGTCTTGTTCACTATATGTACTGAAGTGCTCACTCTGTGGGTGGATAGTTCTATATTTGGAAATCCTAAAGGCAAGCATATGCCGTTGTGCACTGTTGCTTACTCTCATTCTCTGTCTTTCTCTCAGATTCTTAAGCCTGCAGATAAGAAGCTGTACTATGGAGGAGGAGGTGGAATGGGCTCAGGTCGTCCCGTCACCCCGCCGCGAAATTCAGCCAAGGGTGGAAAAGCAAAGAAATAGCACCCGCTGCCCCCCTCCCCCAACATCCCGTATCCCACAATTCCTTTCTCACCCCCCACTCTCTTTCTCTACCTCCCTCTACCTTTTTTGTCTCCAAACAGCTAAAAAGCAAAACAGTACCCAGGGTTTAAGTACTTTTTTGTCTTTCTTTCTTTATTTTCCTCATGTAATTTTTTGAAATGTGTGTTTATATATGAGACTGCGTGTGTGAGCATCTGTTATATTTGTTACACTCTTGGTGTTTGTCTTTCCACCCATCCCTCCCCTCCACTTATTGTCCCCATCTGTCCACTTGTCTCTCTGTCAGGGAGCCTCCAAAGAAGCCTCCATGTGAATGCCCAGACAGGCTCTGGGAAAGAGTGAGACAGAGAGGGGGTCAAGAGCATGTAGTTTTTCAAAAGTCCCTCACTGTTTATGTCCTGGCCCCCTGTGTTCTTTTAAACACAACTGCACATCCTGCACTAGTTAGAGAGCCAGTCTGAGTGTAATGTTATACATCTGCACGCATACACACACGCAGGGAGAATGGATGTGCAGAGAAAATGTGAGCTAGAGAGGCTGTCACAGGTGCATAATTTCCATTTAGAGATCCAGTGAATTAAAAACAATCATGTTGAAACTTTTTACTTTTTTTGTAGGTGGATCACAACAAAACGCTTTGAATTCTTTGCTTACTATGTGTTTTTTAGTGTCTTTTTTGAAAGACAGTTATCAATAAAGAGAACTTTATTTAAACATCCTGTACTATTTATCTTACTGTGTCCATTTCTCCCGAGTTTCAACTTTCTCCTCAGGTGTTAGTTTTGTTGTCATTGTTTGTCTAAACAGAATTGAATGTAGTTTGGTTGGTTTACCAAAGCTGATATTTACTGAGATGGATTGAGATTGTGATGGATTGTGCACGCGTTCATTTTTTTTTGTTTGTTCTCATCTCCTGTCTCCTGCTTGCTTGCTGTCTCTTGCTCTAATTCCTGTCTTTGGCTCATTCTCTAGAGCCAACAGTAAACTTGGGTTCTTCCTTTTGCCTTCTAGTTACACATCTCTTTATGGCTTTTGTTGCCCTTTTTAATCACGCAATTTAAACAATTAGTCTTATTTTTGTCCTGGTGTCTTTCTCTTTTCACTTCTTCACAGTAAACATATCTGGATTTTAAAGCTCTAGGCATTGCACACAGCTTCTGGATCTTAAATATTCCCTCTGGAAAACTGCTGTCTTTTTCGTTCACCTACCTTCATTTTAAACTGTTTTTGTTGCCAGGCAGGATTTCAATTTTTTTATCCATATAAATCTCAGAGGAGTTGTTGCTGTAATTAGGATGTCGCTGAAATATCTTCAGCTTTCTTCACAAATTCTTATTACTGGTTTCAAGAGGTGGCTCATTGCACGCAAAACTAAATTTTAAAGCTCTGTAGGAAATAAGATTATTGCAAAACAATACAGTAGTGCCCTCTGCTGCCTGAAAGAAACACTGACAAAAGTTTATTCTTATAGTGCTGAGAGTAGATTTGTGTAATTTAAAGCAGAGCAGGGTGTTATACAGTGCAAACAACCATAAATCATGTGATGCTCATATGTTGCATATAATATAGAAAAGCTATAAAATGTATAATATTTATATTTTCTTTTTTGAAATGTGGTGACTTTGACTAACTTTAACGCCCAGAAGGAGATCTGACCTTTGAGAGTTTCACATCAGTGTGTCATTTGCTGTAACATTTTAGTTCTCATGAGAGACAGTGGAAACATTACAGTAGAATACCAATACCCATACACACTTATTTCATTGTGTCAAACCATTATTTGTCATCTACACAACAACAATGGGAACAGAATTTACAAGTCTAGACCATTCTTTAATTGCTTGGCATCCTATGGCCATGCAAATCAATTTGGTCTCAAATTTACACCAGTGGGAGGCATAATATCTCTCTTGTGATCAGTATTAATTTTTGACTGCATATGTATGAACAAGTTGGTATATTTCTTTTGATTGATAGCCTTTCTAATTTGGCTAATGTCAGCAACATTAGTACATTTGCCCACAACGTCACATCATACCTTGACAGCAACACCATTAAGACTGAGACTTTATTAGTAGTAAGAGTTATTGTTGTTGATTAATATATAATTGTGCTTTATATTTGATTTGTACATCTGTTTTACTTGACAGAGAACAGGATATTTAGATTGTGACTATTTTTCTTCATTTCTCTTATAAAGCAATCAGGGATATTTTCCTCAGTGCACTGTAGTGGATTACAAATACTTTAACTGTATCATAACGACAAATAAGACAATTGGAGGTTTCAAGAAACAAAATTCAATGCATTTGGTTTAAAACCACAAATCATGTTTCTCAGATACCAGAAACAAAAATAAAACACTATTTATACTGGTTGTTTTGATATTACTTATTTGATATTACTTCTGCACTTTGAAAAACACGGACTTTTAATCATTGAGATTAAAAGATTTTAAGTATCGCGCTACACATCAGTGCGTGTTTTTTATTTTTAAGTTTTAATTAAGTTTCTGAAATTTAAGAAATACAATTTGTTTTTTTATACTTACAGCAAACAACTAATGTTATAAATTACACGCTGAACCCTAAAATATTAGCACTGCTATTCTTAAACGAGGTTTAAACGTTAAACACTCAATCTTAAATGTTTTATATTATACGGTAACTGGAATGAAGATGGAAGATGTTACAGGCTTTACAAGATTTATAGCGGAGGTTACATTTTTATGGTGACATTTTTACGAGACAGTACAAAACCAAAGCGCAGGTGATGCATATTTAAACATGTTTTAAGCAGAATCACAAAACCTTATTTCCATCAAAGATGTATTATTATATTATTATTATTATTATTACAACAAACAGCCCTGGTTTTACGTTGCATAACTAGGAGGGTCAACATGACAGTCGATTACTGAGCCAAGGCGGGAAACTGTTTTTCTTTATCGTCCACCGATTGGTAGAACCGCGTGACGTTTTCTCCACCTAGACGTCTATAGGCTAACCTCAACGCCGTGTATCTATACCAGCCAATAGGATGAGGCAAATGACGCCGAGTTGCGCGTCATCTTTTACATGAACCAATGGGAGTAGGACAATGGTTGCTAAGGATTGGTAGAGTTCACCCACAGGACGAGACTTGTGTTCGAAAACAAACGCAGTACAGAAAAATTCATTTTAATATTTAACCCGATATTTTTTTCTTTACTTCGCCGTTTGCTTGTATAACTATATTTTTTCGTACCAGAATTGTTGAAATGACGGAATATGAGGACAACAGGAGCACATGAAAGCAGCACTCGCAGCCAACAGGAAGAGCTAGCCTGCTAGCCTTAAAAGCAGTTTCACTACGGATAAATCGATCGGAAATCTGAAGGAAAGCCCGTCAGGTGACTGAAACGCTTAGTTGTTTTCTTGTGTATCATTGATTCACTAGTGCTGTTTTATCAGAAACATTTCTTATAGCGATAGGGGTACATTTTATACATAAAGAAATTGTATTATTGCACTTTGTCGGCTAGGTTCTGTTTTCAAGTTAGCGTAATGAACCCGGTCGATTCTGGAAGGTTCAGGGTGCATCAGTTGTCCCGTCTTCCCTGACTGCAACTTATATCTGTTTAGCTTATTTATACAAGCAAATGAAATAAAATTGTCAACAAAAGGTCTGTGACCTCTAGGTATATAACTTTTGGTCAGTGTTTGTTATTTATTCACTATGTGAAATGTTTTGTTACGTATTTATGGGCTGTTTTCCTTGTGTACGATTGTTTTTTTAATTTTGTTTTAACCACTGTGATCTCTGGACTGACAACCAGCCCTGTGATCTTTCTGAGCTGGTGTTTACGGACATTCCTGCAGATCATTTATTTTCACACCCCTTTACTACTCAGACTCAAACTTCCTTCATGTGCTTTGCAGTACAATTGACTGGAAGCTGCGCTGATGCCAACAAATGTGCATATTGTTGCTTTAGCTACTCCATTAGATCTGATCTTGTATGACTGAATTATTTATATATAATAACGAATTTCATCTTCAATATGAAATTCTTCAATATCTTCAATAATTCAAACTTCAATATCTGTTTGAAGACTTCTCGACTCATCAGCTGATCAAAATAGTTTGGTAAAGATTTTACCATTTTTTAAAAATGTTTTTTATAGGTACCATACCACCAGTATCTCTTAGTTTTACACATGTTCCCAACACCATTATAATCAGTACCACAAGACGTTATTCAGTAATGTAAATATTAACGCAGTCAGTTATGCTATTACTTTAGGTGTGTTCCTGTTTGAGATCCCGTGGATTAATAATATACTTATTAACAAGTGTTAGAATTGATCACAACTATTGTTACCCCTGCAAATCATGACTGTAGCACTCAGACTATCTGTATTACATTTTGGTAATAGTATGTAGTACTTTCAATATAAATAAGGTTTGTTATAAATTCATTGAGCTTCCAGTTTATGAAACCAGATATTGAGATTAATCTACTTTAAACCTAGACATAAACAAAGTTTTAGGATTTTGAAAACAAATGGACATTGTGACATCAATAAATTAAATATGTGTAGTATAAACTGTATCTAGGTTACTAATTTAATTAAGGCATTGCACAAAAGGTCAGATTGTATTGGTTTTTTTATTAGAGTCTCAGACATTTGCATCTCACTCTATACATTTATTTGACCACAGTATGCTGGTATTGTGAAGAAAAAATGGCCACCGTTTCCCCTGCACACTTGTGCTCGCATAGAATGTCTTGCAGCTGTTTGAATGTGTAACCAAAGTCCCTTCAAGGAAGTCTTCACACTCGGCGGCCATCTTTGCAATGCCTTCGGGCAGCTATTTCAGTCATACAAGACCAAGTCTTATCTACCTGAAAGGGGTAAGATAGATATTTCTAAAATTGCTGGCTAAGGCCACAATTAAACTATATTTTAGGCACACTATTAAACCCAAATTCAACTGTACCATAAATTCTGTTTATGCTCAAATTGTGCTTTAAAACAAGTTTTTCCAGATCACTTCAGATACTGCAAAACTTTATGCCTGAAAGGCTGTCATGTACCTTGCAACATTCTGCACAAAGCCCCTCCCCCAGAGGATGTTACTGTTTAGCAATTAATGATTGGCTCTTTCTACTAGTAGGTGGGACTTTCTTCGCTAGGGTGGCCATATTGAGCATTGCAGTTTTTACCCATTTATAGTGATAGAACTGCGGCATCTTATTAATTTTCTAATCTTTGGTGTAACTCACTGGCCTACTTAATTTTGTTCCAGCATGGTGATGGTGGGCGACCATGGAGGGATCCAGTAGAATGAGTGTGCGAGAGCTTTGTGAAACGGATGATTTGGCAACGAGTCTGGTGTTGGATCCCTTACTGGGGTTCAGCACCCACAAGATGAACATAAGGTGCTTATTTTGCTTGATTCATTTTATACTGCTACTTGCTTTATTGTCTGAAACACGACATACTGACTGTATGCGCAGTTTTTAAAAACTTAAACCTGTGACGAATGTCTTTGGTTTAGTATTTAGACATACTAAAATGTATTCTGTCTATATAAAGTCCTCCCCCAGAGATCCGGCGATGGGGCTACCTCAGAGAGACGCTGCTGCGATTCAAGCGCACACATGACTTCCAGGCTACATTTGATGCTCTGTTGGATGGAGAGTGGGTCAGTGAGTATTTCACTGGCTTGGGTTCACACCGACAGGAGCTGTTGAAGCAGCATGTGAGTTATCTGTCTTTCAGCTTTTCAATTAGCAGATGCTTTCTTCCAAAACAATTTAGCAATCAGGGACATAACGAGCAATTTGTCAGATAAAAGGTACGATATGTGTAGTGCCGCACCACCAAGTTCTGAGATGAGTTCAGAATTACCTTCCCTGTTTGTAAACATTTGTGTTCATTACAAAAGATGTATGAAGGAATGACTGAAGTATTGTTCTGTGTTGCTGTATTTAGTGTGGTGATAGTTTGCCTTTCAGTATCTTGGCTGTTTGTCTTTTGCTAGATCACTTTATAGCTGTCTTAAAGTTCTCTGCACACATGTATTTAAATGTACTGTATTGGAACTGTAAGTTTGTTTGCCTAAGAATGACAATTAGCTGCTGACTTGTACCATTATTTTACTATCCAAATATTTATTGCATTCTTCTGCAACTCCAGTAGGACACATTAGTAAGAAGTCATTAGTCTGTGATCATGTGAGCTTTTCTTTAACTATATGAGTCTATTCCGGCAGTGGTGTTTTACTCACACTAATCCCTTTATTTGACATATAAAGAGCTGATGTAATTTTGAATTAGCCCCAGGAGGCCTTTTTGGTTTGCCCAACAGCTCAACAACTGACAGTCAGTACTATGACCTACAATGACCTGGTGTGTGAACTGGACGGAGTTGTTTCTCAAGGCATATGTCTGTACAGTAATTGTTACTGCAGTCATCTGTAATGTTTATTTACAGTGACATATTTATAAGTGATATTAAGAAGGCTGTGTTACACTGCTGACACCAAATGGTTCGCTATGTACATTATGCTGCAGGAAATAATTTTAATGCATGAATGTACATTGAATGTACAATAAACAAATATTGTAGTACCTCAAATACTGTATTGCAAGATACTCAAATACTGTATTATAAGATACATATGTATTGGGAATGAGCACTTTGACATTTGCAATGCATGTTAAAGTGCCTTGTCTGCTAGCCGATGTTTATTATTGTCCTGAAGATGAACAAAACTCCCTGGTGTTCGCAAATAATAATGAGACATGTCTGACACAAAATAAGTAACAAATTATATGTAGACCGTTTTCAGTGTAGCGCTATTGCTGAGTTTCGATGTAAAACCGGTGTTGAAACCGTGTTGAAACCGGTGCAGTGTTTACTTGTTTACAATGTTTCCTACAATCAGATTATTTCAAATGTGTGATGTGCGGACATACCAATACGACAGTGAAGTGGCTTCAGTGTTATGATATCATTAGCAAAATCAATGTGTTTAATAACTAGCATGTGGACAGTGTGTAGAGTATAGACAGTGTGTGCTGTAAAACCCTCATGGAAAAGTTGAATCTAATTTTGCAATCCTACCAAGGGCATTGCAGTTGACTTTGCCTCGAGACCCCTGCATTCTGTCCCATTTCATTGCTTTCCAGCTAACTGAATTTGAACACGAATTTGTGTGCTATGTAAACACCCCTAAGAAACACCTGGTCATGTAAACCTGAGACCAGACTTTCTTAAGACCAATTAATCAACTAGTCATATAGTATATGCATATTAGTTACATGAAAAAGTGTCATTTTGTATACCCCTACTTTTAATAATAGTAATTTTGTGAAATGTTGTAAAATGCTTTACCAAACCACTTTCATTAACTTCTTTATCCCTCTTTTTGTAGATGTATCGCTACATGAAAGCATTTCTGTTGGACAGTGGAGTGAATATTGAGCCATGTAACCGCTATTCCTCAGAGACAAATGGAGCCAAAGTCATATCCACCCGACAATGGTTAGAATCAATATTCTTTTAATAATCATAAGAAACTGTTTTGCTTTTCAATTGTTGTATGTCTTTTGATCACCTCCTCATTGATTTTTGGGGATATGATGGATGTTGAAGCTGTATGGGTTAGATATTTTAGGTATGAATCTGATTTTAAAATTCTCCAGGTGCGTGGGGGAGCGGGTGGAGGTGCTTCAGGGTTGCATAGCTGAGCTGAGCCCTGAAGATAGTGCAGTGCTGAGGGCAGGAGTCAATGACTTCAGCGTCATGTACTCGACACGCAAGAGATGCGCTCAGCTTTGGCTGGGGCCTGCTGCCTTCATCAATCATGGTGAGAGACCGCTTTCATACATTCAAACCATTCACTCATACTATAAAATAATAAAGACTAACATATCTTAAATTTCTTGTAATGTTTGATCTGACGATGGCCTGTTACAGTTGAGATATTAGTGTCTCAAAATACTCAGAAGATCTGATCAGAAGATCTGATCATGCATTTTTCTTTTTCATGTCCGGGCGAAGACTGCAGACCCAACTGTAAGGTAGGCTACTGAATTGTTACTGAATTTACTGAAGTAATAAATCCTTTAAAACGAACAATGTCACTGTTTGGTTTTAATTCTACTTTATTATGTAGTCCTGAAATTAGACACCTTAGACATCTTTGTTTAGAAGGTTTTATAGCATTAATAAATTTACACAGTGACAGTTTTCGATCAGAATGTTGTGTGAGATTGTAGAGCTGAGTGGCACTTTAAATATTTTGCAGTTGACTTGGACTGGATGGTAAATAAGCAGCTAACAAATGTCCAGCATACATGGGAACTCCTGAGATAGTGTGCACTGTTCACTACTGTTAAAAACGCTTTAAAAAAGCTGGATGATTAAAATTTGCCAGCTGTAATTTAAGCAAAGAGTAGCTGTTTTAAATATAAAATGATTTTGACTATGAGTTCACTGCATAATTCCCATACTTGCTATTGTGCTATTTTTGATGACTTCAGTGTTTAAAATGAGGAAAATAGTAATGTAGGTGTGTCTTTTGACTCATAATATATAGTAGCTACAGTGTAGATCAACACCTTTCTCTGTAATTTTTTTTATTAATTTAATAATAAGAATTAATTTATGTGCTTACATTTCCTGGTGTAAAATGAAGTAAAATCAAATGATTATTATTATTTATGATTAGTTATTACATTGTTTGTGATTATTTGGACTAAATGGTAAAAATCATTTGTTCAAATTGTTTACTTCTATTCCATTATTTAGTTTGTGCCTGGAGATAAGAATGGAGCTTGTGTGAAAGTGGTTCGACCCATCTCACCGGGGGAAGAGATTACTTGTTACTATGGGGACAGCTTTTTTGGGGAGAATAATGAAATGTGTGAATGCTGCACGTGTGAGAGGTGAGAGACAATACAGCAATATTTGCTTCAAGGCCATTTGATTGTTGGCTGTTTTAGTCATGATGGATCTCAAACACAGTTATCACAATAGACACTTGTAATTATTCTGATGTGTACTTGACATTTTTTTTGTTTGGTTGGTTTTTAATGAGTTTAATTGAAGAGCCTTCTTTAATAACTGCGTTCATTGCAGCAAATCCCTTAAGCCTTATATTTCTATGTAGGCGAGGAGAGGGGTCATTTAAGAAGAGAGACAAGTCTCCAGACTTAGGTTGCTCCAATGATCCTGTGAGACAGAAATATGAGCTCAGAGAGACTGATCTGAGGCTTAACCGAAAGAGGGGAAATGGCCCTCTGAAGCCATTTCTTACTACATCAAACTTGGGTATGTTCATATTGCTGTTCATATTTGCAGATGTGTTTTCTTATCTTGCTTGTGTCCCAGCGTATGATTAAAATGTTTTATTCATTATAAAACGTTTCTGCAAACGCAAGGGTAACACAAGTAATGCTCTTTTACATGCATTTTCAAATAAGGATGTGAAAATTATGTAGTTTTGAGGGTACCTTGATTTACTCTCACCATTACCAACCTTCTAACTCTAGCTGTCTATTCTTTTCTTTACACTTTCTGTCAGCTTTGCCAACAAGGAATACCTTTTCCCAGCGGACAAAGAGGAACGCCCTTGTTTTGAGCAGGATGAGAAAGACTGATAGATGGGGGAGGGAGGAGCATTGCAAACAGGTGGATAAAAGAACACGCAACCTCCCATCATCTTTGCCTCACCTCAGACTTAAGGAGCTTAGTGTTTGCCTCCATCACCACACTACAGACTTCCTGTTAAGATGCAAAAGCCCCGCAAGCAAGGAAAGGGCCCTGCTATACCTCATTGAGAAAGAGAGACCAAAACCAGAGAGGATAACAAGGAACCATGAATCGAGATCTCCACCACCCAATGGACCAGAGGACCGAAGGGATCAAGATTTGATAAAGAAAGACTCTGTTATTAGATTTGAACCCTTTACTCTTGGATGTGTTTCCAGTGTTCCTGAAAGAGACAGTCTGAAAGCCAAGGGACGTAACATTGCTGCATCATCCGTCAGAGTTGTCCACCAGAAGGCCATTGCCTCAAGGACCAGGAACATGTTTTGTTGTCGTCGGAACAGTTTCAGAACAAGTAATCAATCTAAACTCTCCAGGTACAATAATAAGTGCAAACGACTGATCAAGCAAAACCCTAAACTCTCTACAGGCTTTCAGACGCGGGAAAAGAGGTTAAAAGGAAGTAAGGTTGAGTGCAAGGACATCCATAATACTGATGTAATCTCTGCAGGTAAACTAAGTACTGATAAACATGTACCCAATGGAGAGGAAAGAGCTAATGGTGATAAACAATCTCAAACAGAGAGCACAGCGATCGGAGAGATGCAGCAGGTATTTCTGACAGATTGCCTCAGGGAGGTGGTTGGTGGCAGGAGGCACTCGAGCGGTTCCAGTGCTTCTAGGGAAGGTGATGATAGTTCTTGTGTAGCTTCAGAGACCTCAGGGGATAACAAACAAAACCACAGGCAGTCTGTTGTTTCCAGCATTGTAAACATTATTCCCTCTTCGTCTTCTCCATCTTTTCACAATCCTGTCTCTGTCCTCTCAGGGTTAAATCGTTACCTCAGAGTCAGTCTGGTCAGGGTAGCTATCCCTGGGGAACTAAAAGTGGAAAGCACAGGTCAGAGGCAGGCAGACAGTGGAAGAGACGAGGGTACAGCACCAGCAGCAGAATCAGTACAGGAGAACCCAAAGTTAAATGGGGGAAAAGAAACCAATAAACAAGGTAAGAAAGGCGTGAAGGAGATGTATTTCACACCAGTAAATGTAAAGAGTGCAGATAAGTATTTGAAGGTAACATCTGATTTCTTACCATGTGCTTCAGATATTGATACTAGCAAAAATGCAGTTAATGTACAGCATGTAGAGAAAGACCTTGCAGATGTGTGTGATAAGGGTCAGCACAATGATCATAAAATTCAAGGTAACCAAGGTGTAGATAATAATGTTGTAAAAGTTGAATCTGTTGAGGCTCCACAAAATTCAGAAGACTCTTTGAGACATACATCTGAGAATTCTTTAAAGAAAAGAACAAGGGCATGCAGGGATAAAAAACAACCTAGTGCTGAGAGTATATCTAAAGTAAAAGATAAAGAAAGCAATGTCAAGAAGCGGGAAGAGATAACTGTTGAGAGAAAAGATTTAAATAGGAAGGAATTAACAGTACTTTTCGGGAACAGGACTGTTGTTATTAAAGAGGCAAGGGTACTGCTGTCAGATATTAGTAAGTGTTTGAGTGGCAAATATAGTGATAAAATTACTAATGCTAATGACCACCAGCCTGCATTTGAAAACTCTCCTCACAGTGACATGGGTAAAGAAGATGCGGATTATATGAAAATGCTACCACTTGCTGATAATAAAGACAGGATGGACTTGGATGAACATGATGCACTCAGTATAATAAATGAGCACTATAATCAGGAGCTCGCTGCAACTGATCAGAAAAATATACATGAAGACACTCAAATGGCCCCAGTGCAACAGTCTGAAAACACGCTTTCCTCCGAGCCTGTCTTCACAGGCAGGGTTTCTCTGGATCACAGTCCCCAGAGCAGTATTCCCTTAAAGAAACGCGCATTTCGTGAATCACTTGATACAGAGCCTGAACAGGATGTTAATGTACCTCCAGCAACACAGTTGTGTACCAATTTTAATTATGACAAAGAATCCACCGATTTTAATAATGACAAAGAACCCAGTTCAAACAGTCTGTTGCCCAAGCCAAGTGACAACATCAATGACGAGACAACAGAACTGAAATCACCTGTGTTAGAATCGGGCTTAACTCTCACAGACAATTTTGGTGTTGAATCAAAAAAGCATGGTTCCCCCAGAACTCCATCTAAACAGAACTGTAAAGGTCTTCAGACTGGACCAGTGCAAAAAATAGTCCATGCCCCTAGATCCATGGACAGCAATAACAGTTTATCTGATAGTGAACCAGTCAGTGAACCTGAGAATGAAACATCTAAAATGAAAGGAGAAATGGTGGAAAGCCAGAAGAACGAAAAAGATGAGACTCAGACTTGTTCCTTAAGCAGTGAGGAAAGAGAAGAAAAAACAGAATGTGATATGGCAGTTATAGAAGATAACATTACAAATGAGTCATCTACCTCAAGTGTTTCTGACAAGACAGAGAATGATCAGAAGCAAAACTTCAGAATCCGCCTTAAAAGGAAAAGGGGAAGGGAATGGGAAATGGAGAGTGCGGATAAATCAGTAAGTTTTGTGTGTAAATCGGAGCCACAGCAATGTTTGACTGTTGTTGACCCTTTTAGGGCTATTCTGGATTCAGTCTCTATTTTAAATGCAGAAATGGAAAGGATTCGGGGTCATGGGGAGGCAGATAAAGGCATAGGTTTGAAGAAAGCCACCAAAGCAGTCCAAGAGGTTCTAGAGCATTGCAGAAAGGAATGTGCAACTAAGCAAAGGAAAAGACACCAAAATGTGTCGACTACTTGCATCAACAAGAAAAAAGTTTACACATCGAAAGAAGTTATTCAAAACATACATGATGTTAGAGATGTGCAAATACAACAAAATCTTTATGGAGTGAAAGTTAAGCAAGACATTGATGACATTAAACCACTACCTCCAATTAGATTGTGCCGGAGGTCTGAAGGCAAGTGGGAGGTAGGGTGGAAAGAATGTCAGAAACAAGATGGGAATATCGAAATGAACACTTCTGTGCACACAGATCCAAAGAAATTAACATCTAAGATGGCAATACCTGAGCAGATGCCTCACTGCAAAGTTAAAGAAGAAACTCCTTCTCCCTGCCAGGAACTGATGGCAGCACATAGTTGTGACAAGAGCACAGAGGCCTTCAAAGATCCACTGAGTTTTGAGACTTCACCTCTACCAATATCCCTTTCACCTTTGTCCCTTTACTCGCCCTGCTATGGCAGGCTGACAGAAGTCAGTTATATTAGTGGGGGTATTCAAGGAAAAGAGGATGTTAGAGAACAGACACTGTCAGATATTGACAGGCATTATAGTGTCAGTAAAACTGATAGTAAAGGAAAGAACGAGGTTTGCTTAAATCACAATCTGCTTCAGATTAATACAAATCTGTCAGGACTACAGGCTCTGAACCAGCCGCAGGTATCTGAGAAAAATGTGCCTACCAACAACAGTTTAACCTCATCTCAGATTCAGTCTCCTCCCATCTTTCCCTTCCCATCAGAGTGCAGCTTTAGTAACTATTCAGAAGATGTCCTTGACTTTCCCTGTTTAAATCTTGAAAGTTATGATCAGATGCCAGCACAAAACAGCTTGGTCAGTTCTTTAATAGATTACTGTTCTGGTGAACCTCATAACACAGGGTCCTTCAGCAGCCCTTTCTGTCAAAGTCCTGATGGATGGAATCCAGAGCCCCCGTACCTAGGATCCCCGAGCCCAGTGAGTAACTTTAGTAACGGTGAAGATCTAAGCTTCCCAGATCTTGTCTTTGCGCAATCTGATACATCCTCATCTAGCAGTGATCCTCACCTTCTCTTCAAAGATAAATTGTGTAATACAGCCCTTGGTTCTGCTCCTCTTCAAGACTCTGAGAATGATCTATACTTGTCTGATGGAGAGTTGTCAAAATGTCCAGCGAGACTCCAGGCCCAGGAAGATTCAGCAACCCAGTTTCTCCGCAAAGACTTGACATTGTTTAGTAATACAGCTACAAATGCTAAACAGTCGGTACACCCAACTGCACGCTTACACCCTCAGGATAAAAAGGTAAATTTTCTTGATTCCAATGTTAGCACAAAGACTTCTGAGTCTGAGTCAAGCTTTGTTAAACTACAAGCTAAAGACAAAACTAATGGACCTCTTAACTTGCATAGCTCAAATAATAAATCCCAATCTGTCTTTATGAGCCAGTCAACGCAAAACCTACCTGGTGCTGGATCTCAGAGTAACCTTGTCACACCCTTCCATTCCCTTCATGTAGGAAATAAGCCCACTACACATGCTGATTTCCTAGGGGTGTTTAACTCTGGCACTGCTCTTTTTCGTGACAAGAAAATTCCTTTATTTCAGAACCCTAAAAATGTTTTGAAAGCTGAAGGAGGCCAGAATGCTTGTAAAACCTCTGTGGCTGCAGGCAGCCCCAAACCTAGCGACAGTCTGGATAGCGCCTTACCTTGTCCTCCAGGGCCATCAAGTTCACACAATGGAAAAGATTCTGCAGCTAGATGCCCTAATGCCGAATTCTCAAAATTAAATGAAAACCAACAAAGTAGCTTCAAGAACACCCCATCAAAACAGTACTCCTCCAGTCCCTGTCAGCAAACTGATCACATTCATCCCGTTTATTTTGTCAGCTCTAGCAAAACCACAGCAAATGCTTTCAAAAACATCACAGGTACGAAGCCCCAAACCTCAAGGGATGATAAGGATTCTTCTTTGCCCTCCACCTTTTTATTTCCCTCAACCCAAAGTTCTCAGTGTTACAATATACCACAAAGCAAAATCCGAAATTTGGAGAAACCCCATGCTGTTGTGGCTCCCACTCAAAACATGCAACTTTCTGGATTGTCTAATATACAGCCCAATAAGAATCGGATGTCTCAAAATATTTCTCACAGTGGTTCTGACTTCAACTTCAACTCTTCCCTGTCACCTCCCCTACCACAGCACAGCAGTGCTCAACAAGGATACAGAGAATCTTCAGCCCATGAGATCTCGGTGAAAACTCAGTCAACTACCTCTGAACACGGTCAACCTTCTCACCAGTCTTATGTGGTAAACTTTACTGGAGATCATTCTGTAACTCTGGGTTATAGCAATGATGGTGAATGCCTGAATTACACTGGTTCAGGACCTGCAAATTACACCTACCATTGTCTTATGGAGCCTTCTGGAACCCAAGGAAGGCTGGTTGTAGAAGCATGTGGACCTTCAAACTTCTCACCGTCTCCTTCTGTGGGTAGGTGTGCAGGGTCTAAAGTCCATGGAGGCCAGATTGGTAAAGATGCACAGCAACAGGGCCAGCCTGGAGCTCCCCAATATAATTCCCTACACTTCTCAACCTCCCACTCACAAAACACCCCCGCAACGGATCGCAAGCCTAAGAGACTAAGGCTTGTGGTGACTGACGGTACAGTAGATCTGGACCTACAATATACTGATTGATTACAACCTATTGCCATTGCAATGATGACACAGATTTCTGAAATATTTAAAACAACTTTAGTGTGATAAGCTGTCTTTTGTTTTCATAAAAACTTCGTCTTTATGTAAAATGTCCTGTTTCTTGCATCAGAATATAATTTCTGTGTTGTTTTCTCTTGAAATATTTAAAGTTATAATTTTATTAGCATACCTGCGCAATTATTTGCTACATGTAGTCTGTTTAGTACATTATTATAGAACATAATTTTCCACACCAGTAATTTCTGTACAAAAGAGAAAAATAGATATTCTGTTTATCCTGTAGTACATAAGACTTTCCACATGATGGGGATGTAGTTCTCCACAATGTGGAAACTGTTTCCTTTTAGCTTTTTCAGTTCCGTTAGCTATCTGAATAGCTGTTGTTATAGAAGGTGTGACCGATTGTTTTAGCAAAAGCACGTATGGCATTGTGTGCTTTAGTGGGGAAGGACCAAAATGGAGTTCATGTGCTTTGAACCTGTTTTGCTTTGCCCATTTGTCAAATTGAATAAAGGTATGTGGTGAATGGTGCACAAACATTCGAGTAATTAAAAGGAGTGATCAGGTGTCTTATATTTGACTAAAGGAGATTCCTGTGTGTCACAAGTGTAGCAGCTGCAACATTAAACACACAAATGCTTTTGTAACAATTATATAAATTGATGAGCCCTAACCATCTGTGATTCTATTTAAATAGCATGCTATCTCTTACAGATCTCACACACTGAGATTTGTGCAAGCACATTATTAGAGCACAAATATATTTTGGCATTTGATGCATTTTAACACCGAACCATTAATGTCTAGTTCAGTTTTATGGGGTTTTGTATTAGGTATTACTCTGGTACATTGAGACACAAGTCCATAATTTATTAGTAACCACTTGTGTTACTGTATAGAGATGTTTAGTGCCCTTTGAAGGTGATCGGTGACCAGATTTGTTGTTTAACACTTGCTAGAATACTGTTATCATGTACTGTAGCTCTGTAGGTCACTGTGACCCAAAGCTAGACATCAATCTCTGACCTTATCTTATTTTTTCCCTTTCTTATGGAAGATGAAAAGCATTTGTTAGTTTCCCCTTAGTTTTAATGGTTGCTGACAAAGGTATGCAAAGGTATGTTTAGGATATGTTTGTGTTCAGCCTTGCCTCAGTCTATATAAAGCCAGTCTATTGTATTTATTTTAATATGTTCCTAACATGGTGCTTTAATATAACTTAAACTTTTTTCTTTTTTGATTGAACTGAACACAATGTATTTTACTCAGTTTTCTAATGTGTAAACTAAATATCTGGTATGTTGCAATTCTAGACATAATTCACTTCTGGTATGTCTTGTACAGCTATCTGGTTTGTTATGGAACTTGGGATGAAATTTTAAATCGTAATTGTTGCGCTGTAAAGTTGTAAAAAATGGAAATATTGCAAGTAAAATGAAATTGAATTTTAAAAACGGCTGTTCATGGTGTTTTTAGCATATTGAAAATTCACAATAGTCATTTAATTAAAGGGATTGTTGAAAGAATGAGAGAGTATATTTAACCTCATTATAAATGCAAAATATATTCATACTCCTATAAATACTAAAAGAGTCCCAAATATCTGACATAAAAATGACAAAGTTGTGACAGGAGATCAGCCTTTCTGAGTCTGGTGGGTCTGAGTGTCTGATGAAGATGTCTGAGCTTTCTCAGAATTCTCTGAACACTAACAGTAGTTTTTCTTTTCCAATTGCAGCAAAGACGTACATGAGATAAATAGCCTGATGTGTTTTTTATATATATGTATGTGTATGTATGTGTGTGTGTGTGTGTGTGTGTGTGTATATAAATATAAATCATTTGCATATCCTCTACTCACACTAAGTGCATGATCATAAGCATTATGTACGTGTTAGCTCATTGGAGGTGAATTACCCACAATGCATCTTTTTCTCTCCAGTGCTGTCTTTATAAAACACTCCAGCTCATTCAGATTTAACCCATCACTAAGCCTCTTTTTGTTCCCTCACTTCCTTTCATCTCATCCTCTTTTTTTACACTGTATTAAAACCCATCCTTAAATATGCATTTCATTTTTATGCTTACCACATAGCTTACAGCTCCTGGCATCTCCCGTTTTTTATTCCCCCCTTTTTATCCAAACTATTTTGCCCACATTTTTGCTCTTCAACATTGCCTTTTGCCTTTTACTTTTCTATGCATTAACATACTTTAATATCATTTCTATACGTTGACTATACTGTCTTGTTTTCTACATTCTTACTGCATACATACCCTTTTTCACTTTATCTTCCTCATCCCTCAAATTTTTGAAACCCTTTCCACTTCCTGTTTTTTTTGGTCCCCTGTCAATCCCCTTTCCCCACTTATGACCCATTTTGTCATTACTCAGCGGTGAGCAGAGGGTTAACTCTGAAGCCAAGTGGAACAGCTTTTTTCATAACCAGGGCACAGGCAGTGGATAGAGAGCGAGGCAGTAAAACAACCATGGAAGCACTGCGGAAAACACTGTAACACTCTGTGTTCGATTTCTGAGCTACTTTCTATTTCACATACATAATACTTCATAAACCAGTTCCAAAAACATCATTTCTTTAACACGTCATGCCAATATTTATTAACCTTCATTCATGCTTTAAACTGCATTGTTAATCTTCTGGTGACCCAAGGAAACATGGGATGGCTTCTTTTGTAAGTCTGCCAAATCCTGCAGACAGCTTTGTGCCACAAAAGAGATGTACAGTAGCATCTCCCATTTTATGGTGCTTGTGAAACAGGCACTAGCATGCTTGCTTTCATCAGTGCTTGAATTATTCAGTAATCCTTTCCTACACCCAACCAACCTTCCACCCACCTTACTGTTACCAGCACTGAAAATTTACAATAGCAAACTAAACCTTTTTACTAATTCCTGTTGTAAATGTTGCCCATCTCTCTCTGTATCTCTCTTGAGATGTTGTGATATCTGTGGTAATGCTGAGGCCTATATCTGTAGCTATGATTGTTCCCTTTACTTGGCGGTATTCGTTAAAGTTTATTATTATTTAACAGGTTAAAGTATTATTAAAGTTAGTTTTTAATGAAAAGATATAAAGATCATATTTTGGTATTTAGGGGTCAGATTAAATGTGTCAGAAATGCTTGATTTTTCTCTTTCTCCTGCCCTTTTCACCAGGAACTACCTGTTGGTAAATTCTTACCAGGTTTGTACAGATGCAAGGTTTTCATAAAAGAATAATTTACCCCAAAATGAACATTTCCAAACTGAACTGTTGGTAATTTGCTAGATCCCAGCATGCATTGCATGAATAAATTATGCAGTTATTGTAGGCTTTGTCTTGCTCTTTGCTGACTTTATTTTTGCAGTTATGTTGATTGTCATTTGATATTAAGAGCTCATCTTTTTTACCTTGATGATGTTGATTGTTGATTATTGATTTGTGTTTTAAATACATATTTCAACATATATATTATGCAAATATTTGCTATAGAGAGGCAAAAATAATGCAGAGTTTTGCTACAGGAGTCAAATGAAATAATTTCTTGTATTGATGATTTGCTGAACAGGATGTCTGTATAGTTGTCATGAGAATTTATTGACTGAATAGGGCATTTTGCAGTGAATTAATAAATTAGAATTGGCTAAACTAAGAAGTTTTACTGGTTTTACAGTTTCTGAGAGAACTAAACATTCTCAATGTGATGTTTCCCTTGAATTGTTGTTACATTTCTCAAAACTTTCTTTTTTACAGTGTACAACTTGTGCTTTGTATTCCAGATCTGTTCACTTTTTTTGACACTTCAAAAACATGCATTTTTTGTGTTTCACAGAAGTATGTTGTATGTGTTTCAGATGTCATGAGGGTGAGTAAATGAAGTTTATTTACATTCTCTTTAAATGGTGCTACAATACAACATCCAATTTCAATAGCTTCTCTACTGCAGAGTAAATGAACATGCTAAACGTGTAACATTATCTCATTGTGAATGAAGGGGTAGTAACCTCCCGCAGAGCATGAGCAGAGAGCTTTGAGAAGAGCCTGTGTGTATGACACTCTTTATCAGGTCCTGGGGCAGCATGAACAATAGTTGTCATGTCTGTAGAGGGTGGAAATGGATGGATAATAGATATAAAACACAGGTGTGGAGTATGCACTTGCACCCAAGTGTATTTGGAACAGACTAAGCTGACAAACTTGACACACAGTATTAATGATAAAAGGGATTTAAATGGATCATCAGATTCCACAATGATTCAGTGCTAATTTAGCAGAAAATTATATATTGACTTTCTTGCCCCGTGACAAATTAAGTATTTCTAAAGAGTTTCACTTAGCTGCCAGTGACTTATTTGTGCAAGTCTACTGGGGATTGTATAGTTTGCAGGGACAATACATGTTAATATCATCTGTGAAGGCAGTTATGTTAACAAATGCTCTTATGGGTGTTCAGTTGTGATTGTAGGGTTAAAAAAGTTGGTTTGTGTATGAGCCTGGGCATGTGTCAGATGTTAAAGTAAAATAAAGTACAGACAAATCTTTTGCATCAGGGCCACTGTTGTACAAACACAGCTACCCTGATCTAATGTTGAGAAATGGTTGTGTGATAAAGGGAGAGAGGGAAGAAGGCAGGGAAGTGCAACGGCTATGTGTCAGTCTGGAAGAGGAAGATGGGTGGAGAGAAATAATGGGAAGTGAAAGATAATGGAAGAGAAAGGAAAGACGTATGGGTGAGTCCGGAGACACAGCACCTGTTGTAAAGCAAAGTAAACGGTGAAAGTGATAAAAGCAAAGAGCTTGATAAAGACGGTGGGTGAAAATGAAGAGGGATGGAGGAAAGGCATTTGTAGACAGAAGTTAAAAGGGTGATTTAGCAATGGAGGAAGGGCCATAAATGGGCTTCCTGCAAAACATTTACCCAAGTTACAGGAGACATGAAACATGGAACAGTAAAGTGAAGATGGTGGCAGTGGAGGAAGTTTTTTTACACAGGAATTTACACTGAGTGACTAAGTTCTTTGATTTCTTACAGAGGATCTCAAGCTTGGCTTGAAAATGGTAATGACAACAGAGAATTAAACATTAGTGTTTTCAGTTTTTTGTGTTTTACACAGGATAATTCACATGGGCTTTCTGGCTTTTTGGTAACCATAGAGTATGTTAAATTATTGCAAAGTTGTTCAATCTGACACACTCAGTTTATGTTAAGTAATTTGGTCTGTGTCTTGTCACATTGCTTTTCAGTCATTCATGCATGCATACACACGCAACACAGTGTCAGCTAACATGCTATAATCACGTCTCTAATGCATATGTAATTAAATGCTTTTAAAGACGTGACCACACAATGTCTCTTCTGTGCTGTTCAGGCAGACCTGCATGACCACATCACATTTGTTGTGTAAATGCTAATCTATCCTGATACATTCTGTTGTTTTTATGTGCATTATTTCCTTGCACTAACACACTGGTGTAAGACATGTATGTAGAAATCTGATTACAAATCATCACAGAGATGCATTATGGGTGCATGTTAATACCAGGTGTGGACATGATTGTTTGGATGTTGCATGTTGTAGTATGGTCAGTGATTGGTTCTGCTTGATTCTAATGTGGTATGTGTAGGAAGGTATTAAATAGCATGTGGGAAGACCAGATATTGTTTTGAGCAGCCTGTGGCAGACTAGTCATTTTTGATCTTGATTTTGGAAATGCCCCTGTAGTGTGGTCTCTTTTCCACTCCTTTCCCTATTTTCTCAATCATTTTCCTACCTCTCTAAATTCTATAATCGGATTATATACTAAACAGGTTTTTTCATGAAACGGGTTCCAGTCCTGGATGCTGATTGAACAACAGCTGTAGTTATGATACGAGAAGATCTTTTCCTTTAGCTTCTGTTTGTCACCATTTATTTGTACCACTGTGCTGCACCCATAACAGTTATTTTTGTTGCATAGCAACATTCTGTTAAGGTGTAAATATCAGGGGCTATAGCTTTTCAGCAGAAGAACAGCATTAAGTGAATAATAATTGCTTTATTTAAAAAATGTTTTTTTTAATAACTGTGATCTTAAAATTTTTATTTTGCCTTTGTGTTGTGCTTAACAATGCCTTTCAGCCACGAGTATATTTATAATATAGCACAACCTCTAACTTTATTGCTTAAAAAACCCTGTAGCCTGCCCTGCAGTTTCCATTTCTAAGTGGTTTTCTCATCCTCTTCCAGGTGTCTGCTGTAGACTGCATCAAAATGTGCTCAGTCATAAACCTGCTATTACTGTCTTGCCTCCATGCTGTGACTCACTTTCTTATGTCTTTGGTAATGATTTTAGGCGAGATCATGGTATTGCTTTGTGCAGTGATCTGTGTCTCAGCATAGGACATGCAGTGTGATGTATTTTTCATTTGTGCTCTGCTTTTCTCGTTTCTTCCTCTGCAGCCGCCATCGTCTGTCAAAGACATCTCTTTCTTATTCTCCGCCAAGAGTCTAGAACTCCACACAACATCAAAGAAAGAGAGAAAGGAGGGAGTGGAGGAGGAGAGGAGGGGTCTGCCTTGTATCTGGGTTCCGATGAAGAAGACAGCGACGGCGAAACAGGGAGAGGAGGAGGAGGGAGGGGCATAAGCGATTGAGAGAGAGAATGGAAGGTGTGGAGGGAGGGAAACAAGAGGATGAGAGAGGAACGAAGCCAGCCAACCAGCTGAAAGAGAAAGGGAGATTGGGGCTGTTTGAATGTGGTAGGGAGGAAAGGAGGGAGGGAGAGAGGGGGAGAGAGAGAGATCGATTGTCAGAACCAAGGAAATAGAAGTGTTACTATTGCACGGTCACTGGAACGGTGTTTGCCCGCTGAGGATATGCACTGGCTCTCAGCACTCACCGGCTCGCAGGACACACTCTAAAATGTAATTGCCAACGGCCTAATTGTTTCCGTGGTGATTTATTTTCATCCATTTCATTTTTCTTTCTTTTTTATTTTATCTGCCTTTTCTCTCTCCTCCTCCTTTTTTCTTGTTGTTTCATTTTTTTACCAGCTGCTGGATTTTTCCCTTCTTTATAACTGCTGTCATTCTCTCCATTTACAAAGGAGGGATCTGCAAATACAGACAACCACAGCAAGCCAGTAAGTGGGGCTTATTTCTTTTAACATCTGTGCCGGGGATGCATGAAACAGTTTTGTGAGGCTGGTATAAAGATGTAGAAAACGGATCTAATGGAGATTTTTACTGGAGACTGATCTCATTGAAGGGGGAGTGGATGCTGAAATCTGACTGGTGGTTTTGCAATCGAAAGTTTAGCCATTCGTGTCTGGATTAGGTTCAGCTATTGGAGAACAGAGTACAGTAGATACAGTGCATGCTTGGTTTGGCTGAATGAATAGTATGAGATCAGACTGTACCTGGTACTGTAGCTTGTTATAGGTATTTGGGCTGTAGCAGCATGTCTGAAGTGATAGAATCTGATCTCTCATTAAAGGAGATTGATGTAATTAATGATGTAAGAAACCCCAAACAGAATACATAACAAATCAGCAAGTAGTGAGTTTATCTGGATATGTGTGCGTTTCTTGGAGAAAAGAAAGCAAGAGATCAAAAAATGAAAAGTTAGTGCCATACAATTAGTTCTTTATGTGGAATCATGTTGTGAAATGACATGATGTTTCTGGTCTTATGTTTTTTAAAGAAAGCGTTCATACAACCCTGATATGCAGTTCTCTGTCACTCCCTGAAACACACCCACCCACACACATTGGCATACATGCAGACTTACTCACCCAGCAATGCTAACTGACTGATCTGCAAGCATGGCAGACCTCCATTCTCTCTCTCTCTCTCTCTCTCTCTCTCTCTCTCTCTCTCTCTCTCTCTCTCTCATGAATGCACACAATGACATTGTGTGCTATGAACCTATGGTTTGCCTGGCAAATACCATTTATTCTTGACAGTTACTCCAAATGAATAGTTAATATGAAAGGTTGAGGCTCTTTGTGCCCAGAGGAAGTTTTTAAATGTTCAGATGTTGCTCTTTATACGCTTAGCAGACTTGAAGTCAGTAATGTTTCATATAGGTAATATCTTTGTCTCAGATGTTTCTCCTAAAATTACCCAGGAAAATATAAAAATAAAAAACATGAGAATGAGTTACATTCCATAAGAGTATTCAGTATGAATAGCATAGCCCTGATAAGTTCTTCCTAAAAATAGTTTTTGAGAAATATTTCACTTCATTTTGCAATCTTTTAGTTTTGATGGCAAACTTTGGCAACTTACCAAATCTGAATACAGTTTGAGAGTGTTGAGTGGTCTTCTTAAAATCTAGTGAGGCAGCTGTTGGATTACTGGGGTCTTTTTGTAAGGACAAATATCAGAAACCGCACATATGTGAGGAGATCTTGAGGCAGCAGTGTTATACATGTACGTACTGTTACATAGGGAGCATGTGTTTATTTAGTTTGGGACTATCCCCTCATTATCTGCTGAATCTGTTCCTAGAATCCTTTATCTCTCATGTATATCCTCCTCCGATATATTGTGCTTCTGCACTCCAAAGATAAAGGTTGCTGCAAATCACCGCTAATTACCTGATGTATGTAATTCTAGTCGGTTTATTGTGGAAGAGAGAGAGAAAATGGGGAGAAAACGAGAATGTTAAAGCCAGAGGAGATCCGAGTTTAATTTGCTTTACCAGCCATCAAAAACAGGGAACATGTATGACAATACGTATTGGGAGTTGTAGCCTATATAAGTGTTTTTAATAGCTTTCATTCTCTTCATCTTCTCAGGATCATAGCACAGATATAAAACCAAAAGCGATTGTTAAGGATGCTCAGATATGCTTTCCTGGCACAGATAGTGAAGGCTGAGCATTGCTACAATTGCTTGTAATAAAACATTCTTTCTAGTCACACGCTGTCACATAACTGTCACACACACTTTCTTTTCCCACACTCTCTCTGTCTACCCTTCAAACACACACACTAACTCTCTAGTGGGGGAATAAGGGATGGGATGACAGAGTGGATAATCAGACAAAGGCACACAAAAACAGCTAAAATTAGACACAATGAACAGGCCATTGACAGATCGGGAAACTAGAGCGGCACTGGCAACCTTCTACTCAATGCTGTAGTAAAACCCAGCCTCCCGTCATCTGCATTGCCCTCTTCATTTCACACATACACAGAAGTGTGCACAGCTGGGATGTGCAAAACAACGTATTTTCAAAATTGGCTAATTGCTGGGTTGTTTGAACGATTAGTTAACTTATTTGTCCTAAATAAGCTCTGAATATTTTGTCAGGTTTAGGGTGATGGCCACCAGATTTCGATCAGATGGATTAAAGACATAACATTATAAACACATGGAACATGTGGAAGATGCAACTTCTTTAAGAGAGTTTTACTGTGCTAACACTCCAACAATTCTGTTAGCACTCTAAAGCACAGCATGCTAAAAACCCTCTCTGAGAAGCTGTCTATAATCTAGACTCACTAGTCAATCTCACTAATCAGGTTTTTTGGACAGTTACAGGACAATTAGTCAACTAGTCGACCATACTTAGTGCAGAGTATCTTCAAAAGAACTGGTCTTTACTTTAAGCTGATAAGTGTTATGTGTAATTTGAGGTGTGAATAAATGCTGTGAAAGTTTTAATTTCCAGGTACTTTATTTAAGACCTATTTGTGCGTGTTATTGCATTACCTTTCTTTCTTGCCTTCCTCAGAACCTGGTTGATATACCACAGTGTTGAGTAGTACAGTTCTCTTTGTGGTTCAAACACTCCTTTTGCCTCTCAATATGCTTAGCAGAAAATCTCCTGCAAAACACCCTCACACTTGGAACAGTGGATGATGAGAAAATATGCTCTAACCATTTCAACAGAACAGGCTTAGGTAAATGATCACACACTCACATACCATCTAAAACCTCAACTGAAGGATTGGATAACTGAAAGACCACAAGACAGGACTAGATCCTGCTGGACTAGATGTTCACTGATCTATTGTGACAATTTTAAAGACTCCCAAACCCCTTTAACTTAGAAACTGTAGCATAGTGATGGTGTCTGTGCTAGATTACCCTGTTTCAGCCAACTTTACCTTCTTTAGTTCTGGTGTGGGCACTGGTTAAATTAAACACAACAGTAAATGAACTTTGTAGCATTGCCAGTCAATCATGATGTCCCAAGTTCCTCTCCCGTTTCCAACCAAATGAGTAGATACAGATGTGCAATCAGTTAATGTCTGTTCACAAGCATTTCCATCCTGAGGGTTTCCTAAGAGAGAGCTAATGACAAATTTGCTTGCCTAAGCTGAATCCAAATAGTGGGCACTACCTGGTCGGCAGGGATCGATACCAATGGATCAGTTTAAATGAGGCCAGTGTGGAGGCTTGATATGCTGTTCACTCCTTCGTTCTTGTTCATTATACTTACCTACTGTCAGTTCATGTTTCTTCCCTGTTCCGTTCCATCTTTTTGCTATTCCTGACCTCATCTCTTGTCTTTGTGCTTCTCTTTTTATCAATGTCCCCTGCACAGTTAATGCAATTAATTGAAAAATTATCTTTATATTTACAACTGACATTATTAACCAATCGTGATCGCAAAATTGTTGATGATAGCCGTCTGTTTAGGTGCTCTCCTGTTGCATCAAAGATTTGTATTTACAAAGTGTCATTTTTGAGTGGCTAAGCGCTATAACCAGTCTGATAAGCAATCCAGTGGCAAATTACAGGCATTTAAATTAATCTGCTATTAATTTATTCTGTATTTAAAACATAACCTGACCCTCAAACAGTGAATTAGTGAGTAGGAATTATTTTGCATGTGATGGATGTCATGTTACTTGCTTGCAATGTAAATTGCAACATTACATTCTGTTAATTAAAATTAATAGCTGACAATTATTATTTTTGTTATAATTTTGCAGCTCCAGCAGTCAGTCAGTTTCTCTTGCCCTCATGTGCTCTTTTCCCTCTCTGTGAGTTTGTAGATGGTCAATCTCTCCATGTGCTAATATTTGCTGTGTACGCTCTTGGGGGGACAGTTCAAGCTTCCAAATGTAGCCCACTCATTTACGCACTTCCGCTCACGTTTTTCCTTCCTCTCCCTCTCATTCTGCTTGAGGTAGAGGACTGATCTGGGACAGACAGACTCCCTTGCGCTCTGCCCTACTTCAGCTCTGTCCTTTCTCTGTCTTGCCTCACCCAACTCTCTCTCCTCTCTACCCATCTCCATCTGTCTCTCCCTCTTTTGCCCTAAGTGGATTGCTGTGTCTGTCTTTGGCCTAAGAGGTGATGAGGTTGGTGCTGGCGCACACTCAGAAAAATAATTATTCAGCTGAATGTAATTTAATTGTGGACAACGATTCCACACATTGGAAACTGGTTTTGTTAACAATAAATTAAACGGTACATGGTGGGCTAAATGAATTGAGTGAACACAACAGAATTAGACAGGTCTAAGTGAATCTCTTGCAGTTAGTTACGCATACAAGCAATAGCAAATGTTGGCATACTAAATGTAACTGTAAATGATCTGTTATTTTTGTACCATAAGTAATATACGTGTTGGGGGAAACACTAGAAACGGGACAGTCATTTTCTTGGTGTTTGCACTGTAATTGCTAACATAACAGAAACTCTTCTAAATCCCAACGTAACAGAAAATTAAACTCTAATAGGACCTCTATTAAATTTTCATTTTGCTTAAAAATACATCAAATAACACTTAATATCAGTTACTCTTCCTATCCAATCCACTGCAAAGCATGCTGGGAACAAGACTTAGTTTCAGCAATTACATTAAGGCCAAGAAAAATGATTCATGTTGTCCCACAGCAAATGCAATAGGTAAGCTTCTGTTTTACAAATTTAAGTGGATTGCAAGCAATGAAATGAAGTTGTGGCAAAATGTTCAAGAAATGTGTTGCATTTTAGTTAGTTCACCTGTTAATGCCAGAACTGTCATGTTATTAAAAAGTAAGAAACTCTTTATAAACTCTTTGCTGACAGTAATATTTGTACAAGTTCCCAAACCTTAGTTCAGACCTCTTAAATTGAATAAGCAGTAAACAAAATCATTTTTTGAGTGCTGTAGGGTGTCAGACTGTGTCGTATGTAAGTAATAGAGCGCTGGGTGTTGTGTAGAGACAGATGTCATGCACTGTGCTGGTGTATGTGTGGTTTTGTCAGACCTGGAGTGGATCTACCAACCCTGTCACACTGCCAGAGCTGTTTCCTCCAGAGCATTTGGACTCTATTCTGGACCCCAACACGAGCCCTGCTGTTGAGATTGGTCTAGCACTTTGGTAACTCAACACAGTAAATGTGTGATGGTGTCTGCATTAGTGTGAGTATAGGGCATAGGCGTGTTTCTCACGGCATCTGTTGTGTGTGTGTTTGCAAGTGTAGAACAGAATCTCTTTGTTGAGTCCCACAGGACAGCATTAATCTCTGTTCTTCTCTCTTTCTCTTTCCCCCTCCATTGCTTCCCTGCAAAATGCAAGCAAGTGCAATATGGTTGCAGTAATGCAGCTGCTTTTCCCTTTCTTCCCAATCGCCCCTCGCTTTGCCACTCGTTTGCTGCATGAGGATAAGCTTGTTCATACAGATTGAATTTGAGTAATTGGCCGGGATCTCCTGCATTTGTATGGACCAGGTCCCGTGCTAATTGCACCATTAAGAGGGAAAGAGGGATGCAGCAAAAGAGAGGGAGTGGGGCATGAATTTCCCCAACAGTCACCAGTGCATCATCAAAGTGCAGCTATTTTTAGACACAGAAGCAGTGCTGGTGAGCCGGTTGGCCCAGAACAGCAGTTTTACTGCTCTGGCAGTGCATTACACCAATTGACTTAATTTTTTTGTTTAAGTCAATAAGTGTAATGCACATTTATTAAGCACTGAGGTTCAAGTTCTGCAAGGCAACTATTATGAGTGTATGAAATACTTCTGTTTTATGAAATGCTTAAAAAAAGGGATTATCTTTTTTTTTTTTGACCTATGATATATCTTTTAGCTTCTATACCTTAGTCTATACCTCAAGTCACAATACTGAGGTATAGACTTTAGGACCTACAGCTTTAAAATTTTAAACGTTTTTAAATATCACATTTCTAAGATACAGTTTAAAGTAAACTTCCTAATCTCTACATCTCTGGCAACCCCAGACGGGGTCGTGACCCCAAGCTTGAGAACCAGCTGGTCTATACAGTGCTGTATAGACATTTGATCATTTTCTGAATCTGTAGTTGGTGTTAGTGGTCCTCAATATACCCTACCCATACCCTACTTTGTGTGTAAAATATAATTCTGTCAGATCTGTGAACCGGATTCTACTCTTGAGTATTGCTGGTTTGGGTTTCTGATTCTGTACAGTATACTGCCTTTTGGGATTACTAAAACTGGAAAACAATTTGATGCAAGTGTGTGGCTTATAACTGTTCATTTCCATTCAGCCTGATTATGTTATTAAAATCTGCTTAATGAAGACAGGAGGCAGTCTATTACCCACCAGCACTTCTGCATATAATCTCATTGTTTGCAGAATCATGTAGTTGAACACAGAACCTGTATTAATCCACCAGTGCTAAATCCTGCTGCATTCATCTTCAGCAATGCAACATAGCCAACGCTTCTGAAGAGCATATCTGTTAGCAAAATGACTGTTACTCAAACCCCTCAGATCTTCAGGATCTCACAGGCATCCCAGCTAACAGGGAAAATTCTCAGAACATTGGCTAATGTTCTCTCAAAGTTATCAAAAATGTAATGTTAGTAGAACATTTTAAAATGTTGCAGAATTATACAAATTTTTTGAATAATAGTTTTTGAACTTTTAATCAGCCAGTAACGGTGTCTAAAATGCTCTTAGAATTTTTAAAAATAACATTTTTAATGTTTTTGTTACTTAATAGAAACGTTAAGAAAACATTTATACAACCTAAAATTGTTAGCTGGGATTAAAACAAGGACACCATCCAGCTGATTTATTAAGAATGTGTTTTCGAGTTCTGCCAAACAGATCAACTTTGTAGGCAATCCACTGCATTAGCTGTTGAAGGACTTGTTGAAAAACAATGAAGCATGCCTGTTATCCTTCAGTCTTTTCTCATCTTCAGTAGATCTAATGGCCACATATTTCAGTTCAGTTCACAGCATTAGATGTTCACAGTAGCTGCACTTGCTAGCGTTCCCTTCCATACGCCAACAACTTCGGCTGAATGTATCAGTGCCAACTGCTGGGAGACCATCAGTCAGCCATCAGCTGAGCTGAGCTGGCAGTGTCAGCTTAAGTGAACAACTCCATCAATAGCCCTTTACGACAGTCTACACGTCAGTCATAAATGTCCTTATCCAGGCTAATGTGCATTGACATGGAAAGCTCATTTTCAGTCTGTTGCAGACTGTTATTTTGTGAAGTTATTCAAGTTTGTGAATGCTTTTTTTATTTTACCTGTGAGTTTTTCAGATATTCTCAAGTTTTAACATTACACTACAATAAAACATTTATTTACAGGTTTAGTGTACTTTCATATACATAAGAGTGTCCTTAATTAGCCTAGTTATATTTACATTCGACAGACGCTTCTATCCAGAGTGACTTCCTGGAAACCCTTGATATTGGTGTATCTAGCATCATGCTCTGTTAGTTGAGCTATAGAAAGTGTATAAGAGCCTGTGTTTGGAATAAATTGGACCTCGTATGTGACTGAATGAATCATCAGACAAAGTGGTTCTTTTGTTAAGTGTTTGTACCCTTTAAAAGCTTTGGAGACCACTGACATCATCTGTGGAGTCAGTGTATGTGTTTTACACACAGAATACAAACTTAATGTACTGGTCAAATTTGGCCACCAAACTGGAATTTGTAGTTTTTGTATTTGTAAAAAAAGGAAAATAACAAGATTCCTCTTTCATTGTAACAGGTGCTAACTCAAGCCTTTAGCTATTTGCCTGAAGAGACAAGCAATATGTGACGGCATAAATTAGAACAAAACAACAAAAGCCCATCTGTGCACTCACATCAAATTTTAAACGCTGTACATTTATCTGAGGTAATTTTACACATCTTTTTAAGAGCAAGTGGCAGTGACCTACCTGTTAGTATCACCGAATGTATTATGTAATCCACACAAATGTGTCAGAAATGCGAGGTTGCCTGTTTCACAACCAAGCTCAGCATGTATATATCTGACATTTTTCTTAATCAGTATTTTTGTGTTGCATTTCAGTAAAGATATCTAAACATCCTCGAAACAAGATAAATGTTCCTCAGAAGCAACATTGCACAAGATATTAAGCATTGTTTTCAGAGAATAATTTTTTGTTCAAGACAAAATTAGTGATTAAGAGAGAAGATAAGATCTCAGAAAATAGTAACATTAAAAATAGTTTAAATTGCTCTGCTCGATGCACAAAAGATATATATTTCTGCAACACTCTCTATTTGTGGTACTGGGACAATGTGTCCTCAGGTGTGTCAGAGAATATATTGATATTACTCTCACCATGTGCCCAGTCATACGGTCACTCCATTTATAAGAGATTATGGTGAAAGGTAAGAGTCTGTGGAACTGCAGAACTTGTTCTGAGAGCTGTGGGTGGGTCACCCTGGCAGACATCTGGAGGTGCTTCTGTTTAGCCAGAGATGATGAATTCTGGATAGATTGGTGTGATTGGTTGGAGCGGCTGTGTGCATTAATAATGGAGGCTCTGCTAGTTGTATTTATAGTAACAGTGGAGGGTGACGGCGCTGTGAATGAGGAATGATATATGACAGAGGCCAGTGTGTGAGTGGACGCCGGCTACCGTGACTAACAGCTGCAGAAATAGCAGACGAAGAGTTCTACAGACGTGCATATACACTGGCAAACACTGATGCACATAAAAACACACAAAGTCTAATGCAGCTCTCAGTTTTTCACTGAGCTGAAAATATAACTTTGATTGAAGTACAGTAAGCATCCTTCCCTACTGTTGTTGTGAAAAACAGTAACGCACAGATAGAAAAGGAATACACACACATACTGGGTGAGTATATTCTCTCCTCATTACCAGCCCTACTTACTTCTGGCTACCTGTCAACATAAGGCCAGTGCTGTTGGCTCTTCAGACACTTCAGGTGACTGCTCTTATGTCACACAGGGCACTGATTCTCCAGTCCTACAGTAATTATGCAAGAGGGCTACATAATGATAGCCATAATGATCAAATTACCATTTGAAAGCAAGAAGCCTTCACACTAGACAGGATTGGTCTCATTCTCATCTTTCAGATATATTATCATCAGATTATTGCTTTATTTTCCAATCAGCTGTGGGCTGTTGACTGCAGAACTCTAAATGAGCACAGTCTTGTGTAATCTCCATGATTAAAGCAAAGAATACATAACATAACATTGTGTTGTGTTCTTACCGACACACAAATTAATAATAGGCTTTCTTACGTTGGACATTAACAAATTACAAAGTAACGAGATTCACTAAAGCTGTTTTTCTTTATTTGCACTTTCTATATGTTTGTGTACACTGTGCTGCTGCACCCTTTCAAATCATAATTCTAAATCCCAAACCTGCTTACAGCGTAATTACTCTTTAAATGAAAAATTATGATTCCTGCCAGTCTTGCAAAATTTATTACGCACAGATTGCAGCTGTTTCTTGATCTGTCCCTCTAGATGTAATCAAATTAGCTTGCCGTTAGTGAATCAATGCTGTATTATTTTAGTCCTGCTCATCATCATATAAGAATCGATTGTCTGACCCTCACTGACATAAGTGAAGTTAGCAATTCAAATTAAAGAAATACTAAACCACTCACATCTGCCTTTTAACATCCTCAGAATTTCAAAAGAACTCTGTGCAGTTACATATGCGAAATAATCATTGTTTTAACCCTCTAGAATGAAAGTAATATGAAAGAAATGTGTTGATGTGTTGCCTTGGGGTTTTTTGTAACAGGTGCAGTTTCACTTGAGACAGAGAGCTGAATGCTGTGAGTAATACAATAGCAATTTAATTGCGCTGTTTTTTAATTAATATGCAAAAAAACCCCAAACAATCCCATTGTCTTAAGTACAAAGATATATGTATATTTTAGGTTTTAAATCATGCAAGACCTTCTGTGAGCCAGTAGGATTCAGACGTCATGAGAAAATTCGAGGAACGCTGAGTGTCTTCTCTGTTCTTGTCTTGCTTTGAATAATTTAAAATGCAAACACTGTTGTGAGGTGAAGTGTGTGAGTATTGTTGAAGCTGAGGGGATTGGGGGGTAGTGCTGTTTGAAGTGTTGCAATATGGATTGACCCATATAGAACCCATATATTACACAGATATAATGAAACTGCCTTGTTTGTTGGTGTTCCCCTTTCATCCAAAGTTTGATTGTATGAAGTCAGAATTAATTATGGGTTTCTTGATGTTCCCTCTCTCTGTTTGCCAGTGTTACTTATCTGACATTCTCAACAACATTTAATGAGAAAATCCTGGCTTTTGTCATTAACTATCAAAGGCAGAAGCTCTTAGTGACAGCGGTTAGACTCTATTAATGAAGAAAGATGAAAATTAAAGCATGTAAAAATTAATAGCTGAGAAACGAAGACTAAAAGACTAGAGATAAAAGATGTGAGCACCACTCAATCCACTTGTTATCTGTCTTTCTTTAACTCTTACAGATGCATTTTAATATAATGACTGTCAACATCAACAAATGGGCATAAATGTGACCCTGTCTGTACAATCCAGACTAAAGTCTCATATTTAATTATGAGATTAGGAGCATCAAAGTTTGATTTTACTAATTAATTTTACTGTGATTTCAGTCTTTGACATGGACATGGTCAGTCAGTGAGCGATCAAGGTTGTATGTTCACAGAATGTTCTTTACATTATGTATGATGATTTCATGTAGAAAACAAAAAAAGTTAGAAAAGTTACTTTTTTAGTTTTTTACAGGCAGGGTCACAAATGTTTTGTTAACAAAAAGCCACTATTGTTAAGTCAGTCCATTCTGTTGGTTGTCTTTATCTTATATATTTTACATTACACATGTAAAATATATAAGACACACTGATTTTAAAAGTAAATAATTGACAACTGAGTTCCACAGTCATGCATATATATGAATGGCATTTTTATCATCATTATTAAAAGCAATCTAGCAGAAATAACTGGCAACCTGACACAAACCAGCTGAATACTGTAGGTTTTCCCTACTGAATTCATGGAATGTTGGGATCAAATGAACTGTGGTATCTCGAATATATGATGCATTTTTCATTGTCAGATTACACCTTCATGTGTCATTGATGGACGTAATGTCACTAAGGGCAGGCAGGAATATTTATTATTGATTATGGTCAAGGCTGCTAGAGTCTAGTAAGCTGCCCACAGCATGCTTTGTTAAATACCTGGCAGCTTTATTTTCCCAGGAAAAGACCACTGTAATGTCAGTGACACAAGCGTCATTACACTTTGACAGAGCTAAAAACAACCTTTCAGATGTCTAGTTATAGTAATTTACACAAGATTTTGTCTGTTTTAAAGAAATATGATCAAACAAAACGCATACTATTATGCTAAATAATACACAAATTAATAATATTGAATTATGTTGAGATATAGTGTGTAAGAAAATTAAATGGTAAAAGAGCAAATAATGAAGTGTGCAACAACAATATATTGAACAGCACACAACAGAAGCTTTGAACTAACTACTTTAATAAAACTCTACTTTCAGTCAGTTTTATTGGCAGTTTTCAAATCCCAGCTGGGTAGGTTTAAATTGTTGGTTCATGTTTTGATGTCACAAATAAACGTTGCTCACTGAGGAAGACAGCTGATGTATATTTCATTCAATATTGAAAACAAATATTAATAAATATTGTTCATTATACTTAGGAATAGCCTACTCATTTAATTGTTGATTTAATTGTTGTGTCTGAGTATTTTTATGCTTATAGTATCATGCATAAGCTTGGCAACATTGTGACACCAGACTTTATAGCATGGAGATGGAGACTGAGTGCTGTTTGTGTGAAGTTGCTGTCTATGTATAGTGGTCACTTTTAGGATATCTTAAAAGACAGCTGCCTCTAAAGGTCCATAGGTTTTGAAGGTCCATAGGGTTTGCTCACTAGGTTTTGAAACAGAGCTAATGGGTAGTTTTACTTCTAGTCTTAGACGAAGAAATAACAGCAGTTGGTATAGATCTGTTTAAAGGATGGCACAGCAGGTCAGATCATTCAGTGTGTGTGTGTGTGTGTGAGGGAATAAATGAGTCTTTTTCATCCTTTCCCCTACAAAATGTCTGAGCGTTTCGGCCTGTGTTTGTGGAACTGAGTTTTGACATCTGGAGTGCATGTGTGAAATAGATTTTTGCAGAGGAAGAGAGAGCATGTATTTGTCAAAAAGAATGATGTCCCAGCTTTCTCCTGCCCCACCTCACAGTCATCTCTCTAGAACAGGCACACAGAGACATTTTAATCCTGTGTTTGCCCACTCAAATCCTTATAAAGGCTGGGAATATTGCAAAATATGCCTGACGCCAAGTCAGCTTCACATGCATCTGAGGGAGCTGTTGGGAAAACAACAGTGTGGCCTGTCACAAAACCACAGCATGTTTCAAACTGTTTCAACTCACTGTCAAGGCCAGTTGGAGGAAGCCCTCAGGCCATAGTCATGACACATCACCTCCTAGCACTGTCTCAAGCACAGTAATGGCAAGCTTTATTTGACATGTTAATCCAGATCTTAACCTTCTGATTTACCCATGAGTGTGTTATTTGTCTTTTGTTTTAGTTAGCTGTTAGCTTTATTTATTCTGATTTGTTTCACCCTGGTTCTAATGCTAGTTCTAAAGCTAGAACTTTCAGTCACTTTTTTCTTTCCAAGCAAGTCAAAGAGAAATTTTCAACTTCTTTTTTTGATAGTCTCAAACACATTTGTTTGTAAATCAAACACTCCACATCTAGATCAGATAGTAAGGGATTTAGTTTCTCAATGCAAAGAGCTACTGCACAGAAACCATTAAAATATATCAGTATTGATGACTAAAACGTTGGAGGTCAGCAAAATACAAAAGCGCATCTTCAGATACCTTTGAGGGAGTTATGGAAAGATCTAAATATTGCAGCAGCTTGAGGGGGTGAGAGGTTTTGTGGACTCCATCTATAATATCTTTCTTTGATTTTCCTTAGATTGTCAAGACTACATTTAATTTGTCGTTAGTAAGTGGTAGCTGTCTGAACGTTATGTTTTAGTAGGGCAAATCTGTAATCGCTTAAACCAACCTAGACTGAGGCAAGCCTCTTTATCACTTTGCAGTGTTGCTTTATTGTGGACATATGATGTTTCTAATTCTTTCATTGGGTCTGGTGATAGGTAACATAAGCTTTATTAGGTTCTTCCCTGTTATATTGTGTAATCTGTGTCCATTAGTTGTGTTAACATAGTGTTTAGACAAACCTCAGTACATTAGCTTGGAAAACCTGCACACTCACCACAATGACTGAGTCAGTGAAGTCTTTGTGGACTGCTGAGATCAAAAGCGTCCTATTCTGTCAAAGTTCGCTTGAGGGTGTTTTTTCAGACATGCAGGCGAGAAAATACAGTGAAGAGAGATGATAAGCAAATGAGGGGGAGATTGTGTAACATGGTCATATGACAAAAGAACATTAATGCAGTTATTTTTCTTCTTTGCTCAAGCCAAACAAGAAACATTCATCTCATTTATTTATATGTGACACCACCCACACCATCACCTAACTCATTACATCATGGTTCTCAATTGTTGCTGCACAACCCATTTTTTAGCTTCCAAAACTCTTTTGACCCTGCACCCCCACCCCACCCACAACACAGAATGAAGCTCCCACAGACCAAACTGCTGGAAAATAACTGAAAGAGAGAAATGAGAAGAATCTTAAGAATAACAGCACATTTAACAGTTTAGTCAGTTTAATTTGCTATCGGCTGTCATTTTTAGAATGCTTAGTGGTGCTTATGTATTTGCATCTTTTGTGGCAGGGATATATTGGGCTGTTGTTATGTTGAGTTGACCTTTGCACAGCTCATGTTATACCCTATATTTCACATAATATTTTATTCAATAGAGAAGCTGAATTTGTTATATATAGGTCTAGCCCACAGGTTTTAAAGTTATGCTTGACAACAAGACTGGCCTCCAATATTGAGAATCCTTTGTTTGCATATTTATTAGATGTCTCACTGATTGATTGACTGGATTGGCTTGAGCTGTTATGATGTCATCAGGTACCAGAGTCTGTTAGAAGCTATTAACATTACATACTTGTCTTGATCTTTCTTCCAAATCTTATACTTATTGTAAACAAAATAAAAGCAGTGTGATATTAATCTTTCTTGTTTATAGTAGGAAGAGCCATCCTGTTTCGTGTCATTCAGCATGGTGTCTCCAATCATTTTTAAGCATGAAAATCTCCAGCTTCAAACCCAGAGCCCACACACTCTCTACCCCTGCAGCGTTCCGCTCTTATATGTGTAACCTCTTTATTTGCTTCCATTGACATGTTTTTTTCTATTGAGATGTTTGTGGTCTTATCTGGCTAGCTGGAAAATGCAGACTAGCGAAACATTGTTCAACCCCTCAGAGGTGGCCAGGATTGCTGTTTTCTTGTTATGACATTATCAGTGTGTCTCATAGAGCCACATTTGCGCCCAGAAGGAATAAAATGCAGGGTCACGTGCCTGGTGATTTGGCTGATGAATAAGTCATGAGGTGACATCACTGTCACAGTTGAGCAAAGGAGAGGTAGAAACCGTTTGCCATCGTTTCTGTAGTCATCAAAGCATTGTGACCTTTCCTCTCTTGAGCTACACAAGACTTCTCGCTCCAGCTTGCTCCAGCTCTCTCCATCGGGTATAATCTCGTTTGTTTGTTCTGAAGTCTCTTTGAAACACTTATAAATACCTAGTCCTAGCTCTGTATGTGGGCCGCCACTCTGTGTAACAATCTCACGCCCTCCTTATAGATCCACAGGTCACTGGTGATTGATGCTGAACTCAGAAGCATCAGTGTGTGTATAGAATATGAAATCGCTCAGCTGTAAAGTAGGTGAGATGCACAGGTGTTTCCAGCTGGAAGTGTCCTTTAAAATCTCTTTTAAACAATGTTTATCATCTTGATACTGCTGTAATTTTGCTAATCTTCTAACAGTCTTACCCAAGTTTATTTAAATGTGTTTCAAATGGTTAGCCAGATTCTAACTCAGAACAACCTCTTTTGCCTGATAATTGGAGTTTATTAAAAATGTATGTACAAAAGTCTTAAGGAAAGAGGTACTCCATGGTAGTCTGAGTTATGTTCTCAGTTCTATCGGATGTATTTCAGAAATTGCAGTATTTTCTAAAAGTATTGAAACTGTGCTGTCATTCTGGAAAAATGTGTTTGAAAGAGGAGGATCTGGGATCTTAATTAGCCCCATGGTAGAGAGTTTTCAACTCAAAGGGGGAGTTTGATTTGTAGCTTCCCTAGAGGTACATCTATGTAGAAGTACAGCTGTTTCCCGCTCTGTAATGCTGTCTGTATTATATAACAAGACCAGAATTCTACAGTGCACACAGCAGAGATTTGAGCTTTCGGATGTTTCTAATAATTTTCTATATAAATATGACCTTGTGTAGTGTTTAATCATCTTTTGACATGCCTGTTTCGTGTTGAAGATTGCACATGGTAAATTACATCACTGGAAATTCCCAACACTTCAAAATCAGAAGTGTTTGAACAAAGGAAGGGTAAAGTACTTTGGAAGTGGGTCACTGTTATTACATACGTCATGGAATAGGGTTATGGTTTTATGAACTCTGGGTGTAGGGATGGATGAGGGACTAGGAATTAGAATGGCTTGCTTTCATTATGCAGAGGAGATTGCAAAGTAACTCCCTGAAGATTTGAACCCTCATAGGGGCTGAGCTTGTGTCTTGGCTGGTTGATCGACATTTGTACTGACACACGATCGTACTGTAGGCCAAGAGAGACAGAAGTGAATAATGGTGCACACATGTCACTTCCTGTCCTATCTGAATGGTGCCTCACACACATACCTGTAGAGCATTAGCCTCTGGGTAGGCAAGTATGTAAGTGTGTATGCGTGTGTGTGTGTATGCATCAGAGAGAAATCGGCCGCTCCAGTTTCGTGGTGTAAAAGTGGGGCGGTCTGTTCCTTGGAAGTTTCCCAGTATAATGTCCTGGGGGCCGAGATACTGAAAATATCTATCTATATAGATGCTTTGTCCTACATTAAAGTGAGGGTGAAAGAGAGAGAGAGAGAGAGTGATAGAGAGACAGAGGACAGAACACCTGAGAGTGTGCAAATGACACAGGAGGAGTCATAAGAGAGAAGAGCCATTGTAGGAATGGGGAAAGCTTTAGAGTAATATTCAGATTTTCTAGCTATGAAAACTGACAGGAGGTCCTGACAGCTATGATGACCAGCTGGTTGCTGGTTGGAGTTTCTGCATTGTGACTTTGACAAACTTTTCTCTACTGTGATTGATGAATGGAGTCAAATTACAACTGATGTCTGACATGGGTGAAGAAATCCCCACCATACCAGTATCAGGAAATCTCTACAACTTTCTATTAATAGAGAAATTTTTGTCAGGTGCAATTTTACTTTGTTGATAGCACATTTTCCATACCTCTATTTAAAATATGTTAATTTATTTAACTCAAATTCTTAATCTGAATAATTAGGCTGTCAAATATATTTTGAAACTTATCAACTCCTTATATTCATACGCCATCGTATTTACTTGCATTTATATGTACAACTAGGCCAAAAACAGAATATTAGGAAATATATTAGTTTATATCACATATTGTCACTGTCTTATGTCTGCTGTGAATGTGTGTTTTCTGGTCACCAGAGAATCAAGTAAAATAGAGTATAAAGCTAGATTGTTTTTTAAATGAAGTGGTGTATGATGTGATTATGACCTGAGGTAACATGTCAAACTTCAGATGTGATATTGAGTAATTATTTCACAGACTACAGAACATTAAGCTCATTAAAGGTGTGTAGCAATGTGGACATGCTGAAGAACGCAGGACAGAGTGAATGATAGAGAAGGTCATGGGAGGAGAACCAAAAGAGGAGATGGGGAGAAACATTATCTTGCTCTTCTCATCTCTCTTTTTCCCTACAGAGGGCATCAATCACTTCTTTTGTCTTGCTTCATCTCTTCAGGTCTGCTGATAATTAAATGAGATATGCTCACTTCATTGTGTGCTCTTACTGTCCTGTTGTTCTTTCCAGTTTCATTTGTAAGGTTTCTTTGCCTCATACTCACTGTTTCTTTCCTAATTGTCTCTAGTTTAACTCTCCCTTCTGTTGTATCCCATCATGCACCTCTTCCAACATTTGAGTTCAGCTCCTCAGTGCTCTTCTTTTTAATCTAGCCTTTCGTTTCATATTTCTGTCCTCCTGCTGTGCCTGACTCGCTCTGGCCTGGATCTAGAACCTGCTGAGACTAATCCCTCTCTATCTGCACATCCAGGCCCTCCTCTCTTCTTTTTTCTTTCGTTCTGTCTCTCACTCCAGCTCTCCCCACCCTTCTCCTTTTGCCCTCTATCTCTGCTCCCTCCCACCTCATTTTCAATCCTACTAATCTGTGATTACTCAGCAGAAAAAATATATTTTGTTCTTTTGCCTGTTTTTATTCTTTCATTTTGTTTTTCTCCAGATGCTTTTTCAAACTGTGCCAGCTTCTCTTCCTAGGTCTGTTGTTTGTTTTTCCTCTTCTCTCTCTCTCTCTCTCTCTCTCTCTCTCTCTCTCTGTCTCTCGTTTGAAGCAGTTCTCTACTTCAGTTAACACAGCACTAAATTAATTGTCAGTCCTGTTTGGACTGCTAAATACAGTTTGTTTCAGTTCATAAGAGACAGTGGGGTAAGCTGTGGCACTTTTTACCTAAGTTGTCCTCTACGCAAGATGTCTGTTGTCAACTGAAATGCTACGAAGGTGCCCCATGAATATAACTTCTCTTAAAATATGTTTTCACAATTGCTTCATTCATTTTCATTATTAATTGCTAATGTTTAGTCAAATAATTTACATAATTGTACATTGGCAATTTACCAACATGTTTGATACATTTTTATTTTAGACCGACCTTGAAAAGTTCATGCTACATTTTATCTGCCATGCAAAAAAGTTCATTTTATGTTTCACCAAGAGGTTAAGGCATAAAGCTTTTAATCACTTTTCAGTCAGAAGGAGCTGTATATAATGGGCTCTTTCTAGGTATATTGTGTGATCATGTGACAAACATGCAGTTTTGACACACTCTCCCCACTAATGTTGTGTTGTGCTGTATGAACAAAACAGCTTTTAACAACTACTTGGCCTGTCACATCTTTGACATGCATATGACATGTTCTGTGTGTTATATTCTTTGCTGTAAAACACTGACTTAAAGGCACATAACTTCAGGTTATGAAACATGCCAGAAAGTAGCAGCACTGTATTGTGTGGTCAGAGATTCAAAACTGCTGTTACAGTATTTGTTTGGGCGGAGGAGAAAGAAATAAAACTCAACTGAGAAACTGAAGAGAAGCTGATAGATACTGGCTGCATGTATAAAAGCAACAGTAGCTACCAGAAATAGACAGTAAAATGAGATTTAAACCCTTAAAGATAAAATATACTGTCTTGATATTTATTATCACTATCTGATGCTACGTTTGCTGGCATTAATCAGTTATTAAGTAATGTTTGTGTGGGACTAAGTTTGGCTACTTTTCATATAGACATTATGTGAGTCACTCATGTGTGCTTCTGTATGTAAAGGACAGTTTGATAGTCACACCTGTTAGTAATCTTGATCCCAAAATCTGACTGTGTGAATGTAGTTCTTGTCTATATTATTGTCTTTATTGTTTTTGCAGGCTAGTTTATGCTGGTTAGTACTGGTTTGGTGGTAGTCTACCTGGTGGCATTGCCATGGCTGTTTACCAGAAAAACTTTGTTGGTGAAGCTGAGTGACCAGGCCCACAGTCAGCATGGACAGGAAGAGTCATGACAATTCAAAGTAAAATGGAATAAAAGAAGGGCATGGCTGGCAACAGACTGACCTTCGGAAGGGAGTAGTTAACAGTTCTGGCTCCGCCCAAGCTGTTAGACTTATGTCATCAGCGAAGGTCTGCCATACCAGAGGGGAGGTACCTTTTCAGATTTATTAGATGTAGGCCAGCATCTAAAACACAACACATGCTGGCACATGCCTCAAAGAGGACCTCGTCTTTCATTGCTCTGCTGAACTTTCCTGGGTGATCAATGGTTCAGTATGGTCAGTGTGCCTCAGGTCTCAACACGCAGCAGCCCAAAACCATCCACCACTTATGGCTTTAAATCTGTTCTAGGATGTCAATGCTAAAGTAGAATTTCACCAAGAATTCAACAGAGCTTGCCGAAGGGGCATTAGTTCGATCTTGGGTTGTAAATAAGAGGTTTTTGTGCTTCATTTATTGTATTTCTTTAATATCACCCTTTGTCCCACTCCACTTCTCCATCCTTTTGTCATCTATTTTCTCTGACAGTCATATTATTTTTTTGTACAAGGCTATTAGATATTTTTCTTCCTTTCAGCAATATCTATAATCTTTTTACTTCTTTTCTCTCCGGAGATGTATGACAGAATATGTTTTTATTGTCACTCATCCTCAGACTGTCCTGAAGTTGTGAGTTAAACACACCCCCTTGTCTTTCTCTTGCACTTTTTTGTTTAATGCGTCACACGTCACAAAATTCACTCTGAAAAACATAAACTCTTTCACTCACCCAGGAATTAAATTACACATAAACACATATAAACCTCTTGGGAGAAAGGCAATCAGTGTTGTAATTGCTTTGCCTACATTTTTCAAATGCCCATTTAAGCTGTAAATGAAGGATGGTCAAAAGTCTGAGGGTCATGATATTGGATTGAACTTGAAATGAAGCTCTTAGGCTAGTATTAAGATCTGACAGGAAGTCTGACTGTTTACGGAGTCTCAGTGGGGCACTTCACAACAAATCCACAGTCTCACAGCTATTATGATCTGTGTGCTTTGTAGAAGATGCAAATTGGGTGTAATTGCATTTGGCACATTGTAAACCTTTGATAGTGTAGCTGTCTTTATATCTCACACAGTGTTATTGTTTTAATTAGGTGACTGAAAGCCCTAAGCTGTTTCAGCGTTATTTTCCTATTGTTTTGAATAGTTTATTTTCCCAGCTGACAATTTTAAGAACGTTTCCCTAACATTTCCATTAAGAAACAAAAATGGTACTTGTTTTAGGAACGTTCACAATTTAAAACGTTGTATTAACGTTATTGCTTGGTAATAAGAACATTTTAAACATTTTTTAAATTATGTAAAGTTTTAAATGTCCCACAACTTAAAAATATCATTTTTAATAATAATTATATATAAAGTAAAAAAAGTTTTGCTAACGTTACTGCGAGAACATTGATAACACTGAGAGAACTTTCAGAGAACGTTAGCCAACATTCTGAGAACATTCCCTGTTAGCTGGGTTGGTGCCAAGGATATGGGCATAGGAGACAAAAGGGATCATGATGCAGGATACCCAGGAACAGTTTTTGAATGAAGCGTCTGCAAAGACATTAACACCAGCTGCCCTCCAGAACAGAGTGAATAACCCCAGTGGCAGCCCTGCAATAATATCTTGTTCAGAGGTTCAATTGCTTCTTGTCTCACGGAGGTAAAACACGGCACTCCTAATGAAAACCCAGTTAAGGTGCTGGACAACACAGACATTGGTAATGCATGTATGTTTTGCTTCTTACAGCTACATTATGCTCTAAAGGAGCCATTAAAGCATCAGAAATGAAGTACAGATTTGTCAGAGTTGCAGACTAGTGGTTAGTGCTTGTGTTTTGACACACTGAAGGCCACATGATCATTTCTTGTCTCTTCTTTCACTCTATTAATCCAAACCAACATTTAACAGACAGACTATAGCCAAAGGCACCCTTGTACATATGGCCTATAACCGGTTGTACATTATGATGCCACATTGCTAAGGCATTAAAATAATCATCATTATTTATATACATATAGTCATTAAATAAATAATATACATATAGACATTAAATACTTAATTCTTTTTAATATGGGTGGGACAGTGTAGCTCAGCTTTGGCTTCCTCTTTGCAATTTGTTTAATGGTTTAAATGATTTTTATTTTTCTCAAAAATTAATTTGTGATCCAACAACAACTGCTGGTGTCCCTAGGAGTTGTTGACTCATAGATGAAGAATCTTGCACTATATACACTATAAAATATGGCTTTCAAAGTAGTGTGTTTGAGCAAGTATTTTTTGGAGGTTTGTTTATGTGTGTGGAGATCTGCTTTTGGAGATATCTTTGTGAAGTTCTGTGTATGAAGCCCTGTGTACAGAGATGTGTAGATCTGCGTGTTGAGATCTGTGTGTGGTGATCTACATGTGGAGATCTTTGTGATGAGATCTTTGCTAATGTGGGTAATAGTGCACACTTTCAGACACATCAGTTGATTGGCACAATGACAAAAATAAGAAACACATTGTTATAAGATCTCCTCCAAACAGCATCTGAGCCACGCAGCAGCTTGGTGTGAGTGGCACTACAGAGACTTATTTTGTTCCTTCTGCTAAACACAGTAATCCTGTGTTGAAGAGGTGTATTTGAAGGAGAGATACTCGAGAGTCTGAGAGTGCAGGGCTTCAGCGGTTTTGTTAATGATCTGGGACACTTTGTTGAGTGGTGTTGCAGGGGGGCACGTCTCACAAGAACAACAAGCCTAGAACAAGCGTCTTGGGGGTGTTTATAGATTATGAAGAAGGGAGAATTGTTTAATTTTATTGATCCTATTATGCTAATTATCCTAACACTATGAAACAGTAAGCCACATAGGATTTGATTTTAAAACAGGTAAAGGAGGGGTGCAATGCTCATCACAAAGCAAAATGCGTAGACTGTTTACCATGGTAAACTCATTAACAGAAGAACTTAAATAATTGGTGTTATTCTCTGGTGGCAATAGTAGTATGATAAAACACACCAGTATTCAATAAATACAATTATTGTTAGTAATTATAATAGTAAAGTATTATAACATCATCTGTTTCAGTTGCTAAGCAACATAGACTCTTTGTGCATAAATACAGAATGTATATAAAAGAAAAGTAGATGTTTTACAAACTTCCAAAAGACATGCATTTAACAAGGCTATTTGCTATATGTCGTTAATTAAATCCATTGACAAAACTATTACAAAAATCTAAATCAAGGGGCTGGTAAAGGCAGAAACACAAAGGAACAAACTACGGTGATTAATAATGGTATAATATAGAGGGCAGCTCGAACAGCAGGTGGGGAGATTTGATGGCTGCAATTAGTGGTCGGTCACACTTTATTTAGCTATGGGGGCCAAAAACAGGACTGTGTTCCAGAAATAAGCCACAAAAAATGTGACTGCTCACATTTATAAAATAACTTTATGAACAAACAAGCCCCAGTTTTATAACATGCAGGCATGGCAACACTGTATGTATGCAGAGACACGGAGAGCATAATATAAGAGCCGTATGCATGTCTATGCAGAGAAAGATCACGCTCTTCACTGTACAGTGTGTGTGTTTTGCTTAAGGGCAGGTGGGACATTAGGGCTACTGTAGGTGGAAGCCTGTGAATGAGAATTGGCTTCTTGTCATGTAATGCTGAGAAGAGCACGTCTGTTCCTATAGTGACCAGCTGCTGACTGACTGAGTGATGTGGGATTGTGTGTTTTTATTCTCTCAAACTCCTACTTATGTTCTCTCTCTTCATCTAACGCTTTCCTGCTACATCTCATCTCTCACTCCTCCTCTCTTCACAGTGTGTCTCTGAGGATGATGCCGTTGCCGTTGGTGCCACTCTCCCTGTCGCCATGACGATGCCGCTCAGCCCCCTCTCCAGCGACGAGGAGCAGCAAAGAATGCTGGGAAACAGTCAACACCTATATCCAGGGGCAGATGAGGAGGAGGAAGAGGAGGAGGAGGAAGAGGAAATGGACGATGACGGCGCAGACGAGGAAGGAGAGGAGAATGGAGAGCTGGAGTTGGATGATGAGGAGGACATGGATGGTGATGACATTAGGCGTTTGAGAGGAGGCAGGGACGAGGGGCACAGGCAAAAAGGCACAATGGCTGGACGCATCACAGGAGACAGACAGATACGACCTGGGAACCCGGGTCACACGACCAACCCTTATTCGTCCAACCCTGGACCCGCCCACCAACCACAGACGAATCAGCAGCAGCAGCGTAAGCTGAGAGAACGGAGTTCTAGCAACGCACCTGACGATGCACATATAGCTATGATGGTGTTTCGCATTGGCATTCCTGATATAAAACAAACGGTTAGTCACAAACACTCACACGCACCCACACCTGTTCCCCAATTATCCACTCATATACTATGCAACATTCGTCTTTCGCTAACTATGCCTGGTTGAGCCCACTGCATGCATATTAAACAGCCGGTCATGGCACCATCAACACAGGTTGAATAAATCAATTAACCCAGGGCCTTAAACCTCTTTCAGGCCAAGAACCCCTTTGTGGACAGAGAACTAAAGCATGGACCCCTTGTAACATAATGTATAAAATTAAGTGTTGCGTTTTAAGGCTGGCCAATAATGTGTGTAGTCCAATAAGAATATTTATTATAATTTATTATATTATAATAAGTATTTACATACTTTATGATTGCAAACACATTCATAAAGTATGTACAAGTAATTATTTTTAACACAGTACCATATCTTTTTAAAGTGGGAATGCAACATGTTTTATTATTTAGTTTCTGTAGCTTCGGTTGCATTTAATATTATGTTTGTTTAACACGTTTTTGGTATATGAATTTGAAAAAGGGGAAGGAATGAGTTACACAAAAACAGACTTTGGAAAAGCTGTTCTCAGTTGTTTAGTGCCATCTTGGACATCTAAAACAGTCAGCAGCATGTTTTCTACTGCAGCAGATCAGAGTCTTCTCTTCCTTCAACAGGGCCAGATGTTCTCCTGATCAATACTCATCACCTCCACACACTTACACATACTTGTGTCACTATACTTACCCCCCTAGCAGTACATAGTTTATATAAAATGTGAATGCATTTTGAAGCTGATGGTCAACACATTAAAACAAACAAAACTTTACTACTACCATCACAGAGCAGAAGTATTTTTTGTTTTGCTCTTCAACCTTTAGACTCGTTGGTTATGCAGTTAAATCACTGAATAGTTGCCACAGCATCTAATTCACAGAGCACCCGCAATCCAGTTTAACCAGGTGCTAAATGTGCTAAAACAGTGTTGCGCTGTATTTCAGTGAAGTCATTGTCATTCTTTCAGGTCAAACACGCCTCCTCTATTTATGTAAATTAGAATCATTTTAAATTGCGCCTTGTTGTTTAGTTCAGTGGTATTTGCCAAGTGGAATTTACACTGTGTTACAGAATTTCCTGTAAAAGAGATGATTATGTTTTCTAGTGATCACAGCAACAGTAAAAGAAGAGTATTATAATTGGGTGCATATCCAGATGTGCAGTATAGACAAGCATATTTTCAGCATTTTAAAGATGATTCAGGTGTCCGCATCACAGGGCGCGGTACTGCTGTACAATCCCAACACAACTGTTAGACTGTAGTAGCCTTCTGCATCCACAAACTCGGAACAGCAAGATGATGAAGTAGTTGAGCCGTGTAAATTATATTCAGCACAGATTTTGTGGGTTTGTTGTACCGTTACCTGATTTGCATAATTTGTTTAGTGAATCAGTCGCTTAAATAACACAGACAACACATGCAAATAAACGGTGCAATCCGTGGGCGTAATTTATTCTGAGATCTGTATAATCAGATCTAAATCCATTGATTCAACAGTAACACTGAAGAATTGAACTGGTGACTTTAATTAGCCAGGACTCATTAACATCAGGGAGAGTTTCCAATAAATCACTGACATGTGAAATTACCCTGAACTCCTAAACTTACTTCATATATGTCTGGTATATGGTATCCAGTTTGCTGAGGAATCTATATTTAAATATGGGCTGACGCTGGGTAGATCTGCTGATGTTGCCCTCCAGTGTATGCTTACATAGTCTGCGTGTGTATGTGCTTGCACGAGTGTGTGTGCATGTGAGTGAGTGTGCGTGCACGTAAGTAGATTTTATCCAAACATCTCCTCTATGCAGGTTTGCAAACCTCTGCAAAATCTTCCCTTCAGTGCTTTTATCCCAGATAAAATGAGAGAGAGGGAAAGAGAGAGAGAGAGAGAGAGAGAGAAAAAGAAAGAAAGAAAGATCAAGGACAGGGACTTCTAGTCAAACATCCGCATGTCGCCTAATACACTATGCCAACAGCTGAGGAAAAAATCTGTAAACAAGCCTCTGACTTTCAAATTGAGAGAGAAAATACAATAAAAATACTGAACCCTAGTCAAGGTGACCTCAACAGTTTTAGAACAGACAGAGAAAGAGAGAGAGGAGAAAAGATCAGAGTATGAAGTGGCCCAATAAAAAGCTTGTGATGACGCCCAAGTGAAGCTATTTTCACGAGGCAGATTAAGAGGTTCAGTGGCTTGAGGAATGAAATCACCACTGCTGTAATCCGTTTATTGTACACCACAAATTAAAGCAGGCACTTTTAATTAAAGTCACTGTGGAGCCACTTGCTGATAGGGACACACAGCGATGTTGCTGCTCTGCCCCAGACCAGAAGCACATGACATCTAGCCCCTGTTAATATCATTCTACCATGATTCTCTCCCACTTTCCCATGATGCTCTCTGGGCTTCTCCATAGCTCTCAGCAGTGCAGAGAGATTAATGTTTTATGAATTATTTGATTATCTTGAGAATTGAATTGAAATTGTTGGAAGACCTGGACCCTGCCTGGGCATCTGTGGAAGATGCATTGTGGGACACACATTAGCAAAGTAAATAGGATCAATTTTCATTTCATGTAGACTTAAAGGTTGGAACAGCCTCTTGTTCTCTCTATTCTCACGCTTTACGTGTTTATAAAAAACTAAACTGTATCTGCTTATTGCTTCTTTTGTTCCTCTCTCCTATTGTGGGAGTCTGTAATTAATGTAGATATGTGTGTGCGTGCATCTACGTGTGGAAGAGAAAGACGATATGTTTCAGTTTTCCGAAGCTGCCTATTTAGTCCAACAAGCCGCTAGCAATTTGTAATTAGTGTAAGATTGGTAAGATATCTGAAAGATGATGGCAGTGAAACACCTGGAGGTGATCTGAACTGAATCAAACACTCTGCCAAACACATTCCTTGTAATTTTGTACTGTAGAAGTTTTATATATAACATCCTGTCTATACAAAAGAAATATATATATATATATATATATGCAATACAAAAATGAATTCATGAAAATAGCATAGCATTTAGGCTATGCAATTAAAACCGGCTATTAACCTGGTCATTTCTTTTGACACAGTGAATAATTTGTCTTTGATTTTCTGCACGGATCAAAGAAGCCAGTCGTGTGTGATAAGCTGTCAATGTTGTTTTATTTTAAAATGACATTCTTATTCTTTCAAATTCTCTTTCTGTTCTTAATCATTTTTGTCTTTAACCTCAAACTGTATTCTTTTATCCCTCTCTGTCCATTTCTTTAGTGTGTTGTAATATGTCTGTATAATTCCAGTACATTAGGCCTGCTCTACATATCAGTTCATTCACCCTCAATAAACTGTAATTGCTTGTTAATTGTGGTTTAATGAGTTTGGGGAGAGACAGACTCACACAAACACAAACTGAGGAAAAAGAGGGAAGTGTTTTAAGGGCCACAGTAATGCCAGTTCGCTCTGAAATACACTAAAGGATTGCACTGCATCATACTTGCATGTATTGGTACACTTGCAAGCAGTGGAACCCACTGAAGAGCCTCTATAAGCATCAAAGCAGTAACAGAGGGACCCTGCATGTCACATTCATTAGCCATAGAGTCTGACTGCTGGTCTATACACCAGTGATTACTGAGAGAGTCAAGATCTGCCAGCAGGAGCACAGAAACTGAGATGGAGTTAGAAAAAGAGGCACTGAGATGAAGAGAGGATAGGGGAGTAAAGGTGAAAGACATTATGGAAATAGACTGCACCTAGAAATCAGTGGCAAAGGAAAACTCAAAGTATGAAGAGTCAGTTGAACATTAGAAGGGAGTGGTCATGAGGATATCAATGAGAAAAAGAGAGAGAGAGAGAGAGAGAGAGAGAGAGAGAGAGAGAGAGAGGAGGAGGCTCCAAGGGTTATTTCCCTACAGATCTCATTAAAGACTTCTAATGCCCCTACTCTTGCCCTGCAGTAATAGGCCTGAGGGAGCAGACAGACACAGAGAGATGTATGGAGGGTTAAATGAAACAGAATGTACAGTGTAAACAACTTGGGTAAATACTTTTTTTGTATTTAAACTGTTTTACAGTTTCACACTACAGCAATAACACATTACTTTCTTCTTTATCATTGGCAATAGTTGCATTTTATTGAGTGTAAAGTTCTTCAGTAAATGTTCTTGATTACTGTACTTAAGAATAATTTCTGGGAATTTGTACTCAAGCACTGTGGGACCAGAACACTACAGAGTACTTAATTTCCAAGAAAAAAACACTATTTACTCTTTACAATTTAATTCCGACCTACAAAAGTATATATGTTCTGCAGGTTATCATGGCTTATATCTGTCATATTATTATAAACATATCTATTTGTCCATTTTACTTGACTTTTAACAACCAGGAAATTTCAGTATAAAATATGATTCACCACAGATGGTCATTCATCCTTGTGAAGAGACGACTCATTAGTCACCACAACACAGTCTGTGACCTAAAGAAACTGCTGTAATTAATGCATTTAATTATAACAGCACTGATGATAAACGAACATGAGTTCACTCTGAATATAAAGCTCTATAGTTTCAGGTAGCAGATTTCGGGATAGAGATACATTTTAAGTTAATTTGGTATATCTTACAGTTTTACACAATCAGAACACTGAGAATATTGTGATTAAACAGGTTGCTGCAGTAAGAAAATCCTCTGTTTCTTGATTTCATCAGTCTGAAGCTAAGAAAAAGTTTAGTTTTAAATATAATGGATGTGGAAGCATTCACTCAACTGTGTTTTTGGCAAGATGGCTTTGAGTTTTAATTTAGTAAGATTTTGACACAATTACACATACTACAGTATAATATCAGTGTACTTTGTACACCCCTGCATTTTTGTTTTCCCCCTTACAGTAATATTTTACCCCTCTGTTTTACCCTGTACAGTATGTACATTATAACGTAATGAAATGGCTTTTAAAACCAAGGGGACTGGACTCAATGTCACTTTTGAAATGCTATGTGAGACCTAAGCAGAAAAGGACAAAGTTGTGCAGAGGTCTGTGAGTCGAACTTGAAAATAATAGCTTTTAGATTAACAGCTAAATTACTATAATTAAATATCATTATAATAAATCATTTTCCAGGCTTATTGTCATTCAGCCTAAATGATTGTAATCACAATGATGCAAATAAATTTGCATCTATATCTGAGTTATGTAATGTTATAAAAGTCATTTTTATAGTGTATATGCGTTAATAGTATCACTATTGCACGGCTATGTGGGTGTGTGTGTGAGGTATTTTACTTCTGTGAAAAATGATGTGTGAGTGACAGGAAATGACATGGAGATATCTTAGCAAGATACTGTAAATTGTCAGTGAACACATCCACTACACCTGTAAACTCTGTCAAGAAGAACTCCCTCCAGTACACACGCTCTCTGTAAGATCGAAACACATACACCATACCACAGTGCACCAAGGGACTGCTGAGATGTTTCTATGGCAACCTGCAGCTTGCTCCACTAATGAAGTGGTTACCATGGTGATGGGGATTGGCTGTGCGCAAAGTGAGAGACTGAATAACAGATAGAGGAGGAAATTTCACACTTCTACAACCACTGCATGGACACACACACGTGCAAGAGGACAGTGGTAAAGTAAGGAGAGAAAGAACACACACACACAATTGTACACAGACATGCAGTTACAACCACGGATCAATCATAGAACTTCTTCAAGGTCAGAGGAGGGGATCTCATTCCAGCACTCCACTGCAGGGCTGTCCCATTTTCACCGTTCCTGGAACAGCTCTGCCGTCCCAAAATTCATTCTGAGAAGCCCTAAGCTGACGTGCCCCTTAGCCTGGGGCCAGTGCTCAAGCTTGTACGTTACAAGGAGCTAGTTAGGTTATATCACAGCAGTTCTCAAGCAGTACTTGCTTAGTGTAGCATGTCAAAAGTCAGATTGGAACAATTATTTATCTATAGCTGTAACTGAGTAATCTACAGATTATAGCTATAACTGCAGGCTAATTAATTCATTAGCATTGCCATTAGGAGTTCCGGGGTGTTCAAAGCTTAAATTAGATGTTAATGAAGCTGATGGGCAGTTGCTCATTGGATCAGGGATTCACTAACCCGTCATAGGGCTCTGTTTCACCTAATTTTGTATGGCTGCAGTAATTTTAATGAATCACAATGTCTCCCCCTTGTGTTTACGGAGAAAACTGCTGCTAAGCTTCGGGGGCAGGGTTTCTTTAAGGTGACACAAGAGAGTCAGAAAGTGCAGCTGCATTTGGGTTCCATACCAATAATATCTGATCCTGGTCAATGCTGTCCTACAAAACATTTAATTCACCAATAAATTCATGAATAATTCAGGTTGTGTACCATTGCATTAAAATAACAGCAGTCTCTCTATGTCTCTGTAGAAGTGTCTGCGGTTCAATCCAGATGCAACAGTCTGGAAGGCAAAGCAGCAGGTACTGTGTAGTCTAACCGAATCTCTAAGGGACGTTTTGAACTACGGCCTTTTCCAACCTGCTACTGATGGACATGATGCCAAATTTTTGGAGGAAGAGAGGCCGCTCAGAGAATACCCACAATCCTTTGAAAAAGGAGTACCTTACCTGGAGGTATCTGTCATGTTATACTCTTTGTGATGTTACAGATTTCTGTTTGTTTGGGTTCCTTTTTTAACACTTGATCTATAATGTAATATGAATGCCGGTGCTAGGAAACTGCTGCTTCATATTGTTTGTTGCCTTGGTGATATGTTATTCTTTTAAGCAGCTTCTGTGGTAACTGTGAATTCTAATAATCCTGATATGCTTTATTGGAGATTTGTCTTATAGTGAAAAGATTAAACTGGTTTATTTAGGGGATGTAATTTGTAGAGCACAAGGCAATTACTAGTATTGGGTGAACAACAACAGTCAACTTAATGGGTAATAATTCACAACAAGCTCTTTCCCTCAATGCGTTTATTGCTTTGGTAGAAATTGCCCCATCTTAGAAATTGCCCCTGGACAGCTATGACATATGAAGGAATTTTGGACACAAGATTCTAAACATATTTCAGGTAAATATTAAAGAAATAAAAACTCAGAAGCTCTATAAACAGAAGCTCTGTTGACATGGTGTTACCACAGAAACTCATTTTAACTCATTTATTTTGAGTTAAAAATGCACTTGCAATGTCTTTTGGGCAAAGACCAGAATAAATGAAAAAAAAAAATTAAACATTTTTTAAAAATGACAGTATCTGCACACTTTTGGCTAATGTGAGAATCACTTACCAACTTCACCCGCCTAAAGCAAAGATAAGTGAGCATTTTCAATGGAAGCTGAGTGCCATGCTTTTGAGATGGATTGTGGGATTGACAACGGCGCAAAAGTCTTACCACCCTGCAGAGATGATGCTCTGCTGTTGTGAGCAGCATGTTTCTTATACTGCAGTGATTACGGCAATTTAAAAAACTCAGAATACAATTTAGACAACTTTACAGATATTTAAAGTTTACAGATATTACAGATATTATACAGAATTTTAATTTAACAAAATTACGTTTTACCAAAAAGGGAATTTTACTGTCCAGTACCATTCCCCCATAGACTTTCGCTGTAAGCATATGGCTGTAAACATGTTTTGATTGTTTATTGGATGGGTGCGCAGAAATGTTTTTGTTTGCAAAATGTTTTCAATACAGCTTAAATTGCATTTTACCTTTCACTGATTTTTCTTTCACACAGTTCCGCTACAAAACCAGAGTGTACAAGCAGACAAATCTAGATGAGAAACAGCTGGCCAAACTGCACACTAAGGTGGGCATCACCGCAGAAAACACTGAAGACAGAAATACAAAGCCAACATTAAATGTCTGTGCATGCGTGTTATTTAGATAGTGTGTACAGGCAACTTTCAGATGTGTACCTGCGCATTAGCATTTATGTCTAACTGCAAACAAATTGTGATGAACTGCTACAAGTGTGCTGTTTCCACCTCACCCCACAGGCTAGCCTAAAGAAATTCATGGACTACATCCAGACTGGCGCTGTGGAAAAGGTAGCCAAACTTCTGGACAAAGGGCTTGACCCCAACTATCATGACCCTGATACAGGAGGTAAGGTGTTGGACACGGGGTTGTTTACTTCCCGTGAGTTAATGAACTGTCCAGTGCTTATTAGTGATCTGAATAATAACTGAATAATTAATAACCGCCAACAGTTCATAAACTGTCCCCCACACTTGCTACAAGCATATGGAGATAGCTCTCTATGAATATTCAATTAATGTTTACAGAAATGGACATTTGCATCATTCCAATGACGCATGAGATTTCTAGCAAAAGTCATCCGGAGTTTAAATTATGCATTGCACGAATGTTAATGTTAGACTCTCTGGATGTTTCCTAAACAAACAAACAAACAAAAACACCAATTACAGCTCTTGGATTTCCTATTTAATGAGTTGAAACAATTAACTAAATGGTTCAGTTCAATGCGTGTTAACAAGGGAAAGTCGCTGAATAATTGTAATATATTAGCAATTGACAGTGTAAAACTTTCAGCGATCAGATTTACAGAATGTTTTTTGATAATTTGCTGAGCCGCAGACATGGCCAGACGTGCTGTGAAAGTCTTGTTATCGACCAGATGACAATGCCGAGTAACATTAGCGGTGGAGTGTGAAGTACGAAATGGCTACCTTGAGTGTTTTTCACAGTTTGTCTCGACTGCGTTGTCACAGATCTAATGTTGTGCTTGCCAGGCTGACAGTCACTTCTCAAAGCAGACCCTGCAAATGGGGAGCGAGAACTGCAGCACCTCTTGTAACCACTAGGGGGAGAATGAGAAACAAAAACTGTTATTATTTATGGGTGCCTGGTGGCTTTTCAAGGTGCTTGTGTTGTACACAGTGTTTAACGCAGAACATCGTTTCATTGCGACCATTGCTGCCGGCTATGATTAATACTATATATACTTTTAATCAAAGTTATCTGAGGCCAAATATTCAGAATAACACACTGTACAGCCATTTAAAATGTTAAAGCTGCAATCTGTATCTTTTGCCTCTCTATCGCCATCTCTCTTTGAAACATAAAATTGCAGGTTACCTTATGTACTTTTATTTACTTATGTTGAAGTCAAATGAAGCCAAACTGACATTTCCTAGAAAAATAGCACCCGACAGCTTAAATTATAAATCATTCATATAAACTTAACATTGCAAATTTGGGTAAGATAAGGAGAAAGTTTTAAACACTAATCTGTTATTCGCTTACTCAGTAACTTACTTTTCACTTACTTTTCACTTACAATTCACTTACTTTTTTGTTAATTTTTACCAAAGAAAGTTACAGATTGCAAAGGACAGCGAGTAAAAAAAGACATTTAAAAATGTTTTCGGTGATTGTCTTTTAAATTAAATTCCACCATACTGTTTTATTTTACCTGTTTGCTTAATTAAAACCACTTATAATTTTATCATTTTTATTTTCTTACATTTATTTATGAAAATAGTGGACATTTGTATATATATATATATGGTATTTCCACATCACTTTTGATTATGCCTTTTCCTGACATTAATCATTGGCCGGTGTGTATGGCAGAGACTCCACTCACTTTGGCAGTACAGACAGAGCCGGGTGGAGGGGAGAACATCAGGGCACTGGTGATGGCCGGAGCTCACATCGACTTCAGGTCAAAGGATGGCTTGACCCCTCTCCACAAGGCCGTCAGAGCACACGCACATACTGCCCTACTGGTAACATACGAACACATAATCTCTGCTTCAGGAACACAATACCTGTGATGGAGTTTAAATTCTGTTAGCATATTAAATCAAAGCATCTATTTATTGGGCTTTTCAGACGCTGTTGTCTTTGGGCGCATCTCCTGACTATAAGGACAGTCGCGGGCTGACTCCTCTTTACCACACTGTGCTGATTGGTGGCGACACCTCCTGCTGTGAGACCCTCCTGTACCACAGAGCCCAGCTGGGGCTCCGTGATGAGAATGGATGGGATGAGACCCATCAGGTACAGAGAAATGCTAAAAAACGTGTTTTTGTGTGTGCCACATACAGGAAACACCAATTAAAGCCAAAGATTAATTTCTGTGAGTGTTAATATAAACAAACAGTGGGATCCAAAAGTCTTTGCCCACATTGACATCTAGGACATTGTGAAAGTTTTTGGAATTGTAAAAATATGAAACAAAAAAATTACAACATACAATGAGCAGAAATATTTCAAGGTCACTAATCAAATAGTCAAACAACTATACTAATATTATAGCTTGTAAGAAAAACTATTGCAAAATAAAAGCATTTCACTAGTGGACTTTTGAATCCCACAATTTTTTGTCACTGTAAATCACCCATTCGTGTCATACAGTTACTCTCTTTCTCTCTCTCTCTCTCTCTGTCTCATTTCCTGATACGTCATTCTCTCAGTCCCCTCAGTACGTCTCTCAGGGCTGATGGGAAACATCATTCATCCCCGCATCTTCATCACACTGGGTCTGTGTGTTATTTTTGGAGTATGTACCAATACCTAATAATCTATTACTTCACTGTGTCTTTCATTCTTCTTCTGTCTGTATCCTTATCTCTCTGATTGTGATTCTGATTCTTTCATTCTCTTCCTCTCACACATTCACTGTGGTGTTAATTAGGAAAGGTGTCTGTTCTGACAATGGATAACATCCTTCCTCTTGTCAAAAGACTGTCTTGATTCTCTGTGCTCTATGAATGGCCCTATACTTATACTTTACCCTATTTCCTTTTCTTCTTGCTCTCACTCTCTCTCACTCTCTCTCACACACATACTCTCTCTCTCTCTCTCTCTCTCTCTCTCTCTCACTCTATCTCTCTCTCTCTCTATTTCCAGGCCTGTCAAAATGGAAACTCACAACACTTAGAACATCTGCTTTTTTATGGTGCAGACTCTTCTTCCCAGAATGCCTCAGGAAACACTGCCCTGCACATATGTGCTTTATATAACAAGGTATAGCTGGCAGTTCAAACACAAACATCAAACCAGACAATACAATTCAGTGGATCTCTGTCACCATAGCTTGATCTCTGTTTACCTCTGTTTATCTCATTTGGTACTGGTAAATCTGGTAAACCAGCGTAGCCATGCTCACCTGCAAAACTAAGCATGGCCTTGCTGGTTAGTGGTGTGCCTGAAATGCCAGAAACCATGCTGGTGACCACCTATGCTTGTCTTTTTAGCAGGGTATATAGCATCTTTTTTTTCAAATATGCAAAGAGCTTAATTATTTTGTGTAAAATGGTGTATTTACAGAGGTGCTAAAGTTTTATGAATGATGCTTATTACATTTTATGGCCAGCATCAGATGTCTTCAAAGTCTTGAGGCCATTATTGTCTAATACCACCATTTAGGAGAGCTGTGCCCGCATTCTGCTGTATCGAGGAGCCAATAAGGACACAAAGAATAACAGTGGGCAGACCTCCTTCCAGGTATTTATGAGGCTTGAGGCCACAAATTGTTATTTATGTTTGTTTTCAACACTCTGCATATGATTAACAGGTTAAAATGAGTAATTAAAGAAACCCAAACTCCCACAAACCCTCTCCCAGCCTTGTTTGTGAACCCAAGCATAGTGTATTGATTTAGGCTGTTTTTGTAGTGTGTTATTGTGACTAAGTATTTTGGTATGCGTTATGAGTCTCAGGTGGAGTGAAGCAGCAGTGAGCCAAAATAGTTTAACTTAACCTTTCCCATTTCTACAGAGCTACACAGCTGTGACTGTGAGCGTGTGGTTTTGTGTTTAATATGAATGGAAAGTTACTGGTGTGTGTGCGAGCTTAATATTTTGTCCTTCCCAAGCCTTGCGTCACTCTGTTATTCACATATGCAAGTTTGAAATGTGTGTGAAACTTCTTTTCTAGGTGGCTGTGATGTCTGGTCATTTTGAGCTGGGAGAAATCATTAAGAACCATCGGGAATCAGACGTAGGTAAGGAGCAGACTTATTTTGGTTCTGTCAATATTTTTTTTTTTTGCTCTTGAAACTGTGTGACATTTGGAGCTTGGTACTTTTGCTTCTCTTTAGCTTAGTTCTCATACACAGTGTCCCTATGCAGTGATCATCGCTCCCTGTAGTTCACATCACTGGACATTTGATTTTATTAAAATCTTCTGCATGAAACACTGACAACACTTGAATTGTACAAATTATGGGTTCTGTGTATGACATATAATAGAATACTATCTGTATTAAAACAATATCTCATAAGTAAGAGTGCATTATATATGCTGTATATCAACATGGCTGCCCAGCTAACAATTTAAGGTTGTAAGAACGTTTCCCTATTGATTCCATTAAATAACAAAAGTGTTAATTTTGAAAGTTCTATGAACTTTAAAAACGTCCAGTTTTCTAGACATTGACATAATAATTAACATATTGTTATATATTAACATATTATATTAAAGACATATTAACATTATTGCTTGGTTATAAGAACGTTAGTCATATATTTTTTTAAAATTCTGTAACATTTTTAAACTGTTCCACTAACTACTTAGTGTTTAACAGTAAAAAACATTCTACGAACTTTACTGAAAGAACATTTTTGTAATAATTGCATGATTGCTACTCTCTTTCTCACTGTTTCTCTCTTGATTTGATGTCAGTACCCTTTCTGGAGTCTCCAAAGTATGCCCCCCAGAGGAGGGAAAGTGGACGTACCCTTGGATTGCCCCATCCTCACCCTTTCCTGCGGGCCAACAGTGACAACAGCATGAATGTGCCAGACTGGATTGCCTTCCCCAACGCTGCTGGATCAAACATTGTCTCTGTGCAGGTCAGAGTGCGTATGTGTGTTTGACATAAGAAGGGTTTATTAAACCTGAATGAAAAGGTATTCATTAGCATTTCTATTCATCTCAATGGCAGCTGATTGGCTGGTGAAGGACGCAGTTTGAAATTTGCCGTCTTCGCTCATAGACTAGGTTTTTAAGAATGTCATCTGAGCCATAAAGGTTATAAATGTAACTAATCATTGTACATTTGCAGGTAATTAATGTCATAACAGTGCTGACTGGCTAATGGCACACAGTTTAAAGACTTTCAGCTGACAGGGGAAAAAACTCATGCTTTTAAGAGCCCTTCTGAAACTAAATTTGGAATTGGTTAAAGATTACTGTATTTGCATTATATGTACTATATTTCTTTACTGTACTGTGAAGAAATACTTTTAAATATTATTAAATGGCCATTAATGCAGAAAGTGTATTTGAGCAGACAGGATGATGTACTTGCTATTTCTATTAACAGGGGCTAACTGGGCCCCAGCTAACAGGGAACGTTGGCTAACAGTCTTTAAAAGTACTTTCAAAATGATTAATAAGTTCTTGTGGGAATGTTAGCTTGAATAATGTTCTTTAATGATGTTTGAACAACATCAAAAACTGACGTTTTAAATGTTCCCAGAACTTTCATGATACCATTTTAAGAACGTTAGGGAAACGTTCTTACAACATAAAGTTTTTAGTTGGGGCCACACTAACTAGCCAAACCTTGACCCTTTGGTTTGACATTGTGCTCAACAACACTTAATAACACTATTAGTTTAGACAAAGCACTTACTCACAGATGCTGGATCACAAACTTACTTGTGTTTATTTGTGTGTGGGTATCTGTCAGGGTCTAAAGCATGGTGGCACCTTGCGCAGCTCCAGCAGTCCCCGTGGAGCCCGAACGCGTTCTCCCTCCCGAGGTCGAACAGGAGACCGAGATGAACGGAGCCGACAAACACGTGGACGACAAGGGTGAGAGAATAGAATTCTCAAGGTTATAGCCTGTCATTCAGCTCTATGCCTAACCCTGCAAATGAGCTGAGCCAGTAATAGATTTGCATACATGAACATTTTCTGTTGTGTGTCTTTGCACAGGGCCGGATCCATCAGCAGTCAGGGCACGGCAAGCGGGCAGCGACGGCGGCTCTACAGTGCCGTACCCGGGCGCGTATTCGTGGCCACCCGTGCGCACTCTGCCCAGGGGGACCGTGAGATCAGTTTTAACAAGGGAGACAAAGTCAAAGGTGAATGTGTGTGTGTGTACAGGAACTCCATCTTACGTTGTGTGTGCGTGTGTGAATACCCAGCTAACAGTTTAGGTTGTAAGAACATTTCCCTTACATTTTCATTAAGTAACAAAAATGTATTTTAAAAATGTAAATATTATTTTGAACGTTCAAAACATCAAGTTTTATGACATCGTATTAACATTATTGTTTGGTTATAAAATTGTTTTTTAATTCTGTAAAGTTTTTTAAACATTCCACTAACAACTTAAGAATAATGTATATATAACATTAAAAAAGTTCTACAGAAATTACTGCAAGAATGTTTTTGATAACTTTGAGAAAACTTTGAGCATGTTAGCCAGTGTTCTGAGAATGTTCCCTGTTAGCTGGGTATCTGTCAGCTTTTGCCCAGGCCAGTCTACTACCATTAAATGTGTGTTTGTTTTTGTATGTTTTTCACAGGTGTGGATAAACGTTGTCTGTGTATGTATTCTGGTGATATGTGTTGGTATGTCAGTATATGTATATGTTTGTGAGCAGCATGTATGAATGTGTGTGTGTGTTTAAAACAGTAGTTTGCATCTGTTACCATAGCTTGCAAATATGCATGTGCCATTGTAAAATAGTAAACATTTGAGTGTTAATGATTGTGCATGCTATTGAGGTTATACGTATGTTTTGCAGTTTCTGTGTGTGTAAGTTTGTGACTGTATATCAGGGTGTCATGAACCTGTTTTTTTGAAGTGTCACCAGGGGCATTTAGGGTTTTTTGTTTAGGCAAAATAATTTATGATTGTACCTCAGGCTAGGACCTGTAGCACTGCTGTGAAATGTTAACACAATAACAAAAAACCTGTAATAGCACTTTATTTTTACCTTCAGTAATCATCAAATGAAGTTGCATTAAAAATGTATTTGGCTTCAAAATCTGAGAGAGCACAACTGGGCATGACTCTGCTTATCTATATAGAGTGTATTTGTGGCTGTACTTTGTTTACATGTATACTGCTCACAAACAAAAACACACACATACACCTATCTGTTGTTTCTCTCTTGTTTCTCTCAGTACTGAGTGTAGGTGAAGGGGGCTACTGGGAGGGGACGGTTCGAGGGCGCACTGGATGGTTCCCATCTGACTGCGTGGAGGAGGTGGCACTTCGCAGCCTGGACAATCGCTCAGGTGAGACATGCACACTTTCAACTATCTATGATCTATAATGTTAAAGATGTCCACCTTGTACTCTGAGCTGCCATTTTGATTGTCCCAGCTGTAGTGGTAGTACGAACTAAAGTACGAACTGAAACAGCACCTCTGGCGTTGCGTTGTTAACATCTGCGAGACAGAACTGGCTTGAAGTCTATTAATAGTTTACAGCTGTACTGAAGTGTGAGAGAGACTGGCTGTACCGCTTCACACAGGGTTCGGATTGGGCTGCCGAACTCTGTCAGATCAGGAAACTTTAAGTCAGGACGTGTATTTATTTGCATACTGTAGTTGCACATTCTCGCACATACGCACAAGCTCATGATGATGTGGATGCGTCTCTGTGTGCATGTTTCAGAGAGCCGAAGTGAGCGAGCCAAGAGACTCTTCCGGCATTACACCGTCGGATCCTACGATAGCTTTGATGCGCCCAGGTAAGACAACATCTACAGTTAATGTAGGATTTTGGTCTAAATGCTTTTATGCAGGTGCTTTTTATGCTGGTTTGGTGTTAGTCGAGCTGGTGGACTAGCATAGCCATGCTGATCATCAGCAAAATTTGGCTAAAGTAAGTTGGTGAACAAGTATGGTCTTTTTAGTGAAGTTGATTTCTCAAGGTAGTCTTTTTGGTCTAAGTAATAGTTTGTCCAGATCTTTTTTAATTTCTTTTGTCTTTTTTATTTGTTTTTATAGAGTCTGTTCAAAACCGACCTTAAGGATCATATAAATCTGATTTGTGAATGATGACGATAATGACAAGTGTAATTTTTTTGGGTCAACTGTTCTGTTAAGGGGAAAGTTCACTCAAAAATCTAAATTCTTCTTTTTTTCTGAGGAATACAAAAGAAAATATTCTGAAATTCTCAAAATATCTCCTTTTGTGTTCCACAGAAGAAAAAGGTCATAAAGATTTGGAATGAAATGACAGTGAGTAAAGTTTTCATTTTTTGGGTGAACTGTCCCTTTAAGATGGTTAATCTAGTGGGGACCAGCACATCAGTTATCCAAAACACAACATATGCTTGTGATCAGACTGGCTGGTCTTTTCAGTGGGGATCCCTAGGCCTTGTCTCTTTGTCTGTATACTCTGGTGAGGGATGATTGAGGCTTTTAGCAAAGCTGGACACAGCAGATATTTAACTGGTGTCTGACAGGAGCCATGAGGAGATTTGTGTTTGTCCAGAAAGTCAAATCTTTCTGGTATTTGCTCAGTTGTGAGGAGTGAATTAAGAATATTTACTGTGAAGAAATTAATTCTTTGCATCCTTTTTATTAAAAAAACATTTTTGCCCCATAAAGTTATATATTGTGTTAATTAAATAACTGTACAATTATGATGGTGTGATATTGATATGAAGTGTGAGGTAACAATAAATACATTTTACGTTTATTATATATAAAATATATTTGTGAAGCTGCTGTGTTTTCTTTATCTTTTTGTTTTTTCTTATGTTTTTATTTATTGTTTTAGTCACAATTGTAACCCAAAGTCTTGATGCTAAGACAGCGTTTGTCCATGTTAGGATTAGGATTAGGTGTTGCTATTATATTCGTTTTGACTAAGGTCCTCGTTATGGTATAGGCTGCACATTGAGTCTGGTAATGATAATTTTGTCCCTACCTCGTGACGACTCTACAACTACTCAAATACGTTTTGAGCATTATAATATCTCTTTTTGGCCGTGTCATAATCTCTGAGAGGCATTTCTCTCTTTCTCTCTCTCTGTTTAGCTGTCTGTGAGTCATGTGCTGGTAAATTAACACTGCTGAGCTCTTTTCATTAGCACCTCACAGTAAACATAAAGCTTCACGTGATGTCGTTCTGTCTCAGTCACGGATGGAGCTCACACTCACCTCATCTCAGCATCTCAGCAGCCTCCAATACAAATTATTTACATACAAATATACACATTATAAATCACATCTATTATTTATACACTGACTTTCACTGCTCACACATACACACACACTTATCTCACATTGATACTCTTTATTATGTTTTAAGCTTGTCATCATTTTTTTCAGTCTCCTATTTCTGGCTTTGTCACCCCCCTCATCCTGCTCTCACTCTCCCTCATGCTCCCTCTCTTTTTTAATTCCTCCCATTTTACTCACCCCCTGCACTCTTTCATTTTCTCTCCATCACCCTCCCTCCCCTGTGGTGACTCCATCTGGAGGTCAGACGATGAAGGGCACTAAAGAGGAAGAGCGAGTGAAAAAGGAAAAGAGAGATGGATGGATGCATGGTGACTTGAGTATTTGAGTTTGGGATACACATTAAGGAACCGGAAGGGAATGGGGTGTAAATGAGCTGATATTTGTCGTCTAGCTTTTCTCTCTTGAGATGATCTTGAGATGTGTTTATCGGCCCTATAACGTCTTGATAATGCAGACCCTCTCACATGCTTATTGCTTTTATTGAATTTTTTTTGGTCTTTTGCCACTTTAATTTAGAACAGTGATTCCCAACTAGAGCTACGCATACCTTAGGGGGTACTTAAGCAGGTTCCACTGGGTACTTAGGAAGATTCTGACTTTGCTTTGTTAAACCTTTAAAACAGAAATTACGACTTAATTGGATTTCATTTATAAATAAATTTGCTCTTAGGTCTTCCTCGAGAAAGTTTCTCCATGATTGCACCCAGAATTGTCAAAACTTGTGAAAGACGAACAAGCTCAAAGGAAGGGAAGCTACACTGGTGAGGTTTTTGGTTATACCTGCTTGTTTTTAAAAGTTAATGGCCATAATATTAATTATAATGCTCAGTGGTATACAATATAATAAGAGTAAAACAAGAATACCTTTCTGGTTGGGGTTGATGAAGGGGTACCTAATCCTTACTGATGGTGCTGTGGTTACAAAAGACAAAAAGATGTGGAAATAGGAAAACAACATTTGACTGGATTTGAACTTGCATCGCCCTGTGTCAGAGCATATGCAGTAACCTCTATTAACCACACTTGTATTTTTTTAAACCTATGTGGTGACAAAGCCAATTTGAGACAGCAATGATGGGCAACATTTATCTTCCTTTTCTTTAAGAAACACTCTGTCTGTCCCTGCAGGCCTCTCCATCAAACTACATGTCTCTCTTATTCCTCTTACATCTCAGCTCACTTTTGAAGGACCCCACACATCAGTACATCTCCTCTGGTGTTGCTTCATCATTTCCATCACTGTCCTCTCCTAGTGATTCATTTTAATAAATTTAAACTTAATGGATTTAACTTCTCTCTGCATTACACTGTGTCCTAATTGGTCACAATAAAGCGAAAAACTATAAAAGCTTAAATGTTATTCTGTGTTGTTGTCCTAACCTGTCATGCCCGACAGGAAATTATGTCGATTGTTTTTTATTTTATTGGTTTGTATTGCTGCTATGTTATGCAGGATAGCCCCACCCATTGTGAAATCTCATTGGTTCAGAATTATGCTCCTCATAAATATAAATTTAATTGGCTGTGATTGAAACTTATTGCATTGTGCCTGGTTTGGACCCGGTGTCTTCCTTCTAGGTTCCCAGTTTCCATGCACATTAGTTTGGATCATCCCAGTTAACAATTTTAGGTTGTCATAATGTTTTTTTAACATTTCTATTAAGTAACAAAAATGTTAAGAATTTTATTTCGAAATGTTCTAGGAATGTTCAAAACATCCAGTTTTTAGATGTTGTATTAACAATATTGCTTGGTTAAAAGAGCGTTATTTAAACTTTCTTTAATTCTGTAACATTTATTAAAGGTTCCACTACTTTAGAATACTGTTTTTGATATATTTGATATAAAGCATTAAAAGCATGTTCTAAAAATGTTACTTCAATTTTATCAGTTTTCATCACACTGAGAGAGCGTTGGCCAACCTTCTGAGAATGTTCCCTGTTAGCTGGGATAGTCTTTTCTGCAGTACCTCTCTCTCTTTCTCTCTGTTCCTTTCAAGCACACGTGATCTTTTTATAGGGCAGTGATCTGTGAAATGGGGTCAAGAACGTACGCTGTCATTTTAGGTAAAAGTTCTCAAACAGATTTTGCACATACTTTGTGTCGGTGCGTGAACACACCAGGCTGTGCGGTCTTACACAGAAAACAGAGAAGGCAAGCAAGTTTTCTGGCATTGATACAAACACACACACAAATACATACTGTACAGGCTAACACATATGCCTTCTGCCACTATCCACACTTCCTTGCCCCGTCTCTCCCGCTGCTTCTTCTCTCTCGCTCTCTCACTTTCGCTCTCTATCTCTCTCTCTCCATCACACACACATGCACTGAATGAACAGCGGTGTGGTGTAGTCTACCATGCTGGAGAATAGAAAGAAAATCAGAGTTATTAGAAGAAAAAGAAGGCATTAGATTCTGGATACAGCAATGTCGTAGAGAGAGAAGAATGAGGTGAGGGGGAGAGACTCAGGACAACACTGACACCCAACGAAAGAGGCTTTGACAGAGATGATGTGAGTTCTGGATTTCTCTTCCCTTTATCTCTTTTGCTTTCCCTGTTCTTCTCTCCATCTCTTCCTGGTTTTCTCTAGGTCATCCGTGATCATTTCTCTCCCCTCCCTCAGAGATGTGCCACTGCATCTTCCTCTTTTTTGCCTCCCTTGCTCCTCTCCTCCTTCATTCATACGCTCTGCTTTGTTTACAGACATTGTTAAAGGAAGGGGAGGGGTCTGTATGAGGGGGAGGGGTCTCTCTGTACCTTCTTGTGTATGCGTTGTTCAGTGGCCATAGATAGTGTGTGTTTGTTTAAAGGGACAGTTCACCCCAAAACAGATTTTGTTGTCATTTACTTTATGTCAATGAATGGGTGCCAATTGTCAAGATCCAAACAGGCAAAGAAACATGAAATAGTTGTAAAGAAACATTGAAAGAAACATTAAGTAGTCTTAAGGATTTGTGCACTGTATTTAGAAGATTTTAAGATGAAATTCATTCATTCAAAGTCATTATTCACTTAAGATCTTAAGATTTATTCACTTTCATTGTGTAGAAAAGAGCGACTTGGAGATTCTGCTATAAGTACTGTTCTGTTTTCAACCAATTATACAGGTTTAGAACGAGTAAATGATGACAACATTTTATTTTTAGATGAACTGTTTCTTTAAGTTAAAAATTTGTGTGAAAGGTTTTTAGGGCTCTCATAAGGTCTTTGCAGAAATGGGGGGTGATGGTGTGAGATAGACGGATAATAAGAAGAGACAGGGAAGAGAAGGAGGACATAACACAATAGATGTGGGAGGACAAGCAGAGAAAGAGGAAGGAACAAAGGTCAGATAGACAGAAGGTAGAAGAGGAAGCAGATGGGTGTGGAAGTGTATGCATCTGCCACAGTACATAGACAGGAAGAGAGCAACAGGTTCAAAGGAGAAAAAAATCTGTGTACTTTAAGAGATAGTAAGAAGATTTTTTCTTTCTTTCTTTCTTTCTTTCTTTCTTTCTTTCGTTTTCCTGCCCCCATACATAAACATTGTGATAGCATTGCTTTCCAGTGGCCAGTGAGATATTAACCTCTCTCACTCTTGTTTACCCCTCCCTGTGACAACTGTAGCACGCGTGTCTGAGGTTTGCTGACCCCTCCTCTGCTTATTAGTCTAATTAATGTTTAGACAATTCCTGACAACCAGTAACATGTTAAATAGACCCCAGTGGGTTTTTAAAAGTTGTTTAATTGTATTGTTTTTAATTTATGTAAATTATTAAAATATAATTATAATCCTAACCTTAACAGACACACAACTCTTAATGTAGTAATTTTTGTTGTTTTTTTAGGTTTACTAAATTTACAAATGATTATATAAATTTGTTTATATATCAAATAATTTTTTTCCTTTTAAATATTAAATTGGAAAGAATAAAACTCTTTATGACTTTATGACAATTCCATGTACAAGGCCAGTGTAAAGCTGAATTCAGGTTTATTTGATTTCTCTTACTTGTGACATTGAGATGATATGCTGGTGCCCTTCTGCTCCAGCTCATCACTACAGCCGTCCCCGAGCATCTGTGTGTCCGTGTATGACTGATCAAAAGTGTGTAATTTCTGAATCAAAGTGTGTAATTCAGTAGCTGAATCTGTCAGCAGTTCTACAATAGACGACACCCCCCACCCACCTTCTATATGCTTGTTTACTTCTAAAATATGTCAAAATTACAGTAGCAGTTATACATTTAGAAAAATGTCTCTGTTTATCATGAATTATATTGATGATTCATTTTATACTTGTGGGCATATTCAAACATTTGTCCTGGTACATTTTCTAGAATGAATATGCCCCTCCCCCATTTCCACCTGCCACCAACTAGCAATAGCAAAGTAGCAAATTATAGTGCAATAACCTTATAATTTATAAGGTTATTGGCCATGAAAAAAATGTCTCATCCAACACAGGACAGAAAACTGCGGTCATCAAGCCATTTCCAATTCAGGTTATATATTTACAGAAAGTGAATTTCAAAACAGTGCTCACAGTACCTTTTTGTTTCCCCAGGGCATATTATCAGCATCTCTTTACACTGTAATTCTCTTCTGTAATGTAAAGATAAATGTTTTATTTAATATTACCTACTGTGTTTACATTGCTTTTGCAAACGTATTACCTAAGAATTGGTTTTCAAAGCTAGAGACAAGATAATTACTCAGACAAAGCTTACAGGTAATATTTGCACTATACCTTTAGTAGCTTCCTCGGCTCTTTCAAACACAGCTCAAACTGAACACTGTAATATTATGAATTTAACAAGTGTTGTGAAGGGTTTAGTGTAATGGATGCTGCATTTCCCAGTTTGAAACACTCTAATATTATTTTCAGTCCCATTGAAACCACACTGCAAAAGAATTACTTCATTAATCCATAATCTACCAGTAAAAATATCTACTGTAATATTAGAAATATTTATAATAAAAATATCATCAAGAGAAGTTTTAAGAAGCAAAATTGCAACAGATATTATGACTCAGTTTTCAAAAATTGTCTTTAATGTCTTTTATAAGTGAATTTTTCTTGTTTTAAGCATAAACTTAAAAATGTTATAAAATTGTTCAAACTAACAATTGTTAGTTTTACACACTGTTTTACACTAAACAAAAATAGTTGCTGTTGCAGTAATATACTAGAATTCTAAAAATTTGAGGTATTTTCTCTAAAAAAACAGTCTTACCTTAAGCAATTTTACTTGTCCTGTTTTAATGATGTTTTTACTAGAAAACCAAGCAAAATAGGCTGATCCGGAAAATGATTTTTTGCAGTGAATTTAATAAATGCAAAGCAAGGCGCTCGACAGAGGCGAAATGACAGATCATTCTGCTGCATTGTGTGCCAGTGTAGAGTGAATCTGAAGATTGTGAATCAGGTGTGACCAGAGGCAACTGCACTGAAAAATCCACACATGCAGAAATGAAAAACAAATGTTCATTCAGAAGCTGCTGACATGGGTGATGATGTAATAGGTGGATGATGGTTCAGAGCTGTAGTGCTCTACGGCTACACTACAAGAGCACTAGAAAGAGCTCTCTCGCTCGCTCTCTCTTTTTCTTCCTCTCTTTACCTCTCAAACGCAGCTGCAAGTTTATGAATGGGAAAACAGTGGCTGGTGGAGGCAGTGATGGAAACCCTGGCTCTGTTAAACTCACATGAGGAAGAGGCAGATATGTACATGAGAGAGATGAGGGAGGGGAATAGAGAGACCGTTAGACAGATGAGTGTGTGACGGCTTTCTTGCCCTAGTGAAACTGGTGCTTGGCATTTCAGTTGCACCTTCTAAACGGTCTGCTTTCGTATACTGCAGAAGGCATGCGTGCATGCATGCACCTGATTTCTTTACATACAATGCATGCATTAGTTAATCAGCAAACAAACTCAATCACCCCCAGTACCCCCAACGTTCCCTTCATCAAATTACATCATTTCTCTCCTCTTTCATAGTAAACCATGTCTTCCAGCCACACATTCTCTCTCTCTGTCCCTGTATCTCACCCTCCCTCACTTTCTCCTTGCCTCGCTCACTAACTCTCCTCCCTCTGTCGCAGCCACAGCGAACCATTTCTCTCTCTCTTTCTCTCGCTCGCCCTCTCCGTCTTAAGTATGAAAGGGTTGGGAGAGCTAGGCCCTCGTTCTCTATCTCTCCGTCTCTCTCTCCTCCTCTCCTCCCCTTGCGCGGCTCTCGCTCGCTGTTCTCTGGCTGGAAGAGGAGCAGCAGTAGGAGGAGGTGGAGGAGGAGGAGGAGGAGGAGGAGGGGGGGAGATGGCGATGGGAGGATGCGGAGAGGAGGATCTTTCTCTCTCCCTCTCCCTCTCGTCGTCCTGGCCGTCGCTAGGCCCTATGAATCGCAGCGTCTGGTTCATTTACAGGTACTGGCTGTTCTTATGTTTTTCTTAAGGATGGAGGAAGAGGGAGGTGGAAAACAGGAGCGCCGCATGTGTGCGTGGACATGACTGTGGAAAGCCGGAGTGATGGAGTGGATCGGAAGGCAGGGATGTGTTGCAATGCGTGTGTGTGTGTGCGTGTTTGGACGTGTGTGTGGAAGACAGCGCGCTTGCTCACGCAGCCCCAGTGCATTAGCCAGTGTAGCGCATCTTCACCGCTGCATGTGCGTGAATGTGTGCATGTGTGTGTAAAGCACGGCTTCTGTCTTTCTGTTAACGGGTGTGGAATACAATGTCTGCCTCCAGCCAGAGCCCTGTACTGATGCACCGCTGGTCTGATGGACAGAATGCTAAACCGGTGTGTGTGGGATGGAGGGAATGTACTGGGCTCTATTAGCTGCTGATTTAGAGGAGGGTAGAGGAGTTCACTTCAGTGAAAGGGATTTGGCTGTTCTACTGTGTTCTTGCATATGGTGTGTGTGTGTGTGCTTGAGTGTGTGTTCATACATGCCATATGTACTTTCACACTGTGATTTGCATGTGCGTGTTGTATACATTTAAAGATTGAAGAATGACTGTTCACGAGAGGATGTTTGCAGAGCTTCTCGTACCCCAGCTGCAATTTTGCACATTTCGTTGTGGAGTGTATTGGATGTTTCATGTTGTGCTGTGCTGCACTGTCCGACAACTGGCCTTGCTGCACAAAGCTTGGCTTGGTTGTGTTATGCTGAGCTGCAGTGTACACTGATTTTATCATGTGTTGGGACTTACCGTTGTGCTAAAATGCTATGACACTGTCTCATGTTATGTGTTAATACATAAAGCTCATTAAATGGATAGTTCACCCAAAAATGAGTAAACTAATGCTCATGTCGTTCCAGACCTTTATGACTTTATGACAGAATTGGTTATCTATCAGAATTTCCATCCCTTTCTTTTCTATTCTTTGAAAGTGAATAGTGACTGTGCTGCTCTCTTGTACCCATTCACTTTCATTGTATGAAATCGTTTTGTTCGACAAAAGAAAGTTGTATAGCTTGACATGAGGGTGAGTAAATGATGACAGAATTCTCATTTTGGGGTGAACTATCCCTGTAAGTTTGACACATCCTTTAATAACAGTTATTCTTCATTATGTGTGTATTTTATTGTAGCGTGTCTGTTACTGTTGAGCTTTGTGTTGCTTTGTCACTAAAGATTGCGTAACATCTCTATAGTTGTGAGATTGTCTTTACGTTACCGTATTGTAAGTGATGCTTGTTGAATAAACTATGTGTGTATGACATCATAGGACAGACCCAGTGCTCAAATATAGAGAGAGTGGTAAAACGAGAAAGAGAGGGACAGTGAGATGTATGGCAGAGAAGGTTAGTGAGGTGTGAGATGTCTGTAACTTTAAGAAGGGAGTGCCAGCTTGAAGCAGGACCATCACTTTCTACAGCACATCAGTTCATTCCTGGCTTGTTTTCTATCTGGGCAGAGATGAGTGGGTGATATGGAGAATAGCCACCGTTGGCATCCCTCTGTGCAGGCACGGTGCAAGATAAGAGAGGAGGAGTGTGGACGGATGGTTGGAGAGAAGAGAGCACTGAGACAGAAAGCGAGATAGGAGGTGACACTCAGAGGAATCTGAGAAAGAGTCCAGAGGGAGATATGAGTGACCCTGGCCACGGGTTCATGATCTTTGAGAGGGTTCGAACAAGCTTTTAGATTTGGCTTTTAGTTGGTGGTTTAGATAGTAGAGTTCTAAAGCATTCAGGGAGAGAGGTAGTGAATGAGTGAGAGTGAGAGAGATGAACAGATGGAGTGGGTTGAGGGCTGAGCCTTGTGTACAGTGTGACTATCAGCATGTGGGTACAGTATGGTACAGTTGAAACAATATCTCACCAGCACCTGACTGACACTGGACACACACATTCACATTTGTTTATCCGTCCATGGTCTTCTGTTTTTATAATGAGCTTGTACTGAGCTGTACACCTCAAGGTTTATACCCCTAAACCTCACAGAAGCCTTTTTGCATTTTTATGTTTTCATTAAGACGTTATTTAGTATGTTTATTAAACCATTTTTGTGGTATGGGACTGTTGACTGGTCCCCACAATGGGGGTAATTTCAGGTTTTACTATCCTTGTGGGGAAGTTTGGCCCTCACAATGTAGGCAAAATCAGACCCATACACACATATAGTGGCTCACAAAGGCTCACTAACAGTACAAGGCAAACACTCATAAGTCAGAATGATCCCTGCACAGCCTAAAAACACAGAAAATCAGACTGTATCAAAGAAGTGACACTTTTGCAAGGGCTTAACAAGCCCATAAATCCTTAAATAAGGATTTGTTCTGCTGTCATCTTATGTCCTTCCGTCATCTTGTGTTTTCCGTCACCCATTTAGCCAGTAAACTATAGATTTGGGGTTATTTGTGGTATTTTTACAAAACAGGCTCAAGTATTTAGTCTCATAGGTTTTTTTTTTGTTTGTTTGTTGTTGAAAGGTTTGAAAATGGCAACAGATCTTCAAGCTGCTACTAAATCAGCCGTGGCGTATAATTAAGGCAGATAGTATCTGTGAAATATGAATATGCAATCAGACCAACCTAAACAAAAACTGACTGACACACGTCAGACAGAATATCTATTTCTAGATTAAAGTCTGGAAAGAGATTTCTGCTTTTTGTTTAGAGGTGATGTATATGAAATGGCATCTGTGTGTTGATTGATGGTTACAATTTTAACAGTCGTTACATCTACATTACTGTACATTTTGCAAAATGAGCAGCTTATATAATTTATACCATTTCATCCTTAACCAAAGTCTGTTAGAAAAGACAAGAAAATGTGTTTTTACTGCACACAGCAGCAGTTGCACACACACGTTCATAGTACTGAATTAATGCCATGACTTTCCCCCAATAAGCCAAGTGACTGGCTCATCAGTGACCCAAAACACTCTTATGCTGGTCCTGGCCCTCAGGCTGAAGTTATTGTCAATATACATGTTAATACATCTTAATTGGCCTGATCTTTCACAATAGCCAATCAGTAATCAGAAACAAACCCTCAGGATGTACATGCATACCTGCAGTGTTTGGGTTTGTAGCTGTATAGCATGAAGGTAATGTTTCTGGTGGGATTTATCTGTAGAGCTGCAGCACATGATTCATGAATTCACTGGCCATATGAGTCATGGACTGGCAGAGTCACTGTTGGACAAACAAGCACACTGACTCACTAACACAGTAACTGACTCATCTAACTCAATGAAACCTATGCCATCTAAATAACAGGAATAGCAGGATAACTGACTACTGACTTAACAGGTGTATCAGACTAGTGATTGATTAGTGGAACAGAATTGACGGTGGAATATGGTGACCAATGGAATTGTGAATCATTACAACCATTCGTGAGTACTTATGGAGTTCTCTGGACCTTCATTTCCTCATTAAGGCCTGGGTCCAAAATTCTATGGAATCTGTGTTCTGCTCCAAAACCTGGTGGGCTGCCTACAGAGACAGCTTTTAAAGGCATTATAGGTGTACTTCTGACATGATGGCTGTTCCAAAAGGTAGGCAACTTAATTATGCAGCCTTCTAAGACACCTTGCTTCAGCCAAATTATAAATCAGCCCTGCATGTGTCCTTAGCACTGAGGTCAGTAAACAAAATAATTTCAAGATAGAAAATAAGAAATGTTGAGTTTAAATAAGCATTTATTTCATTCGATGCTATTTGTGTGGTGCACAGACAATTGCTATTTATGTAGGGGACTCTAAATCAATTTATCTGGTTTCATGATAATTGAGAGAATGCTGCCTTTGTTAGTAGCTGTCTGTGTAGGGAATAAGTAGCTCACTAAATTTTAGAATAGAGGTGAGAGATTCTTTTTTAGAATAGTATCGCAAACGTTTCATTTCCTCTGCAAAACCCAAGAAAGCTGCATGCACTGAGACTGCTTCACCTTTTATTACACAGCAAACTGTCCTTTGACTAAATATAGACATGATTCAGGCATAACAACCAGTTTTTGTTTTTGCTATGACCAGTTATGTAATTGGCCCAGCATATGGCTTTCTGATTTGAAACATTATGCTTGGGCGTGTTTCTGAGATCCCTTCGAAGTTAACATTGACATAAGGAATGACTAATTTTGTTCAATATGACTGCCAAACCTGTGTACTGTATCACTTACTTGTGCATGTCTACATATTAGTCTGGCTAGTTCCTATATTCAGTTCTGCCTGTTGCTTAGGCAACCGCCAACATCTCAGTTACAGTGCCTCGCAAATATTAATGTTACATATAAAATCTACAAGATCTGAAGTCTGTGCAATTTACAAGGCGACATGGATGTGTTATCATAGTGGATGGATGAAGTCTTACACCTTTCAGTGTTGTGTTTCACCAGGCTCAGTGACTTTTGAACCACTTTTAAAATTGACGTCTTGTAAAGGTTCACACTTGTTGATCACTAGGTGTTAAGTTCAGCTGCAATTTTACTTGATTTATATATATTACATCCCAGCTAACAGGGAACGTTCTCACAATGTTGAGTTTTCCAAAAGGTTCTCCAAAAGTTCTCTCAAAGTTATTGCAGTAACATAGTAATGTTGCAATAAAACTTTTTAATGTTGTATATCATATATCAAAAATGTTATTCTTAATTTGTTAATAAAACGTTTAATAATGTTACAGAATTAAAAAAAATGTTGAATAATGTTTAAGTAACCAAGCAATAATGTTAATACAATGTCTAAAAAACTGGACGTTTTGAGCATTATTACTGTTTTACATTTTAAATGTTTTGTTACTAAATGGAAACGTCAGGGAAACATCCTTACAACCTACATTTTTTAGCTGGGATATTAGGTCAGAATTTGAACCCGAATGTCCTTTTATGTCTTTCAGAAAACAGAACAACTACGTTATTAGAGAGTCATGTCTTATCTAAGCCAGCCAGTACTGCCACTGTTGCCCCCACAAAACAAAATTAGCTGTATGACACCTGTTTACACTAGTCTTTCTTTTATATGTTTCCAAGATGGATGAACTTCACACAGCTTTCAAATCAAGCCTCAGCGACTGGTTTCCCGCCAAGTGTTTTCTTGTAGCAGCGTTTAAAGGAGGGGAATTGCTATGTGTGGTCTGACCTGCTGTTGTGTTTTGCATTGGCTGTGCCTGTCCCTCAGTTTCTCTACTCTAGTCTTCTGGCAATGAGAGTGAACAGTTGGTTATGTCTCCTGAACACAGAGTTGAAGTTCAAGGATATTGTGTTCTGAACTGCAATATACTTGTTGATGCAACAGCACTGAGGCCGATGCATTGTAAACACTGCTGTGAAGTCAGTCTAAAGAGCTCTGCTGTGATTGGAAACCACCAGTGGTGGTTAGTGCACCATAGTCTAAAAAAGGTGAAGTGTGTACCTTTACATTTTCTGTGTCATTACCTGCACCAGAAGGCATTGCAAAAATGATGACGTTAATTTGGTTTCCCAAACACTCCCCTGTCCTCCATTGTTAGAACATATACGGGTTGGTAGTCCCGCCCCATCTCACACCATTGTCGAGTCTTTAAAAAACAGCAATGTTGCTTACACAACAGAGCAAAAACAGTGGTTTCAAACAGTAGGGTGAGTATATTATGACAATATTCATTTTTGGATAAACTTTTTCTTTAACATTGAGAATAACTGCATACTTCACCTTTAGAGTCAGGCAGATGGTACAGGCCGTCCTGTAATGTATTTATTCATACACTGTACTCTTCTTTTCTCTGGCTTGTGACCCCCTCCCTTCACTCAATTACTTGTGCAGGGTTTAAATCTTGTCTTGGTGCAGTGAAGATATTTACCTCCCTCTGTCCTGTTTCTTCTCTTATATCTGCCTCTTCTGTCCCCTGCCCTCTCTTGCCCTCTAGGTTGCCCTCTAGGTTGCTACCTTCCATTTGATGTTGTACTTTCACTGATATTTTAATGGTCTTTCTTACTTTCTTTCTTTCCTTCTTTCTTTCTTTCAGTGACTATATAATTAAGGAGAAAACGGTCCTTCTGCAGAAAAAAGACAATGAGGGGTTTGGCTTTGTGCTGAGGGGAGCCAAGGGTAAGAGGGCTCACTCACTGTCTTCTTTTAATTCTGTAATTGTAATTCAATTGCATAAATTGACTGTCATCAATATTTTATTTGTCTTTCTCACTGTTTCCTCTTGTATTCTTACAATTTTTCATGTGGTATAAACTTCAATAGAACATTCTGGAAATGCACACCAAAGTGTATACTGATTGTACAAATGTCTCTTTTTGTAGCTCAGACCCCTATAGAAGAGTTCACTCCCACCCCAGCCTTTCCAGCACTGCAGTACCTTGAGTCTGTTGATGAGGGAGGCGTGGCTTGGAGAGCTGGTCTACGAATGGGAGACTTTCTTATTGAGGTGACTGCCAAACTGCATTATAGAATTTGTAGTCTGTTTTCTTCTTTACCACTAACAACCATTACTTGAAGTCCCTTTGAATTATCCTCATTTTGTCAAGCTCTCTCTTACTTTCTGTCTTTCTGTTTATTTTTTTACTCTCTTTCTCCGTTCTTCTTTCTCCTCTTTCTTAGGTGAATGGTCAGAATGTGGTTAAGGTGGGACACAGGCAGGTGGTCAATATGATCAGGCAAGGCGGCAACAGCCTCATGGTCAAGGTTGTCATGGTTACCCGGAATCCTGATATGGAGGAAGGGATCAGAAAGAAAAGTAAGAGATACAAACAGGGGTGCTGGAATCATTTTAACCACTTTTAAAACAACCAACATTTTGGGAAATAATTACTTATATTTTAGAGCTTTTCGGCTTGCAGCGCAAAGAAAAAAACTGTAGCAGATCTGATCAAATCACAGCTTTTAAAACCAAGCCTCTACAACCGGCAGTCTGGTCTGTGACATGCCTGATCAATTTTCAGCAAACCCAACATTTCCATTAAGTAAAAAAATGTTCTAGGAATGTTTGAAATGTCCATTATTAAACGTTAACGTTATTGCTTGGTTACAAGAATGTGATTCAAATATTTTTAGAGAATTTTCCCTATTAGCTGGGATCTGTAATCCTAGGCTTGCACCTACTTACCTGCTTTTTTAAGCAAATCAGCTAAAACTTGCTAAATGTCACCTAATATAAACCAGATTAGCCTGGTCATTTATGTTTTCCCATCATTCTTACCCCCAGTGAAAATAGTCTCTTCGTAATTAAATGAATCATGTACGATATATAATAATAATAGCGATTAAAGTTGATGATGATCACAGCAGTGCTGGCATCTCTCTCTTACTCTCCACAGTCCCACAGCAGAGCAAGAGACTGAGCACACCAGCTATCGCTCTGCGTTCCAAATCCATGACATCAGAGTTGGAAGAGATGGGTAAGACATGAGGATGAGGAATGAAAAACACTAGTGCACAGTACCAGACCATTGAGAGAGTCAGGACAAGAGACAGAAAAGTGAGAGATGATGAAAGAGTCAAAAGAAATAGCTGAGATGGTCAGAAAGGGGAGGGAAAACATAAAGAAAAGAGAGTGAATAGGAGATTAAACTATCACAGTAATACAATGAGAGGAAACAGAACATCGCAATAACAATTATGGAGAGAAGTGTTTAAACTGGATGTTAGGAAGGGGGAATAGAGACAGAGACATGGAGAAAGAGAGAGAGAGAGAGAGAGAGAGGACATTAATGTGAATGAGTCTCAATGCATTTCACTGTTCTTTCAGAAGTTCCACAACTAAGTTGTCACTACCAGCACCCCCACTACAGGTAACCCCTAAAAAACTGTCCAACCCCCCCAACCCTTATATCCCCCCTGCTCTCCACCTTACCTCTTAATCCTCCACCTGCAACCCCTCTTAGCTTTAACCCTCAACCTGAATATAAACCACCTTCCTGTTGGTCACACACCTCTGGTTATTAGAAAAACAGGTTCCAGAGTGCTGTGTGTGTTGCTGTAGTAACGCTGCAGGTGGTGAGCCTTGCTGGAGAGGTACAGGATGTGCTGGTTATGATGCCACCATCACTACAATCATTTAGTGTGCCAATCTGTGTCATATGGGGAATCAAACAATTTTGACAACACACCACCAAGAAACACTGCTTGTCATGGTACACTCTGCTTATCTAAATAGATGTATTCACCTTACCTCCTCAGCCTTTAAAACCAATACCACCCTACCTCACCTGTAGTCCATTTAGGCATGTTCCACTCCTCTTCCTGTTCTTTAGCCCAACCAATGTCCTCAGAATTAACAGTCCCCTGTGGCACTGTATAACTACTGTAGGTTATATTGTTTTTAAACATCATTTCTTTTTTCATTTTCAGCTATATTTCTATGATCCAGCTGTTTGGATTAGCATTAGCAATGTACTGTAATTGTGTAAAGGTACCTGACTTTACAGTGAGGAAGGAGGAAGTAGATGCCAGGTCGGCAAGTTTGCAAGGTTCATTGTATTAAATCTTTTTTTTTTTAATTCAGAGTTTGGTTTGAAGCACTTTATATTAATTAATGAAGAAATCATTGAGCCCAGCTGTATGTTCATTTTGTTTTCAGAGTTTTGATCCATGACAAAATCAGTATCATTTTGGAATGATACAATTATTACTGTGAAGTCATCACACATTTAATGCTGTTTATTCAGTGTTAGTGTCAATACTATTCATATAGACTGTATGGGCTATTATTTGTATGGGCTACTGCTTTGTTGCACACCTGCCTGCTAATAGGGAATCTGTGATTTCATATGTCACAAACAAAAGCAAAATGTGATTTGTTGTTTTATATGCAGATTAGGAGGTCCTACCATGTCTCAGTGGGTGTTTCTTAGCCAGAAAGTAGACCAACTTTATTCTGATAATCAACAATCTGGAGATAAATGTAGGGTATAAGATTATTGTGTGTACAGTTACATACAATGCTGTAAAGTATAATCCTTTTATAACCTAATCAGAGTGCTATTAATGTGTTAAGTGTTAAGGTATACTTCATTTATCCACTTTTCACTGCTTCTACCAGACAGTATGTGATGTAATTTTCATCATTACTGCCCGTGTGCAACCCAGTGCACACTTGCATGCTCAGTTGTGCACAAGACAGAGTAGAAAAAAGAAAACAAAGTATATTGGAGCTTTTTCTGCTGCATCTCCTCAGTGTGCTGAATAAGTCTCAGGTATTTAATGTGTTAAAGTGCACAAGTGTCTTCTCCTACCATATGCCGATTAAAATGCAGTTTAATGCAAGTGAAGAGCTCTCAACTTTCTCCGATGCATTCACCTTTCCACCTGGCACAGAGTCCCACCTCACAGGCTGTCATGCTCTAAAGATAGCCAAGATCACTCTAGCGTGAATATCTCTCTATGCTGGGACTTAAACCAGGCGATAACACTTAAATGACAAATGAAAGGCAGAAATGATTTTTTAGGGGACAATGTCTCTTAAAAGGTTGTAACAGGCAAGCAGATTGACCCTTCCCAAATTTACCCAGAATTCCTCAGCTTTATTAGATATTTACACACTCCCTACACACCCATTCACAAGTGGCTCTTATGAACCCTCCCTGCACACTTGTGTCTCACGGGGTGTTTAATAGCGTTTGAAACCCTAACTAACCTGTCTTGTAACCTCCCTAATCTCTCTGTCTGTCCTGGCATTCCATACAAAGTGGACAGAGGTAAGAGGCAACACTTCATTTCTAATTTATAAATATTTGAGTTTTGAGTCAATTTTGTGTGTGTATAGGATTGGAAGTTGATAAAAATGTATTTTCAGCATTAACTTAAAAATGCTGTAAATCACTTACATGATTTTTCTCTTTGCTTGATCACAGCCTCTGCCCCATGGAAAAAAAAATCAGGTAAAATCTTTTGTTCCACTCTGTCTTGTATGAGATGCTTGACCTCACAGCTCACAGGTCTGCAGATTTTTTTTTTTATGGAATGATTTCTGTTCACTTTGTTACAGAGTTCGAGTCTTCACAAGCTGCAGAGAAGAAGAGGACAGTTTATCAGATGGCTTTGAGTAAGAGGGTCACTGGTTTAAGACAGAGGCATTGTCATACTATATCAGGGGTCGGCAACTTTAGGCACACATGCCAAAATTGGCATGCAGAGGGTTAACCATTGGTACGTAAGAAATAGGAGAAAAACAATATTTTAATTAGTTGTTTATTTTATAAATGTTGTCCTTCACATCTGCATTTCAGACTCTTTGGCAGTAATCGAATGAGCTCGCACTGCACTATTAAGCTGTAAGATGCAGTTTGGTCTGCTTTTGCATTTTGCTTTCAGAATAAAAGATTTTATATAAAGGGAAAATTAGAAAAAATATGCTGGCTGAATAAAAAAAACACAAGCAATTAAGTGGCAAAATAAGAGACACCTCTGGAATCTGAACATTCAAACTCAGGTCTGCTACAGACAAGAACAAGTTTAATTATCGATAAAGTCAGTAAATAATTCATAATATTAAGTACAGTTCAGAAAATGACTTTCTTCCATTGAAATTTTCATATTTATATATAAATACAGTGTATATATGGCACAGTGATTAAAAGATTTCAAAATGGCTTTGTCTAGAGGGTTGTCGACCCCTGAAAGTATAGTAACTTTAAGATGAAGATAAATGGTTTGTAGAGAAACTCATGTCCTCTCATGTCAGATAAACTGGATGAGATTTTAGCAGCAGCACAGCAGACCATCAGTACCAATGAGGCTCCAGGTCCCCGGGTTCCGGGGATTAAAAGAGAACGGGGCAGAGGCTTTTATAATGAGGTGTGTTTGTGAGTAAGACCATTATATTTTGACTGTATTTTTATTAAAATTATTGTATTGATAACAAAGATTACAATTATGAGTGGATATATATTATATAATGTTATTCTTTCGAAAACTGGTACATAATGTAAAGAAAATCACCTACACTGTAAATATTTCTTATTCTTTGATAGCCAAGTTTTGACAAGTCTGGAATAGGGATGACATCATCTGGGACAGGACTAGGCTACGACCGTGGTCAGTTTGTGTCTGGCCACGCCCCCCCGCATGGTATGCTGCGACAGAAGTCCATCGGTGAGGCTGTCTGTTAGTTTGTCTGTCTGTCTGCCCACCTGTCTGTCTGTTCAACCATACTGCTGTACGTCTCTGGTATATACATTTAGAGCGCTCAAAAAAGATCAGCTGTGGATGTGCTGTAATGCTTATTGTCCATGTATTAATGCTTTTTTGCTCTAGAACAGTGACATGCTTTTTAGTTTGTTGTAACAATCCATAAAAATCTTTCCAGGGGTTTGATTGGCTTATGGGGAAGACCAGTTGACATAACAAATGCTACTTTTGATTAATTTTCATCTGGTTTTCCTTTTTAATTTAAAGATAACATTGGCAGCCCATTATAACCCCTGAGATTATTCGCACTTGCATTTGTAAATCAAGTAATGTCATCATTTATCATCATCAAATTCTAATGTATTTAAAACAGTTTAACATTAGCAGCATTTCTTCATTTTTTCATGCCATGTTGGTAAATTTGTGTGTAACTACTGTGTTTTTGTATGACACTCTGTGCCGTCAGGTAGAGGTCATTGTGGAATGCATTTGTCCTTCTGTAATACACTGTAACTAAAACTGATCAGCACTAACATAAAGCAGCTTTGCGAAGTGGAGAGATTAATGGCTTGTGCCTGTTTATGCTGGAGAAGACTAGTCATGGTAATGAACAGACAAGCTGACAGACATACAGACAAACAGACATACTACAAGATGGACTCAGCTAATTTATGTGCCCTGTTTTGTTTGCCCTCTTCCCTTTCGATTTTAGCAAATGAAGATGTTTTTTTCCAATTTTTCGTTTTCAGATGTTTACATTTACATATATTTACATTTTGTTTATGTCAGTTTATATTTACATTCTGTTATTTAGGCTTATCTTACTTTCATCTTTGTTTTTTTTTTTATATTTTTGTACTACTTTTGCTTTGTATTTGTTCTGCCTTCCTGCATTTATCTTTTTATGACAGTGTATTTTAACTCTATTTTAATCTGTTTTCTTTTTCTGCAGGTGTTCCTGAGGAGGAGAAGCAGTTCCTTCATCCTCCATCCATGAAGTTTGCACGGAGTCTTTCAGTACCAGGCCCAGATGACATCCCTCCTCCACCCACTACAGCCCCCCCTGAGCCCCCATTCTCCTCAGCCCCCCCTCTTGGCTTTAGGGGCAAGACATCACAGCAACCTTCTGTTTCTGTGTCCCAGTCCACTTCTTCTGCACATTATCAGCTATACTCACAGTCAGTTCACACAACCCATGGAGCCAGAGATAGGTCCCCTGGACCACCAACTGGGTCTGGAACAGGGGACCATGCTGTCCCCTATTCCCATGCCCAAGCCCACCCCTCTGTGCCAAGCAGGACTGCCTCCAGAAAGGTGATTGGGTACACAGGGGACCTTGCAGGGGCTGGAGGAGCAGCAGGGACCAAGGCTGCAGCATTGAGAAGAGGCTACAGCAATGCAGTGCCACCAACCAGTGTCGCAACCGTGATTCCCCAGCAGCAGCAGACCACTCAAAGCCAACCTTCCAGGATGGACCGCAGTGCGATAGGGGCAGGGGGTGTACCAAAAGCAGGTGCCCGGAGAGGGAAGGGGCCCTTAGTAAAGCAGTCAAAGGTGGAGGATTTACGTCAAGGCCAGGGCACACTGGAAGGCAAAGGGTCAGTGGAAAAGAGCTCTATTCCTATTCCCACCATTATTGTTAAAGCGCCATCCACCAGCAGTAGTGGTCGCAGTAGCCAAGGCAGCAGTGTGGAGGCTGAACCTCCTCCCCCAGAAGAGAGTGACAGTTCTAAACCCGAACCTGTTAATCCCCCACCTGCACCAACTGTTCCACCTCCTGCCCCTCCATCTATTCCTGCTCCTCTACCCCCATCAGTGCCATCGCTTCGTACTCAAGAGAGTTTGGACTTTACCAGCCAGTTTGGTGCTGCCATAGTAGGGGCAGCTCGCAGGGATCGAGAACGATTTCATGAAGCACGAAGGAAGAGTGCCTCCTTTTTTCTCTCTGCTGAGGAAGAGCTGGGTGGAGTAGGAGTTGGAGGACGCACTCAGACGTCCCAACAGCAGCTGAGTACCCAGCCTTCACCTCGCCTGCGACCATCAAAATCTATAGATGAGGGGATGTTCTCAGGTGATACCTTTATCCACCACACACGCAGTATGCCTCCTGCCTTCGGTCTGCCTGAGTACTCCTCACCTGCTCCTCCTGGGGACTATCAGCCCAAGTCTGTACCTGCAGACTTCTATGGAGCAGGAGGCCGACAACAGCAGCAGCAAGCCTCTACCACAACTTTTATTCATCCGTTAACAGGGAAAGTTTTGGACCCTTCATCCCCACTAGGCTTAGCATTAGCTGCACGGGAACGTGCATTGAAGGATGATGGACGCTTTCGCAGGGAAAGGACCACAGAACACCACTTTAGCCGTCAGCTATCCAGCATTGGGGCCTTCCCTTCATCCACTGCACAACCAGTTTCACATCTCTCCTATTCCATGGCTTCATCTTCCTCTGCTGCCTCCTCTGCTGTCCAGCCTGCTGGATCCTCCTCATACCTTGTTACCTCCTCCTCACTAGCTGCTACCACCACGTCTACTCGGCCTCCATCACCCAGGATCCTGCGTGGAGCAGGAAGCAGCTGGGGTGAGGAAGCAGGTGTAGGAGAGCGTGCAGAAAGGGATGCTGCTGGCACCTCAGCTCCAAGAGAAGGCCTAAGAGTTCGATTCTCTGAAGATAAAACTGTACACACACACCACTATCAGTCTCAGCACTACCAGCCCACCTATAAAGAGCGTGAAAGGGAGCGTCAGAGAGAGAGATCACGAGAAAGAGAGAGGGAAAGAGAAAGGGAAAGAGAGATGGAAAAAGCTCAGACCCAGCTACAGCAGCAGTCAACTCAGCCAATGACCCAGCAGCCTCGACGTCCTTCATTTTTGAGGATGGAAAGTGAGGCTGGGGCATACATCCTATCCTTAACACCTCCGTCCCCTCCTCCAACAGTGGCCCCCACACGTCCTTTAGCTGGAGGAGGAGGTGAAGGTGGAAGTGGCCCAGGTTTGATGGTTCTCCCTCCCCCAGCTCCCTCAGTTGATGCAGATGATGAGTTTGTGTTTGTTGATCCCCTTCCTCCACCGCTAGAGTTTGCCAACAGTTTTGATCGTGGTTTAGGTTATCACGGGGTGATGTCTAACAGTCTGTCAGCCCGTCAGCAGCTTCACCTACCTCCTCCACCACCACCTCCCCCGCCACCTCCTCCACCTCCAAAAGACTCTTTTATGGCAGGGTACCCACCTCACACATCTCTGCCTTCACCCCAGGCAGGAGACTCTACAACTTCCAGTCTTACTTCGTATGACAGTGAGGTTGCCAACTTGACCCAGTCTGCCCCGTCTCCCTCCCCATCATCCCCCAATCCTCCCCCACCTTCCTCTCCCTCTACGTTGCAACCCTCTGCACCACCTCCACCCCCCTCTGTATCACCTCCTCCACCACCCACTTCCTACCACAGACCATTTGGCCCATCCCAGTCGCACCCTTTATATAATAGTACACACTCAGTGGTACGCTCCTCCTCTCCCACACCACCTCCCCTTTCTATCCCAGCTCCACCTGCATACCGGGGGCCCCCAGCTACAACATCCACCCCTGCAACCTCTGTCTCACTTAGAGGCACCTCAGCTGTGACCGCGAGCTGTTCCTCAACTGCTTCTACAACTGTTGCCACTATCTCTACTGCCGCTGCCATAGTCACTCCGCACACACGTGTGGCAACCGTCTCCACAGTAGCTACAGGAAGTAGCAGGCGCCCCAGCACAGAGCATCATCCACCACCCAGTGCAGCTGCAGCTAAGACTGGTGAGTCCCAGGAGACCATAGTGGATTCTGGGATTGAAGAGTTAGACAGCCGAAGCAGCAGCGATCATCACTTAGACAATATTTTAGCACTCAGTGGGAGTGGGGTCAGAGAAAGGTTGGAGAGAGCAGGGATAGGGAGCTTAGGTGGAAGTGGAGAGAGGGGAGGCACAGAGTCTGACAGAACGAGTGGAGCAGACTTTTTAGAATCTTACATGAGCTACCTTGATGGACAGACTTTTGAAATGCACAATGCCAAAGCCGCCAGTGCTGCATCCACCTACCCAAAAACACAAAGGTTCAGAGAAGGCAGCCGGGCTGGAGATCTTCGACGACAAACCAGCACGGCACCCCCTGCATACCACCGTCGTAGGGAAGAGGAAGAGGAGGAGGAGGAGGCAGAAGAGGGAGAGGAGGAGGATATCAATGCCCGTGATGGCTATGGAATGAGAGAAGGGCCAGGAATCGCTCGCTCCTCTGTAATGTACTTTGATCGACCCCGCACTCCAGAGATAAAACCTCTGTGGGGTGATGGGTCAGCTGGGTCAGCGCAATCTGTGGGGGAGGGAGGGGGCCAAACTGGGGGGACATACGTAGAGGCACGTAAGCTGCATCCTCCCATGTCCAGTATGAAGGCAAGCATCATCAATGAACTGAGCTCCAAATTACAGCAGAGGAGCAAAGGAACAGAGAACTGGGGAGCTCAGAGGTCACTGAGCAGACATAGGTGTGTGTTTGTTATAAGTATAGGTGCATGGCTGTGTGTTAATGTCTGCATGTTGGCCTTGAAAGAAGGCATGTGGCATGAGGATCTCTCAGCTGCATGAGCATTGTGTGATTTGGGATGTCATGAGTCAAAATCAAGTTATATAAAAGGAAATTTAAATTATTTGGTTAAAGGACTGCTTGAATTTTGACAAGTATAATTTAGAAAGAAATCTAAATCTCAAACACCAATGAATCCTGTGTGTGTACTGTGTAATTGTGTGTGTGTGTGTGTTTAAACTGTTCCTCTCTTTTTGTGATTTCTGCTTTTTATTGCACTGTCCATGTACATCTGTCTGTCCCACATCAGACACAGGTAACTGTTGTACTACAAACCCTTGCTGTCCTTCTCTATTTAAATATCATAAACATGTCATATTAAACATGTCTCTTTCAGTTTTAGTTTTAACGTGTTTAATTAGCATAATGAATGCTTTGGTATTGTACACTGGTATTGCCAAAGGTTTTACAGCATACCAAAAAAGAAGTGCAAACCAACAATTAACAAATAAAAATATTTCTCTCTCTCTCTCTGTTATTTTTTTGACCTAATTTGTTTTTCTTTTTTTTTATTCAGGTTCTCAGAGGACTCCACAGGTGCGCTGAGTCCTCCCTCTGTCCGCTCTTCCTCCCCATCACCTGTTCATCTCTCTCAGCCTGCCTTGTCTCCCTCCCCCACCCCTTCCTCCCAGCCAATCTACCCGAACTGGACTCGATCCCCTTCCCCTCAGCCCCCTGCTGCCTCATCCCAACCTCCTCCCCGATCCCACTCACCTGTTTCTCCCTCTTCATATTCACCATACCCCACCTCTCCCAAACACAGGCCCGTGTATCGCACCAAAGCTTTGGAATTCCAGTTTATTCCCAGTCGAGAGTCCCGTAAGGCAGAGTCCCATCATGCTCAGCGCAGACGAGCACCCAGTCCACTAATTTCACCCTCTGACCGTCCCAAGCTTGGCCCTCCCCGTCCCTCATCACTTCCCATTCTCCCCACCACTCCCCTCTATAGCAGCCTTTATGATCTACGTGGTTCCATCACTCCACCCTCACCTGCCAATCCCCTTGGGGACCCCTACTTCTCCCCCTCACCTCCTCTCTTTGCCCCCTCAGGTGCCCCACCACCACCTAATTCCTCTCTGGTGGTCTCTCGCTCCCTGTCCCCCACCCACTTCCTATCAGGGACTTCATCCCCACCTCTCCACCCAATTCCTCCACCCACTTGCCTAAGTTACCCCCATCTCCCACCCCCTTCTCCCACCAAACCATTTGCCTCCAAACCACTCCCATACTGGACCAAGTACGACGTGGCTGACTGGCTGGGTTATCTAAACCTGGGTGAGCACAGGGAGCGTTTCCTAGACAACGAGATTGATGGCACGCACCTGCCTTCTCTTACCAAGGAGGACTACCTGGATCTGGGTGTGACCAGAGTTGGCCATCGCATGAACATTGAGAGGGCACTCAGGAGAGTGATGGACAGGTGAGAGGAGAAAAAAGAAAAAGACACAGGAGGACAGCGATGGAGAGGGATTAGGGCGAGAAAGGGGTGGTGCATGAACAGAAACAGCTAGTACAGAATGTAATAGTGATAACTTTGGGATTAATAACTTCTGGAAACATCTGGATTGGGCTGCTGCATGAGCTCAGAGATGGCATGGGGAAAGAGATGTCTTTATAAAGATCTTTATAAAGATTTTTACACCTTCCCCCCTTATCATCAGGCTGTCTTCTAGCACTTTCCCAGTTTCTGCTCTCTCCTCTCGAGATGAACGGACAGACAGAAGGAGAGATGAGGCCAACCGAAGCTGAGAGAACAGGAAAGGTGATGTGACTACTGCTGCCATCAGAGATTATTCCCTGAATGGAGAAAACCCAAGAAGAGTGAACTTCAATATGAACCTGCTGGCTCACAGATGATAAAGACGAGCGAGATGGGAAAAAGTGCAAGTTCAAGGCCTGTTGAACAGTGAACACGCCTGTGTTTACATGTGTGAATCACTCAACCAAAACATAAACATCCACATACACATCCATACATGTGAACAGGTAAACAGAACACAGCTCACAGGCACTTACAATGTAATCAAACTGGGAATGATTGAATGAATGAAATAGGCATTGCAAATCAATTCCACAAAGTGGGATGATGTACTACATAACTGAGCCAAATAATTTTGAGGGAAACAATCAAAACACTCTTAGCTTTTCTGTGGTTCTAGAGAAGGAGATAGGGAGAAAGAGAGATATTGAAAACTCCTTTGCTGTCTTTCTCTTTTTCTCAAATTTTGAACTGTATTACTGACAAATATTTACTACTGGTCTCATTTTTAGAGCAGGTTCGGTGGAGACCATCGCAGGGAGGGCAAATACTGAAAAAACCCTGTCTGGCATGACTAGGAAAGTCCTTAAAATAGAGGTCAATTTAACAACAGGCACTTATTTGCTAAGAGTGTGTTTATGTGTGGGTTCCTGTTGTGCGTGTGTGCGCGTGTGTGTGTGTACATGATAATGTGAAAGGTTATCACTAGAGGCATGACCGTGATTTGTTACGTGTTTTTACCTCACCAATGGAGGGATTCTATTTTGGCCAAGCCAGACTGGGGCTTGTGCTTATCTTGTATTTCACTAGAACTTTATCTTCTCATGTCTTATAATGGAATAATATAAATATATATATAAAATATATCTATACAGACTGGTCACTGTATTACAAACCCGTAGCAAAAATAAGTGCCCAGACCAACAGAATAGACACACAAGCTACATACTGCATACACGTGCACAATACATCCTCAAGACTACTGATTACAACACACAACACTTGTCGGGGACGATACACACCTTTTATTTATATATTTAAAAAAAATATGGGACACAGTAAAATATCTATGTATGGATTCAAGATGAAGATGATGTTAAAACATACGCAAAAAAATCTTTTCAAGAAAGATGATACAACATTGTAAAAAAGTATATATATACATATATATATATATACTGAAAGTTTATCAACGTTTTTACCACAGACTCAAAATATAGAGATGACTGCAACTTCAACGAACCTATCAACGATATCGAGACTCCATTTTAAAAGAGGAGACATGGAGAAGAGGGAGAGGGAAAACCAAACTGCCTGTATTTCTCTCTTTTTAAGTCACTCTCCCTCTCTCCTTCCAAAAAACACTTTCTATGGAGGCAAGGCAAGACAAACATGCACTCTGACATGGGCGAGGGGTATGTGCCAATACCTGTTTTAATACGACGATTGTTCCTATAACAGTTTTTAAACTCTAAATGGGTCTGGAGACAATGTTATTTATTGCAGTCACTGTTCTCATCGCCCTTGCTGTTATCGCTGTTGATTGAGCTGCAGTGTTTCTTGTTTATGAGAGCAAATGCTGAGTGTTTATGCTTTATCTTTTTTTTTGGTTTGTGACCACATGCAATGTGCTCAAATCTTTGGTACCTCTAGGACATAAATTAGAGAAAAGGTTTTCATATCTAATAATGTTCCTCAACCCTTCCCATATAATCACAAAATATTGTTACATCACTTTGTATGCAAGGACTATCAATGAAATGATGAAAGAGTTTATTGTTTATGGCAGTATGCACATTTTTACATTCATATTCCCTTTCACAAACTTACAATTGAATTTAGTGACCTCCAGCCTTCATCACCCACATCACAAATAGTTGCTCAATCAATTAAAAGGGCTCCCCATCTCATTGTGCTTCCTTTCATAAGTAATTCCTTTCATTTTCTTCTTTTCACCTGCAGGCACCTTGAGTCCAAGCAACTGATGCCTTCACGCTCATGTTCCCCTCTTTTCTTAGAGGACCATCAGTTAAGATATACCCCCTCATCTTCCTCTGCCCATCCTGCATTTGTTCACCAAGAGTCATGCATCATTTTATCAGTGCTCATTTTGTTTTAACCATTTATCTTGGACATTAGGTTGGAAGAAATAATTGTATTGTTGATGTTTAAGGCTGGTAAGTATAGTGATGTTGATAACAGTAAGGACAATGGATTGACTTACAATGGTCTGAGATGGAAAACAATGTACAAGTTTTAAAGAATCTCTGTCTTCCAAACATTGTTTAACATGTAATCAAATCATGCTTTCTACACATCCTGCTTTTCACCTTCATGGAAACAATTTGCTTCAGTACTCGCTGGTCTATGGTACCATATATTCTCACTGTTCTGTATCGCCCGCTAGGGGGCGTTAAAGTCACAGTTTCTATCCGCATTTCAAAGAAAAATGGACCATTTGATCAAACAGCGCAAGCCTATAACTATTTGTCTTTGTTCCGATTCTGCATCTCAGATTTTCACAGATCAGTGCTTATTCATTACGAGCTTTAAATCGCAAGCAACTATAATAAAGAACAGTATTCAGACTTTGACATGTCCTCACACACTGCAGGGTTACCCATCATCAGGCTAAAGTTACATGCACAGAGAAGATCACAGAGCCATTAATAGTCTGGATAGTTTGACCGATCAAACGCAGGAGCAATTGATGCAGTAATCGTCCAGGGTGTGCAGAAAGCATCTATTTTAAATCGAAGAAAATTAACTATGAACAGATAAGAGGTTATTTACAGAATATCTATGTATATGCGATACTCATATACACATGAAATACAAATGTTTTAAGAAATGAATAAAGGTTATTAGAATTATAATAAAAGAGGCAGGAACTACCTTAAGTGAGCTGTGGTTTATTTATTAATAACGGTTGGGTCAAAGCTATACACACACACATCTGCAAATAGTACAAAATGGTATAACAGAAATTACATTAACATTAAGAAACCGGAAGCTTGACCTCAAACACCCGGACGTCACCGCATTTCCACCCTGTAAGAAAACAGAACACGTGTTGGTGCAGATTCACATTTAGAAATGGGATTTGATTTAATTTAATATCGTAAACTTCTCAGATTCCGCCATGTCAGGAGCAGAACTGCACGTTTTCTACACATACACTCAGAGCCCAGTGCTAAATCTTCACAGAAGCGTATAAAGTCTGAATCACAAGTTTACGTTTCTTTAAGAGATGTAGCCGTATCTCACCTGGAGATAGAAGTCCCCGGTAATCTGCAAGAGAAATGTGCCGCATACCACGTTAGAAGGTAACGTTAAGACTAACGTTATGAAACTAAAATGTAATGTCAATATCTTGTAATAATATCTCTAGACTAGTCACACAATCCACGTGGGCACGCGAAAAGGCTGCATTGACTTTATCAACATAAACATTTACCTAGAAATGTATGTTACGAAACATCTTGCATTTCTTTGTATGCCAAAAGCATTAATTCAAGTCCTGCTAAACAAATATATGCGTGGTTAAGAAAATTAGATATAAACGATAATGTTTACCCACAGATGCAACCACAACTCCCATCAACACGAACAGACCTTCCTATCTGCAGTGTGGCGGTATATATAGCCTAAGTAGGACCTTTAGGCGTCCGGTAATACCGCCTTTTCTAAATTCAAGCAGAAGTAGACGGAATTCAGATATGTTGTTATGCACATACAGTTTACTAATTTTACATATATATATTCCCCTTGTGGCTGGAACAAAGCACAGTGGCCATTAAATTACGGCTCCAAATGCTACTAATATTCTTGAGATTATAAAACTGTAATTGAGCCACATATGTAGAGATATTTGGGGCAGGCTTTGGCCGGTGTGAATAACAGCTGCCATATTTTCAAATACTGACTCATAGACCTTTGTTTAACACAATCTGGGGATGTTAAACACCCCTAAGTCTTGTGTCATACAGCTGCTCCCCTGTGTAGATCCCCTCAGATAATTTGGGGGCAAATGCTTTATCATTGTCCAAATGGTGGTAGGGGTGCTGTTTATTATATTTAGGTTAAATGTGTGGTTCGTGTTCTATGCAACAAGTATGTTTTTGCTTCAACAAGGGTTATTATTGTATGAAACACACACATGCTAATTGTCTCACTTCATTTCCACTTTACTGTGATAAGCAGCTTTGTATTCAATTGAGAGAGAGAGAGAGAGAGAGAGAGAGAGAGGGAGGGAGGAGTGTTGTCATGTAGTATGATACGCAGAGCAAAAGTTTGGTCGTTCACAGCTGCTTTGGAAAGAGGAGCTCTGGAGAGAGGGAGGAGAGAGAAAGTGACAGGAAGCCACTAACTGTGAGTCAAAGACAGAGAGAAGAAATAGGGTGTCCAGAGCACAATATAACCATATGGTGGTCTTAAAAGTGGAAAAGCAAACGGAAAAGGGCTGATTTGTTACTTCGAGAAAGGAAAAAAGTACAAGTTAAGTTTGAGGTAAGTTTTATTTTTCTCTGTCCTTCATATATTCTTCATGTTTTTGTCAAATATGATCACGTTAATAAATTCTGCAGTATATATACACTATTCCTGTCTTATGCATTTATAAGTTGCTATATATTTCTTCAGTGTGTGGGTGTGTGTTATGTGTGACACTCAAAATGGGGACAAGGGGAGGAGAGAGAGAGAGAGCCAGGGTGGGTGAGGGGTATGGGGTTTGAGGGGCTTTGAAAAGGGGGAGACAAGAGAAAATAAGTGGCTAGAGATGAAGCAGATTCACAGCAACTGCATGACTGTATTTACAGAGAAATGGGTCATTCTCTCAAACCTTCTTCTCTCAAAGGAAATCTTTCCCAAAGTTTTGGATTTACGTATAATTTTGACTTCAGCTTGGTTTGACCATTTCAAAAATACTTTATCATCTCTGAAATGTGTTTTTTTATTATGTGCTTCTTTATTTTGTGTTATTCTTTGAACTTTTGCAATACTTTGATAGTTGAATCTACTTCTTTTTGTCACATAATTTTATAACAAAGGGCTGATGTTTTGTCCCCAAGTAGTGATGATTTGATTCAGCCCATCAGATGTGTTCATCAGGATCATCCTTATATTTAACTTCACATTCACTAGTATCAAGGTCCAGTCTGATCCATTATGACTGCTCTGTATACAACAGAGATGATTTATAAAGATGTCTCTTCAGAAAAGTTTGGAAAACTGAGAAGAAGAGTGTCATAGTTCAGTGCTCATATTCTCAGAGGATGCAATCCTCTGTGTGCAATGCTGTGTGGAGAGAGAGGAACAGAGGGGGAATAGGAAGTGAGGTCAAAGGTCAAATATAGAATGATTTATTATACCCATGACCCCTGTGGTGGGAAAGGGGGACAATGTACTGAGGGACATGGACCCCTGAGAGGGAGAGAAGACAGGAAACAACACTGACCACAACATTTCCCGTCAGTCTTCATGTTCTCTTCATGTCTTGTGATAAAATGTGTTTTATTGAGTTTACAGGAACAAACATCCACAGGCACATGTTAGGTTGTCCATGGCATGTATATTTATGGACTGTGTACAAGAGCATAAACTGGAGCAGCTTAAATGTGCCTGTGTGGGTATGTTGGTCATCCACATGTGCTAGTGTTTGCAAGAGCTCAGTGAGAGTGTTTGCAAGCACATGTGTCAGTGAGCTCATAAGCATGTGTTCTTTCAAGAGAGAAGGCCTGCTATAAGGGTGTGTGTGTGTGTGTGTGTGTGTTTGACTATGTGTTGGTGTTGATGAACTTTCACCCCTGTTTATTTTGGGATGGCTCATGTTTCAAAGGCAGGGCTTCTGGATCAAGCAGACACAAGTGGAGAGTTTTGGGCACTGTCTGTCCAGCTAGTAAAGCCAATCACTATAGCCCTCACATACAATGCTTGATTTAAAATGGATTTAAGCTATTTTTACACTTTAATGTCAACAAATTTGACATCTAGAAAGTTATTCTGTAACAGCCTTGCAAATAGGGATTTCTTCCTTGATCTAGACTAAAAGACCATTAAACTTGTTTGTTGCAGACAGTAAGTGACTTTCTACCACAGTTCATAAACTGTAGTTTAAATAGAAGAAAGCTTGTAAAACACACAACTTTCCCAGCTTGTTATTATACTGCACAGTGCGAGATGCAGCTCTGTCACACATATCTGACTATTGTCATCACATTTACCCCTTTTGTCTGCCTGTTAAGACAAGCTGGGAATGAATTCTAAAGAAGGCTTTAGCAAAATGACCCCACACCTCACAGTTTTAAATGCCTTAAAATTTTAGTATCTCTTGCATTCTGTTATAGACTTCATCATGTCAACGGTACCGGCAGAGACGGGCCCTGAGGATGCCAACAATCAGAGTTTCTGGATGGTAAGTGAGAGGGGGCAGAGAGACAGCAGTCAAATTGGGTGATGGACCTTATGGAAATATCATGTGCTTATGTTTTGTATTATCATACCAATAACCCAGCTAACAATGTTAGGTTATAAGAATGTTTCCCTAATTTTTCTGTTAAGTTACAAGAATGTTCAAAATTTTATATTAAAGGTTCTCAGAATGTTCAAAACATCTAGTTTTTAGACATTGTATTAACTATTGTTTGGTTATAAGTCTATAACTTTTTTAAACGTTTTACTAACAACTTAACATATAAATTAACATTTTGATACTTATGATATATAATGTTAAAAAGTTCTACTATCGTTACTGCGAGAATGTTTTCTGATAACTTTCAGAGAACTTACAGAATGTTAGCCAACATTCTGAGAACGTTCCCATGTAAACTGACTTGTATTTACCCCAACAAGTTGTATCTTAAATGTATCATATTCAGGCAACAACATGAAAAGATTTGTTTGGAAAACAAATGATACAGCCCAAAAACACATTGTTTCTACTGTATAAAATGATGTTTAAGATTTACATTAGCCTAATGAAGATTGATATTCTAGTTCAAGACTTTTTATTGTCTTCTTTGAGACTATGGCATTATGTGTTATGGAGGGTTTAACCTTTAATCTTGGTCTATAAATCTCATCCTTTGTACCTCCACCCATTTTAATTAGCTCAGCTTTTGTCTCTCAGCTCTTAATTGGTTTACTTTTCTGTTCTCCAGTACTAGTGGGAATCTTGCAGTAATTTGCCTTTTATATTCTGTTTTTACTTGTTTCCCACCCTTTTCTCCATTGTAAAAATGTTTGAAAGTAATACTATATTGCTAGTAATAATTCTCTGTAGTATTTGTACATTGGGATGTTCTCTGGTGAAGAATGAATGTTTCTCTGACCCCGTAAACTAATGGTTCCACATTTGGGTATTAAAAGGGGCTGTCTATCATTTTATATCTCTTAAAATGTATGTACATGTTTAGATCCATATTTAGAAAGGAAGTAAATAGCTGTTATTATGTGGGTGCTTTTATCCATTGTGATGTACAGTATACTGTACTTATTACAATAACTATGCACACACAGAGACAGGCTAGACACACACAGACACGTACATCCTTGTTTTTCTTTTATAGTGTGGACCTGCATTAAAACCTTTTGCATCTTTATTTATTATTTTTTTATTTATTAAACATTTATTTATTTCCCCGCATTGTAGGCAAACCCTGACCCAAACACACACACTTTGTAAATTATCATTTAAATTAATTTTAAAAAGTAGCAGTTTAATGCATTGAATTGTGCCTCACATATGCATTCTAGGGGACTTCTTATCTGCTTGGCATTAATGCAGAGTCTTGTGTTGTGACTGATCTTTGCTTATCTCTGATATCTAGAGCTCCCACTGCTGCTCTGAGAGCTGTTTGCAGCTGTTTAAGATTCTCATCAGCTCTCCTCTTAGCCTCAGCCTGTTTTGCTGAGTTGCCATCCCGTCTGGAGCTGAGCCAGTGGTACAGTTTTGGTAGAATGCTTGTACTTTCCAACCAGTGAGGTTCAGTGACAAATGAGTTCAGTTTACAGCAGCCTGCAGAGGTTTTGTGGCATGTCCTACCTTGTAATTGGCTGGCTGGTGACCAGAACTGAGTGTTGTTGGGGTTTGTGGTCTTCTGAGGCACTGTGATTGCTTAACCACAGTAATGGCAGAAGATTGTCACATCCAGATGAAAAGTAGAATTTTTCAGCCTGAACTGTCACTGACTAAATGGAGTTGATTGTAAATAGGCTTGTCTGTTCTGTGAAACTCTTCTGTTTAAATATTCATCCGATTTGAGCCCTGCTGAATGTTCGGAGGTGTTATATTCTGTTTGACAGGGATTTTGTTATTTGTTAGCTTTTGGTGTTGCTCTGATTGGTTGGCAGGTGTTGCTCTGCACTGCTCTTGGCCTGAGACGAGATTCCTCAGCTGTTTTTACTTTCTCTCAGACTGGGAAAAGAATGTGGTACAAACCACTGTTAAATGCAGACTAAATCCAAGAGAAAGAGAAAGAAATAGAGAAAGAATGCTGGAGGAATAAAAAAAAGAACAGCACAGATGGCAGATGTAAAATAAGAGGGATGAATTGATAGAACTGTGAGGGACCCAGCTAACAGTTTTAAGAAGTTTAACTAACTGACATTGTATTAACATTATTGCTTTGTTAGAACATTAATCAAACATTCTTTAATTCTGTAATGGTTTTAAGAATAACATTTTTTATATGGTATATAACGTTAAAACATTCTACTAATATTACTGCAAGAATGTTTTTGATAACTTTGAGAAAACTTTGAGAGAACTTTGAGAGAACTTTCAGAGAATGCTGGCCAATGTTCTGAGAATGTTCACTGATAGCTGGGGAGCTGCTCATGCTTGCCAGCAAATAGAGAAACAAGCTCCACATCAGCAAACAACACGCCCACTCTGCAAATGTCATTATGTTTACCCTCCTCCCTTATTCTCCCTCATTTATCCTTTATTTCAGTTAATCAGCCCCTTTCACAGCTCCGTCCATGTGATGCCCCACTTACCGTGGCCTGAATTCTCTCGACTCACTGCTGCTCGTCTGGTCACAGATGTTTTGGAGAATAATGTTTGAATTGTGCTCTCTTTTTCCACACCACATGTTGTCTTCCAGCAGTAATACTAGAAACAAACCTCACGCTATACTGATGCCTCGTCTAATCCATGTTAAACGAACCCAGTGACCTACTGGGAAAGAAATGAGGCCAATCTCTCAGAGGAGAAGCAGACATTTTCCCTTACAGTAAATACAACCCTCTTGACCTCATAAATGGCTTAGATAGCTACCTTTAGCTGTAGGTGCTGGACTGATATCTTCTGATTTCTCTTGTATATACAGTATATAATAATTTAGCGCACCATTCCTTTCGTGTTCTTTCTATATGTTAGCCAGGGAACTACCACGGGACAGTGAAGCGGACCGAGGACGCCTTCCAGGCATGTAATGACATAGTGGCATGTTTCCAAGAGAGGGCCAGGGTCGAGCGACAGTACGCTCAGCAGCTTAGTGAGTGGAGTACCAAGTGGAAGCCCCTAGTGGATGCCAGTGAGTACTGCAGTTTTCGTTTTTACAGTACATTCTATAGTATGTTGGGAATGCAATAACAGTGTACCCTATACAGTATATACTGTATGCTATATTTAAATAGTATATAGTAAATAGTGAAACAGCATCCAGTATGTAGTAATGTGATATGTTATAATGTCAACATTACAGCAACGATTGCATGTTACGTTGTTGTCTTGTCATGACCTCGCTATGTTGCATCTGCATCCAGGTCCTCTCTATGGCTCTCTTTTAAGAGCATGGCAGTGTTTCCTCTCCTCTGCTGATCATCTTTCCTCGCTGCACTCCTCCATCTGTCGCGCTCTCGTGTCGGAGGACGGAGATCGCATCCGGACGTGGCAGAAAGAGACTTTCCATAAGAAGATATTTGGAGGTTTTAAAGAGTCACAAGATTTTGAAACAGGCTTTGCTCGTGCTCAGAAGCCCTGGGCCAAGAGACTGAAAAAGGTTTGTAGAAATGCACTGGGGATGCAGGGTTATGATTCTGCTAACAGAAGCCTAACAAAAGTCTTTAGACTGCTTTCTAAAGGCTACAGATGACAGCTAAGCAGCAATATATCACAGCATGGTTGAATTGTTGGTTCTGATTGGCTGACACAAAAACTTGGTGTCACAACAGCATTAGCAGTGTTTTACATGTAATTCCCAACTGTACGGTATGCAATACTGAAAGAACTGATAAAACTGACAGACATATATGTGTTCCTCTAACAGCTAGAGAAGGTCAGAGCAGCGTTTCATAAAGCATGCCGTAAGGAACACATGGCCCGAGAGCGAGAGGCCCATGCCCAAGGCAACCCTGACATTGCCATTGAGAAACAGAGAAAGATCCAGGAAGAGACAGAACTGGCCCGCCAGGAGACTGAGAAAGTGAGTGAGTTATTGACCCGAGCCAGGAAATGCTGCATAATGGTGCAGTGAAATCTAGAGCCAAGCACAATATATGTCACACTTAACCATCAAGCATTAATCACACTACAGTGCTCTACAGAAAGAGCCGTCCAGCACCGGTGCTTAGAAAACAAACCAGATGACTGTATTGATTAATTGCAAGTTCCTGTGTACAGGTGCGAGTGCGCTATGAGAAGGTTTTGGAGGAAGTGTCACGTTATGCTCCTCGTTACATGGAGGAAATGGAGTCGATCTTTGACCAATCACAAGAGGAGGAGAGGAAGAGGATAAGTTTCCTTAAACAGGCTTTTCTGTCCATCCACAGACACCTGGATGTCACCAACAATGAGAGGTGTGTGAGAAGCATTATATATGTCAAATGTGCACTGAAAAATGAATTTTTAACAAGTTTTAAAGCGGTATTTTTATTTGTTTTCCATTACAAGTATCATAAAAATCCATTAAAACAAGTTACGTTTATTTAAGAAGCATCACAACATAAGATATGAAGGCTTGTTTTCAGATTGTGTATCTTGAATGTGTTTTTTGTCTAACTGCACTAATAGTTTTTCACCATACAGACATCTTGTTTTATCTTGTTTGTCTTTTGGAAGACAAGTTAAAAAGTAAAAAGATTTAAATAATTGCATTTCTACCAACACTTTTCAGTTTAAATATTACTTACAGTGTATAAACTCTGTATGTTCTCTCTCTCTTTCTCTCAGTGTGAAAGCTGTATATAATGAGCTTCATAACACTCTGATGTCCATCAGTGAGCAGGAGGATTTACGCTGGTGGAAGAACACACATGGGCCAGGCATGCCAACTGACTGGCCTCAGTTCCAAGTATATCAATTTATATGGCGAACGTATATGTTGTACACAAACATGAATGACATTATGAAGAAATATAGGCCACATTGCTAGGCTGCTGTGTGGGAGGTTGTCAGGGTGTTGTTAAGGTGTTGTTAGAGTTTTCTGGGAGGCTGCTAGTGGGTTCTGTGTTGTTGAATGTCTCAGTAGATCCCACCTTTACATAACTCTGTATTCTGGTGTCACGTATAGCTGCCGATCTTCAAACATTGTAAGTCAATGTTTTCTTGCCCATTTTATTATCTGTCAGTTAGGAAATATCACTTGGAAAAGTAATCACTCAAACATTTTTATGATTTAGATATTATTCATGTATGTAACACAAATTATACAAGATGAGGTATGTGCCAGATGGCATTCAGAACAGTTGCTCCTCTTCCCTGGGCAAAATGAGTAGGCATTAATGCAGATTATTACTGTTGTGATACAGCGTGCCCCCCCAACCAGTCCCAGTGTCCTTAGAATGCACCACTAATAACTCATGTTTCAGTTTGAGAGTGGCATTTCTTGTGTAATTTAGTAATGTGTGGGTATTGTTTTGAGGTTACACATTGTTATCTGTGTGCTGTGTGAGTGAAGGTGTGAAAGTCAAGCTGTGTCATCTGGTATATTTATGCACCTCACAGAGGCACGTCCTCAAATAGACTCTGTTCTGTTGTGCCAAAACCCTCATTTACTCCTTCGCTGACTCCGTCTGTTGTCTTGTCTCTATTTTAGGAGTGGACTCCAGACAAGAAGCATAAGAGGGGAAAGAAGGAGCTGGAGCAGAAAGCAGTCGTGATGGAGAGAAGGTCAGTTGATTGCTCTTCATTTGTGATGGTACTTGAATGATACGTGCTGTGGTGCTCTTACAGCACAGGGCTGTTATTGTTTGTGAACAGAACATTTCCACAACATACTCACTACAACACACTACTACAGCATGACCTGAATCGATAAATGAATTACTGTTACGTTGAGAGCTTGTTTATGTTGTTGTACAGGTTCATTTGGGAATGATGGTAGACATATTTAATCCACAGCATGGTTGCCCCAAGATTTATATAAAGGTTTAAAAAAGAAAATAAAAATGTAAAAAAAAAAATTCCTGTTTTAAAAAATTTTTGTTTAACTGTTTTTTTGTGTTTTACAGTGGTTTTTTTGGATATTTTCCAGACACGCAGGACTTAAATTAGATGTAGATTAGAATAAAGCAAAGTTTGTCTGACAGAAGCAGCTGGTGAAGTAGGATTGGCCAATTACATTTTTAGGGCGGGCATAGCAAAGAGTTAACAGTATTATTAACTGTGGGTCTTTTTTCCCTCTTCATATCAGTGTAATGATTGGAGGAGTGAGAGTCAGAGCTCTCTATGACTATATTGGACAGGAAACAGATGAACTGTCCTTTAAAGCAGGTGAGATGTCTTCGTGTGTGTGTGTGTGTGTGTGTGTGTGTGTGTGTGTGTGTGTGTGTGTGCATTAAAATAATTATTTGTCTGTATAATGTAGTCACTAAATGTGCCTGTCTTCATATTGTCTCTGACATTGTTTGTGTGTATATATGTGAGTGTAGGTGAAGAGTTTCTGAAGATTGAGGATGAGGATGATCAGGGTTGGTGCAGAGGCATGATGGATGGGGGAAAAGAGGGCTTGTACCCAGCCAACTATGTGGAGGTGGTGTAGAAGCACAGAGCTTCATCTCTCACAGTCCTGATGCTGATGCGTATAAAGAAGATATTCATCTGAACCCCTACCTGTAAATGAATACAGCTATATTGGGGTCCTTAAATGTCTACAGGTGTCCAGGTTTATGCCTATTTTACAGCCATTTTTATTAAAGTTTGCTATGTTTTCTCTAAATGGGGTGGCAGGTGGTACGCAGAAACAGGTTTAAAGTTGATGCGTAATGTTTAAAATGAAAAATGCTCCCACATGTGCATTCACTAAAATCTTACTTGAGAAAGTAATATGTATAGTACATGTTACTGTGTGTCATGTATGTTATTGTGTCATCCCTGCTGAAAGTACCATCATAGCTGGTCACCAGCATATCTTGTGTTTTGATGCTGCTGATCTGTCTAAACTAGCTTAACCAGCAAGACACCCTCAGTCAACCAGCAAGTTAGAGATATGATGAACTTTTCAGCAGGGATATTGTGGCTTTAATGAAGAAAATCCAAATATTCAGAGACTTTCATATGTTATGATATGAATACTGAGATCCTCTAATATATAGAGAGAATATAAAGAGCATTGCCTTAATGCATGAACCTACACATTGTCAAATATTTAACTTTGAGAACAATGTCTCACACCAAAGACTTCAGCTCTTATATACATTATATCAGTGACATATTTCCTATGATGACTCATGGTATGAGCATTACATTATATCTGATGCCTGTGTTAGGGGCCAGATGGTTAGTGATGTCATTGACAGCTTCCAATTTCATCCAAGGTGTTAATTGATATGATAATGTGTTAAATGTTATCTGCTTCTGTTGTCTTGTTACTTGTTTCACATTTAGTAGTCTTAGTTACACAAAGGCAGTATTAATCACCCCCACTTTGAAGTGAGACTCATGGAGGCTTCTTGTTTATTTCTGTTGTTTGTAAGATGTCATGGTATCCAAAGTTTATATATGCAAATAAGGGTGATGTTTGTTTGTAAGAGTAAATTCATGCACCATCACTAATCTAACAGTCTAACAATCTAGCACTATTAAAAGGGATATAGATCACTGTGAGTCTGTTATTTTTAATCATCTTGGAAAAGCTTTTATTACATACACATTATACATATGCACTGTTTATTATTGCTATTAATATTTCTCTCTGTGCATTACCCGGGGCCATGTTCCACAACATTTGCAAATATATGGGGTTGTAAGTATATTTTTGTGTGTGCACTCACATGTGTGTGTGCTCATATATGAGTCATACTGCACACATATCTCAGGATTTTAGCTCCAGTGGACCCTGTAGCACGTGTCCTAATACTATCAGATCTTTTAGTGTGTTGCCATGAGTGGTTGTCACATAAGCTCTCACTCACATTAATCCCACATCACTGGGTAGATGAGTCAGAAATGTGGTCACTCTTAGCTTTTAATAGGGTCAATTCCTTACCCACAGTTTTGAGCAACATTAACCTTTCACTTCTGCAAGCGTAAGAGCAGAGATCACTGCCTGCATAGCATCCCTCACAGGGAAGAAAATATTGGTCATGCTAAGCAGCACTGGCATAAGCTATGAGTGGGTCAACCAATTTTGTTGTTCAGGAAAGGTGGTTTCTCTTCACAGTTTTGTAAACTCACATGCACAGTGTTTATCTGAAAATACTGATTCAGAACACTGAGGAGACTGTTTGCTTAGTTGCTCTCGTTGCATGCATATACTGCACACATACAAAGCAATCAAACCACTTTACACAAATGCATCTGTCACAGTAACTGTAGCTGAACGTGACTTATGGTAATGGAGAAAGAAAAACATTCTCAGAACATTGGCTAGTGTTCTTTCAAAGTTCCCTCAGAGTTATCTTGCAGTAATGTTTTTAACCTTATAATTATATCAAAAATGTTATTCTTATTTAGTTGGAACAATTACAGAATTGTTTGAATAATGTTCTTATAACCAAGCAATAATGTTAATACAATGTTTAAAAAACTAGACGTTTTGAACACTCCTAGAACTTTCAAAATGACATTTTTAACGTTTTTGTTACTTAATGGAAACAATTTGGAAACGTTTTAACAACCTAAAATTATTAGCTGGGGATGTTTATCTTCAGCTATTGGCAGCGCAGGACATGAGCTACAACATCACTGAAGAGATCGTTTGTTTGGTACATGTAGCCATGCTATAGCCCAGTTGCCAGAATGATTGGCTCCCCTACTGACTGTGTGTGGCACCTTCACCACAGTGGTTTCTGTGGTCAGTGCTGCTTGGGTGGGAACCTTCACTGCTTTCCCACCAGCCAAGTCCATCACATGGTTTTGAACTTCTCCACAAGCTTCCAGATATTTGTAAAATAAAGGTTCTGTTGATGGGAAGTGAAGGCTTCTTAAGTCTTTCTGCTGGTAGGTACAGCTCTCTGATGCAATGTTGCTGCAAGGGTTTGAAAGGTATTTATATGGAGAGCAAAACACACTTGGGAGTCCACGAATGTGACAAAACATCCATTCTCTCTTCACTTGGCACAAAGTGAAATGTCAAAAGAATTTATTTTTTAAAATATGTTTCTTAAAGCTAAATATTACAAACTAATTATACTATGAAGAATTTTATTGGTCCTTAAGAGTGTGTAGGCATGGTGGGCCATTCTAGCTGTTGTGGAATTAATTAGCCAAATTAATTAGACACGCCCACTCTTCACAAAACCCCGCCCCCCAAAGACAAGCAGTTCACGAAGACGCGACCATTCTAATCATAAGTGGAACAGGAGAGGAGTGACGTCATATCAGGGCACAAGTAGGAAAATGAAACATAAAACTGATCGTAGCTTTACACTGACTTCGTACAGGTATTATGACGATATTTTTCAAAAGCAGCAGAACAAAAGAGTGTTCATACAGATATTGTGACGGACCGGCAAATTGGCGCAGTGAAATGATTGACAAACAGGAAGAGCACTTTTTAGTTTACAAAGTCTATAATGTTTAATAATGTTCTAATGATGTTTATTCATTGTGTTGAACAATACTGTTTGCTTTTGCTGTTTAGTTAAGTCACTAGCACAGCTTACCTGGAAGCACCCATAGCACACTTTACATTTCGGGGGAAATGTGTCATTCAATAATTCATTGCTACTCTTTAGCTAAAAACATTTTACATTGGCAAATTTACTTACCACATAAAATACACTTTGTCAGGCAAAAACAGTTTATAGCATTAGAAAAATCTCCTTCCGTACGTACTTTTCTCATCTTCTAATCACATGACGTTGTAGATAACACGTTTTCACATTTGCACATTTTACCGCACTTTCCCTCTATAATCCAAAAACATTTATGCTGGATGTTTCATGAATTATTTTCAGTGGGCAGTGAGTGCCTCTCATATTTCCTAATTTGTCATAAGATGATTACCTCACAGTGCCGATGTGCTGTATTTATTATTTAAAGTGGGCAAGTGTTACGTAACCTCTACGGAAATAGACGGCAAGGCCTACGTCATGCCGCAGTGTTCGCCAGCAGAGGGCGCTGTGGATTCATAACGCAATAATCTCTGGACTGACAGCCTCCGTTACAGCTGTGCATTGAGCTAAACGCTGCCATCTCACACACTAGCTACAACAGACGCTTCAGAGGACATGCAAATGAAATACTGCATATGAAAAAAACTCATTAAAATAACATGGTTGTGTATGTGAGGGTTTTGCAGTCAGATGACTCTGGGCTTACATATTTATGTTTATTTGAACAGAATCAGATCATGAGGTCTACCGAGGCTTTATGCAAACAAACATGCGTGGATGTATGTTAATGATCTTTATTCCATAATTTTCACACTTCGGTGACAAATGTACATAAATGTCTATAGATGTGTGTGGGGGAATGAGTCACGCAGCATATGAGCAGTTGAGCAATCTGTCATTCACAGACTCCTACTCACTGTCCCGTGTGTGTGCGTATTTATCAAAGAGAAACAAAACGTGAAGGATCAAGTGGGAAAAGGGCGGATCCATTGAAAAACAGGGATATTATATCCATATGTATTCTAGTATCTCATTAGTAGTGTTTGTTTTGCTTTGAATACAAGTAAATCTTTTGAAGTACCAAATTTTAGTGTGAAGAGTTGTGTCTCAGCTGAATGTGGAACTAATCAATGATCAATTCTTCTGAAATTGGTGTGTAATCCTTTGCGATACTTGCAAAGGTGTGTAGTCCAATACATAAGGTCTATTAGGAGAAAACTTGAAATACGGAAAAGGTCTAGAGCAAGACGTAAGTTCTCACTGGTGTACAGGCAGTTTGCCCGACCCCCTACCTGCTACCATTATTACAGAAATACAAAACTCATATTAGGCTAAAACATTCATCAGTCACGCTGCCCCTGAAGCTGTGCTGGGAGAGTTCTCTCTCATCCAGTCAGAGGAGTGTGTTACATTGTCAGCCTAATTCCATGTGGCCCAGTTTGAGTGTACAGAAACTCACTTTTTTTAATAGTGACCTACAGCACACTAATGGCAGGAATTCATCCTGAACACCCCAAAAAGGGTTAGTTCACTTAAAAATGCTGTCATTATTTACTCACCCTTGTTTTGTTTTAAACTAGAGACATGTAATACAAGTCTGTTGGACATTCAAGATGGTACATTTGTACAGTTTGAAACACTGTCCACTTTTGTTGTATGGAAAATGCAAAATGACCCCATTTGTGTTTTATGGTTTAGGTGGCCTAACCACAGGTTGTTCAAGGTGTGAACTCTTTTGGATGTTCTCAACCTGGGACAGCAACCATTAGCATCATAAGGATACCAACTAGATGGTGTCAGTCAAAAGCCCTGACAGGACAGTTTGATCAAGGGCATTTATCCCTTTTCCCTCATACATTCTAAAATGGAGTCCATTTCCTCCATGTGTTAAGGAGCTTATTCTGTCACATCATATAAAACCCTTTGACAGAAAATAGTGGAGCATGGAGTCATCCTTCTCACTAACTGTGTAGGAGAGATGGACGGAGAGTGTGAGTCTGTGTGTGTGTACCCATGCTTCTGCTGGGTCAGTTAGAGGAAATGAGACTTGCTGACTTCATTTTGTCTGCTCAATTCTTTCAAAATGATAAGTAATCAGGAAAATGGTTATTCTAGCCTTTCAATTAGCCTAATTAGGATGTTGGCTGGCCACAGAGGAGAGAGACATAATATAGTGTTTGTTATGTGTGTGCGTGCAATCTTTCCTGGCCTTACAATACTCTCTGAAAATACATGCAAGCATGCTTGTGTGAATATATTTATAGTTGTGCGCCCCTGGATATCAGTGCTAGTCTTTCTGATGTGCGAATCTTAGGTAGAACAGCAGGAGAAGAAAGAAACAAGGAGAGAGAAATAGCATCCATGAGCAGAGAGCTGGAGCAGTGTAGAGGTTAATCATTACTTCAGCATCACGTCTTCAACTGAGAGCCAGATGGCTGAAAGGAACCCTCATGGAGATAGAGCAAGAACTCAGAGTAGCACCCCCTGCTGGACTACACATAACACACACACACACACACACACACACACACACACACACACACACACACACAATTCAGATTTCTGCTCCTCCACAGTGTGACTGTTCCGCCTGAGGAGTGGAGCTCCCCAATGCCATCTACAACGGCTGAGTGAGCATGGAGCTGATTAGCCACAGTCATGGCTGTGTTTCCATAACTCGAACATGTTAAGGGAGATATCATGTACATGTATTTCATATTGACTGACGGACATCACTCAGAGTGTTGGTATTCAGTGGGCCCTGTGGGCCTGAGGTCTGCTGGTTTATCACCAGAGGTAAACACATTGACATTGATCTTGGTTAGGTTTCCAGAAATTTCTGTTTTTAATAATTACTAACACTTTGTTGTTGTTTTTCTTGTTCTCCCCTAAAGCCCAAACAGTCTCCTGTCACTCTTCCATCCCTCATCAGTATTTCTGTCTTTCCCCCATCCTCTCAGTCACAGTCTAATGGTCATGCTTAATTGGCAGCTGTCTAATTGCTTCTCATTAGCTTGAGAAACCAAACATCCCTGACACAACAAATAAACAAAGTCTTTTCTCATTTGCTTCATTTTTTCTTTCCTCCGGGTCCCACAACACTCCCTTCCTTTCGTCCCCCTTCTCTTTCAGAATGTTTGTCTTTTATCTGAGTCATTTTGATTTCTTTTCTTACAACTACCCAGGTGTAAAAAGACCCCATTAAATCAAAATGGGGTTTTGTGGCTTTTAGTTCATGTCTGATAGCTTTTAGGCCAGTGTACTCTTTAAAGATAATATATACACATTTAATATTTACAGTCACTCTTTTCTGGGTAAATTGATCAAAAATATTGATGACTCATCCTGCACTACAAAGTTTTGTCCAATGAAATGCTCTCTAGAACAGGAATACCCCTCTCCATAGTACTACTTGCCTTCAAATCGCAGTAGGAAATATGCCTTCATGGCTTTGAAATATCTAAAGCCTATTGGCTATTTAAAAAGGCCATTCTCTTTTTTTTCCTCTGAGCTCTACCTCTCTTAACTGTTCTACCTCCCTGATTTTTAGGTTTTGCATTTGGCAGTGTTCGAGTTTGGATAACCTGTGTCACCTTTAAATCTATCCCCCATGTATTTCATTACCTCACACAGAGAACTCCTGATTCTAATTCCCCTCTCTTTGCAGAGTGCTTTACCAGCCTGCTGGCCAACTCTACACAGCCAGCAATGCATCAAGCTTTAAAATGGACATCTGAACAGCAGTGCAGTTTTGCCAAAGCTGCTTGATATATAGCGCTCTGGTGAAAAACATCAGCCCACGAGAGCAGAGATGCCTCCCCACAGTATATACCACCACTATGCTTTACCCACAGTGTGTCCCCAGGGGTGTGAGAGATGTGTGAACAACAGTGTTTGCTTTGAAGAAAGACGTTAAGGAGATGACTGTTCTGGGTAAAGTGCACTTTTTCTTTCCAGGCATTCTATCATTCCCATGTAAACAGCTCTACGCTAAGTATGCCAGGGGTTTGAATATTCATCAATGTTCTCTTTAGCTTAAAAGGAAAGGGACATAACCATGGCAAATAAGTCTGAGGGCTAGATTATTGTCCTGAAGAGGTAACACAACAAGATGGAACCAGACACATAGCCACACTTTCTCAGAAATCTGTGGATTTACACAGACAGGCACAGCTTATTTGCAGCATGTAAAGATAATTTTGTGTAGCTGGCCTCTTTCCTTGCCATTTTTGTTGCCTTTGTAGTAAAACAGCTTAAACCAACCTAAGCAGGTTTACTGGTCTTAGCTGGTTCGAGTTCTGAGATTTTGAGGTTTCCTTGCCAGTGCTTAGCTGGTTTAGATGGTTAGCCAACTGGTCTACCAACCTGTTCATTTGAGTGTATAAAGATCTCCAAAACCTGCCCACAGCTCAGGTCAGGAAATGAGCAAACCAGCTGAAGATGTTTGTTTCTGAAGGGAGCTCAGGGCTTATATAGTTTGATGTTAATGTAGGTGATAAGTTTGATCTTTAATCTGGTAGAAACCAATATCTTTAATCTTGTGGTCATTGATCTTTATCATCCTCCTGATAAGGCTTTATTGAAGTCTGTCTGGTTATAGTGTTAGGCAGGCAGTATCTCAGAAAGTCAAAAAGCCAGAAGCACCTCAACTCATCTGAAAGATCATATGTTGGAGATGTCTGGAATGAAGTGTAAATATTTTATAGCAGACTATAGCAAAGGAGGCTGAACATAAATCTGAAGCCATGTATTACAGTGGTGAGAGAGAAAAAGTGCAGAAAAAATGGAGTGAAACTGTGATGGAGCAAAGAAAAGTAGCAGAATGAGTCGAGGAGACAGAAAGATGAAAGTCACTGCAAGGAAACTAAAAAATGAAAGAGGAAAGGGAATGAGAGATGTGGGCGACTCACTGAGAGACGGTCGTCATGGTAACAAAATAAAATGGAGAACTCAAAAAGGAGCAATCTAGTGAAAGAGGGCAGACAAACTGTTGCAGATGAGAGATGTGAACTTGCAATGAGGGCAATGAGGCCTAAGATGTTATCAGCATTTTACAGCCCCCCTTCGGTACCTCTCAACACTTGTGCAAGATTTTACTGATAGAGAGTCAGGAGTCAAAGCGGATAAAAATAAGGTCAAATGCCACTTTAGATGTCTCTTTACGGTTAACATGGTTTACACAAGTAGGACATGTTCTTGGATTCTGCTTTGTTGTTCTTTGAACTACATTGCCTTCAACCAATTATTATCCTGGTTTTAGAGGTTAGGACAGTGGTTCTAACCTGGTTTTATATGTTTTACATTTACAAAGTGATGACAATATCAGAAATGTTTATATATAAAATGTTTGTATATAAAACATGAACAAAAATGTACTTTAAATCAAGCATTAAAATATAATGTAATCTTATCATGATGTATGTAGGCTCAGCATTATGCAAAATAATAAACATGACTGACTAAAAAATTACTTTTTGGTTTTCTAAATGTCTCTTGGCATTTCAATTTTTAATTTCATCATGCTTTCCAACAGTCAATAATGTAGCCAAACAATGTAACGGTTATCCTCACAGGCAGTAAATCTGTATACAATGTACTCTGAGTCATATTTTATTTATACAGTGTATTTTTCCCCTACTGTTTTGCAGCATAGGGTCATGTCATGAAACCTGTCTATGCTGGCATCTTTCTAATTTAGATGGCTGCTACCAAGTGACAGATGAATTTGCAGCAATATCTTAGAATGTAATTGGACACACAGCTTTTAATGACTGCTGTCTATGACCCACTCAGAACAGACCCGTGACTCATTTTAGGGTTACGACCCTCCAGCTCAGAACCACTGGGTTAGGGTTAAAGGCTAGGGTTTGGGCTATGACTGGTTAAAAAATATTGTTCCATTAACAACAAAGGATCCAGGAACACGTTCCACTTTTGTATATCACATTCTGCAGCTCGTTGTGGGTTTTAAAGCTCATTATTTATGCAACTCCTCATTTACTAAACAGCTCTCCACTCTTAAGTTGAGTTGTAGCATTTCTGCTGCCAAAAACAGTGTCCAATGCCCTGAACATTTCTGTGTGCATGACTGTGAGTAAATGTAATTTGTTAGTAGGAAACAGCAGCACTGACAGTACATGTTGGCTTACTGACACCAGCTCACTAAGGACAGCGGCTGCCGCCTGAGGCCAAGCTTTTCAGATTCCCTCTCTGAACCTTTTTTGTGTCAGATCTCCTCTTCTCTCTTTAACCTGTCTCTTGCTCTCTCACTCTCTTTGAGTCAACCCTCTCCCTCCGCACAGCTCTGACAGTTAGCAGAGGCGGCTGTTTACACGCATTTATACCCCAATCATCATTCTCAATGTTTAAGGCTGCTACACTACGAGCCCTTTATATGCACTGACTGCTCGTCAATACGGTGCATTACCACAGAGCACAGATGACCGGGAGAGCACGCGTGTAAAGTATTCGTGCTTCTCTGCCGCAGCTGCTCCATTACCTATATTAATGGGTACAGCTGTACTGCGAGACGCTATGATAGCTTGAAATAGAGTTGTTACTGTTTCCTAAAAATAATTTTGCACATCTATTTGTAGATGTAAGTAGTGCCTAAACGAAGTATTGCGACTGCCAGCCGCCGTGCTCTTCACGCCGTGTAAAAATTCAGCGCGACCGTAAACGTGTGAAATCCAATCGTCTCATTGATGACGGAGTATGACGAGCAGATTTAAGCGAAACTGATTGGCTTACCCATTTACTTGAATAAGCTCTCATTAGTGACGCGCTGCACGCGCATTTATATTCATTGTGTTGACGGATCGCTCTGTGTCTTTATTGCTTAATTGATTTCCTCACCTTTGAAAGTCGTTTAGGATAAGAGCCTCCGATAAAATGTAAATTTTGTGCCGCAAAAAGCGATCATTTTATTTATAGTACAGTTATCTATAATAATGATTGTTTATAGGGGCTTATGACGACCCCGGAAGACTGAACGGTAATGTTGGACACGAAGATGTTTTGCATACGCTCAGGTTGCAGTCTGCCTACACTAATTGTAATTGAATCACGCAAACTTATTTTGGCTGCAAGTATATTAATACATCCAACGTAATTATTCCATTAAATATGTATAAGTGTAGTCACAATATAGAAGATTAAGCTGTCAGCCTAACTTATATAATACCCCTCTTATCAAGACGATATCTTATGCCTTTCTGTAAGCATCGTTAAACTGGGCTGACCGACCTACGGCACATACCATGATCCATTTCTGATCCAGATACCCCCCATCCCACTCCACCTACCCAAACACCCCTGGCCCATCCTCTCTCTCTCTCTCTCTCTCTCTCTCTCTCTCTCTCTCTCTCTCTCTCTCTCTCCCTCTCCATACATCAGTATGTGTTTAGAGCTGCTCGCGCGCTGGAGCCCGTGAGCGGACGCGGCTCGTTTAGTATTCCGTGCACAAGGCGAAGGAAGGAGAAGGGAGGGAGGGCAGAGAGTGAAATAGAGAGAAAAAACGAGGCTGTGAAGACAGGCGAAAACACAGAAAGAGACGAGGAAGAGGGGAGCGGAAAGACACCTCCTCTGTCCCTCTCGATCTGCCCTTTGGCATCCGTCTGTCCCAGGTGCGGCATTTCAGTCTTTATCTTTCTTTGGCATAGCGGGGCGGATGTTATGGTGTTGCTGCTATATCGCGTCGCATGAGAAAAAAATATTTGGATGAATGTGAGCTCGAAAGAGAGAGTGCATATGATGGAGACGTGGTCTGCATTGCTTTAAAAAACCATACACTGTACAGATTGTAATGTTCAGGTTATCCATGAGATATATAGCCTATCTATTTGTGTGTGCGCTTGTGTGATGTAAAGGTTTGCACGTCTGTCCGGTGTCGTCGTGCAAAACCGTGTCAGTGTGGGATTTCTAGTTGCTTCAGTAGTCTTAATTTATTTATCTATTGCATGAACGGTTTTATTACTAGAGGGCTCAGAATCGTGACCTCGCATTTTCAGATGTGTATGCGATGTATGTGCAACAATGTATAGAAGCTTATGTGTTGGCAGACTCACGGTACGAGATTGTCTTATGTAATTCTGTTCTTAACTTCCCTATATCTGCTCAACGTGCACAATCTGCACATGCATGTGTAATTCAAGAGGAAAAGATGTATATGAAGCTGCTTCCCTCCTCTTCACCAGTGCTCCTTCCCCTTCCAAACCCCACCCCTACCCACAGTCTTCAAAGGCAGGCTTACACAGGCTTCTATCAGGCACAGGACCGTAATTATGCAAATATTAATACATCCATATGGAACCATCACAGGAATCCTCTCCGTCGTTCCCTGTCAGGCATATAAAGGCATTCGTAAAAGCCGTATGTGGGGGCGATTGATTCCCCCACAATGTGACGGAGCAGGTGATGACGTTGGGCTGCCGAGAGCTTCCCTCCACACTGTATCTGTGTGGGAGCTGAATCTTAAGGGCTGGCGTACAGCGTCACCAGTATCCCAGAGTTCCCTGTGCAGAGTCTTTCTCTAGCTTTCGTTGGCTGTGTGATGTTATAGATAATTTAAAGATACTTTGAGGGCCTGGACGGCAGAGAGGACAAGCAGAAGTAGGGAGAGAGAGAGAGAGACTGAAAATAGGCAGTGATAACTTGCAGCAAAGCTTCACTGTAAAATCCATCTGCATGTGAATGTTTTGTACACTTTTAAAGTATGCACACCTGAAAAGGTTCGGCTGTTTTCCGAGGTTAATAAATGTTGCATGACAAGCTCAGCAGTACTAGACTCTTACAGACACTCATAAACGATGTTACTGCACATCATGAGCTTCTTCAGCTTGTAGCCACAAGCTGTAATGGGCCTAGTATCAAGTTCATTTTTTACAGCCATATGTAATATCAGCCCTCATTTTGTCCAGCAGTGGAGGTCTGGCTGTGCAAATGACAGCAGCCATTGGCAGTGCAGTTGTGGACAGTCAGATGTACAGTGTCCAGGAACTGGCAAATATGAACAATTGGAGGAGATGCAGTGTTTGGTAAGCATAGTGTTGTTCTGATAGATCTGAAGGCTTTTTTTAAGTGGTCTGGTTCTTCCACTGCATGAGCTCAGTGATGGAAGAGAATGGTATGGCACCAGATGACACAGTGATGGAAGGGTTGGAGGAGAAACCATGTGATGGTCCCAGCTAACTGGGAATTGTTTTACATTACCTTATATATCAAAAAATGTTACAGAATTTAAAAAGTTCTTATATAAAGTTCTTAATGTTCTAATAACCCAGCAATAATGTTAATACAATATCTAAAAAAACTGGATGTTTTGAATGTTACTAGAACTTTAAAATTTCTAACCTGTGTTACTTAATGGAAATGTTATAGTAACATTCTTAAAGCCTAAAATTGTTAGCTGGAGGTATTGGAGGAGAAGTTTTACATCAGTGTACTGAAACAGTGTTGTTATCATTTATTCATTCATTCCCACTTTGCAGAATGTCTGAAAACATGCTTGGCTTTCGAAGCCAAAGGGGTAAAGCAAATTACTGTTATCTTCCGTCAGGTTTAAAAAGAAGCTACAGCCTTACAGAAACAAAAGCAGATTAAACTCCCGATGACATTGCAGATAAGACCACAGCTGTGCAGGTAATACAGTGAGTGAGAGAAAAAGAAGAGAGAAAGAAAACGGCTTCATTAAGACATTACTTGAATATCCTATTGGATATACTTAATGGATTTACATCCCTTGTCAATAGAAGTTTTTAAATTCGTAGCCTCAGTCGAGAAGAAAGGGATTAGCCATCTTTTTCTTTTACAATTAGTCTCAGTCACATCTATCAATTTCAGGGGAGGTTTGAGAAACAGGTTTCCAGTGAATAAATGAAAGACCTTACAGTGAAAAACTTTAAGAGGAAAAAGAAGGCTCATTACATGTGGAATGTTTGCTTAAAATGTGATTAAAAGTTTTTAAATATGCTAATGGCTCTTAAGCTGCTGGAACACTGTGATGATAAGCTGTAGAAAATAATATTTAGCCAATAAAATTGGCATGTACGATCACACAATTGAACATATTTGGTTATATTTATTTGTATATAAATATTTGAACACTAAATGTGAAACTAGAGAATTGTGCAAAAGGCTGTGCAGCCCAAGAAGATTGCCGAACAAAAAATAAAACAATTTTATTGCAAGGTTAGCTATAAAGTTTCATCTGTGTGCATCCTCATTAAAATGTCCCATAATGTGTATGGTTTGTTTGTTCATGAATACATGAATACAAATCAGTGTAAGCTACTTCAGAATGTTTCTTTTCAGATTAACTTTTCCATGAAAGAAAGATTCAACCTCCTACCATTTTAAGATCTTTTGCAGACATTCTAGCAACTTCAGCTGTTAGCCTACAAACTGGTCAAGCTGTATAAATAGGGCAGCGGATGTTGCCTGTGGGACAAAACTAATTGCATCATTTTTCATTGGCTTGAATAATTTCACCTCAGGGCTCAGGACAGAACCTCAAAAACCCGTCTCCTCTCTGCAGTTAAAACAACCAATGACCTGAGTGACTGCTGCTGATCTGTGCTGTTGATGGACAGCCTCCTGAAATATCTCCTCTTAAGACACCTGACAGTTATGTAGTGAGCACCAGGTGTCTTTTGTATGAGTAGTCAGTGATGTTCCATTGTCAGTTGCATCTGTTTTATGACAGCACATCCTATTGATGTGCTGGCTGCAGTCAATTGAGAGATTTATGCCATTAAGACCTGTTGTATTACAGGACAGTGTCATTTGTCATGGCTGGATGTTGCAGCTGATTGCTTTGTCCGTGAGGTGATTGTTCATTGACAACATTGTCTGATTACCCAGCTAACAATGTTTGTAAAAACATTTGTAACAATTCCATTAAATAAGAATTGTAAAAAAGTTCTAGAAACATTCAAAATGTCCAGTTTGTATTAACGTTATTTCTTTGCTATAGGAATGTTAAACACTTTTGTAAAATTATGTAATGCTTTAAAACGTTCCACTAACAACTTCAGAATAACATTTTTGATATGGTATATAATGTTAAAAAAGTTCTACTAACGTTAGTACAAGAATGTTTTTGACCAATCTGAGAGAACTTACAGAACATTAGCCAATTTTCTGAGGACATTCCCTGTTAGCTGGGTATATTCATTTTGTGATTGAACAGGACTTGCAAAAAACTTTTTAATATGTTTTAATATGAATGAAAAATGTCCTTATTGATTTCAGCGTGAGTGCTTAGTGTTATTTCAAGTCAAAAATCATCTATTTGGCTTTAGACGTTGGGAAAACTTGTGCTGTCTGTCATTCAATGACACAGCGACCTGATCTAGTCTTTCTGCTTCCTGTTTAAAACTGGCAGTCTGGGTGTCATCTCAATTGCCTTGACACCAAACACAATCAGCACCTTTCAGTGTTTCAGAATGTAATGTAAAACCCATAACAGAAACATCACAAATAATGTGTCAATTGTTCCTCTTATACAACATGATTGGATGGAAACAAATGGAGATTTTCTGTATGTCTCCTGCTGTCAGAGTTTTCTCCTGAGACAATGAGCCCTGTTTTCTTACCCTATGTGTCTCGACTTGAGCTTTAGAGGAGATCACAACAATCTCACAAACTGGGCTCATTTCATCCCAGATACCAAACAGTTTTCATATTCTTTTAATACCAAATTATCTGTGCTGTGCTAGCCATATAAATTTTATTATAATTTTTAGATCAACAATTTTCCCATTTTTGTTTAAGGAAAATTAAAAGAAGCATCTGAGACAAAGTCGGTACTTAAGAGAAACATCTTTTGGTCTGGGAATGCAATTAAAGTAATTACATTATAGCAATTTTGATTGATGTCAACGGACATCGACCTTTCTGTTTGTTTGGCCCCAATTGCATATCCACATAATGATTGCATTTTATTATTGTTTTTCCCATCTCTAGCGTGTGATTGGACAGGGCTCACTGGCTTTGTGGTCTTTATGTGGCTATTCCGTCTGGCTTGTGCGTGATTGGACAGTGACCATGCAGGTTGCTGGGGTCCCTGTTGTGAAGTATTGCTTTTCCTGGCAGTATTGATCCAGACCTGGACAGCAGTCAATGGAATGTCTGAGATGGGTTTCATGTTCTGCTGTCCTGACTGTGTGTGTTTCATTTCTGTGTCACAGACACACAGACCATAATTCCCTGTAGCTTTACTTGTACCTTTAATAGAGTATATGACTTGTAAACATCCATCTTTCAAACATTTACACCAGCATCATGCACTAGCATTTACACTAGCAAGACATGCTTTCAGTCTGCAGTCCAAGGCCACATGCTGTATGCTACCAGACTCCTGCTCATCCATGTCAGTTCCCTTTCTTCTTAAGCGTTATAGTTTATGCCCCTCTCTCTATCTCTCTCTCTCTTAGCTCCGTCTCTTTATATTTTTTTCATTGCCTTCTCTTTCTGTCACCCCCTCCCCCTGTTCCTCGCTCTCTAACTTCGTTTCGAATCGACCTGGCTTTTCTGGACAGTGGCCCTGTAGTTTGCAGCCAGACGGCCATTTTTCAGATTGAGATATGCAGAGTTTTTAAGTCAAACTCAGACTGATTTACAGGTGGAGAGCTGGTGAGGAGAACAGACAGGGTTTTTAGGGGGAGCAATTTTTATGGGCTAATCTGAAGCTCATTTTCACAATGGACTGAACATCTGAGATGGACAGATAAATGGACCTGAATCTGCTTGGGTTTTCTTAAGATCATGAGCCAGACTGATGGGCTGTTCTAATGTGCTGATTAGGCAGGAAGAGGAGAAGCTAACGAACAAGTGTGGGTGAACATCCTGACCTGAGTCTTGTCCTGAATGACTCACAGCTGAACTTGGTTTTGAGTGACTGATGGAATGAAGCAGGTGAGATGGATGGAGAGAAGGCGCCTTACTGGAGAGAAACTATCCACCTCAGAATGAAAGACCAATGACATTTTACCGACCTAAAAATCATGAAAGAACAGTCTATCAGAATGATAGATGGACATTCCACTCAATAAGTAGACACCCCATCGGAGAGAGAAACATAGATCTGATTTCTTAAGGGACTTCACGGCTAAGAGAGAGAAAAACACTCTGATGAAAGAAGGCAATCGTTAAATCCATTGAAATATTGATAGATTTGGCTACTTTTTCCGGGCCTTCACAGTTTTAGCTGATGCAGAGAGGGGCTGGAGAGGGCTGATAGAAACACTTGGAGGAGGGTTGGGACACAAAGCGCAAAAGAGAAGGGAAATTAAAGGTGGAGCTTTGACCTGGTTTTCAGAGACAGAATGAGCACAGAACAAAGGAAGAGCTCTGAAGAGATCTCACAGATACAGAACCTCAGCTTGACAAATTATATACACACTGGTCCACAAATGAATCACTACAACACCTTTACATCCCAATGCAGTCTGAACAAATCAAAACAGAGATCTGTAGCATACTGTATGTACTTCTGTATAATCTTAAAATGATATATTGCATACATATTGCTCATTAGACAAGATAAATCGAAAGTATATGTAATGTTTTGCAGTATGAATGTATTGTAGTGGTCTTTATAACCACCATTTAAAACATATACTGCATTATTTTTGTCTCTCCCTTTAATTTATTGATAAATGTATCGTAATACCAACAGTATTCATTGTATATGTATGAAGTATAAAGGAATAGTTCATTTAAAATTGAAAGTTAAATAAAATTTACTCACCCTAAGGTCATTCCAAACCCTTATTTTATTAACAGCCCCACCAATACTGGTGTGTTCCAAAAAAATCAGCATTCAGGTTTGAAACAACACAAGGGTGAGTAAATAATGATAGAATATTACATTTTGGGTGAGCTCCTTTAATGAAACATGTACTGGTAGCAATATTCCTTATTATAGATCTGACCTTTTCTTCTAATTCGTTAATGAAAAGGTTGGAATTACAAGTTTGGGGAATAAATCACATCAAGTGCTATAGTGTTGGTTGGTTGTCTTAACAGCAACCTGAAGCACTTTTATCCTTTACTTGGAAGTTTATAATTAGTGCATTTCCAATCTTTAGAGTATTACGCAGTTGTAGCAACAACTCAGAAGATAAACATGTTTTGTGGTTGACCATGTTGTTTTTGAGATTCACTGTACCAAAAGTGCTGTTTGTCTTTGGGAAGAAACATTTATCCAGCATGAACAGTTCTGTGCATGCTATTGAGCTCCGCAAGCCCAGCGGGTTGCCTTTATAATTTAACCATAATTTTACAGCAGTCTTTAATGATGTGTGCATCTCTCTCTCTCACTCTCTTTCTTTTGCAGGCTTTTTCAAAACTACAGAAGAACATTCCAGAAATACAGCTGTTGACAACAATCAACATTTGAATGAGCAACAAAGAAAGAGAGTGCATTCCATTATAACACATTAGAAAAATACGGGCTCAGATTCAACCCTACCCTGATGCTGTTTTAAGGACTTCGGCTGCAAATACTCTCCTCTTCCCCTGACTGATCGTTTAACTGAGAGTAATAGCCCAGGAAATCTAGGCTATGCTTTCTCAACAACAGACCCAATATAGTTCCACTGTTTATTCATTGAAGAAAATTTCATTTATGTGAATTGGTCTTGGCCTGCTTTACTATGACAAGGACTCAGGGATGTCAGTGTCATTCTTTATAAAGAAGTATGTGCCAGACCATGACACCTCAGAAACACACACAAAATCCAATCATTCAGTTTTAATTTATTTCATAAATGTATGTGTTATCATTGCTTCCCTCTTTGTTCCTCTCTCTCTTATTGTTTTCCCCAGGAGCCTGTGTTCTTATTGAGAGGAGTTATTGTGGCTCACTTACCAATGGGTTTCGAAGCCATTAAAGGTTTCAATTAACGGTCATAAAAAGACTTTCACAACTGCTGGTTGGAACTTTGTCTAAATCCGAAACGAGGGCTCCTGTCTTATTGGATTCCTACTGTAGAAAGTGGCCATACACACTCTTTCCACTCAAGTGCCGTCCAATCGGTGTGGGCGGTGAGGGGTGTGCCGCGATTGGTTGAGTGCAGGGTGGGTGTGCGATGCGGATTGGAGGATGTCGGGGGACTGGGAAGACGACCTTTGTAAGAAGGCGTTGGTGCTGGTGGAAGAGCTGTGCTTTCGATCTGGAGGCTTCAGCCAGAGTGCCAGCTGCCAAGAGTTCAGCTACATGATGAGGGGACCCAACAGACAAATGAACACAGGTAAGATCATTCACAGCACATAATTTTAAAGAGACAGTACACACAAACATAAAATATGTGACGTTTTGTTTGCGGAACACAAAGGATGTATTTTTGAAAATATCCTGCACATTCGTCATATACAACACATAAATTCAAGCACCATAAAATGATCCAAAGTGAAGCTGTCCTTACCCCTTGTGTGTTACATTCTTCTACAGAAGTTTAAAGGCAGGGTAGGCGATTATTTTTATTATGCTGGTTGAAAGTCTCTTCACCTCCTGATAGCAATCACTAGGTAAAGTTGTCTAAACATATTTATATATTTATATCTTCTGTGGAAGGCGCAAGACCATAAAATGTTTGTCCAAACATTGCATTCGCTCTGAAATTGTCTACCCTACCTTTAAGTCTGTAAATAAGAAAAAGTCACTGGTCTTTGGAACAACATGAGGGTGAGTAAATATTGAGTTTTGGTTTGATGAATTCCATGTAAGCCTATTCAGAGCATAAATTGCTATGTTTTGTGTCCAACTTCTAACCAAATATTGACATGGACCTGACAAATAGCCTAAAAGGGTGATTTTCCTCATCAGCCCTTGGCACTGAACCATGAAACCAGGAAAGAGCATCAAGGATGTGCACTGGTAAAAGCTTGTTCATGTAATTGTGCCTGGCCATTTATTTGTATTCACCTCATGTCCACTCCAGGTGTTATGGCCGGTTGCTGTGTTCAGAGTGAGGCTGTGCTGTTTACACATTTAGTCATTATTGTTTAAATTCCCAAGTGGCCAGTGATTGAAATGGAATTGAACTTGCATTCTATTTAATATGAAATGGCACAGCCACTGGTAATTGAACTGACTTTAAGTTTCTATTGAAAAAAGGAAGAAATAGGGTTTTTCACAACTTTTTCTCACAGGTCTAGAAACATACTAAATTCATTCAAATAGATTCCAGGAAGAGAAGCCTGTTTTTTAAGCAGTTTTTTTGTGGTTTACTTCACAGCTAGACTTTCACTAATATTCTCATTTAGAAACAAAAAAACGTTAAAAATGTTTAAGTTCTAGGAATGTTTTTTCGCATCACGAGTCAGTTGCACCAAAGTGTTTTTGCATGAATTAAGCCATGCATGAATGTTTTTCAGTTTTTTGAAATGTCTTAAAGTTACTGCTTGGTTATAAGAAAAGTAATAAAAGTATTTATTGATATCTATAATATATAATGTTTTAATTTATTGTAAAATATTGCTGTTTTTTGTAACTTTGAGTCAATGATTAGAGAACTTTAGCCAATGTTCTGAGAATATTCTCTTTAAGCTGGGTTGTTACTTGTGAGTGTTCACTTTGTATAAGATGTTAAATCCTGATGGAGTTAATAAACTCTGCACTTTATGTGTATTACTTCTAAAAATTGGGGCAATATACCCTTATTTGCAGTAGACTTTATTTCTTTAAGAGTTGAATTAACACTAGGTGTTTTGCTGTGAAGGTTCTGTATGCAGTCTTTTTACCTTTAAACAATTCATTAAAATGCAGGCAAGGGTTTGTATTGTTGCTGTGGAGCTGCACCAAAACAAAAATGTTATGGGGAGGTCAGTTAAATAGTGCATGAAGGAAGTTTTGCATATGTATGATCTGGTAAATACAATATTGAATAATAATAATGAGTTCTGGGCATTCGCTCACATTTGAGATTTTGACACAGTGAGTAAATGTCGGTCATTAAGTATTAAAGGGGTGCTGGATTGAATTCTGCATTGAGTATCATGGAAGTTATGCTGAAGGTTTTAGCTTCTTAAAGTCCTTAGTCAACATTTCTCCCTAGAAATTCAATTATTTTTTTCATATATAGTCACAGAACCTTTTTAAAGGGTTTCTAACTGCCACAGAAGAGTCATGCAAATGTCCCCTCAGATTTTTAAGCAGATATTGAGCTTCATAAATAAATAAAGACGTGTATCTTTCATAAAGTTACACAATTATTGTAGGTTAAATGTGTTTGTCTGAAATGCTGTGGCAGGAGTCCGATTAAGTGATTAATATATATTTATGTAGTTTTTTTCACAATTTTGCATTTAATCACTCTAAACTTTAATTTTCCTGTTGAATGCTAATAAAGTACAATTCCAAAAAGTGGCAATTTTGAGGGTTTGTGTGATCATAAGCTGTCAAATTTGCTCGGTTTATTAAAATAAATGATGTTTGCAGAATGCATTGTGAAATAGTGACATGCATAGGTGAGCAGAAGCAACAGATTTACTGTAGTATTAATTAGTGTGAATCTGAGGGGAGCGGCCTGAAGGTCTTCAGACTTTTCTGTACTCACAGGATGGCCCATATGTGCAGTACTGCTGAAGGGTGCTGTACTCATGCTGTCAAGCAAACTGTAACAAGGTGAAAAGGAAGAAAAAGATCATTTTTAACCCTGTGTCTCTGTCTAAGCCATGGTAAGTACTGACTGCTTGGTTGTACAGAAGCTCACCCCTGCTGCTGAATACTAGGTCACAGTGATGGAAAATGTAGAAATGCTAATATATGTGAATGTAGTAAGAACAATCATTATAGAAGAGTCACATGGGCTACAACGTAAGCACTATTCTACATATTTGAGCATTTAACTATTACAGTAGCTAATGTAGTCTCATGTAAAAATATGATTTCCTGGAGGACTAAAATGGTATATATGTGTACAAATATTACGCATGTACAGAACCACATTAATCATTTAAAATGTGCTGAGTTATATACAAACAATACTAGTAGTTAATTAGCCTTTAGTTTTAATGTCCCTTTTTAAATAACAAAAGCCTTATTTAAAAGCCCAAATTTCTGGTGCAACCCTACCCAGATATTTAGGAGGTGGTGATAGTGTGGAGAAGTAAATGAAGCTTAGCAACAGGGCAGAGCTCTGATCTTCTTGTTCATCCAACCAAGAGTTTGTAGACACGCCAAGTTATTTGGTATCCAGATAGCCTTTCTTCCTCACAAACAGATCAATACTTTAACCATTTTAATCCCAAACCTTTCCTGTGTTAGGTCTCTTTCTCCATCAGTGTCTGATCATTTAGCTTCACATCTTTCATTCCTGTAGTTCCAGCTCTCTTCCTCTCCCCCCCTCTTTCCATCACTGTCCACTTTTTCCTACCTGTTTTTCTCACAGGGGAGCACTTGCAGACTTTATTAACCCTTCTCTCTCGCTACCTCTCTCTTTTTCTCACCTTGGATGTGTGGAGTAAATGCGTTATCTTGACCAGTCAGCTTCAACATGTACACTAATCTGTTTGCTCCTTCCTGGCCCCTCCCCTTTCCCACTGCTGTATCCCTGTTTTCTCTTTCCATTTGTCTGTCCAGTCAGCCTTCACCACCCTGTATCACCATCTTTCCTCTCGGTTCCTCTTCTGTTTTCTCCTCTATACTCCCTTTTCCTCCATTGATATCTCTGAGCATCTCCTCTGTCTCTTTTTGTATTTATCCCTATCTTGTTCTTCAAACTGAGAGATCAGTTGCCTCCCCCTCCCTCTGTCCTGCTCTCTGATCATATCTTTTGAACAAGTAGTGATTAATGACATACAGACACTGATGAATTATTCACCAAAGAGAGGCAGAAAGAACAATGAAAGGTGGAGGGAAACATGGAGAAGAGAAGGAGAGAGGTAGAATAAAGAGGAAGAAGGAATGAGAAGGGCATAGAAAAGTAAATTTAATAAGTATGCACTGCTGAATTTGTATTTTAGTTTTAAGTATAAATGTGTAATTGTTTTGATATTAAAATACTTTCCCATATCATAGGGTTAATATGTAGAGAGGACTACAAGTAATACATTTGTGAATTGATTTTTCTGAAATGTGTATATATATTTATACAACATGGGTTTTCCTGAAACATTAGATTATATTGATAATCAGTGTCTGAAAATCCACCTATAGAAATTTGTTTCTTTACTATATCATTTTATATTTTAATGGACTGTGATTAAAGAACACTTAATTTCCCAGAATGCTCTAATTTCCCTATAAAATCTCCAGTATGGAACCAGACAATATAAAGCAGGCTTACTGTGCATTACTTCAGCCTTGATCAGCCTTATGCTAATGAAATGACAGTGTTGAATTTATATGCCTCGCAATTCAGAAAATTTTCCTTCCTGTTGTTCAGTTTGAACTTCCAATTCAACATCCTGTGGGGCCTGACCAATTCAAATACTAACTTATAAACTGAAAGTGAGCAACATTTTAAATTCTGACTTTGTCCCAACTCTGACTCAAGCTCAGACCACCTTCAAATGCTTGAGCAATGGAGGAAAAGATGCTGGTAGGGTGAAGGAGCAAAGATGAAAGAAGATAGAAGATTAGACTGGGAAAAACAGCATGAAGGGTAAATAAAGGCAGAGCTGATGGAGTTTGAGGTAGACATATGATACGGCTTCCTTGGATAATAGAAAAACAGCGTAGCTCTGGGTGGAACCATCCTGGGGTTTCAGAGCTGCTGGTGGGTGTAATGTCTCAGATAGTGATGTGAGAGAGGGTAAAGCCAAAGAATCCTGTGGGTGTGAGATCAGACAGATAGTCACTCTGACAGACTTGGCCCTCTGTTTCTTTTGATTGGCAGGCACTTGTTTGTTTCTGCTGTTGAGGGGGAGCTGTTCTCCCCACTGTGGTTCTGAAAACCAAGTTGCCAAAGTCTAATTTTTTTCTCAGATGACTCAGTCATGCACGCTCTTAGAAATTGTTATTAAAGCTTCTTGATTGAAAGCTCATACTTGGAGAGAGACAGAGTCGTAAGACTTAATCACAGTTTAGAGGACATCTTTGTGGAAATTGTCACTTTCTCAGCTAAGAAAAAATCTATCGCTTTCTTGGCTTTGTATTCAGATAAGGGCTTGTGAATGTTGGGGTAGCCGATGGTAATTTACAGGCACAATGCACCATCTCTTTTCCTTTTTCTGCCTCTGATCCTCTCTCTCTCTTCCTCAGTTTCTCCCAAGTCATTCCCTAAGCACAGCATCTGTCTGCCAGCTCTACCTCATTTGCACAATTTTCTTTTGAAATATCTCAGTGCTCATCCTTGATAACCTCCAGCTTATGCAGTGAAGCTTATTACATACAGTTAGGAGCTGAGAACCAGTTTTTACTCAGAACTGGTTCCATAAATAAATTCAGGTATGCAATATTTGTATACAGTGATCTGTTAACAAATCATGGACATCTGTGTTTGATGCGAATGAAGCACTGTACTGAATTCTAACTTGTTTCCTGCTAATGACACATTCACATTGAGTAAAATACTGTATAGACATTCTATGAAGGAGTATTCTATAACAAACACATTAAAATATGTACTATTTAAGGAGTATTGTTTTAGAGTATATATTTATTAAGTGTTTAGTCAGGACCAATTATTGTTCCTGCACTAAAAGAAACATTAAAGTTAATGGAACATCAGTGGAATCAGAATCATTAAATTCCTCACGATTCCTATCCCTGTTGTTACTCCCCAAGGTTATGGAAAATCAAACACACTCTCTCTCTCTCTCTCTTTTCTCTCTCCTCTCTCTCAGAGATCTCAGTGAGTCTGCTCTCCGTCATCGTAACATTCTGTGGCATCGTGCTGCTCTCCGTCTCTCTCTTCGTCTCCTGGAAACTTTGCTGGTTGCCGTGGAGAGATAAGGAAGGAGGAGGTCTGAGCTTGACGGCAGGGCTCCTGCCTGGTGGTGCCAGTTTGGGTGGGGTGGGGGGTGGAGGGGGCTCCTCGCTTCTCCCTCCTCTGTTGCAGAGGAAGGATACTCACTCCTCCTCCTCGCTCTATCCCACTCTCTCCCAGCATGGTCAGCATCATCCCCATTTTTCTGACCTGATGGGGGTGGAGGGTGGGGGAGGGCTGGTTGTGGGGGGCGTGGTCGGGGGTCCGCAGGAGTTGCAGGAGCATTCCTACCTAGACATGGACTCTTATCCCAACAATGCTGGTGAGCACAATTTTGCAGAACACTTTTCACGCCTGTAGCCACACCTGCAGTGCTGCTATAGGAACATGGGATATAGCTGATGATTTCAAGGACAGTTAAATTAAAAGTATAATATATATATATAAAAAATAGAAAGGTAAAATAAACAATAAAAATTTAAATAACATTATATATTACATTTTTAGCAAGTTAAATTTACAAGATTGGACTGTGCTGCAGTATTGTGGTACATATGCTGCAGTTTAAGAACCACTGCTTTACTCTCTTAAAGGGCTGTTCACACACAAAGTGTTAGTTTAAAAAAAATAGATGTGCGCAAGCAGTGCGACAGAATGAAACACAACACAGGTGCCCTGAGACAGTTTTTTTTAAAGTTACTTTTTTTTTTTAGTAAACACCTTCACTTGTGGTGAAGTGTAAAAAGTGTAAAAAACTGATGCATCACATCAGTCAAAGGTGTCCATCTAGTGCTTGTTTACACACAAAAATAAAAAAAAAACAGCACAGAAAGACATCAAGTTATGTTTTGTGTGAACTGCCCCTTAGACTTAGAGACAGTAATATACTTGACTAAATGCAGTACTCCAACCTGTCAACTTTACTTAACTATACTACTTTGATATTCTCTACAGCTTATGCTTTTGCTCTGCTTCTCTTTTAGCAAATCTTAAGTTGAGCCAGACATCTCCCGAGTTGCCCCCGGCAACAGAAGCAGGCTCAGCTGCAAAAGACCTGCCCAATGCCCTCTCGCAGCAGCAGGTCACCACCAGGTCAGTGACCTGTTATTCTTATTCCAGTCTGTGGTGGTGGTGCGTGTATGTGGCTGTATGTGTGTCTGTGTGTGTTGCAGGATGATGGAGTGAGTGTGTGGTTTGTGTGTTGAAGTGTAGCAGCGCTACAAAAAAAATCTGAATAATATTTAAAAACAGTTTAAATATATAGCAAACTTGCATGTATCACAATTTAATTACATCTGAATATTAGAGCTTTATATATTTAAGCTGGTCTGTAAAATAGAATAGATTCTTTATTCATCACCACATGACCAGTGTTGGTGAAGTTTTCTTTCACGTGGCATCACCATGAAACAGTATTATGAAGTCATTACAGGGCAAACCCTCCCACACCCCCATCACTTCTCAAGGAAACAATGATGGCTCATTGAACCAAAACATTACTGAGTGAAAAAAAATAGGTCCAGGTTCCATTTCACCCCAAAATCAAAAAAAGAAAAACAGAGAAAAAAGCCATTAAGACATTTAGCAAAAAATGATCATAATGGAACTGGACATTTTTTCTTTTGAGGTGTTTTGCATTCCCATTTTTCTCATTAAATTCTTGTTCATCTAATTCAATAAGCATTTTAGTTAAATTAGCATAAATCAAAGTCAATACAACAAATACAACCAACAGTACAATTTAAATAATAATAATTAATAACAACATTTGGTTGGCATTACAGTGATAATGAGCTTTTTTAATAAAGTGACATTGCAAAATATCTTAATAGTCTTTTAAAACAGGCTTCATTTTCTTCAAGCAAATCATGGTGTCTTACGTTTTTCTCTTGATTTGGAGGTGCAGTGTGAGCTGGCTTGTTCTTGGCAGTTTCAGCAGACCAGCCTTGAGTCTGAACCATGTTTGTGAATGTGTATATGTGCCTGTGTGTGTTCACCCTCTGTTCTCTGTCCAGGCCCAAGCCCATGACTCACCAGCTCTCCAGTCCTGATTTCCATGGTGAGGAGAAGAGTGAGCAGCTGACCAGCATCGGGCAGATCAAACCAGAGCTCTACAGGCCGCGCCAGGGAGAGCAGGGGGAAGGCAAAGCAGGCGACAACTGTGGCAAAATCAGCTTCCTCCTGCGTTATGCCTTTAAGTGAGTCTGCACAGATCCATCTCATGTTACCTTCTCCCAAGCCAACGGTTTTAAAAATATATTTTTATAAAATATATATTGGCTTATAACCAAGCAATCATGTTAATATAACCTTTAAAAACTGGATGATTTCAATGTTCCTAGAACTTACAAAATAACAGTTTTAATGTCTTTTGTTAATTCATAAAAATATTTAGGAAACCTGAACCTTACAACCTAAACTTCTCCAACCTAAAAGTCTCCACAAGGGAATGTGTCTCGCATGGAGTTGTCACACAATGTGGATCCATGTCTCTCAGTGCTTCAGAAGGTTATAAATAGATCTCATCAGCAGGGCTCACAATTGACAGGGCGAGGTAGAAAAAGAGGCAGGAGAGTTGCAGTCAGCACAATGAGTTATGTTCAGGCCCTCCGCGGACAGCTTGGGTCCTTTGTTTCGCCATGACGCTGAGAGACGTTAGATTGGAGGAAAGTGCTGATGTTTGAGAAATGAAGGAAGGAGAAGCTGTTTCGCTCATGAATTATATATGACCAGCCACTTTAAACAGCACGGCCTGTCAACACATAATAACACAGCGCTGTGTTACACCCAGAATTACAGAGGAGGCAAAGAGACAGAGAGATGGGAAAGACGGGCAAGTGGAGATTGATACCTCGTTCTTTGAACATAGGGAGAAGTTTAAATAAATAAATTATTTGACAGATTTGTCCCTGTTCATTACATTATCAGTCTATTCATGCTCTGCTCTCTTACAAAATTATCTTTTTTAAAAAACTTTTAGGGGTAGGGTGAGGTTTAGGAGATAGAACATACAGTTTGTACAGTATAAAAACCATTAGGTCTATGGAATGTCCCCACAAAACAAAGTGTGTGTTTGTGTGTGTGTTAAACAGAGTTTTCAAATAAAACAAAATAGATGCAACAGGAAATGGATTCTTTCTCAGGGTCTTTGTAAAGGCCAGCGGCTGAGATTATTCCTTATTCCCGTGTGTGTTTAATTGACATCCTCACACCTCTTGCTATGCTGTTGCATTCGAAACGTCAATGCGAACGTGTCACAGCTACAAGCATTTTGGGAATAGCACACAGGTTGACACCGTCAGTCAGAGTCATATCCGGCGGGACACAGCTTTGTATCAGCACAGCGGTCGGCCGATAACACCTGCGGTGCTGTGGGAATAGCAGCTATTTCTAACCCATCGCCTGTGAGGGTTTGAGCTAAATTCTTGTGTTTTATTATTTTAATTTATCCATCTACTTGTCAGATTCCAGCTGAGTGGCGATCATTGTGTGTTCTGGACAATAGATTTTAGGCAGCATGTGTTAAAGCATGTTTTTTATCTGAGCACTTGTTTTGTTTTTAAATAATATTTGTATGAATGGAAGGAGCTTGTCATTGAATCATGAAAAGCCACTGCGTGCTGTGACATGCAGTGTGGTGGGAGGGGTGGCTTTAAACACACACCCTAATGTGGGCAAGAGTCTGTCAATTTCAGCAACAGCTCTGACTGCTAATAGCTGCACTCATTTCTACAGACCAGCCTGATTTAAAATGTGCTTTTGTCCTGTTTGCCATTAATATTATGTTCAGTTCTACAAACTGATACCATGTATGTTCTGATCATTTCTAACTTACAATGTTATCATGTAAAAATTTAAGAATATAAGAAAGTTTAAGATTTTGCACAAGCAAGTAGGAATAAGGGAGGGTTCATGCAGTGATTATATCGCTGGTTATAAAGTCTCTGCTGTTTGTTGCTAGCAGGCGTTCCTACAGTACACTGTAAAACTACTTTACTGTTGGTACTTTACAGATGGAATCTTGTGTCGTGACCAAATCAAACTATAATACTAATACTAATTGTTTTCAAGCACACTTCCTAAACACTCCCTTGTTTTGCTATTGATCAACCAAATATATAGTCCCACCTCAAACTTGTGTCATTGGTTGAGCCAATGTTGCTCTGTCGGGCTAATCAATGACACTCAAAAAAACAGAGTAAAGTTTTGATAATGTTGAAAAACCACTGTATTTTTACACTCAACCAGTAACTTACGAGTACCTTAGTTACAAATGTCTCTACATATTAAGCTGAGATAGCAAGTATTTCACCATTAAATAAATTACACACTTTAGCTTTAAGGCACTATTTCTGCCTAATCTAACTCTTAAAAATGACTTTTCGATGGTGTAACCTAATGTAGTCAGGTTGATTCAGACAAAAACATTTTTTTACTTGAATAAAATGTGTTAATTTAGATATTACCATAATTTTGGGTTACCTGACAAAACATTTTTCGAGTGTACAGGACCACTGTATCAGTAGGTGGATGACTGTATCTGTATGTATTCTCATTGTTAGTCTGTGTGTTGTTTAGCTCTGCTTAACTTTGGCCCTGAAATCGCCTTGGCTGAACATTATATAAGATGATAGGGCATAATTAGATTTGTCATTTTAATATGACCTCCAAATTATATAATAATAATAATAATCATGCATAATTCAACATGTTTATTTTCATCCTGACTGGGTGTCATGCGAAAGTTAATGACACATTCAGCCGTATGTGACAGGCATGTCTGTCTACAGCTTTATTGGCTTTCTGGTTGTGCTCTTTCTCCCTCAGTGTTGTTAATGACCTAATGAAGGGGTGATGCATTTGGTAACGCTGAGAGACACATTCTAACAAGGCCTGATTAGCAACCACAGAAGTTCCCCCGCCTCTTGTATCTACATCTGCACAAACACTGAGGCACAAGTCTCACGCTTTCAGAGGTTTACCATCATCATGCTGCATTTGGCATCGAACCGCAACAACCCACTGCAGTCTAGCCATGGAATGACCTATGGTTTGGTTTGTAATAAGGTGTGGATTATTTATAAAGACTGGTGTGGAAAGCCCCCGCTGACTGCCATGGACAATGCAGCATGCACAAAATATTTATGCTTTTATATTAACATTAGAAATGTATTATCTCATATACTCATGATCACACGAGATCCTTTTAGCAAGCGCAGCACAAGTATCACTCCTTTCATCCATCAGTTAATTCTGAGCTGTTGAGTAGTTTCACCAACTGGCACCTTCTGGGGTTTTTTTCTGAGCTTTGGTGACAGCCACAGAGGCTCAGTGAATTTAGTGGTGCAGTGCTGCTCTGATACTGGCCTGGTTGTCAGCCTGTTTCAGCATAAACCACCTCTCCTGTCAATGCCGGTTACATGATGCCCAAACAGACTCGCACCAGGGCTAGCGAGCACGGAAAGTTCCAGATAGTTCAAAGTGAATTACTCTGACATTGATGTGTCTTTCTCACAGCACGGAGCAGCTGGTGGTTAAGATACTGAAAGCCCTCGACCTCCCGGCAAAAGACGCCAATGGCTTCTCCGATCCTTATGTCAAGATCTACTTACTGCCTGATAGAAAGAAGAAATTTCAGACCAAGGTATCTTTATTGTGTCTTTCGCTGCCTATACAATAAGCCACAGTTCAGCCGGCTGCCCCTCTTAGGACTCATTAAAATTTAGTTGCATTTAGTGCATGAGTTTTTTTCCCATCGCCCTAGGTCATCTAAAAATATATCGACTTGTGCATTTTGAATTACTTTTGCTTGTCTTGATAACACTTAATCTCTCATTCGCTTTTCATTCACTTTCACTCTCAGCTTCTACACTTATCTAATTTCCTTCACTTTCGTGCGGATCTGCTCTTGTTTCTGTCGCTCCGGTTCGCAGGTGCACAGAAAAACTCTCAATCCTGTGTTCAATGAGACCTTCCAGTTCGGTGTGCCGCTGGCTGAGCTGCACTCGCGCAAGCTCCACTTCTCTGTCTACGACTTCGACCGGTTCTCCAGGCATGACCTCATAGGTCAGGTGGTGGTGGATAACCTGCTGGACTTCAGCGAGGGGACAGGAGAGAAGCCGATTTGGAGAGACATCGTGGAAGGAACGGCGGTGAGATAATGAGCCAAATGTACATTTACATTAATGCATTTAGCAGGTGCTCTTATCTGAAGTGACTGGAAGGTATACATTTTTATTACTCTGTGTGAACTTGAGATCTTATGTCAGCTTTCTTTTCAGTGTCTTTAATCAGGTCAAATAAAAGTTAAACCCAAACCTTAAAGGTGGGGTAGACAATTTCAGAAAGGCTAGCAATAGCAAGCTAGCTTTGAAAACATAAGATCCCTCATAGCCACGCCTCTTCCAATACACATGAATGCAATGCAAATGCATAGTTTGACAGGCAAGTACGACATCCTATTCAGACCGAATGCAATGATTGGATGAACATTTTATGGGCTTGTGCCTTCCACTGAAGATATTTATTTATATAAATATATTTAGACCAGTTTACTTACCAGCATAACAAAAAATGTTTCTGGAAAGAATCACCTACCCTGCCTTTAAGATTTTGGCTAAGCATATTGCATTAGCAGCGCTAAGATCAGGGGTTCAATTTCCAGACAACTTACATACTAACAAACGTATACCCTAAATGCACTCTAAGTCACTTTGGATTAAAGCGTCTGCCAAACGCATAAATGTAATATTGACAGCATTGTATACAGTACTTCACATAAGTGCACTAGTAAAACCCATTTCATATTCATGAAATGAGTTGCCTCACATGTGAACATCATGCATGAGCACATGCTAAGCTATGATGTTAATGTGTCCTTGGGGATGTTTGGAGCAGAAGTGTGAAGAGATCCAGCGATGCATGTGTTAGCCCTTTTAGAGGAAATGACATGAAATTAGTGAAGGTCAGTTTGGCTGTGCTTTCTTGAGAGCACTTCAGAAAATGTCATCACATCTTAAAGAAGCTGTTTTTAGAAGCATATCATCATCATTAGCATAGATTGTTATTTTTTTAATAAATAATGTATCTGCTTTTTAAGAACAGAGAGAATAATAGAACACAAGCTTTAGTGTGTTTGTAAAGCATAATTAAATTTATGCAAAAGCACAGCTCAGATCCAGTAATGCAAAGAAGATAAATTTGGGACCATCTACTTGTTTGTCTGACAAGGCAAATTTTAAAATTGTTTAGTGATGCATGCAGGATTCGAATATATGTCTGACATTTATGTGCCTGACACATGATTGGTGCAAATGGAATGTTTACATACAAGATCCGGCCAATCAGCCGCTCAGGTAGCATTTGCTTATTTACCTACTCAGCTGGTTAGAAAATAACTTGAGGTAGTTTTCCATTTGCAGTGTCGTGGTGTGTAACAGAAAAAGCTCTGGGTATAGAGTCAAAGCTAAAGCTGCTTGCTTCTGTAGTTCTTTAAGATGTATCCCAGATGCTTGACGTCTGTGATGAAATATTGTGGCTTGTTTTGTTTACCTCTGCTGCTCTTGTTCTTTTTTCATTATAGCTGATGATAAATTCTGTCTGGCAGAACAGGAGCTTTACAGAAAGATGAAAATCTAGACAAAGAGTTTAAGAGGAAAAACAGACCCGGCATGTCAACACGTGTCCTTTAGAATAGAGAATCCATCTGTCTCTCACTGAATACATACAAGCAATAACAGATGACAAATTTATAAATAAACTCAGTAGAAATTGTTTTATTCTATCTATATGTTTTCTCTATATATAAAGTCTCTTCCAGGTATCATTGAGTATGTTGGTTACAGGCTGTACGTGACAGCAGATGAAAATGTAAATTTATCTTTGTTTAGACTGGAGTAAGTGGTTTACTAACACTCATGTTACATCACATTGTATAATGTTTAAGTCTTGTGGCTATACTTAAACAGTATTTTTTAATGTTTATTCCGGTGCAATTACTTGCCCCATAGACTTCCATTTCAATAGACTGCCCCATTGACTTCCACTTAGCTTTGTCTAAATTGAAGGATGAGAAATTATTTTCCATGGTAACGATTCTGTCTGTAGAGCTTTATTTAAATTGAACCTGGAACATTTCATTGAAAAATGTTTGATTTAGTGTTGACAACCATGTTTACATTTGTTAGGTTGATCATGTGATACATTTGTAGATCACAAATTGAGTTTTGACAAATTAATTTTGAAACCTTAC